>CM070874.1:244268429-244958429 GCA_036365515.1 Torymus aiolomorphi
ATATTTGATTTATATTACCTTTACTCTGGGCGTAGGCTCTCGTAAATAATAACCAGCTGATTTGTTAGATGCACTATTTATTGGCAAATATAAATTTTATAAATAAGACAATAAGATTTACAATTTATTCACTTGGTTTAACAATGTATAATACCGATAACGTATTAAATTAATATAATTACTTTACTATTATTGGCTCGTATTGGCCTGTATAAAAATAATAATCGTTTCTCTTATTATCGGCTGGAGTGGTACGGAGCTTGCGACCTTTGCACGATTACTGATTTGTGTGTTGAGGATCGCCGTATTTATTAAGCGGTTAATTTGGGTTAAAGATGATTTTGACGCTGAGTCAAAATCATCTTTTTAAACAAAGGACCCCGCACAGAATGTATGGAAAATAATCATTCGGTCAAATTGGATCAAACTTGGGGAAAAGATAGATCTTGAGGTCCTGAACAAAAGTTCTCATGGGCAAAACCCCCCAAAATTTGACCGAATGATTTTTTCCCATACTTTGTGTGCGGGGTCCTTTAGTAAACATTTAAATATCATAATTTCGATTTCACGCTTAAAAGTGCTGATTCTAAACAAAGTTGCGATGAGCGGTTGGTTTCACAAGGTCAGTGGCTCGCTACGTCACGCTGGCTGTTGCGTAGCCGAAATTGCTGTACTGTTTTGTGGGTCAAAGAAATGAATATTGGAATTTAATAACGTCACAGACATATCAGTTTATAATTTGTCTTGCTCCATCGCGATGCCGCTTAAATTGGAATGCAACGTTGTTAAAATTCGCATATACGACATTTGTATGTCAGAAAATTACTGGCGATAAATATGCATTATTAAATTGATTTTAGAGATACGTCACAGACGTAACAGTAGTGTACAAATTAAATCTAATAATACTTCTCATCACAAATATTGTTTAATAACCTATCCATTGAACCAAAAAATAATGCTATTATATCCACAGTCAGTGATTAAAAATTTATATATTCAAATTAATCTGAAAATTTCAATACAATATAGTGAGCGCTTGCGCGCATGGATTATCTTTAAATTATGGATTTTTTTTAAATTATGTGTGAAAAATAAATAAAATAATTGATTGTAATATTATCGTCAAAACCTTTAAAATTCCTAAATAACCTTTACTTCAAATTATATTTTCTTTATGAAATTTCACACATAGGGTACGTGTCTCTAGTAGTACGCTGTCCGTATTTGTGTGCTCTTTCTGCAATTTCCGATGTAAGAAAAAGGTTCTAACCTTAAAAATAATAAATGGCTATTGCAAAACAAAAGCAGGTATACAATAGGCGCGCATCGGCGCAAAGCGCATAGCGCATGTCATTTCCATTTTCTAGTATACTGTAACGGGATGGCTAGTGGGGGAAAATCCCAACGAGCCACAGGCCAGCGATGCCCTAGAACACGGTGCCGCGGGTGTCAGACTAAAATGACTTGCCCGGGGATCTGCTCCTGGAATCCCGAAAACAACGCGAAGATCGCACCCGAACTTCGCTTTCCAACTAATTGGATCGCTGAGTGAAAAGCGCGCGCTCGACGAGTAAAGCGCGCGGCCGCTATGCTCAGATATGAAAACGACCGGCGGAGTCGTTTTCCCGCGGAGGCGGCGGTATCCGGGAGAAGGACAGGTTGTAAAGAACAACGCGACGAGTAACTAGATATCACAATATATTCACAAACACTAATCTTTACAAGCACGACGCAAGTGCTGATTAGTACAAAGAGTTAGTTCGCGCGCGACCGTTAATATTCAAACGCGCGAACTACACGGCGCGCGGCGAAGCTGCTAATTTCGCGCGCGGTGTTAAAGTACGGAGGGCTGACACACACCCCCACGTACACGGCACAGAAGGCTTGCACGGGGCGATTTCCGTGCGAGCCTTTACAATAAACCCGCGAGAGGAGAGTAGAAAACTTACGTTAGGAAGGAGCAGCCGGTGCACTCGACTCTCTCTCGCTCCCTGTCGCTCGCACAGCAGTTGTGCTCTCTTTCTCTCTCTCTTTGCTCGCTGTATCGTGTCGGCAGGCGGGTTGGCTGCCGGCTCGTTTCTCACAGTCTCGTGCGGCTCACGCGGCTCGGGACAGCTCTCTCTCTGTCTCTCTTTCGCACGTTCACTTTATACGGCGCCTCCACTACACTCGCGGGGTCTCACAAGGTACGATAGGACGGCGCGGACAAGTAAAAACAGGAGAGACACGGAGGAGATGTTTTTAGCGCGATGGCAGACACGAATATGGCTCCCTTTTCTCGCGGGAACCAGTTAGCAGCTTCGCGACGGATGACGGGCATTTTACGCGTCGTGAGACCGATTCGCTACGCGCGGCGCGCCTCGATTCGGCTGCGCAGGAGTTGCGCGCGCGCGCTCACTACCTTCGCGCGGTAGATTAGAATCGCGGCTAGACACGCGTTACACCCCCCCGCCAGACGCTGCTTAGGGGACCGAGAGCAGCTCTGCTAATCATGGCCGTCGTCGTACCTACTAATATGGTAGTAATGATTAGGAGAAGGAGGTTCGGAAAGGAACATTGCAGAATCGGAGCCACTGGTTTTTCTTTTTTTTTTTAATTTTTATTAAAAAAATATATAAAAAAAAACTTCAGGGCCTCACCCTTCTTCAACTGGCCCGGGAATACGATCGGCGCCCCTTGTGACGAGCTTGGTTGGGGCAATGTTTTGACTTTTTCACCCCAAGCTCGCCACACATGAAGCACCGGGGGATCGCGTTACTGCCGAGCGCATCCCGGGCCGCTCGCTCTTCTTCGAGCGCCCTCCTAAGGCGCTCTTCTTCTTTTTGGAGACGGCGCTGGGCCTCTTCCTTGATCCGGCGCGCCGTCTCCTCCGCCTTTTCCCTGGCTCGCCTGGCCTCTTCCATGCGCTCCTGCGCACGAGCCAGGCGAGCCTCCTCCGCCTTTTGGAAGGCGGTGCGGCGCAGCCTGGCGGCCCTGGCCTCTGCGGCGGCCGCGAGCTCTTCGCGCCGGCCTTGGGCCATTCCGACCCATTTGCCGGCTTGCCGCTCGCCGGCCTTACCGTGGCACTGGAGAAAGGCCTCCAGTGCGGCCAGGGCAGCGTCCTCCGCAGCGCGCGAGGACTTGCTGAGGCACCGCGCTTCCTCGAGGGCCTTCTCCACTGGGACCCAGGCCGCACCGACTTCATCACTCGGTGCCCACTTGGGGGCCTGGGTCGGAGAACTCTCTCTCCTTTCTTCGTCGGCCCGAGCCGCGCCGGCGTTTCCTTCCGGCGCCATCTCTGAGGCTCGGACCGACGCCTCTTGTGAACGCCGTTCTTCCCGGCTTTCCTGCTGCTCCTTCGGGGACGAGGTCGCCGAAGCGGACTGGGACCGGCCTCTGCCCAGGCCGGCTCCGAAGGTCCCTTTCTTGGCTTCGGCGCCTCTATCTCCTCGATCACGACGGTGGAGGGCTCTTCCACTGGCTGGGGTGCCAGTGTCACAGCGTCGATGCCCTCCACGACCTGCTCCAAAAAATCGATGACGGCGGGGTCAGGATTGCACTGGATTAATCCAGCGATCACCTTCTTCGCCGTCTCCGCTATTTCGGGAGTCAGGCCTTGCATGTCCTGAAACAGGTAAATCGATCCCGGGGAGGAGTGAGATTGAGGACTGGAGAATTAAGACGAACACAGGTTAGTACGTACGACACAAGTTGGACGGCACAATTATTGCTTATTATACGCTCGGGTTCTACGAGGACTAATTAGTCCGGCATCAGCAGGTACGGGCTTCTTCTTCGAACCCTTTGGCCTCCCTGGGCCTCGCTTGGGTTCTGTTGGACCGGCCACACGCATAGGCCGGCCATCGCTCGCACGCTTTCCTGGCCTAACTAATAGCGCGGTCTTACGAGGTGGACCGCGCCTCTTAGCCGTCGCCCGAAGCTGTACATTCCCCTGGCTAACTCTGTGGCCCTCTGACGTGTTACGTTCGGCTGAAGAGTCCCTCGCTGGTAGCGCCTGGGCTACTTCTGCTGATACGTATCTCTTGAGTTGCTGCGCATGGACAGGACGTATCGTTCGACCATCCTCACCTTGGATCTCATAGGTGTTTTCGCCTAGAATATTCACAATCGTGTAGGGCCCCGCGTACTTCGGGGCTAATTTGGCAGAAATCCCCTCAGCTGCTGAGGATAGTACCTTATTCTCTCTCCATACACGATCGCCTAGACAGAATTGTGGAGGTCGACGATGAGCGTCATAATATTTGGCTTGTCTCGCCTGCTCCGCTTGCGCGTCGGCCACCGCCCGAACGTGCAATTCGCGGAGCTTGTCCATACGTACCACCCAATTGTTTATCGCCTCTTGCTGCCCTTGCTCTTCGGCTAACCTGTCTTCCTCCCGCCTTAGTGTCTTCGGTGGGTCGGGTTGTCGGCCGTAAATGAGCATGGCAGGACTTATCTTTGTGGAGCTGTGTTCGGCAGTATTGTACGCGAACGCCAGCTCATTCAGTTTCTCATCCCAGGACCGGTGATTTTCCTCTGCGTAAGACATAATCATTGTCTTCACCGTTCGATTCACACGCTCGACAGGATTGGCTTGAGGGTGATACGGAGGTGTAAACGTGTGATGCACATTTCTCTCCTTTAAGAATGCCTCTAATGGTGCATTTTTAAATTCAGTCCCATTGTCTGAGAGAAACACCTCCGGGACTCCGAATCGCAGACATACTCGCTCGTTGAGTCCCTTAATTACCGATTTACCATCTGCCCTTTTTATCGGCATTACTTCAATCCAGCGTGTGAACAAGTCCTGGAATATGAGAATGTATTCGTGGCCGTGCGTGGTTTTTGGGAGGGGCCCCATAATGTCGCTGGCCACGATTTGCCATGGACGCTCTGTAATTCGGCGTCCCATGAATCCTGTTGGAGCGCGCTGTTCGACTTTGCACTGCTGGCAAATTTGGCACTGGCTCACGTATCTGGCTACATCACGATACATGTGTGGCCAATAATACTTCCGCTTTACTCTTTCTAGCGTTTTCTCGCGGCCCAAGTGCCCAGCAGTTGGAAAGTCATGGCATTCTCTCAGTACTTCGCGTCGCTTTTCGTGAGGGACTGCTAACTTCCATGCATCATCGTCGCCGAGAGACTCGTCTATGACTTCATCAGGTTCGTACTTGTACAGTCTCCCCCGCCAGCTTGAACGTGGGGAAGTCTCGCGGCCGCTGTTGAACCTCTTTCACAATTTCGAGGTACCATTGGTCGTTTGCATCGCGTTCGAGCTCTAACGCGGCGACCGCTGGCTCCTCTTCCTCGAACATCCGCGAAAGGGCATCTGGGACATTGTTCAAAGAGCCCTTTCGGTGTTCGACTGTGAAACTGTGGTTTTGTAGTTCCAAAGCCCATCTTGCTAACCTGCCTGATGGGTTTCGGAGATCACGGAGCCACTTCAAGCTGCTATGATCCGTGATGACCTTGAAGTCATAGGCCTCTATATACGGACGGAACTTTTTGATTGCCCAGAGAATTGCTAGACACTCTCGTTCCGTCACGCTATAATTCTTCTCGGCCGCGCTCAGAGTTCGACTAGCGAACTCTAGGACTCTTTCGTTGCCGTCTATTATCTGGTATAGCACCGCTCCAAGTCCTGTATCGCTCGCATCAGTTTGCACCACGAACTGTGCGTTAGATACCGGTCTGTGGAGAATCGGTGCAGAAGCAACTAGCGCTTTTAGCTTTTGGAAGGCCTCTTCTTGTGCCGTTGACCACTCGTATTTCCGATCCTTTTTCGTTAGTTCGGTCAGTGGTTCAGCAATTGTGGCGAAGTTTGATAAAAACTTTCTATACCACGAGGCCATTCCTAGGAAGCGTCTCAGCTGACGGAGGTTTTTCGGCACCGGATATTCCATAATGGGCTTTATTTTCTCGGGGTCTGGTTTAAAACCATCCCTATTTACTATGACCCCGAGATATTGGACCTCATCGCGACAGAAGACACTCTTCTCGCGATTTATTGTGAGGCCCGCGTCCTTTATCCTATCTAGAACTCTTTTTAGAACCTCTTTATGCTCCTCGAATGTTTCTGTGACTATTATTATGTCATCGAGATACGAGTAAGCAAAAGGTTCGAGTTCGGGGCCGATGACTTTGTCAATCAGCCTCTGGAAGGACGCTCCGGCATACGAAAGACCGTAGGGCATTCTTGTAAATTGAAATAACCCTTTGCCTGGCACGGTGAAGGCCGTAGTCTCTTTGGACTCCGGATTTAGTGGTATTTGGTGGTACGCACTACTTAAATCCAACGTGGATATGTATCGCGCTTTCTGCAGTTTGCTTAAGATACTCTCCATGTATGGTAACGGGTATGCGTCTGGCCTTGACGCTGCGTTCACTTTTCTGAAGTCCACACAGAAACGGAACTTCCCGTTGGACTTGCGTACCATTACCACAGGGCTTGACCAGCCGCTTGTCGAAGGTTCTATTATACCCGCGAGTAGCATTTCCTCCACCTGCTTGTGCATCTCTTCCTCGAGTTTTCGAGATACTGGGTAGTACTTCTGTTTTATGGGTCTTGTGGAGCCGACGTCTACTGCATGCTCAACCCACGAAGTACACCCTAATGGTGCCAGGCCGTTTCCCATCAGCTCAGCTACTAAAGCTTCCGCTTCTTTGCGCTGCTCTTCTGTTGGGTCCGCCAACCCTATAGCTGATACGGACACGGTATTATTGGCGGTTATGGAGGCTACTTCTAACTTTACGCTTGCCTCATCATCTTTGAGATGCAGCGTATTGTCAGTGGGGTCTAAGACGGCGCTAAACTTCTTAATGAAGTTCACCCACAAGTAGCACTCCGTGTCTAGGTCTGGCATGATTGCGACGCGCACATCCTTGCACACGCCTGCCACGACCATGGGTAGATACACATAGCCAACCACTGCTATGCTCTGCCCATTAGCTACCCGTGCCGTTAGGCCGCTGGCCGGGATTAATTCTTTTCCGCAGGCTGTAGCGAGCTGTAAGCCGATGGAATTCATCCCAGTCCAGGAAGCTCCAGTATCGAAGAGTGCCCGTAGCCTGTAGCCGGCTACACCTACTTGAAGCCACCATCGCGAGCATGTTTCCTGGTTATCTTCGTTCTGCTGAGTCGCGGGCACTTCTTCGCTCTCTCCTTCAGGCAATTGGACCGAGTTACCCTCGGTCGCTGATGTGAGAGCTGGGGGCGGGCGTGTGGCCGTGTTTACCTGCCCCCTTGGCCGTTTCCCTGCTGGTTTCCGGCAGCATTGGGGTTGCGGTCGCTTCCCCTTTGCTCGTTGCCGTAACCCCTTCGGTACTCTGGCCTTTGTGGAGGTCCATTACTCCTTGGACTTGGCGGCCTAGCCTGGTGGGTCGCGCTACTACCCCCACTAGGCTGATTATTACTTTGCCCGCCTTCCCGCTGCCTGTTCTCCCAATTATTCTTTTCTTGGGGTTCTTGAACGACTGTGGGTTTGGCGTTTGCCCACTATTTCCGTCGGTGCCTTTCTTTGTCAAGCTTGACAAACACTCGGCCATCACCCGACGGAACATAGCCTCGAGGCTTTCTCGAGGCTCCTGCTGTTGTTGCCCCATCGCCGCCACTCCTGGATTCTGCTTTTTCCGCTGATCCGTGGTTGGCTCTGTAGGTACGTAGTCAAACTCTGGCAAGTAAGTGCGCTCTGGCGGTGGTGGCGAGTGATACACCTTATCTGCCGCGAGCGCTAATTCGGCCTCCCGGGCTAAATCCAGGAGCCCTCGGTAATCCGTAATTTGATTACGCATCACCATTTTTGTAGTTCTGGCCGCATGTTCCGGTGCAACATGTCCAATTGTTGGGGCATGCTAGGCACCGGAACTAACTTGAGAATCAAGGCTTGCAGATTCACTACGTAATCTCTCGTGAGTTCGTTTCTGCCTTGAGTCCTCGCGTTTATCTCCGCTAGGATTCGCTGTTGATGGCCCCTGTCACCGCCATACATGTGTATTATGGCCTCTTGGAAGTCTTGCCAAGATCGCCACGTATGACGGTTACTCCTATACCAGGTGGCCGCTACTCCACTCAGGAGCTCTGACAATGACGAGAGTACTTCGTCGTACGTCAGATTTGCTAGAGCTCGACATTCCTCTACTCTCGTGAGGAATAACTCGACGCTCTGCTCCTTCAAGGACCCAGAGAACTTGATGTGCCATTTCCTTACGATTTGGCCAACATCACGGTTCGTCTGTTGAGGCACGTACGTCTGCCTCGTAGACTGGTCCAGTGTAGCGCTCACCCCCGCCTGACGCTGTGTAGGATTTCTTCCGCTATTCCTCCTAGCGTCCCTTGGCGATTCAGTATTGGGGCTGCTGCTGTCAAAATTCACATATGTGAACGTGTCCTGAAAGTTCACATGTGGTGATCCTCGTCCCCTGCCCGCACTCGGTAGTTGGACTCCCTCCAAGCGCGTGCTTGAGGGTGGGTGTCGAGCTTCTTGGAGTATTCGCACACTCTCTTTGAGCTCTTCCACCTCTTTGACGAGTCTATGGATCACCGACAGCAGCTGTTCTGAGACTACGCTATCTCCCACAGCAATCCCTGCGGTACGCTGTTCCCCCGCACTTGGCCACTCAAAACTCTGTGGCTGCGGTGGACTTCGCGTTTGCTGCCAGAACGCGTGCTGCCCATTTTGTGCCGACAACGACTCTTGTTCTTGACTCCGCCGGAATTGTCGTTGCCTGCGCTGCTCTTCTAGCAACGCCTGCTGTCGCTGCTGCTCTTGATGCTTTCGCTGTTGCTGCCGCTGCTGCTCCTGCTGCTGTTGCTGTTGCTGCCGTCGCTGCTGCTCCATCTGCTGCTGCTGTTGCATTTGTTGCTGCTGCATTTGCTGCTGCTGCATTTGCTGCTGTTGCAGTTGCTGCTGCTGCATTTGCTGCTGCTGCATTTGCTGCTGCTGCATTTGCTGCTGCTGCAGTTGTTGCTGTTGAAGCTGTTGCTGTTGGAGCTGTCCCTCGGCTTCGGCTGGAGATGTCCCGGTGGGTGCTGCAGAGCTCAATATCTCTGTCCCGGAACCCTCCTGGCCGTTTGCCTCATCCGCTGGCTCCACCACTGCATTATGTGCTTGTTGTGGAGCGTTCATCCTCCGAGACTCCGAGAGTTTTTGCATCACTATCGGGTCATCAAGGAGCGTAATGAACGGGTGCGGTTGGTCTGGATCAGTATTGGGATCCACAATAGTCGACCCAGACTTGTTCATCAACGTTAAGTCGATGAACGCCCTTCGGGACTGCTCGCGTTTAGCAAACGCTTGCTTCTCCGACAGCTCCGGCTCTGGCACAAAATCGGCGGCACTGTAATCGCCCATAAGCCACTTGATCGTTGTCAGCATATTCACTGATTGCAGATCTGACTGCTGCAGACCAAGGGCTTGCATGGCCTCGATAATTTCCTCTTCGGGCTGTGTATACGCCCAATTGAATATCGCAGATTCCGCAAATTGCGACGATCGGGCCATGGTGTCAATTGGCTGTGCGCTTCCCCACGAACTTATTTTACTAGCGCGAGTAGTATCCTGATTGATGGCAGAGAGAGTTTGCCTTTTCAACCCGTGAGCTAGCTTTTTCAACGCGAACCCGGGTTATTTTCTAAGAGCTACGGCGGTTGCTCTTAACCTCGATAATGTACGAGGATTTCCCGTATGCGGCTCTAAAAAAAAATAAAAGCTATTTCTGTAATTAATTACGATTTGTAATTAGTTACGCTCCACTACTCGCACTTGTAATTTTAAAATAAATATATGTGAAAAAAATTATATATATATGTGTCAAAACGGACAAAATCACCAAAAACACAAAAAAATAAATACAATTTTCACCTAAAAAAAAATAAAAACAATTTTTAAGTTCGAGGGGATTTTTGCGCTCGAGTTTTTACTCGGGCGCACAGTCAACTTTTTGTTCCGAGAGTGCTTGCCGACTTTCTCTCGATCTTCTTCTAACTGCACGATAAAAGAAAAAAAAAAAATTTTATTTTTCGCCCAAAAAAAAATAATTCGTATCGGAAATACGAGGACGAGAAGAAAAAAAAATTTTCGAGACGAGAAAAAAAAATTAATTAAAAAATTAATTATCGCTAAAAAAAAAAATTTTGTCGTTAAAAAATTTAATTGTTATTAAAAAACTTTAATTGTTAACAATAATTCCTCAACGCTCCAAAAATTCCGCGATCAATATCTCTCCTCGTCGGCACACTAGGTCGAGGGTTATTGGCTATCGCACGCCTAACCTCTCGACCGCACTCTCGCAACAGCACGGCTGTGTCACGCACACGCACACACGCGCCTACGAGCTGCGGCACGAAGAGCCTTTGTTTGCAGCTTACGCTCAGCTACGCTGCTGAGCTTCTTCGCGCCAAGCTTCGCCGCGAATCACGTACGCGTCGCAGGTCCTTCTCCACCCCCAAAACGTTGTGGCGCCAGTTGTAACGGGATGGCTAGTGGGGGAAAATCCCAACGAGCCACAGGCCAGCGATGCCCTAGAACACGGTGCCGCGGGTGTCAGACTAAAATGACTTGCCCGGGGATCTGCTCCTGGAATCCCGAAAACAACGCGAAGATCGCACCCGAACTTCGCTTTCCAACTAATTGGATCGCTGAGTGAAAAGCGCGCGCTCGACGAGTAAAGCGCGCGGCCGCTATGCTCAGATATGAAAACGACCGGCGGAGTCGTTTTCCCGCGGAGGCGGCGGTATCCGGGAGAAGGACAGGTTGTAAAGAACAACGCGACGAGTAACTAGATATCACAATATATTCACAAACACTAATCTTTACAAGCACGACGCAAGTGCTGATTAGTACAAAGAGTTAGTTCGCGCGCGACCGTTAATATTCAAACGCGCGAACTACACGGCGCGCGGCGAAGCTGCTAATTTCGCGCGCGGTGTTAAAGTATGGAGGGCTGACACACACCCCCACGTACACGGCACAGAAGGCTTGCACGGGGCGATTTCCGTGCGAGCCTTTACAATAAACCCGCGAGAGGAGAGTAGAAAACTTACGTTAGGAAGGAGCAGCCGGTGCACTCGACTCTCTCTCGCTCCCTGTCGCTCGCACAGCAGTTGTGCTCTCTTTCTCTCTCTCTGCTCGCTGTATCGTGTCGGCAGGCGGGTTGGCTGCCGGCTCGTTTCTCACAGTCTCGTGCGGCTCACGCGGCTCGGGACAGCTCTCTCTCTGTCTCTCTTTCGCACGTTCACTTTATACGGCGCCTCCACTACACTCGCGGGGTCTCACAAGGTACGATAGGACGGCGCGGACAAGTAAAAACAGGAGAGACACGGAGGAGATGTTTTTAGCGCGATGGCAGACACGAATATGGCTCCCTTTTCTCGTGGGAACCAGTTAGCAGCTTCGCGACGGATGACGGGCATTTTACGCGTCGTGAGACCGATTCGCTACGCGCGGCGCGCCTCGATTCGGCTGCGCAGGAGTTGCGCGCGCGCGCTCACTACCTTCGCGCGGTAGATTAGAATCGCGGCTAGACACGCGTTACAATACATAAATACGTTCCCGAATAATTACGATTTTAAAAGAGGGCTAAAATAGTTTTAACCTCAAATATCTCTGAAATTCATAAACGAATTCTTTTACCCTAATAAATCTTCTAATAAATAATATACAAACTACATCTCCACCAAATTTCAAGAAATTAAAATAATTTTAATGTAGTCATATTGTGCGATAACAAAAAAAGTCATTTTCAAAAATACTAAAATTTTAAATATCAAACATCTCAAAAAATAACCATATAATCTGGATGAAATTTTACACAGGTATTGCCTATATCGCATACAAAATAGTCTATAAATTTCAAGCTGATACATTAAGTCGTCATTGAGAAATTACGATTTTGAAAAAACCCGTAAAAGTATTTTAACCTTAAATATCTATATACCGAAAAATGCGAGGTTATGTTTCACAAGATAAAGAAGTTAATTGCTGAAACAGATTATCCAGTGAGACCGCACATTCCAAAATATGTAGGTAAAGTAAATTTTCAATCACAGTTACAAAACACTGATACAGCTACCGGTAAATCACCGGTCGTAACGACACCAAGAAGGCAAAGTAGAATTTTTATCAGTCCGGCAACATCAGCTGGTAATTTATCGGCCACAACCTCACCAATAAATTTAAACAGAACCATATCACAAATTTATTACCCAACAGACTCAGCAACTTCTGAACTTCTGAATTTTGAACATGGATCAACAACAACTAAATTTTGAAATAATTTCACAAAAAGAACAAGCTTTTGGTAATGTACAAACACTCAATAAAAGTATCGATAAAGGTAAAAATTTGATTTTATGTGTAAATATTAGAAGTATAAAACAAAACTTTGGAAAACTTGAAACTTTTATTGAATGTTTAGCCGTAAGACCAAGTGTTATTATATGTACTGAATCTTGGAATGTGCAATATACTCCATTGTACAACATATCAGGTTACAAAAGTTACTATAGTGAGAGTAAAATGAATAAAGCAGATGGAGTTATAATGTATATAAAGGATGAACTATCTGAACACACAGAAATTATAGTGGTCGACAACACACGTATCTTAAGCTCGGTTATAAAATTAATTGGCACCGAAACTGTAAGAATCTCAGCGATCTATAGATCACACAATATAAAAAAGTATGAATTTGTTCATAGCCTGAAAAAATTCCTAAGAGACCAATTAAATACTAAGAACCATTGTATAATCGGGGATTTTAACATTGATATATTAGACGAAAATTTTAGTAAGACTGACTCAACAGATAACCTTATAACACAAGAATTTTTAAATGATCTCTTGGAACATAAATTTACACCATGCTTTACTGGAATAACAAGGCCTTCATCTGATAATAAAAGAGGTACCTGCATCGACAATTTCTATATAAAAACTAAAAATATAAATATTAATTCATTTAAAATAACGAATCCATTTAATTATCACTACCCATTATATATAACTATAGATAAATTAGAAATAAATCAGCCGAACAAATTCAATATGAAATCAATTAATTACAACAAGTTAAAACATGTTGCAAATAATTCAAACTGGTACTCAATATTGTCTATGCAGGATCCTAATCTTGCAGTTAACGCATTAATTGACATGATAAATAATTGTATTGATGCGTCCACTACCAAAAAACAATTTAAAAATAAACTTCCGAGAAAAAATTGGATTACTAGTGCTATTATAGTCTCGTGTACTATTAAAGAGACACTGTATATCTTATGAAAAATAATCCCACTTCTGAAGCCCTAAAAAAAGAGTATACAAATTACACTAAGATACTGAAGGAAATTATTAAAGAAGTAAAATTTAAATATGAAAAGGAAATGGTAAAACGAAATAGCGGAAACTCTAGGGAATTATGGAACATAATTAAAACTAAATTAGGGAGAAATAGTGTGCATGATAATCCAATAAAATATATATACGAAAACAATCAAAAATTCGAAAATAAAACTGATATAGAAAATGCTATGAACACCTATTTTTGCAAAATAGGACCAAATTTGAGTGCTCAATTTGCTAATATAAATAATAATAACCTGAAACTTCCAGATAGGAATCCTGAATCCATTTTCTTTCGTCCGACAGATTTTGCTGAGATATACAAAATAATCAATACGTTGAAAAATAAATCTGGAGGTGTAGACAATATTAACGCTAAATCATTGAAAATTCTCTCTGAATATATATGTGTGCCCTTAGAATATATCTTCAATTTATGTATTGTGAAATCTATCTGGCCTGACGCGCTCAAAAATGCTGAGGTAGTCCCTATTTACAAGGCTGGTGAAAAATCTAATATCAATAATTACAGACCAATCTCTTTAATATCGAACATTGCAAAAATTTTTGAAAAAATAATTTATAATAGATTATACCACTTTTTTGAAAATCATAACATAATATCAGAAAAACAATACGGTTTCGTTAAAAATAGGGGAACTACTGACGCATTAAATTATATATCAAATATCATATACGAAAACTTAGATAAAAGTAAACCAATAATTGTTGCTTTTCTAGACTTAGCCAAAGCATTTGACACTGTTAATCATAGAGTTCTTTTAGATAAGCTTGAACGATACGGAGTAAGGGGTAGTGCCTTAAAACTGATGACTAGCTATCTCACAGATAGGCGGCAAAGAGTAAAAATTCAAGACTGTAAAAGTGAATATAAATAATTTACTACGGGTGTTCCCCAAGGAACTATATTAGGACCATTACTTTTTATACTTTATGTCAATGACTTACTAGGAAGTATGCAAAATGACACAATCATGTCCTATGCTGTTGACACGGTTATCATATCAAGTGACAACATGTGGTCCTCAGCTCAGGAAAAAATGTGTGCTTACCTTAATCAGGTGGCCAAATGGCTTGCACAAAATAAACTGTCGCTAAATATAGATAAAACGGTCTATATGACTCTCGAAAACTACTGTGATAGTGTGCCTGGCACACTAAACATCAAAATAGGAACGCAATTAATAAAAAGAGTTGAAAGTCATAAATACTTAGGGCTGTATTTCGACTACAATATGAAATGGGATAAGCATTTAAGATATATTATTAAAAAAACCAAATACCTAATTTTTGTCTTTGCCAAGATAAAAAATATGATGGATACAAAAACATTAATGATAATATATTATGCTTTCTTTCATAGTCTAATCAATTATGGGGTAATTGCCTGGGGTGTTGCGTACGATAATAATATGAAACTAATACAATCAACACAAAACAAAATATTGAAAATCATAAATAAAAATAAATTCTCTCAAACTAATCCACCTCTTGAAATAAAAAAATTATTCCAGTTAGAGTCAATATCCTTACATTATTCTATATTAAGAAATAAATATATAAACAGTGCGAGTAAGACCAGAAACAAAACAATTCAATTACCTAAATGTGATAAAAGAAGTAGTGATAAAAATAGCTACAATGAAGCTATAAGGGTCTTTAATGGGCTATCTAAGGATCTCAAAGTTATGAATTTAAGTAGACAATTAATGAAGAAAAAATTAAAAATGTTTATAGTAAAAGATGCAATATAATTTCAAAATAATAATTAAATCTTAACCAATATATCTAACAAATTATTTAACTGTTATTTATGTACTACAATGGATTTTATCGATGTTAACAAACACTACGCATATACCATTATATAGTGTTTAAGAATTTTGTAGTTTGTAATATTTTTTTTAGTTTGTAAGTTTTCTATGTACCAGATCTACACACAGGCAATAATATTTGCCTCAGTAGGATTTACTTACTTATGTATATTTCGTATATAATAATGTAATGTAAATATTTTCTGGAAATAAATAAATAAAAATAAATAAATAAATATCTAAAAATCATGAGAAAATTCTTTAACTAAAGGACTTATATGATAATATATGAACTCTACATCTCGACAAAATGTCAATATGATTAAACCAATTTTTGTTTTCTCTAGTTATCATGCGACAAAGAAATTGACTTTGTAAAATACGAAAATTTTCAAAATCAAATATCTCAAAAAGTAATCGAACGATCTTGATGAAAATTCGCACACATATTATCTATATCACATTCAAAATTGTCTATAAATTTGGAGCTGATGCATGGAGCCGTTCTCGAGAAATTACGATTTGAAAACAAGGTTAAAAAAATTTTAACCTCAAATATTTCTGAAATGTCTGGACTAATCATTTTAACCAAAGAACTCGGCCGAGAGGTATCCAAAATCTACCTCTACAAGGAATTTTGAACCGATTCAGTCAATTTTACTCCGGTAAGCGTTGGACATACAAAACTCATTTTTTTCATATCTCAATTTTTTTACAAAAACAAATCGACAAAATGGATTGAAATGGTTACAGATTATAGCTACTTATATTCTGTATTATCATGATTTTCAAAAAAATTGACCGTTAAGTTTAGAAGTTATAAACTTTTTAAGAAAAAACACGTTTTTGTTAATCACAAAAGAACCGTGATAGTTAGAGAAATTTTTTTTTAGAAAATATAGGCATTTCAATGCTCTTTCGAATGCTATCTATTCGATTCAAATATCACAATCCTACCATTAAAAAAAAGCAAAAATCAATTTTGAGAAAATCGAAAATTCGAAATAAAACAAAAACGCGTCGGCGAATCAAAAAATGAATTTTTGACCTGCCATGACACAAAAAAAAACAAAAAAATGAGACCGATCCGGTTAAAATTGATCGAGTAGAAGCTGAGATCCAGGCGCGCGAATTATGTAGCAAGCCCCGGCGGATCACCAAGGAAAGGTAACACACACACAGGTAACACTCGCCAAAGTAAGTAATCGAACAAAGGGTGTTATTAGAATAATGATTTATTAAAACGTCGTTACAGGTTAGATGCCCGACGGAGACTGGCGATCGTCGATGCGAAGTGCAGTAAGAGAGTATAACGAGAGTATATGTATAAAGTATATATGAAAAATATATATTGCATCTTCATTGTCTTCTGGCTTCTCTTTGTCCATGCAGATTCCATTCGGAGCGATAAGGAGGCTGGCTGGCCGATGCATCTAAGTACCTATGTGGTGACTCATATAACTCCTCCATGGCCAAGTTCAATGACGTCCTCGTCTTTGATATCCTTATCTTTGGACTTTTTGGTAAGTTGCGGCCGTTGTTTCTTGACTTTTATTTTGTATATTAAGTAAATCGATGTAATCGTTATGAACAGCAATACTAATATAATTGAACTTGTAGACAGGACGATTCGGTGCTAATTTGATTAGAAACTGGCATATTTAGTGTAGGTGATGTCAAAGTTTTTAGAGGTTCGAAATTCAACTGGTGGTCTTTGATAACTAAAGGTGAAATTATGCTGGATTGTTCCATTTCACCAAGATTTTCGTCAAGTCGGTATCCCCGTACTTGTACATCATTTCCTTGTATTTCACATGTTCCTCGGATCATCAATTAGTCATTATCATGTTTAACCTTGATCGGATAATTACTCGATACTAGCGTTAAATTCTCAGATAATTTATATGTCAGTATTAAAGGTGGACTAATTGAAATGATAATCGGTTTGACTCTTTCCGTTATAATTTGTTGACATAAAAATTCTTTTCATACATCTGTCGGCACTTATTAGCAAATAGTTTTATAGATGTCCCGGTCAAACTCCATGGCGTGGTGATAACTTCTGTCTGATTGTTGTAATTGATTATAGCAAGTCTTTGATGGAGTGAAAATTCGATAGGATTAAGGATAGGTATTTTGATAGTGTATACAATAAGATTTTATGTGAATGCAATTGATCCTTGAGCAAAGTGAAAATCTAACAAATTATGATAGTGTAATATTAATTCTTTCTGAGAGTAGATTGCCAATAAATGTACACGTATATCCGATATTTGGTTATATGTTAACAATTCTAAGTCGAATATTTGTTCATTGAAAATAAATGATCTTTTAATTTTATTAAGTAATCGTAATGCGTCTTATTTTGGTTGATTTCGCTACTCTCCGCGAGCAGAGCTATGAGCATCAAGATTAGTGCCGTCTTCATTGCCCTGCAAAGAAGAAGTTTTTCTTATTCTTTTGGCACTTCGTAAATTATATCGGCGTTCTTGACCATGAATATAGCAACCTAACGAGGGGCCTTGTTGTGTCTCTACAAGTAATTTTTGATATCGTGGTGCGGGTTTGTCGCGTTGTTGTTGATGTGTTTTCATGTAAATTTCTTTATTTTCTAACGATTTGTCAGGACTATTAGGTAACTTTTGTTGCTCTTTTTGGTTTCTATATAGCGTGTCATAAAAAGGTAAAATTTCATTTTTTCTGATTTCATTATATCTTTCTATGGTATCGGCATCGGTCTCGATAATGTGTTTCTGTAGTTCGTCATAAGGTCCATATAACAGTGTAAAAGGCGTATAGTTAGTTGTAGAGTGTATACTCTGATTGTATATTAAGAGAGCGGTGATCATAAGATTTTTCACTGTTTCTTTTGGAGTTTGATTGGATAAAATACTTAATTTTTCCTTTAGGGTTGAATGCAGTCTTTCTATGGGTCCATTCGATGTATGTCTGTTTATCGTTGTTTGATGATATTGAATTTTATGTATGCGGCAAAACTCCTTAAATACTGTTGAGTTGAATTCACTTCCGTTGCCTGTCGTAATTTTATCCGGAAAGTTATGGCGTGAGGCAAAGTGTCTCAATTTGTTTATCATGGTCGTGGCATTTGCATCTGGTAGATAATAGGCTTGAGCATATTTGGAAAAAATATCTATAATTGTTAAAAATTTATCCTTGTTGAAATGAAATACGTCCATGTGTATATGTTCGAGCGGTCTTCTAGCTATAATAGGGCCGTATGTTTCTGTTTCATATGGGTTTCTCTCATACTTATGCTCTAGGCATATCTCACATTGATTTATAAAATTTTGAATAAGTCGATCCATATTAAGTGTATAGAGTTTTCTCTTAAAGTGTAATAAGGTCTCTCGAATACCATTATGATTTTGATTATGATATGTCTCGAATTCTTTTATGAAATTATTTTTATCAATCGTAGGTGTATACGTGGTTGTTTTGATTAGTTTTAATTTTTCATTGAAATGATCCTTCAATATTCTATACGTAATTCTTTCCAATTCTTCGGTCGTAAAGTAGATACCATATTGCTTATCGGGTTTAATATTTTCCTTGAAAAACTTAAGTAAATGTGTTTCCGCATTTGATTTATTAATTTTCACCGTGCATTGTACTTTAAGTTTATCTTTGTTTACCTTTAAGTTGTAATCATTTCCTCCTTTCATGATAATGCTGTAACTAAAAGCGTGAACATTTTTGTCTGTTATAGGTAGTGAAAAGGTCGGATTTTCTTCAGCTGTGTGGACTGTTGCCATGTCGTCGTCAAATATTTCGTCCATTTCTTCAGGTGTGACAGATGCATCGTCAGGTGTTTGAGGCACCATTGAGAGTAAGTCTTCTTCTATTGTTTTATTAGCATTAATTTCAATTCGACTCAGTGCGTCGGCGACATAATTTTCAGAACCCTTTTTGTATTTTATTATGTAATCATATTCTTCTAATCTTAGTCTTCATCTAATCAGTCTAGCGTTAGGCGTTTTTAAAGAATAGAGCCAGGTTAATGGCTTATGATCTGTTTCAATCGTAAATTTCTTACCATAGATATATGGTCTAAATTGTCTACATGCTTCCACTATTGCCAGTAATTCTTTCTCTATCGCCGGATAGCTTTGTTCTGCTGAGTTTAATGTTCGTGAATAACACGAGATAAGATGTTGTTCTTGGGATAAAACTGCACCTATTGCTAAGTTTGAGGCATCGGTTGTGATAGCAAATAGTTTGGTGAAGTCTGGGTAGACGAGCACTGGTGCGTTAGTGATCAATTCTTTGAGTTTATCGAACGCTTCTTTATAGTCTTTATCTTCTGGATCTATTTTTTCTTTTTTCTTGAGTGCTTTTGTCATTGGTTTCTCTATTTTTGCGTAATTTTTTATGAACTTTCTGTAAAAGCTAGTTAGTCCTAAAAATATTCTAACTTCTTTTTGGGTTTTAGATATCGGATATTTTAGAATTGCTTTGATCTTATCAGGATTTGGTTTGATTCCGTCTGCTGTTATTATATGGCCTAAAAATGGAACTTCTTTCCTTAGAAATTCACTCTTATCTAATTGAATTTTTAAACCATATTTCTCTAGTTCTTCGAATATTAGCTTCAGATGTTGTAAATGTTCTTGGAGTGATTTCGAAAATATTACTATATCATCCATGTAAACGAAGCAGAATTTATGTAGATATTTCATTAAAATTCTATCCATCAGACGTTGAAAAGTAGCCGGAGCGTTTTTTAAACCAAAAGGCATTCTGACATATTCATAGTGTACGTTTTCTACGGTAAACGCTGTCTTTTCAATTGAATCTTTGTTCACGGGTATTTGGTGGAAACCTTGTGCTAAATCTAATGTACTAAAGTAAGAACATTTGCCCAGATTTTCTACAATTTCGTCCATTCTAGGTAATGGATATTTGTCTTCGATGGTGTTGTCGTTTAATTTACGATAATCTATTACCATTCTCCATTTTTTTCTTCCACTTGCATCTTCTTTCTTCGGAACTATCCATACGGGGGATGAGTAGGGCGAGTTTCTTGATTGAATAATTTCTTCGTCTAACAGTTTTCTGATTTGAGTTTGAATTTCTTCTTTTAGATGGTATGGGTATCTAAAACTCTTTACATAGATAGGGTGATCGTCCTTTGTTCTTATATTGTGTGAAACCGCAGAAGTCGCTGATAATTTTTTATTTTCATTGTAGAAACAGTCTTTGTACTTCTGGCATAGTGATGTAATTTTATATCTTTCTTCTTCGTTCATGTGATCAGTTCTTATCGGTAATTCTACTCCTTGATGACGATTCACTTTAACATTCTGATGATCGTCGGGTATATTTTTAAAATAATTTATTTCAAACTTAGATGTGCTAAAAATTTGAGTTTTGTAATTAATATTCGCTTCCAAATTCTGCAAATCCTTATGTCCGATTAAACAATCGTACGTATAGTGCCATGTTGCTATTAAGAAAGTTATAGGTGTGTCGTCACCGTATTCACGTAATATAGGAAAGGTAAGCACATGTGTACCTTTCGTCGTTTTGTGCACCGATTTAATTTCGAATTCGTAAGGAAATGTGAATTTTGAAAATAGTTTATATGCAATTTCTGGATTGATAATGGATGATGAGGCAACAGAATCGATGAGAATTTTAAGAGGTGGATAAATTTATCACGTTATTTCTGTTGTATTGGGGAGCTTGTTGAAAATTTTGGCAATTATCACTCTCGTCGTTTTCTTGATTAAATTCTTCATGGTCTTGCATAGGTGAGTCATTTTGATAATCGACTATTTCTTCTTCTCCTTGTTCTTGTTGATGATGCAACTCTTCAGCGATAAAGTTTGCTGGTCCTGTGCTTCTAAAGAAGTTCGTTCTTGGCTTAAAGTTATTTTGTGCTGGTGAATTATTCGATCTATTTGTTGGATTAACGCCTTGTTTGTTAGTATTTCTTGTACTGACTGACATTGTTGTTGGTTGGTAATTTTGTTGTCTTGGCAGATTATTATTATTTTGACCAAAATTGTTTTTACGATAATTTGTGGGGATAAATCCAGGTTGTGTTTGTGCAAATGCGGGTGTCGGTTGTAAATAAAATGGATTTACATTTCTTGAAGTACTTGGTAAATTATTTGAAGGGTGAATAATTTTTGGATTACTATTAGTCGCAAATGGGTTTGTACTTTTAGCATTGATTGTACCCAATACGTTGGGCTTAAGTTTGTTATCACGTTGTCGTGCGAAATTGAGGAAAGCACTTTGTTGTTCATGGTTGTCGTATTTACGGCATTTTATTATACATGCCTCAACGTCGTCTAAATCAAAATGTAGCAAGTAAAAATGGTACGGCTCTTTAATACCATTTATAAAAGTACTTTTGGCTACGTTTTCATAAAATTTATTTTTAATACTTATAACATTAGCGTCTCGATTATTTAACTGTATGTGTGTTCCTTCAATTTATTTAGCCTGCTTTTAATTTCGTCCGCGTATTTTTCGTAAGACTGATTTATCAATTGATAACATATACTTAGTCTGTTAAATAGTAACTCCTCCGAACTTGGGTCACTAAATCTATTAACTAAGAGCGTTTTACATGCGGCATATGTAACCGGGTTATTTGCCACTATTAGGTCTAGTGCTTCACCGCGAATCTTTGATTTGATTAATGCGAATAATGCCTCGTTTATTGCATTATCTACAGTCGCCACATTTTCGACGAATTTGTCGCACGTTTCTATAAAGTGCGAAAGGAGTCTTGTACCTCCTTCATATATGGGGATCGCATCGCGCCATATCGTAAGTCGCAATTTAAATTGTTCTACCGTAAGATTTTGTTGATTATCTCCGTTATTTGCCATTTTGCTTTATCTTTGATTACGCTTCACGTAAAATCAATTGCACTTAAAAGGATAGGGTTGGGTAGGATATAGGAAATTTCAAAGACTTACTAGTTTGTTTTTAATGATTTCGGGTGAATCTCTGTTTGCAGGTGGACTCCAATCTTGACGTCGTAGGTTCCCTGATGATGGACGTTGAAACGCCAACTGCTTCCTCGCTGAAGATTTCCGTCACCAGGTTGAGGGAGAATCTGAGTTTTTGCAGCTTCACGGTCCTGTCTCCGCAGTGCCAGTTATGTGGCAAGCCCCGGTGGATCACCAAGGAAAGGTAACACACACACAGGTAACACTCGCCAAAGTAAGTAATCGAACAAAGGGTGTTGATTAGAATAATGATTTATTAAAACGTCGTTACAGGTTGGATGCCCGACAGAGACTGGCGATCGTCGATGCGAAGTGCAGTAAGAGAGTATAACGAGAGTATATGTATAAAGTATATATGAAAAGTATATATTGCATCTTCATTGTCTTCTGGCTTCTCTTTGTCCATGCAGATTCCATTCGGAGCGATAAGGAGGCTGGCTGGCCGATGCGTCTAAGTACCTATGTGGTGACTCATATAACTCGCGCACGCACGCACGCACGCACGCACGCACGCACACACACGCACACACACACGCGTGCGCACGCACGCACGTACACGCACACGCGCACACGCACACGCACACACGCACACGCACACACGCACACGCACGCACACATCCATTTTTCAAAAATCATGTATTTTGATTCCTAACACCTCGAAAAACAATTATAACATGTTTTTACAACAACTCAAAAAATTATTATCACAAAGCTTCCTCTAGGAGGAAGCAAAAATACGTGTCTCTTATTTTTCGATCCTCTACAACATACTAAAAATTCAGAAAAATTGGAGGCGGACACCTCGGGTAGTTTGCTTATTAGTACATTATCTGAGCACGTTTATTTTTCTTTATTTTTTTAACCGATTTCATAGTATCCGATTCGGCCTACAAAAATATGGGTAGATAGGAAATTTCAAGACCTTTCAGAAAATAGGCCTACTTCCGACTGATATTCTAACCCAGAGACGAAAAAAATTATTTTCGATTTTTCCATATTTTTCTTTTTTTTTTTAACCGACTTAATATTATCCGATCAGGCCGACAAATATGAGTAAATAGGAAATTTTAAGACCTTTCAGAAAATTGGTCTACTTCCGACCGATATCCAAACTCCCAGAGCCAAAAAAAATTTTTTTCGATTTTTTGTTATACTCCATTGCATAACATATCAGGTTACAAAAGTTACTATAGTGAGAGTAAAGTGAACAAAGCAGATGGAGTTATGATTTATATAAAGGATGAAATATCTGAATACACAGAAATTATAGTGATCGACAATATACGTATCTTAAGCTCGGTTATAAAACTAATTGGCACTGAAACTATTCGAATCTCAGCAATTTATAGATCTCACAATATCAAAAAGTATGAATTTGTTCATAGTCTAAAAAAATTCCTAAGAGACCAATTAAATACTAAGAACCATTTTATAATCGGGGATTTTAACATTGATATATTAGACGAAAATTTTAGTAAGTCTGAGTCGTCAGATAACCTTATAAAACAAGAATTTTTTAAATGATCTCTTAGAATATAAATTTACGCCATGCTTTTCTGGAATAACAAGGCCTTCATCTGACAATAACAGAGGTACCTGCATCGACAATTTCTACATAAGAACTAAAAATATAAATATTCATTCATTTAAAATATCGAATCAATTCAATGATCACTATCCATTATTTGTAACTATAGATAAATTAGAAATAAATCAGCCGAACAAGTTTAATTTGAAATCAATTAATTAGAACAAGTTAAAACATGCTACAAATAAGTCAAGCTGGTACTCAATATTGTCTATGCAGGATCCTAATTTTGCAGTTAACACATTAATTTACATGATAGATAATTGTATTGATATTGTAACCACAAAAAAACGATTAAAAAATAAACTTCCGAGAAAAAATTGGATTACTAGTGCTATTATGGTCTCGTGTACTACTAATGAGACACTATATACCTTGGAACGTTTATTTTTTTTAAAAGATAAACTAAAGATTTATTTTATGGTACAGGATCGGGGGTAGGCAAAATTAATAACAAAAAGAAATTCAGATAATAAAAGATAATTTCCTTTTTATTATCTGAGGAATCAATTATTTATATAAAACTACAAGATTTTTTATGCGTAGTGTGGGATTTATCTCACACACACTGGAAAAACTCCAACTCGAACGTGTACCTCGGTAGATAAATCAAGACATACACGTCGAGTCAGAGACCTCACCAAATGTGTGCGAGAACACTCCGCAAAGCAGAATGATCGCACATAGAAACGCAATCAATCGCTCTGGCTAGTGTCTCCCCACCATACCATGCGCGATTTAGGTGTCACTCATCACACCAATGTCATACTCTCTCATACTCCACTCTCCTCACAGGGAGAGGGATCAACACACACATACTCGTAACACATACAGAGGTACAGTCGAACGAGATTGGCTGACATCAATATCACTCTTAATCGAAAACTATTTCATTGCTCTACTCAAATCAAAAGATTTTATTTAAAAAGATTATCTCATTCAAAAGATAAAGGGACTGATTTTTTTTTTGTCGGCTTTCCGATTTCTTAACTTTCTCCATGGTATTCAGTCTCCCATCCGGTTTTTCCCGAATTCCTATGACGTCATATATGTTCTGTATATATACACACATACAATCACCAGGAATTAATGGCCATGAAGAGCTAAGCAGTGATAATGGCCGTATAATAATAAAGAAAGACAAGAGAAAGAGAAAGATAAAAATATAGATAGAGAGAGAGGTAGAGAAGAAGAGACATAAACATATGTATATTTTTTATTATATACCGTATATATGTTTATTACTACATAACCTCTCTCTATGTATATACCTCTATATATGTATATACACATACATATAAACATGAACATAATATCTGTGGCTTCCCGGAATAACCACCTAACCCACTTATACGTGTTTTCGAGAAATCGACGTTTTTAAATTTCTGCCATGACACTTCATATGTAAGATCGAATTGCGCGAGATGAGCCATAACAGTGTAGACTTTTACAAAGGTATAGAGTACTCGGCTCAGACCTCGGCTTTACCTCGGCTCGGACCTCGGCTTTACCTCGGCTGGGACCTCGGCTTGGACCTGGGCTTTACCTCGGCTCGGACCTCGGTCGAGCCTCGGCTAGAACTCGGCTCGAACCTCGGCTGGGATCTCGGCTCGGACATCGGCTTTACCTCGGCTTGGACCTCGGCTCCAGCCCCGGATTTTCCGCGGCTCGAGCCGAGGTACAGCCGAGGTGCTGCAGAGGCTAATCCGAGGCACACCCGAGCTAGCTTCAGGTGAATTCGAGGCTCATCCGAACTGTACCCGAGGAACTCGAGGTAAAGGCTTCGGGGTAGCCGAAGATGATGTCTAGGTGGTACGCTCCGTAGTGTTTTACCTCTAGGTATTGGAACGCATCGAATGTGTGGTCTAGGTCTTTGAGGTGACCGATGATGGAGTCTAGGTAGTGCGCTCCGTAGTTTTTTGTGATTAGATGTCAGGGTGCATCTAATACATGGTCCAGGTGTTCGGGGTAGCCGATGATGACGTCTAGGTGGTGCGCTTCGTAGTTTTTTACCTCTCGGTATTGGAACGCATCGAATGCGTGGTCTAGGTCTTTGGGGTGGCCGATGATGGAGTCTAGGTTGTGCGCTCCGTAGTTTTTTGCGATTAGATCTCAGGGTGCATCTAATACGTGGTCCAGGTGTTCGGGGTAGCCGATGATGATGTCTAGGTGGTGCGCACCGTAGCTTTTTGCATTTAGATGTCACGGCGCATCTAATAGGAGGTCCAGGTGTTCGGGGTAGCCGAGGATGATGTCTAGGTGGTGCGCACCGTAGTTTTTTGCATTTATATGTCAGTGCACATTTTACAGGAATTCTAGGTGTTCGAGGTAGCCGATGACGATGTCTAGGTGGTGCGCTTCGTAGTTTTTTACCTCTAGGTAAAGGAACGCATCGAATGTGTGGTCTAGGTCTTTGGGGTGGCCGATAATGGAGTCAAGATTGTGCGCTCCGTAATTTTGACGATAAGATCTCAGGGTGCATCTAATACGTGGTCCAGGTGTTTGGGGTAGTCGATGAGGTGCGCACCGTAGTTTTTTGCATTTATATGCCAGGGCGCATTTTATAGGAAGTCCAGGTGGTCCAGGTAGCCGATGACGATGTCTAGGTGTTGCGCTCCGTAGTTTTTTGCATTTAGATGTCAGGGCGCATGTAATAGTAGGTCCAGGTGTTCGAGGTAGCCTTTGACGCGGTCTAGGTGGTGCGCTCCATAGTAAGTTCATTTTCTTCGACAGTGGTTATTACATGCAAGATCAGAAGTATATTTGTACTTTGAAATGAAAATATAAATATTCAGATAAGTAGCAAACTTTTATATAGTAGAAAACTATTATTAATATAATAATAAGTATTGTTACTTTGTGAAATTTTGTTTTTATTTTTACAGAGTATCAGAACGTATGAATCATATGGATAAGAAGATCTTGATTGAACAGTTTATAAGTAGAACTGTTAACAAATACATAAATTACACGTCTGTCAAATTTAAAAAACCCACAAGACATTCTATAGAAAAAGCAGCTTAAAAGAACATTCGAATTTAAAACTTTTGTTAATACCAATAATACTATTTAATAATGATATTAAAAATATACTGTAATAGACTGTCATAAAGTTATCACATTATTTAATTATTAACTGTACAAATAATAATATTGTTCATATAAAACTTTCTGCGAAGTTATAAAATAAGGCAAGTACAGACATTTTTTCTGTATAATCTACTCTCCCTCCGTCTCTTCTCCCCTCTCTCTCGCCCTCTATTTCTCCCGCTCTCTTCCCTCTCTCTTTCTCTCTCAACATCCGTCAAACTCTGTACCAAAAACTTTAATAAGAGTTTAAAAATTTTTTTTTTTTTTTTTAAATAATCAACACGTTTAAAAAAAAAAATTTATTTACGTATTAACAACATAATTTATCTAGACCTTTAATTTTTTCTAATCTCATCTATTTAATAAGCACTCTCTACAAATGGTAATAAATTTTTTCATGACTGTACAAATAAAAACTTTCTATAAAAATAAAAAGAATTGTTCTTTTCTCATATGATTTTACAATTAATAATATTGTTAATTTATCATCATACCTAAGAAAATACATGTTTGATTAAATTATTTCAAAAAATTTAACTAATATAATCATTTTATAGAGCTCCTTGAAGAAAAATTTGACTGTTTCTTCAAATTTAAAACTTTTATGAATAACAATACAGTCATTTAATAATGATATAAAAATTATACTATAATAAACTGTCATAACGTTATCACATTATGTAATTATTATTTTCTCTTAAAAAGTTGTAAAATCTATCTAAAAAAACATATTACAAAAGTTTAAACTAAGGCAAGTACCTATTAGTCTCTCTCCCACCCTATCTCTCTCTCCCTCTCTTTCCGACTTCTCTCTCTCTCTCGCTCTCTCTCTCTCTCTCTCTCTCTCTCTCTCTCTCTCTCTCTCTCTGGCACTCCCTCTCTCTCAACATCCGGCAAACTGAGTACCAAAAACTTTAATGAGTGCTTAAATATTTTTTTAGAAGAATCAACACGTTTTTTTAAAGCTAATTTTTTAATAAAACTTTCTACGACAGTATAAAATAAGGCAAGTATAGACGTTTTTTCTGGATAATCTATAAAAAACAGCACAATTTATCTAGTCCTTTTATTTCTTCGAATCTCATCTATTCAATAAACACTCCCTATAAATGGTAATAATTTTTTTCATGACTGTACAAATAATCTATAAAATAATAATATTTATGATTTTGTAAAAGAAATCAAATAAATACGAATGAAAAAGTCTTTTAATTCTTTGAGTCATTGTATGCTAAACAAATTATATGTAAGTACATTCAAAAAATTGTTCACTGCAAATCAAACAAACGAAAGTTGTGAAATCAATTATCGATAGTCAAGTAATGCAAACAACTCTCGGAAACTACTGTATGACTGTTCTCAGAAATATATTCAAATTTGTTCATCTTTCTGAGCTATAGAAATTAAACTCAAGAAAGTACTGAAATCAATTTATTGTAGTCAAGTACCGGCCATAAGTTAACTTGACTGACATAATAGAACTTTTCGTATCTAGCGTGCAAAATTACATTTTACGCCCACGTTGTAACTTCAAAATTATTCAGCCAGCGGACATAAAATACTACTTAGTGCCCAAGAGGCCCAATAGCTCACATACTCTTACAAAACTTTATAGAACCTACGCATTTTACGCCCGTGTGGGCGAAAATTATTTTAATTATATAACTATAATGCCTTCTCTTTATTTCTAAAATTCATAAGAATTTTTTTAGATATTTACGAAAAGTCAAAGCCTATATAAAAAAATTACATAGTTACCAACACATCACTATTTTTCATGATTCTTTCTCAATTTTGAACTTTCTATAATATTACGCACCTTGGGAGGAAAAGAGAAGTCTAGAGCTATTCTAGCAGGGGTGGTCCTCCGATCTCCCATACATACTTGGCGAGCCCGACGATTTGCAGTTTACCGGTGGGCTACTTAAATATAGAATACAAAATTTTTGCATAAATTCATTAATAATATTTATACCTATAAGTCTACTATAAATAATTACATTGGCTTTAATTTTTTATTGGTACCGTTAAGTACAACATCCCTATATGTGCAGAATCATGATTTACTTTTTATTACCCACAATATTTTTCTTTGTGTCCGTCCTTTTTAAACGAGAATAAAATAAAAAATTCATATAAATTTATAGTCTTCTTAAAAGTGCTTTACATTTTACTAACCGTTTTATAAGCAAGCTATTGTGTATCCTTTTCCCGCGTGTAAATATCATATAAGATCTCATATGAGAATTTTAGGCATCGCATATCTCGTATCAGATCTCATATGCGATGTCATCTGCACTTTTATATATTATGGGATTACATATGAGATCTTATATGATACTTTCAGGCGGGTTTGCACTTTCTATTTAAAAACAGAGTGATAGATTCACGGATCAGTAGTTAATATCTAGAAGCAACCCATTTATACATTTTATCTGATCTTTAAACATATGAATAGTTATATGAAAATGACCATGTCTTACACCTTGAACTGCAAATCGTCGGGCCCGCCAAGTATGTATGGGAGATCGGAGGACCACCCCTGCTAGACCAGCTCTAGACTTCTCTTTTCCTCCCAAGGTGCGTAATACTATAGAAAGTTGAAAATTGAGAAAGAATCATGAGAAATAGGCTTTGACTTTTCGTAAATATCTAAAAAAATTCTTATGAATTTTAGAAATAAAGAGAAAGCATTATAGTTATATAATTAAAATAATTTTCGCCCACACGGGCGTAAAATGCGTAGGTTCTATAAAGTTTTGTAAGAGTATATGAGCTATTGGGCCTCTTGGGCGCTAAGTAGTATTTTATGCCCGCTGGCTGAATAATTTTGAAGTTACAACGTGGGCGAAAAATGTAATTTTACACGCTAGATACGAAAAGTTCTATTATGTCAGTCAAGTTAACTTATGGCCGGTACTTGACTACAATAAATTGATTTCAGTACTTTCTTGTGTTTAATTTCTATAGCTCAGGAAGATGAACAAATTTGAATATATTTCTGAGAACTGTCATACAGTAGTTTCCGAGAGTTGTTTGCATTACTTGACTATCGATAATTGATTTCACAACTTTCGTTTATTTGATTTGCAGTGAACAATTTTTTGAATGTACTTACATATAATTTGTTCAGCATACAATGACTCAAAGAATTAAAAGACTTTTTCATTCGTATTTATTTCATTTCTTTTACAAAATCATAAATATTATTATTTTATAGATTATTTATACAGTCATGAAAAAAATTATTACCATTTGTAGAGAGTGTTTACTGAATAGATGAGATTCGAAGAAATAAAAGGACTAGATAAATTGTGTATCCAGAAAAAACGTCTATACTTGCCTTATTTTATACTTTCATAGAAAGTTTTATTAAAAAATTAGCTTTAAAAAAACGTGTTGATTTTTCTAAAAAAATATTTAAGCACTCATTAAAGTTTTTGGTACTCAGTTTGCCGGGTGTTGAGAGAGAGGGAGAGATAGAGAGAGAGAGCCAGAGAGAGAGAGAGAGAGAGAGAGAGAGAGAGAGAGAGAGAGAGCGAGAGAGAGAGAGAGAGGTCGGAAAGTTTAATATAACAATTGAATCTTAACAAATGTATTTAACAAAATTGTTTAACTGTTATGTACTATAATAAATCTCTATGTGATGTTAACCAAACGCTACGCACTTACCATTAACAAGTTTGTAAGAATATAGCATATTTTGTAATATTATTTAGTTTGTATGTTTCTATGTACTAGATCTACAAACAGGCAATACTATTTGCCTCGGTAGGATTTTCTTACTTATATAAATTTATTATATGTAAATATATTATAATGTAATGTAAGTATTTTCTAGAAATAAATAATAAATAATAATAAATAATTTCCATATTTTTCTTTATTTTCTTAAGCGACTAAATATTATCCGACCGGGCCGAAAAAAATATGGGTAAATAGGAAATTTCAAGACCTTTCAGAAAATGGGCGTACTTTCGACCGACATCCAAACGCAGAGCAAAAAAAATTATTTTCGATTTTTCCATATTTTTCTTTATTTTTTTAACAGACTTAATATCCAATCGGACAGACAAAAATATGGGTAGATAGAAAATTTATAGACCTTTCAGAAAATGGGCCTACTTCTGACTGATATCCAAACCCGGCGACGAAAAAAAAAATTCGATTTTTCCATATTTTTATTTTTTATTTTTTAAGTACTGAATATTACCCAATCAACTACATAATTGAACCTGTACAACTTCAAAATAAGCTTTATGTACCTGCTCTGGCCAGTTTCGATTTATGCTGCGGACAAATTTATAACACACACACAGACACACACACACACACACGGACACGCACACGCACACGCGCACACACGCATACACACATACTCACACATACACGCACGCACACACACACACATACGCGCGCGCGCGCGCACATTTTCTAGAAAATACATATTTCGAATCAGGGAGCTCAGAAATATCGAAAATCATCGAAATCTCGAAGTCGAAAAATTTCACCGTTACCAAGCTTTCTCTTTGAGAAAGCAAAAGAGCTTGTTATCACGAAAAGGGCGTGATGATTCGCATGATTATTTGTTCACGATTGACAAGAGCCAGGATACGGGGCTTTTTCCAGTTTTTTCTTAGTCTGGACTGCTTGAACTTTTTGGAAAGTTATCATATTCAAATGTACGTTGCAGCCATCGATTCACAAAACAGACATGAGTTGATACATTAGCCATTAGATTATCCAATATTAATGCCCCAAAACATTCAGTCATTTTATTAGTCTAGACGGCTTGCTCTTTTTAATAGATCATTTTTTATTACCTACTTGGTGTAAATAGATATGGGATAATCATTCTTTTAATGTAACTTTTAAGAATACCTTTAATTAATAAGAAGAAGGAAAATGAAAAACTGCACGATTAGAATAAACAATTAATTTAGTATAAGATTTTTAACCAACAAGATCAATTCCAATATAATGATACGTATAGTAAAAAAAATTGAATTACTTCAATGAAACCACATTTGAATACGGAAAATAATAATGATTTTATTGTTCGTATTATAATAAGGTTTACTTAAGTCTATTAAATTTTTTCTCATAGTAAAATATTGTTATATGAAATTATGACAATACTAAATCATTGAGATAATTTTAGCAACGTAAATGGCTCAAGTTTCAGCTCTACACCAAGGCAAGAAAAAGAAAAAAATTATCGAGTACTTGAGCAGAGCTACAGCAGGAGTCGATGTGTGCCTGCCCCCGCTCGCTGACGGGACGATCATCTTGTCGTCCGCAACACTGCACAGCCTACACTGTGGGTACCAGTGAAAAACTGTATCCGTACTAGGACGGGATTCCCGCGAAAGCACGATTTCCCTTTTTCTTCAACAAAAAGTTCATTTGACTTTACACAAACGAATGAATTTATGGCAATCTTTGGAGAAATTTCATCCAAACCTTCGAAGAACTTTACCCAAACTGTGCAAGAAATTTATCCATAATTTAACAGAACTTTATCCACACTCAAATCACTCTGAACCATATTATTAGCCATACATCTAGCTATACTTTCAGCCATACTTTCAGCTATACTTTCAGCCATATTTTCAGCCATACTTTCAGCCATACTTTCAGCCATACTTTCAGCCATACTGAAAGTATAGTTAAAAGGCTTATAATATGGCTCAGAGCTATACTATTAACCATACTTTCAGCCATACTTTTAACCATACTTTTCTCCAAAGTTTGGATAAAGGTGTGTTGAAGTTTCGATAAACTTGTGTTAAAGTTTGGATAAAGTTGTGTTAAAGTTTGGATAAAGTTGTGTTAAAGTTTGTATAAAGTGCTATTAAAGTGTTGATAAAGTTCTGTTAAAGTTTGGATAAAGTTTTTTAAAGTTTGGATAAAGTTCTTCCAAAGTTTGGATGAAATTTTTCAAAGCTTGCCCTAAATTCATTAGTTTGTGTAAAGTCAAATACCGTCATAGTGCTGATACAGTTTTGCACTGGTACGCGCAGTGTAGGCTGTGCAGTGTTGGGCACGGCAAGATGCTCATCCCGTCAGCGAGCGAGTGCTGGTGCACAGCGCTCTTCACAAGTACTCGATAATTTTTTTGTCTTTCTCGCCTCATTGTGCTGAAACTTGCGCGATTTACGGTGTTACAAGTATCTAAATGATTTCTATGTATATATCTATATTGTGGGGCTGGCGAGCAGCTCATCTCAGAGACGTGCTGCCCAGCACTCAGGCTTACACCCATTCTGCTGTTCTCCTTGGCTATTGTGTTTCTTTATCTTCCACTGCGCCTGCTGTCTATCCGCTTTATAACCTGGCTGATAGACTGTAGTCTCTGCTTCATCAAGGTTTCAGGCTGAGGAGAGCATTCCTCCTATACCCCCCGCCTAGTGCCTACAAAAGCTGGGCACCGGAAGAGGAGGTGGAAGGTTGACTCCTCCGGCCATCCACACCATCTGCAGCTTCCCTCGTCTAAGATCCTGCGTTTGTACAGTAGTATCTGACCCACCAATCCCCTGTAAGCCAGTCTACTACCTTCCTTAGCCTAGCTTTATTCAGCCTGCCGATCTCTTGTAGCTAATGTTATGGCGAAGAGTCGCCGATGATTCTCTTGCCTTGTTTTAAGCCCGGCGACTCCTGCCATTTCCTGAGTAATTCCTCCTTCATCATGATGGAGATTCTTTTCTTGATTTCATTTAGCGCGATGAAAGCGATCCAGCACCGGGTCGCTCTAATCTGGCGAGCGTCTCTACCATCGAAGCGATTTGCTTTATCCTTACCCCTGATACCTTCAGGCCCTTGCAGCCAAATAAGGGTTACCGCATTATTGCGGGCCAATGCCGTAAGTATATCTATGCACTATAACTTTCTTGGAATAGATGCTACTGTAATTAAGGGTCATCAGTGCAGCCCTGCTGTCTGAGCAGATGGTGATGGGATAACCCTTATTGGTCTTTGTAAGGTGCACCGCATCACACTCCGCTATGGCTCTTACTTCTGCTTGGAACATCAATGTGCGTAACTCAAGTGTGTATGCTAGCTCCATAAAGGTTCTTTGCTCCCAAGTACCCGCCCCCACTCCATTGTAATTTTTGGAGCCATCCGTGTAGCACACCACGCTCGATTGCGTGTAGTGGTGGGTATCGTTCGCCTACTCTTTCCTGTCGGAGATGTGTACCCTGTAGGGTTTTAGGAATATAATCCTTCGCAATATCTTGTCACATCCCGATGCTTCGATGTCAGGGGGTAGGATCTGTCCAAGCTCCTGGTCAAACACGCTCCCTGTGCCCATGGCATCTCCCTGTGCCGATGCCACCAAGTCCTGTTCACTTCACCCAAGGTTTGCGAGGGTGGTATTCCTAGTATCAACTCTTATGCTGCAAGGGGTGTAGTACTCGGAGAGCCCGTTATACAACCTATCCTATCCCTATCACTAGTCTTTGTACTTTTTTTACGGAGCTCCGGTGGGCTTTTAGTAGACATCTCTGCCGCCAAACCACCGCTCTGTGCGTTAATCTGGATCTGATGATAGTTTTATACATCTACCTCACGTTGCCTGATGACTGGCCCTAGATATTACTAAAAGCCCTCCTACAGGCCCAGAAAGTGCTTATAGCTTTCTCTATTAGACTTTTAGACTTTCGAAATATAAAATGGCTGATACAATATGGCAATGAAGATTAAGAAAAAAGCTTAAATGGTGTTCAAAATTGGTATACTGGAGTTTTAGAAGTTGCTGATCACGATTTTGCAATCAGACTTTCAAAATTGAAAATGGCGGATCAAATATGGCGATTAAAAATTCGAAAAAAGCTGAGGTATTTCTCAAAATTGGAATACAGTGGTTTTCAAGGTCGCGGATCATGATTTTGCTATCAGACTTTCGAAATTCAAAATGGCGGTCAAAAGTTCGAGCGAAGCTGAGATTTTGCTTAAAATTGTATACAGCTGTTTTCGACGTCGTTGATCAAGATTTTGTTATTGGACTTTCCAAATTAAAAATGGCAGAACCAATATGGCCATTAGAATTTTTAATTTCTAAGGAAGCTTAGGTTTGACTCAAAATTGGAATACAGGGGTTTTCAAGGTCGCTGATCGTGATCTTGCTATCAGATTTTCTAAATTCAAAATGGCGGTCAAATGTTCGAAAGAAGCATTTTCTTTGAAATTTGTGTACAAAGGTTTTCGTGGTTTATGATAAAGATTTTGCTATTGGACTTTCGAAATTCAAAATGGTGAATCCAATATGGTGGTGAAAAGTTCAAAAAAAGCTTAGATTTCACTCAAAATTGGTATACAGAGGTTTCTGAGGGTGCTGATCAAGATTTGGTTATTAGTAATTTTTTAGTGAAAAACCGCTGTGTTGGTTTATGGAACTATCCAAATGTAATTTAGACCTCACGATTCAAAAGAGCATACTCGTAAGTAGTGAAATTGGTTTTAGAGTCAATATTATTCTTTTTCCTGTTGAAAACATGTACTTGAAATTCCCCCCTAGTACATATATAATATATAGTTGTAAAACAAATTAAGACGCCAACCCTTCGTGTCCCTCCGCGTCCCTCCATGTTCCCCCACCTCCCTCTGCATCCCACCGCATCCATCCGCGTCCCTGCGCAACCCTCAGCAATTTCCCTCCACATTGACCATCCGCATTATCCCTCCGCATTATCCCTCCGCATTATCCCTCCGCATTATCCCTCCGCATTGTCCCTCGGCAGTCACCCTCCGCATTGTCTCTCCGCATTGTCCCTCCACATTCTCCCTCCGCATTTTTTACACATTTTTTTGAGCATGAAAGAGCTCCACCTCGCCTCCCCCTTGAACCCCCTTGCCACCACTTTGACCCCTCGTGACCTTCCAATCAGACCTCCATCAAGGTTGAAGGAGTTTTGTAGTAGAAACTTCCGCTTTTACCGTGAATGCTATGGGCCGATGTTCTCTGAAACTTCATCAATGCCCGTTTTTTTGCGAGTAAAGCGCCGGCACCATTGTGGCCTTTCTTGATAGGTTATTCCCTAAGAGAGGGAGGTTAGTCCCGCTATTACTGATACAAAAAGTAAGGATTAACCCTGTGGGCTTCAGGGCAGGTCTCGATGAATTCGAACAGTCGATGAAGTAACGCTCAAGACAAGCTTACAACTCAGAAAATTAACTTCAATTATAAATTCGAAAAATGCTTAGATTTTGCTTCAAGTTTGGATGCATGTGTTTACGATGTCGCTGATAACGAATTTGCTATTGGACTTTCTAAATTCAAAATGGCGGATCCAATATGGCAGTCAAAAGTTCGAAGGAAGCTTAGATTTTGCTTAAAATTTGTATTCAGGGGTTTTCGAGATTGCTGATCACGATTTTGCTATTAGACTTTCAAAATTCTAAATGGCTATAAAAATTTCGAACGAAGCTTAAAGTTTGCTTAAAATTTGTATTGAGGGGTTTTCTATTCACTGATCACGATTAGTGAATTGAAAATGGCGGATCCAATATGGCGAAAATACATACTTGAAAATTGAATTTACTGGTGATATTCAAGAAAATGATAAGAAAAATTAATACAAAAGTAAGGTAATTTAAAATTCATATAATTTTTTTACATTGTACAATGTAAACGCATACAATTTTAATGGTTTTCATAATTTTATAGTGACATAGACAGTAGATCAAGGAGCGCGGGTGCGCTTCGAAGGCAAGTATAGAAGAATCCTGAGAGTTAGGCCTACTATAAAATAAAACGCATGTTTCTATTTACCTCTAGGGTGAAAAAAATAAATAAGAATTTACAATTTTATCACTTTCTAAAAATGGGGGTTGACGAGCGGGGCGCGTAGGTGGGTACCCCCAGGTTATATATATATATATATATATATATATATATATATATATATATATATGTTTTATGTTAGTTTCCAGGACATTCCAGATGTTTAACGTTGGTTTCGGGGACATTTGTTAGTTTTGGGTACAGTCCCTGAATCTACATATGTTTAACGTCAGTTTTGAGGACATCGGCCCCCATAATAAGAGACATTATTTCTTTAGTCACGTATAGGTATACACTAACATGGGGTCCTGGGAACTAACGTTATACAAGTTTATATATATATATACACTAGGGGGGTACCCCCTACTCGTCTGCTCGTCAACCCTCGACGTTGAATATCAACGATTTGATTTGAAATTTTAAAGCATCTTACGAAAATTAATGTACTCATTAATATTTTATTTTATAAAAAAATTATTTTATTTACAAAATAGTGTTGTTAGTCAAAGAACTTAATTAGAAAAGGAAACTTAAATTATATAATAAAATTTTTGGGACATTATAAAACGCGGTGAAACATTAAACAATATATATGAGGCGTTTCAGGTCCGCAAAATTTGTAATGCGGTACATGCATTTCAAACGGTAATAAATCAACGAGTGCATCTAGAACGCTGTTTTTCTTCTATTCTTCTACTTGAGAATTTATTAGGGCAGCTCGAATGTCTTGCTCATTCCACGCCATGACAGTATTTCAAAGTGTGGTGGTGAGACCTTCTTTTTTTCAGCTGACTTCTTTTTTCTTCTTTTTTCGGGTTGCGTTGAATCTGTTTCATCAGCGGCACTGTCGCCACTATTCTGAACTCTCAAAATAGGAACGGGAGGTGGTGTAGTAAAGGCACTGTTTTCTGAATGCTCACTGGTCGATGAGGGTCTAGTAACGTTGTTCCAAACACGCTTGTTACCTATAAATTCTCGAGGCACAGTTGTTTGGCGAAGAGCGACAGCGAATTGAAGATGACCAGGCGGAGCGCTCCTTTTTCTATCTCTCATTGCGTCATCTCATTGAGAGAGAGACTACTTATTAAAGTACATGCTTAATTCAAAAATGATATTTCTTCGATAAAATAGAAACCTACACTAAATTTAATATTTTACACTCTAGATTAAATTAAATATATTTTCTAAATTCTAATTGGGTTGACGAGTGGAGCGAGTAGGGGATACCCCCTAGTATCTATATATATGTTGAAATGGTTGATTCAGCTAGAATTGATTTTTCATAAACTTATATACATACCTCCCCAAAATCTACCGGCGATATCAATTTTCCCATCGTTAAACCTTGTATCCGTCCGATCGTCATCAACTGTTGTTAATGTGCTAACTATCGATACCGATGCATTATTATCAAGTTTCCATCTAATTAAAGTCATGTTCCTGAGGCAGCCTATTATAAAATAGTCAATGCCTCTGTCAACTCCGATTATATATGAAACGGGCCCATTACCTGTGGAAAAATTAATATTTAAAGTTAAATGCAATTATACAAAGGCTGGTATAACAACATACATTTTAAGAAATACATTTCAAGGTATACCAAATTTGAGTAACATATTTGTCATTGATAGCTCTCGATGAAAGGGAACCTTTTTCAGCACATCACTCAAATGAAACCGTTTTGAAGGTAATACCGAAATGAATCATTAGATCGAGATCGAATGATGTGAAATGCGTGATGCAGAATCGAGCTGTGTCATCCAAACAGCCAAACCATGCGTCATCGTAGCTAATGAGAGTGATTCTGCATGTGACATCATAGTATATTTTCCGCGGATTATATTTAGCTTATAGGTTATGCAACTTCTTTGTTATGATAGTACTGTACAGTGCATTATTATAATAATCAATCAAGAATAAAAATATAAAAAATAGAAAAGTTACAAACAGAATCAAATATTTTACTGATCTCGGATGTAAGTACTACTAAATTAAAAAAAAAAAACGGATTAAAAGCTACAGAGAAAGTATGATGTCCATTTTTTATTTTTACAGTATTATACATGTTCCTACTGCAAGATTTTATTGCTTCGAATAAATTATAATTATTTGCAATATTCTTGTTTTGGTAAGATAGATTTAGCTAAATAACAAATAGTTTCCAATGCTTTTGATCAATTATTTATTTATAGCTTTAAGTATACGAAAGGAAAGTAAGCTTTTTAGAAAACATAACATCTGCTGAATGCGAAAAAAGCATCAATAATTCACACGATTTCATTTAAAGAAGGATAGATCTATTATAGCAAAATAAAAAAAAGGAAATAAGAGGAGGAAAAAAGTGCTAAATTTTTTCTTTTTATTTACCTAAAAAATATAAATTTTGATCTGTAATGATATTTTATATATATATTATAGAAATATAGTTTAGTTTTTATGAAATAGGCTCTACCAGAGGTCTGTAAACCCATTTGATCCAAAGATATTCAGATTTTAAAATTTGTATCCTACCGTAACCTGCAGGCTGAATCATTTGATATTTTTTAATGAGATACGGGTAAAAATCTTTGATTTTTATATCTCCTTTGGCTGAAGTTGTTCGCATCCCTTAATTTTTACAATTCACATTTTTAAAGTAAAAAATATGAATTGGAAAAATTAAGGGATGCGAATAGCTTCAGTCAAAAAAGATATAAAAATCAAAGATTTTGGCCCGTATTCCATTAAGAAAAACCGCTGCCAATTCATTGGCACGTAGCTTCCTCAAACTTAATTTATTTAACTAGAAGAGGGTCATGGGTCCGGATTCAGTTTAAACTGTGCGTTATATCTTTTTTCGTAATGAACCGATTTTTTTGGGCAACGAACTTGATCTGAAGATATATAAAAGCTACATCTGTGCCAAATTTCAGGACGATTGGGTAATTTTTGCTCTTCTTATCGTGCGACAACGAAAACATAAATTTTTTCTAAAATAATTTTTTTCTAAAAAACAAATGAAGATAATCTCCTGAAATTTTAACCAAATATAGTCTTGTATAAATTTAATAAGTGGTTAAAATTTTAAGTCCATAAATCAACTATTTTTTGAGAAAACGCGATTCGAAAATTAAAAAAAAAAATTTTTTACCTCAAATATCTTTTTTCGTAATGGACCTATTTTTTTGGGCAACGAACTGGATCTGAAAATATATAAAAGCTACATCTGTGCCAAATTTCAGGACGATTGGATAATTTTTGCTCTAGTTATCGTGCGACAGCGAAAACGCAATTTTTTTCTAAAATAATTTTTTTCTAAACAACAAATGAAGATAATCTCTTGAAATTTTAGCCACATATAGTCTTCAATTAGTGTAATAACTGGTTATTTATTTCAAGTCGATAAATAAATTATTTTTTGAGAAATTAATTTATGAAATATAAAAAAGTTTTCCTTAATAATAATTGACAGAGTAAAGATATTTTAAATTTAAAAAAAGGAAAACATAGGTAATTTAAATACCTTTCAAGAAAAGTTTATTATATTATGTAATAATGACTGTAAGATATGAAAAAATCAAAAAAACTAAAAATTCAAAATCGTTTTTTGGTTATAAAACAAAAGAAAATCAATAAAAACTCAAATCCATCAGGGTACCTTTCTTTTCCCGCGAGGCAAAGAAAATAAGCTTTACCCGACGAAAATTGGTCGATTCTTTTCGAGATATGAAGAGTTCAAACACACACACACACACACACACCCCCACACACACACACACACACACACACACACACACACACACACCCACCCATACACACAGACACACACGCACACCCACATCCACATCCACACACACACACACACACACACACACGAAAACAAAAACGATCAAAATCAGCTAATATACACATATATCGCCTCAAAACATCTTTTTGAACATTTTTTTTTTCGAAAATTTTTTCACCGTTACGAAGCTTATTCTATGAGGAAGTAATATCAAATATTTCAGCCGGTAGGTTACGGCAGGATACAAATTTCAATATCTTTGGATCAAATGGGTTTACAGACCTCTGGTAGGGCCTATTTCATAAAAACTAAACTATATTTGTATAATATATATATAAAAAAAATCATTACCGATCAAAATTTATATTTTTTAGATGAATCCAAAAAAAAGAATTTTTAACTGTAGTCCCCCCTTAACAGAAGCTGTCACATTAAGACCTTGCATATACAATTATCGAATACCCGTTAAAGAAAGGAATCCGTTGTATGCGACAGAAGCGTGGAAAGGAATAACGTATCTTAAACGGTATTATTTTACTTGCATGCGTAATACGCATTATCAAAGGCCGCGACATTGCCCTGCTTGGCGAGTATAAGGGACGAAGTGACGAACAAGCAAGCTGGGCGACGATACACCCTTTATTCATTGAATTGGGTTTCTAATTTTACTTATGTGGTCATATTTCTCGTAAATCAGCATTTATATACGTAGATACCGCGCACGAGGTACTTAATTGGAAATCACTTTTCATTTGCATACTATACCTGTAAAATTTCATGTTGAAAGATGCTTTCGTGTTGATGTTATTAAGCGATAAGGTGTTTATCTCCGCAAAATCAAAATAATTTTCCTTTTTTCAGTCACTAGTGAAAATTTTTTGCAGCCTGAGGGAAAATTTTTGTGGGTCAGTGTGAGGGAGAGAGATAGATAGATAGATAGATAGATAATTTTTATTTGCGTACAATGTGTTGTACAATTTTACAATGATAGTTACAGTGATAGTATACAGAGAATAACAATTTAGTAGTAACAATAACAATTTTGATCTAGATATTAAATAAATAAAATGAATAAATGTAAGTCTAATAATAGTTAACAATAATTGCCGGTGCGCTTATGGGATTTTAAAATTTAGTAGTAACAATAATAATTTAGATCTAGATTCTAAATAAATAAAATGAATAAATGTGTCTAATACTAGTAACAATAATTGCCGCTGTGCTTATGAGTGATAGATGAGCATGATTATGATTACGGGATGAATTGATGTATAAGTGATTACATGACTAGAATGCTTTTCGAAAATTGAACACATGTTGGTGGAATGATGATGTGGCTTCTAGGTTGAATATGAAATTGTAGAGCAAGGCTTTAAAAGACGCTATGGTGGGGCTATTGCGGATGTTTGATGTAATGAGTTGCAGATGTATGCAGTTGTAATATGAAATGAGTTTTTTAGTGCTTCTCCGTCATGCTTAGAGATAATTAACGGATTCGCCTCACCCCTGATAGGTCTGTTACTGATCCTTCGGAGGAAGAAGTTGGTCAGATAATTAGGCTGGCTACTCTAATTTATTTTGTAAAACATAATAGCAGCAAAATAGAGTCTCCGATCTACATGTGTGGTCCAGCCTAGTTGACGCCTATACTGAGTAATGTGCTCGTCCCTTCTAACACCATAAATATAACGAATTCCCGTATTTACTACCCTCTGGAGCATGATATCCTAATCCTTAGAGATGCTACAATACGCTAGGGAGCAGTAGTCAATGATGGGCCAAAGAAGCGCTTGTATTAAGTGCTTCCTCAGGTTGAGTGTGGTGCTGGATCTTAAACGACGAAGTCGGTACATTAGAGTATTTGCTCTTTTGCAAACCTCATTGACATGCTCTTCCAGCACAGTTTGTCGTCAATCAACAGCCCCAGATTTCGGATAGATGAGGAGAATTTTATCTTAGTATCGCCGATTAATATATCGGAAGCCACAGAAGGAAGATTGTTAATGTAATAGGAGCTGCCGCAAACCATAGCTTTGGTTTTCCCAACATTTAGTCTAAGATGATTGGCTGCGGCCCAACTAGATATACGATCGGCATTATTTCTCATTTTTTCGATTAAGAGGTCCAGTTCATTCAGATGACATTGTGTATATATCTGCAGATCGTCCGCATAAAGGATATGGGAGATTCCAGGGTCAAGGTAGAGACTTATGTCATTAACATATAGATAGAAAAGAAGTGGGCCCAAAACGGAGCCTTGTGGTATCCCCGTGTTAAGGGAACGGTACGATGAAGTAGTCCCATCTTTTTTCCTAATCGCCTGCTGACGTCCCGACAGATATGATGGAATCCAACCTTGCGCAGATTTCGAAAAACCGTAGTTCTCCAATTTGCGAAGGAGTAACACATGACACACAAAGTCAAATGCTTTACTGAAGTCAAAGAGAAGCAAAAGAGTGACGTATTTTCGGTTGATCCCAGTACTGATGTCGTTTGTGAGTTTGATAAGAGCTGTCTGAGTACTATTATTTTTCTTGAAGCCTGTCTTCATGCAGTCGAGAATGTTGTATGTGTCAATGTGTGCATTAATTTATTTGTGTACTATGTATTCTATTGCTTTTGAGAGGCAGTTAAGTAACAATATGGGTCTGAAGTCGCTTCGGATATTCCATATCTTTACCTTATTCAATGCAATTACAAGTAACTTTTTTCACTCAGAGGAAAAGATTAATTGCCTAATCGATGCATTGAAAAGTTCCCTGAGGTGGGAAGCTATTGACGGCAGAGCAGCGGCGATGAAACACTGAGGAATGCCATCGGGCCCCCTAGCTTGAGTACTGAAATGATTTATAGCTTCCTCAACATCACCTTCACCTATTTCTTGAAGAAAAAAGAATTCCGCGTATTCTTTAGACTGCAGTTCAGTCAGGTAGTCATGGATAGATGGAGCCAGGGGATCATGAGACACCGAGCAAAAGAAATCATTCAGCTGCTCAACCGTAAAGTCATGAGGACTCTACTTTCAGAGAAACCACACCTAGATGCCTCAGTTCTTTCTATAGCGTCTGTGGATCTGTGATGGATGATAGTCGCGTATAGTAGTATTCTGGTCTGGATGATTCTATGGTCTTGTGGGCATGATCCCTAGCTTAGCGATAGAGTTGGAGATGGTAAGGTTGTCTTGTACGTCGGTATCTTCTGTAAAGTCTGTCTCGTTCTAAGATGAGATTTCTGTGCGTTGAGGTGTACCAAGGATGATTATGTTTGATGGGTTTAATGGTTTTGTTTGGGACCAACCGATCAATGGCAGATGTGAGATTGCCGCAAAGTACTGACAACCTTGAATCTGGCGAATCCGAGCTCACTGACCAATCACAGTTACGAAGGTAATCATTTAAGGCATTTTTATCAACAGCATTGAAGTCTAAGAAGGAGAATGGTTTAGTGATTACTTTAGGGACTGAGATATCTATAGTAGTAATAGTGGCTGTGATGATACTGTGATTATCAATGAAAGGTGTATCTGATTTCCAGTAGTCAAGTATTTTGTCCTGCTGGTCTATATAATGCAGAGGTCTAGCCAGCTGCCTGCATCTCTATGGTAAGTAGCTCCATGCGGTAAAAGTTTTAAAAAGTTTTCATAGAGAAGATTTCGGATATAGAGGGCATCAAATGAATCACAGAGTTAATTCGCGTTGAAGTCGCCCATTATAACTTTAGTACTGTAGTTTTGCATATTAACAGTGAGGTCGTCAATTAAATTGCTTTTTTCAACAAATAAAGCATAAGGAGGCCTATAGACAACCGCTGCAAATAGAGGAGGGATACCTTTGCCTTTGACCTCACATAGTATGTTCTCTGGCGTGCCAGGCTGGCATGTCCACTCTTCTGTCGATGCGCAAAGAAATTTAGATGTGAGGGATTTGTGTATAAAGAGTGCTACACCACCACCCTGTCTATTTCTATCTTTACGGATCAGGACATAGTCCCCCAGCATACCAGATGGTCTTCCTGCTGTGCAGTGAGCTTGGTCTCAGTTGTTGCTATTATGTGATAGTATGGGTGAGAGGCTAGAAAGAGTCTTATTGTTTCAATGTGACCCAGGAGAGAATTAGCATTGAAACAACATACCCTTAGTCCATCGCCAAAACACTCCGTGGTGGCTACTAGACGATTAGGAGACGAGGAAGAGGAGGATGTACTATGAGTATGAGGCAGAGAATGATTTACTGACGTTATGTTTGGAGTGTGAGATGAGGTGGAAATTATTGTAGATGAGAGTGATGATGCTGCTCGATTAAGGTGAGGATGCAATGTAGTTGAATTTACATCTTGCGGTATTTCTCTAGACTCTCTAAAAAATTGTTGAGATCTGTCTCAGAAGTGATAAGAGTAGGCTTCTCACTCGTCTTTGGTCTTGCATAGATTTTTCTACCACTTACAAATGTGGAAAATGTATTTTCTTTTTCTTTGGCTTTGACTCGCATCTGATTATGTAGCTTGAAAACATCAGTTGGGAGAAACTCATTGACGTTTATGAGTCCCCGAGCTAGTGGTGACGGATCACCAGGTGACTGTAACAGAGCATTATCTATGGCAGATGTACGGACTTTCTTTAATTTGATTTTACTGTGGATGATGGCATGAACTAGGGCTGGCGAGAAGAGACTTACTATTAGTTGCTGAGTAGAGAATGAAGTTGCTGTAGGTTCAGATGTCTGTGTTTCTATGGTAGTGTCCGTTGATTCAGTCGAGCTGGTAGCTGGCATTGATAGCTCTTTTCGCCGGTCCTTCCCGCGCAAAGGACGGGCGGAGATAATTTCCCTGGACTCTGGATAAATTGTTTTGAGTATAATAAATGCAAGATCACGAAGATTAACACCGATCTTGAAACCACCCAGTACAATATCGGAAGAGAGACGTTGTTGTGTATCTGCTAGTTCTGATAGTCCAGAGGATAGATAGGCATTTATTTCTTCGAGATGACGAAGCCTATCACTGGTATCTGCAGCACTTTCCGCAGAGACAGAAGAACACAGCTGACTATCTACTGTTTGGCGCAGAGAATTGTAGTCACTTTTAAGCTTGTCTATATCTTCTACTGCGGCATCAACTTGTTGTACTAGTGCAGGAATCAACTCGAGAACTTGAAGTTTTCCTGAGAAATCCGCTATTTTGTCATTGATATCTTGTAACGATCATTGAAAATTGAAGATTTGCATTACGATGCCATCTAACTTATTCAATTTGTCCATTTTTCCCAGCAGTCTGCTAAGCAGTTTGTCACTGGAGGGCGTGATAGAAGGTGGAGTTTTTGCAGATTTAGAAGCAGGTGCAGTTTGTGTAGTGACGTGAAGGTTTTCAGTAATGCTTTCATTTATAGATGTAGTTTTTTGCTTATAAATATTTGCTACACTGATACAACTTCGACATGCATTTATGAGTTTGTCAGCCTTGTTAAGCACTTGTTTGAAATTAGTACAGGAAGGATGGTAATTTTTGTGAAAGTGGTCACATGTAGCAACAGTTGTTTTAATGGCTTTATTACAATCACGACATATGGTATCCATCATAACAGATATGGAGCAAACGAAAGGGATGAGAGCGAATAATGAGTTGAACTGAGCAATGTAGGAAATACCAACGATTGAAGATGAAAAGCGAGAAAAATGATAGAGAGTACAAATATGTCTAATAATTCACAAAAATACAGGTGTAAAAGGCCAAGAGAGTGTATTAAGCTTGAAAAATGAACCGAAATAATACAAAAAGGTGTTGAAATAGGTTTAAGTACCCTATAAACTAAAATACTCAGAGTAAGTAGTACATCCGTTAAATAGGCCAAACAAGTCAACAAAGTAGAGGCCATTTACACCCATTTACAAGGTAAAAACAACAGGCTAAGTTAAAAGTTACAATACAATTTATAAATTTCTAAATTTCTAAATTTCTAAATTTCCGCCCTGCCTGAGGTAATTGAGCATACGTTCGCAGTAAGAACAAGAGGCAGATAGATGAGCATAAATAGAGACGCAAACAATATTAGTTAAAAGGTAAAAATTTTACAAGTTTAAAAGTAGACGTTTCAGATATATGTTAAAAATTATCTCCGTGCCTGAGGTAATTGAGCATACGTTCACCGTAAAATAACAAGATATAAATAGATGAGCATAAATAGTAAAAGGTAAAAATTTACAAGCTTAAAAGTAGAAGTTTCAAATATACGTTTAAAATTCCCGCGGTACCCGATGGTAATCAAGCATAAACATGCGGTAATATAGCAACTGTCGATAAGGTAGGTTGCAGGTAGGAGTCTTAGTGCATGCTTGCTAATAAGTGTAGCGGTAGAGGGGCCTCACTCGCGCTCAATTTGCGCGGTATGGGCTGCGCGTGGTAGAAGCAATAGAAAATGCTGACTCACGAAAAAAGCTTCTTGATAAAAAACAGCTGTTGTGTGTCGTGGGCGAAACAGCAGACGACAACACACAGTAAGCCTGTTACAGCAGACGCAGTACGGGCGACGGGACTATGTAGCAAAGCAGAAGCAGGCTGGGCAGTGGCAGATGCAGCATGTAGTGCAACTGCAGCTAGGTGTCGATGCGATGCAATGCAACTGCAGCTAGGTAGTGGCAGCAGTGCAGCGGTGCAGCAGCGATGCAGAGTGCCGGACTCAAACTACCAGCAGTGAGGCAGGGCGGCGAAGCGAAGCGTGAGATGATGGTGATGATGGTGCGTGACGTGATGAGCGCAAAGTGAGGTTAGGGCTTCAGCTCTAGGAAAAAAGGTCCCCGGCACATAAAACAGGAGCGCGGTGCTTCAAGTCTTTAGGCTGGGAGCTTGAGTGTCGTCTGGGGCCCCTTTCCCTGCAAGAATTTACTCCGAGGAGTCAAAAACTATTAGTATTAGCCACAAAATAGCAGGAGCTGAGGCGGATAGCGCCTACACTTACACTTACCGAGAGAGAGAGCGAGAGAGGGAGATAGAGAGGTTTAAGTCTCTACTGAAGTACCTAACCGCTCATAACTACAATACTATGACAGTAGCAGAAAGCAAAGATCAATATGTGTAGTTATTTTTTATTAAGTACTGCAAGATCAGAAAGTACTGTCTATCTATACGTCTAGAAGAATCTAGATAAGTATATTAAATGACTGATAAAATATTATTTTATTATTTAGGAAAAAACAAGGCACTTTGTGTTGAATTGTTATGTTCCTTTTTATATTAAGGGGGTGCGATACTCGATTTTAGGGAACAAATCTGTTTTACCATCTAAGCATAGTGATAACTGTACCAAATTCCACCGTCAGATGACATTAGCCACATAGCGATGTTACGAGCCGAATTGGGGTCTTTGAGCAGAAAGATGCTTCTGCAATGGTCGCCGTGTTGACCATTTAGATTGTGGGTTCATTGTTCGACTAAGCGCTAAAGCGCAAGGAAATGCTGAAACATTGGAATGAGAACTCGAACACGGGAGAAATAGCTTTTAACTTGGTATTTATTGAATTAATTAAATACTTGTATACTTTAAAAGAATAAACTTTTAACAGTTACTCGATACATTACACTGACGTAGATTTAATAATGGTATAATGACGACTAACACTAAGACGTGATCAAGACGCTTGCACTAGTGCCACTGAGCTTTCGAGCTTGATTCTTTTTTCTTTTTATAGCTCTCAAGGCAATGTAGTGATCGGAGCAGTGCCAATCAGGGCTATTCTTTCCTTCTAAGTGGGACTGGGTTACTGGAAAAATCCGGATAATCCGGTTTTATCTGGTTTTCTTTGAGAAAGGGAGTCGCTCTACTTGATTTATCGGGTTTCCTCCATCCTTGTCCTAGAATCTTAATTTGTTTTGCAAGGGGAATTCTTCGAATTGTTTATCCTTGATGATTTCTTGGAAAAATTATACTAAACAATTCCTAGAATTGAATATGATAAATATTTCTTGAATATGATAAGCATTTCCCTGAGCGAGTTTTATAATTTCTTAAGTCTTATTATTATTAGTGATTGTTATAACTTGTTTGAGAATGCCATAATATAATAAGGACATGCTGTGGGTGTTTGAAATTAATTTGAGTCACACACTAAATAATTAACAAGTTAAATACATTATATATTGTAAAAGACGATGAAAATTGAAATAACTATTACATAATTACAATAATTCGTAAAATTACAGTTGTAGTATAAAAAGTTAGATAAAATTGGTGTTACAAAGTTGTGTGTAAATGTTATAAAAGAGTTGAGTGTATAAGTGTTATAAAAGAGATTATGTTTGAGTTTTTCTGTGTGTGATTGAGTTATGCAGAGAAATTGCTGAGTTGTGCTGAGAAATCACTTTCATGTTCACCGGTGAACGCACTGCTTGCATAAATGATCACAATTAATATTATTGATTAACGTAATCTGAGAGTTGCCGAGAATCACATGTACAGAATACATTCGCGTTGTATCACTGTTTAATTGTATCAGCATGGCTGTGCGTGTATGAGATATTACCTTAGCTTCATGTCGATTATATTAATCTTGAAGACGTGCGAGAAAGCTGATTGCGATGCACAACTGATGATACAGAGGCAGGATGAGTTGCACCAAATGAGAAAAGCTAGTGAAAAAAGCCACGAGCTTTGGTGAGAAAGTCCACGTGAATCGAGCCAATGAATTTTTCTGTTGAGAGACGCTTGAGTATTGAGATAGCAGTTGCAGTGAGGTGTTGCCTGCTAGCGAGCTAGCTGTCGAGTTAGCACACACCGCACTTGATGATCATTGATGTGAAGGCATGCCCAAATCCCGAAGATGTTATTGATCTCGACGATCTTGAGTTTGCTGCCGGGGCTGCCTTGGTGAGAGTGCAGGTGTGATCGAAAGCCGATGAGAAGATACCATGTGAGGAGATGCCGTGTGAGAAGCACTGCTGTATGAGAACATACCGTGTGAGACTATACCGTGTGAGAAACACTGCCGTATGATAAGTTTCCGTGTGAGACGATGCCGTATGAGATGTCCATGTAGAGAGAGAGAGTGTGACTAAACTTGAGTTTATCCAACGGGAATTGCCGAAGGATCACAGTGAGCTTTTCCATGTGGCAGACTGTTGCTCATAGAAAGTTTAAGTGAGAGAGATTTCCGCCTTCTTCCTCGTTAAACCTGTCACCGAGGTGAGAGTGAAATCAGCGTATGTCCCATTTACATGTAGAAGAGTGAGAGAGACGCATGAGTTTAGTCATAGTCGGCTAATCAGCGTAGCGTGTCAGCTGTTCCGGAGAGAAACTGATGAGTGTTGCTGTTAATTCCTAAACATTACTTTATTTTTACTGGATTCGCAAGCTGTTAATTATTATTTATTTCGAATTTTATTATTTTGAAAAAATCAAATATAAAGGAGTAAAAGGAAAAGGTATCCGTTATCAATTCTGATCTAAACATTTATTAATAATATAAAGGTTGTACAATCATATGTGATTTTCTCCTCCCCTCTCCCCCCACCTCTCCCTTTTTGTGCAATTTCAAAGGGAGGTAAGAAAAACGTGTTACAAAATTGAAGAGGCGCATGGTTTTATAAACCTTAATGAGGGTAAGTGATTAGAACAATACAAGTAGGTATCTAAAATGGCGCATGTGAGACGTAGCAGTTTTAAAAGTGATAAAATAGAATAAGGGGTAGATGTGTGTTTGAGTAAGCCACAATTATATGTGAGTAAACATGCTGTGGGTGTTAAAATAAATTTAATTCACACACAGAAGTAAATTGAAAGTAGAAATTATATTCACAAAAGTCACTTCTTAAATAAATTACAAATGTGGTTCATAAATACATTTCAACGTCGACTAATAAATTCAAAATCTGTTCAATAATTAAGATAAATTACAAAGGGAGTTTAAATTACATTTATTTGAATAAGTTGTAGGTGAGTAGTGTGTCAGCAATTCCAAAATATGAGTGCTGTCAATAATGGAGTAGTAGTCTCTCACTAGAGACAACTAACCTGTGATATTTGAGCATGTCTTCGAGTGTAATGAGATTGTCCGTTGAGAGTTCCTTGAGTTTTTCCTTAAATTCCCTCCTGGGCTCACGCACAATGAAGCTGTCAAAAATGAGGAATGGCAAACAATTGTAATTGAATTGCTGCCTTGAGTTTTGCTAATTCACACATGTTCACTGTTACACTTGCCGCCGGTGCCAACACGTGGTTGGCAACATAACCTCTAGTATGGTGAGAGTTTTTACCTTGCAATAGAGTCGATTTTACTAATCGTCGTTGCACCTTGAGTATTGCGTGAGTGAGGAGTGATGTGAGTTTTCAGTGAGAGATTGAGTAGAGCCTGGTTGAGTTGATCCAGTGTTGAGTTGAGCCAGTGAAAAACTTGAGAACAACCGATGAGATTTTGCAGGTGCGCAGCGGAGAGATGCTCCTCGTGGCACGGCTGATGAAAAAGAGAGCGAGGCCTTGATCCACTTCCTTCTTCTTGGTCTTGACGATTCACTTCGCGAATCAAACTAATTCCTCTCACATTTACATGTGAGAGCGCGAGAGAGACCGAAATAGCGCGAATATACCTTGTTAATCAGTGTAGCGTCCCGGCTGTTCCGCCGGGAGGCCGCGAGGTGCTGCCGCGCCGTGGCAGCGCCGTGAGTCGTGCCGAGCTGAGTGTAACCGCGGGAATTCAAATTATTGAATTCCCAAACAATGTGTGTAATGGTGCGTTATTTGAGTGAGGTGTAACAGTGTTAAAAGTGATCAGATACAATAAAAGGGCAGATATGTGAAATGCTGCGTTGTTGGAGTGAAGCGTAACAATTTTAAAAGTGTGAAATAGTGCGTTGTTTGAGGAAGGTGCACCAATTTGAAAAATAATTAGACAAAATAAAAATGAAAACGTACGTGTGTGTGGGTGTAGATACAAGGTAGTGATTGTTGAGAGTGTCTTGCTTTTCTCTAACCTTGGATCTTGAAGATTTCTCCGTTTCCAACTTCATTTTCGTGTTGCAGGAATGTGATGGAGCACTGCAAGTACCTTTGCAGACTCCTCAGGTCGTAAGGCGACAGTCCACAATTCCCTGGACAATGTGGCGTCTTCAGGGCAGCCGTCAAACCCATCACATGGAGTTGCCTCAGGACACAGTTCTCCTGTGCCTCGTGAACACAGCGTATAAATCTCCAACCCTGTCCATCTGGTGACAGGAAGTAAATAGCAAGTAGGTGAGTTGTGTGCCTAATAATTTTTCCCCTTCTATTCAACTTGGCAGTGCAGGCCCAGATTAGATTTCTGGTGTCGTTTACTGTTTTGGGCCTTCTGATGGGGTGATATGGGAGAATTCCTTGTTCCGGCATGATAATATATCATCGCGCGGTACGAAGAAAAACCAACTTGGAAGTTACAGGCGAAGAAAAGCGAAAATGCGTCTAAGGCAAAGAAAAGCCAGTTTGGACAAAAAATCCCAACTTCCGCCATTTCGCGCGAGAAAGAAAATTCAATTTTGTTAGTGATAAACAATGTTTTATTATGCTTGTAAATTTTAATTCTCATAATAAAATTATTCTTAATACTATTAATAAGTGGTTAATCAGTACTAGGAATCTTGAATCAATGTACTGACAGTCAGTACATTGATTCAAGATTCAGTCAGTTTCTGGTTTGTCTTTGGCTGGCACCTCTGGTTGGGCCTATTTCATAAAAAAAACTATATTTGTATAATATATATAAAAAAAATCATTACCACTACGGGTCTACATGTTGAACATATGTCGAAAGTACTGCAGCGCCGTTCATGAATTATAAGGTACTCGCAATCACAGGTTTATTGCGCTTTCAGATGTATCCGAAAAAAGAGCAACGGCTCCGCGTTACAGACACGCATGAGCGCAGCCTTCCAAGCGTTTGACGCAGTAGTGCCGCCGGCCGGGGCTACTGCGTTCGGCGTTCCTAAGAGTTTTCCTGTGTAAGTATAGCATAATAAATGTACAATTACGCGTACACGATCATTTACGAACGACTTATTGCAGTGCTTTTGACAAATGTTCAGAGACAATGATAACAAAAACTGGAATTATCAGTAAACGGATTCGGGATTCCTAGAATCGCTTATTAATAGTATCAATAGTAATTGTATTGTGATAATTAAAATTTACAAGCATAATATACATCATTATTTATCAATTCCAGTACGTAAAAGTATTATCGCTAACAGAATTGGATTTTTTTTTCTCGAGTGAAATGTCGTCAGTTGCGATTTTTCGTCCAGGGACGGCGCAAACTGGCCTTTTTTCGTCTGAGACAAGATAAACTGGCTTTTTTCATCTGGGAGGGTGCAAACTGACTTTTCTTCGTCTGGGAGGACGCAAACTGGCTTTTCTTGCCTTAGATGTATTTTTGGCTTTTCTTCACCTGTAACTTCCAAGTTGTCTTTTCTTCATACCGCGCGACGATATCTCCTCGGTTCTGCTGATTCTGCTGGCGGTACTAGACGGATCGGTACTACTTCCTGGAGGGGTTGGTGGACCGAGAGTGATATGCCTCTACCTTCTGACTGGGTTAACTGTCTCATGGTATGCATATACCGACATAATCATAGTTGAATTCTTTCCTTCCAGTGGTGACATCGTGTCCGCCAAAGTGTCGATGGGAGACAGGCTCAGCCATCCATATACATTATTCTAGAGGGAAAGCGGCTTAACCTGCTGGGTGTTAGGCTCTTCCTTTTTCATGTCCCTCCGAAAACCATCTTAATCATGATTTTTTCTGTTTTCGGTTGCAGTAACCAGTCGCCTGCTATGAGGTTGCCTTCCATTATAGAATAAAGATTCTCTGGGCTTCCTTTGACTGGATGTGTTGGCCCGAGGTTTGCTACTGGGCTACTAATACCTTGAAGCTTGTGGTTGGCCTGTTTTACACTTGCTGGTTCAAACAAAACAGATCCGGCGAGCGGGAGAACACGGAAAGGCTTTGCGATTTCGGCGTTGCCGAACCTCAGGTAAGGGGTTTTCAAAAACTCTCCATAATGAGAGCCGTCTGAGGTCACATATAATAAAAAAATTCTTTTATAATTTCTTTTTCTCCCATTTGTAATATGTTCCTTCTCCTTTTTACGAAAACTATATATTTTTTTTCGATATTAATCAAGGGCCGACATGACGTAAGTAACCGGCGGAGAAGGGTCTACTATAATATTGTCGGTAGTCTAACGGTTTTCAGAATACCGGGGGGATTCGCGTTGATGATAAAGTTCGATAGTGGGGTTATCAGATTAAATTGCTAAATCTGGGTTTAATTCCTTAATTCTCCCTTGTTTTCGAAATTACACTTTTCAAGAGAAATTTCAAAGATTTGGGTTTAGTGGGGGAGTTTTAATTCTTTATTTTGCATTTCCAAAAGAGGGCAAAAGTATTTCAATGCGAAAACCATAAAGTTATTTTGCAGCTCATTTCTGAGAACAACTTAATAATTGAGGTCAGGGTTTGGAGGTTTGAAATTTTATTCTTATGCTGGCTAAATGTTTTGGATTTTACCAAGGTAGTTCATGTGATGATTCAAATATGAGAAGTGAAATTATGACTTTATCATTTTCATTATCTTCGGTTTCCTTAACATTCTGGTTTCTTTTCGAAGATGGGGCTGGGTTTTCTTTGAAAAGTTTTGAATTTTGCCTACATGTGGATAGTAATTTCAAATTTGAAAGGTGAATTGTAAGTATCACCACGTCTTCAATCTGATTAATAATATGACTAATTTCACCGTTAACTAACCAAATTAAACGGGAGCCATCGTTAATTATTTATTTCCCTCTTTTACGTGTTTTGAAAAGGACACAAGAGTGATTTAGAGGGTGATTTGTGAGTTGAACTTCGAACCCTTTCTAATTTGTATTAGATAAAGGGACTAGGTTAAGCTGTTTTCCACCCTTTTTATAACAAATTTATTTGGAAACTATTACTTTTTTAGTTGGAATCTTCTTTATTCAATATTTCGGAATTTCTATTAAAACTGTATTTATAGGGATTTTATACCTTTGCTCTCCGGGTGAAATAAATAAACAATTGTAGCGCTACATTAATTTATTAATTATTTAACTGAATATAAATTTTCGCTTAAGTACAGAATTTGAATTTCAGTTTCTTGACAGTTTAAGTTGAGCTTGGTAGGTATTAAGATTTTAAAGGTGGGGTTTGTGGTGGGTTCAAGTTGCAGAGGTAGATTAAATTTTGTTGGTTAAATTTGTTTCTCATTAGGTTGTAATAATCCTCTAAAATTTTATTGATGGTAGAAATTGTAGTCTCCTTTGCCTCTTTCAAGGTGAATTTAAAAATTTAAACAAAAATGAGTTTAATTTGGTTGATTAACGGAGAAATTAGTCATATTATTAATCAGGTTGAAGACGTGGTGATACTTACGATTTTTAATTCAGGGTGATTTTATGTTCTCCAAGACACAAGTATTGTTTCAAGGGTGAATTATAACCTTATTTTTTAGTTTTGAGGTGAACAATATTTTTTTATTTTTAAGGGTGAATGTTTTAATAATTTCAATTTTCTAGGGTGGAGTTTTAATCATTTTAATTTTTAAGGGTGAATTATTCATAATTTTAATTTTTAAGGGTGAAGTATTAATAATTTTTATTTTTAAGCGTGAACTATTAATAATTTCTATTTTTTAAGTGTGAACTATTAATAATTTTTATTTTTAAGGGTGAAGGGCGCCCCTTCCATCGTTCCTTTACGTGAGATGCTTCATATAGCTCACCGGGACCCATCCTGATATAATGTATCAGGAGTACTTCCGGTTTCCCATCTCCACGGCATAAAACAAGGGATTAACTGGAAACATTCTGGATTTTAACTTTTAAGGCGAGCCCTGGTAATCTCTCCTATGACCCTTATTACTTTATTATCATTAATTTAATTACAAACAAGACACATGAATTTATGATTAGGTCGTACGCAAAATATAAAAATATAAACACCGTACAGAGTAACATTATAAATATCGCATAAAGGAGGAAAAATGGATAAAATTAGCTAGGTAGTGTTTCAATTTGTCCACATGGACTATTTAAGTTTTATCATTTCCTAAATTTATTCTGGCATTTCTATCGCCTATTAATTCAATTATTTTATAGCGGTCCGCGTATTGCTCGTCAAATTTACCTACTTGGGGTTCTTCTAACAAATATAACTTCTCTCCGACTTTAAAATCTTTTGTATTTAATTTCTGATCGCAGTATCATTTTGACCGTTCCTTAGCATCTAATAACCACGCGTTCGCTATTTTTTGAGGTCATTTAGCTTAAATATTAATTCATCTATGTACATTTCATACGTTTTTGTACGGTTCGCGTCTCACATTCGGAAGGTAATTGTGCTTTTCGTCCGAAAATTAACCAAAAGAGTCCATGGTCTAGGGATGAAAGGATGTAGATCATAATTGCTTAATTTTAAATATCTTGGCTACCTTTTGCATCAGAGCAACCGAATCTGGTTATAAAATCATAAACTATGGCCGTCGCAACCACTTCAGCGGTCATATTGGGAATGAGAAGGGTGACAGAGTATTTCGTTAAGTTAAATTGTATGGTCATGCAGTATATATTTATTTCCGGATACGGTTACGGGTAGAGTGCCTACTATGTCCATTTCCAGAACCTCGAAAGTCCTACTAGGGGTGGTAGTAATTTTCATAGATTTCTTGGTTTTGACTCGAACTAATTTCTTTCTTTGACGTTACTTGCAAGTTCGTAGATTCTGGGAAACATCTTCCTTTATTCCTGGCCAACAAAATCTTTCTCGACTGCGATGGTAGGTTTTTGCAAATCCCTTATGTCCTCCCACTGGGGAGTCATGAGCTTCGCTAATTATTCCTAACCTATCCTCGGCGGGTGGCACTGTAACTTCACCAATGCAAATCGTAAGCTTAGGAATTTCGACTTTATATTGAGAACGTAACTCGAATTCCACCGGTAGCCAGTGAATTTGTTCTAAACCATCTTCCGTTTTAGAAATACTTACGGATTTTATTTGATCTTCTATCATGACCGTTCGGAGGGAATTTAAACACTTTACTATTATTGTCGTTTTAGCGATCTCGTCGGATCTTTCTTTAATGAATAACGAGTAGATTATTTTACTGTTAAGGGGGCTAGACACCTTTTTTCTCTGAAATAAGAAGTCACATTTTAATACATAAATGTAAACTAATTATTGCATACTTTTTACATATAAAAGTGGGTATATTTATCTTACCTTAAAACTTTCTCCGATGGGCCTTTTATGTGGTCCAGAACCATAGTCATCGATGAAACAAGTTTTTTCAATATCCATAAGCTTTGAAATTTTCCTGTGGATGGATTGACTTCAGATTTGAACTAAATTACTCCTGAATAGTATAATTCTCATATGAGTGTAGGGATTTTTGATCTAATGAGAAAAAAAAAATTGTGCTGTTTTTCAAGAGTTTTTTTTCTAATTTTTTTTAATTTTTTATATTTTTTCATAATTTTTCTGATGTAAAAATTTTTTCCGACATTTAATCCTAAATCCCTACACTCATATGAGAATTATACTATTCAGGAGTAATTTAGTTCAAATCTGGAGTCAATCCATCCACAGGAAAATTTCAAAGCTTACGGATAGTGAAAAAACTTGTTTCATCGATGACTATGGTTCTGGACCATATAAAAAGGCCCATCGGAGAAAGTTTTAAGGTAAGGTAAATATACCCACTTTTATATGTAAAAAGTATGAAATAATTAGTTTACATTTATGTATTAAAATGTGACTTCTTATTTCAGAGAAAAAAAAATTGTGCTGTTTTTCAAGAGTTTTTTTTCTAATTTTTTTAAATTTTTTATATTTTTTCATAATTTTTCTGATGTAAAAATTTTTTCCGACATTTAATCCTAAATCCCTATACTCATATGAGATTGATACTATTCAGGAGTAATTTAGTTCAAATCTGGAGTCAATCCATCCACAGGAAAATTTCAAAGCTTACGGATAGTGAAAAAACTTGTTTCATCGATGACTATGGTTCTGGACCATATAAAAGGCCCATCGGAGAAAGTTTTAAGGTAAGGTAAATATACCCACTTTTATATGTAAAAAGTATGAAATAATTAGTTTACATTTATGTATTAAAATGTGACTTCTTATTTCAGAGAAAAATGGTGTCTAGCCCCCTTAAACAAGTTAGTTTGAGTGACCGCACCGACACTTATTGGTTCGTTCTTGAATTTATCAATGTCTATCATTCGTGATGATATTAACTGTTGCCAAGTAGAGAGCTCGGGTCACAATCTATGGATAAAAAGGGCGGAATGTTATCATATCTCATTAAAACGTGATATCGCGAATTTTCGATAGATGATATTACAAGGAGGGGCTCTGTTTTATTTACGTGGGAAGGTTCCACACAGGACTTCCTTTTCCCACAGGAATTTAATTTATTCCACACAGGATTATCTTTTGCCACACAGGAATTTAACTTGTTCCACACATGATTTTCTTTTCCCACACAGGATACAATGTTACATACTTTGGTACTCACTACCCGGGGTATATCATCATCATTGGAAACGTCGGATGCACTCTCATCATAGGGTTTGATTAAGGACAATTCATTGTCCGTCGTGGGTTCTTGAAGAGCAATTACCCCTTGAACCGTTGTCTGTACATTATTAGTCCTACCTTTGCCAAACGGGATTTCTTTATAGGAATTTTCCTGTTGGTCTCCGGCTCTATCCTTCCCGTGCACGGAAGTACTAAGCTCCAGGGCCGCATGGTCCCTGAGCCCCTCGACATACACGAGAAATTCAGTTGCTGCGGTCGTAACCGGAACTTTATCACTTGCCAGGGTTTCGTGATAGGAATTTACTTGTTAGCCCTGGGTCCTACTCTCCTCGATACGTGCGGAAGTACATCGGTCCGTCGGGATTTCTTGATAGGGATTTTCCTGTTGATCTTATATGATATTTACACGCGGGAAAAGGATAAAAAAGTTGGTGGCTTATAAAATGGTTAGTAAAATCTAAAGCACTTTTCAGTAGACTTTTGAGTAGAATTTATTTGCATTTTTTATTTCATTCCTGTTTAAAAACGATGGAAACAAGGAAAAATATTTTGGGTAATGAAAGTAAATCACGAGATTCTGCACATGTAGGGATGATATATTTAAAGAGTATCAATTAAAAATTATAGCCATAGTAATTATTTATTATGGTGGACTTATAAGTATAAACATTTTTAATGATGTTATGCAAAAATTTAGAATTCTACATTCACAAAACCCACCGGTAAATTGCAAACTGTCGGGCCTGCCAAGTATGTATGGGAGACTGGAGGATCAACCATGCTAGAGTAGCTCTAGACTTCTCTTGTCCTCCCAAGATGCGTACTATTATAGAAAGTTCAAAATTGAGAAAGAATAATGATAAATAGAGATGTGTTGGTAACACTGTAATTGCTTTATATAGGCTTTGACTTTTCATAAATATCTGTGTTATATCCTGTTTCTTTGTTTGTTATTATGAGTGATTAATAAAGTAATTTTATATTTTTGTTTGATTGTTTATTTATGGAGGATAAAGAGGCGATGAGATACAGATTTACATTTCATAATTTCGGTGATGCGTCGTGAGATAAAAGGAAGAAAGGAGGGTGGCGCGCGCCTTCTTGATATAAGGTGGTGGGTTATATTACTCTTACTAATTTACCACTGGTTTCGCGTAATCCGGCAGCTACTTTTCCTGTCAGTTGGTGATGAGATGACGACTCTCGTCTCGGTCTTCTCGATGGCTCTCATCGAACTCGGTCTCGTCGATGCAGATGGCGGATGGTCTCTTTTATGTCTCTCGTCGATCTCTAGTCGCGGCGAACGGCGGTATATATGATGCATGCACCGCCACAGGTGCACCATGCTCTCCGGTATCCCGAAGTCGGCGAAGTACTTGTCGATAATGCGGATGTGCTGGAGCCGGAGTATCCTTGCGCCTATCTCGTCGCATGAAGGTGGAGGAGCAACTCCCGTTGGCGCGTGCAGGCGATTCTCTTGTGAGGGGTCTGATGCTCACTTTTTGAGTCTCGCGCGAAGTTCGCTCGGGCAGGCCACGAGAATTCAAACGCGCTATCGCGTTCTCCTCGGCGCTGGTCTAGTCCAGCTGTGTCAGAACTCTCATAGCGTGAGAGCGCTGGACAGCGGACACCCGCATCCGCCGAGAAGAATGCAGCGTGCTGCGAGAACCGATATTATAATAATAAAATTCACGCTACGAGAGGCTAGAACATAACACCCCCTCCCTTAATCCAGGGTAAGAGCGTGCCGTCTCTGGCAGGATAATGTGTTCGGAAATTAATACGTGCGCAGGCGTAATCTTGGTACGATGAAAATGGAGAGTCGGAGCTAAAGATTGCCACTAATTCGGACAGAAACACCAACTAAATAAATATTTATTTTGAAGAGAGAGTTGTAATGATAAGGGACAATAGACAATAATTAATTAAAAGATATATGAGGGTAAATACATAATTTGCCTGCGACTTTCCATTTTAGCGCACGCTCTCACCCTCTGCAAAAATGCTACGCTCGATGTCATTTAAAATACGCTTAAAATTGTTGCATGACGACCCGTGCTCCAGTTCTCAGTAAATGAAGAGGGAAAAGAAAAAGAAAGTAGGAGGGGTTTTCCTTTCTGAGACAAGTTGGATTTCCGTGGTAATAGCTATTTAAGCGATAGTTAAATGGATATTGTTAAACGGAGGTAGAAGGAGTTAATCAGGTTGTTAGATTCGTTTAGAATGTTAAGTTGATAAAGGTTTCAGGAAAGTATAGCACGACTGACCAAAAGTACAGATTCACAGACGCGTTGATACATTTCGGTTTTTGGTACAAATATACTACAAATAATAATCGTGTATGACATGGTTAATTAATCTTATATAAAATTCGTTAGGCGCAGTACAATCGCGGAGTAAAGGTTCCTAATTTGCCATTATCATAACGGCGGGTGTCCCTCGTAAAGTTATTTTAGCGAAATAATCATTTGCGGCGTTTCTCTGACGCACGCAGAATGTGAGTACATACTGCAGTCTTCAATGAGTTGGTCAACTTGGATGCTGCGATTGGCGATTATTACTGAGGTAGCTGAGGTTTTTCGCGCTGGAGTAGTTGGTTATGGATTACAGTTGTTTTGTGCATGCCCGTTACTCCATACATGGCCTATTCATAAGGCGTTCTTTTGAAGAAGTCGTAGATTTAAAAAATTCCAGAATTTCCAGGAGGGCATTCGCTTTCAGTTCTCGTTTCTTACGTCCTGCAAATGGTGATACGCAGTAATATGGCTAGTAAAAGAAATAAGATTGTGTGTAGCTGTGTGTCGTTAGTGTATTCGAAATGCTAAACCTATAATGATTGTTGTTTGCATTTTCCGTTAGTTATTTTTTTTTTCCTTTTGAGGCGTAAGTTTGTATTATAAAGGTTGTTTGCTTGCACTATTTCGCTTCCTCACGAATATCAACTTGTTAGAATAAGCAGTGTGTACAAGGTCACGGTGAAATGTCTTAATGATTCAGCAGTCATCAATTATTTTCGAGTTTGTGCACTTTTGTGCATAATAAACAAATAGGTATAACAATAAGTTTTCAAAGTTTTTCTCCGCATGCTAGGTCAAGGGCAACTGGCATACCAGTCATATGTCGGGATATCAGGCCCGAGCCTAGTGCGATTAAAAGTAGCTTCTTGGAGTTGTTAGTTTGTTGTTAGGGTGCTCGTTTACAAAGGAGTGAGTTCAACACGCAGTTGGCATAACCCTATCATTAGTCATGAATCGAACCCGAACCGAACATGGCTAAAATTAGTTGTTTGAAAACAAGAACCGTATTCTTTATCCATACTCGTCAAGGTTAACACACAGTTGGCATAATCCTATCATTAGTCGGGAATCGAACCCGAACCGAACATGGTTAAATGAGTGACTTTTTGGAAGAGGAGATTTAATAGAGATGTCAGACACTACCGAAGATTGGCATGGCTCCGTAACATCGAGGGGTTCGAGGTGGTTCTCGAGAGAGGTGAGACAATGCTCGTTGGATGAGTTACTTCCCATGTTGATTGAGTCGGGGTCTGAGCATTTCTTGTGAGTGGCATTTCATTGCCGGATTAGGGAAATTCATTGGAGTTTGCTCCCCTGTGAGATAAAAAGGAAAAGAGAGGTGGACTCGATGACGAGTTCGTGACGATACGTCAGGTTTTTTTTTTGTTTGTGGAGCTTATCGGCTTTATCACTGATCGGGGTAGGACTCCCTAAATAAAAAGAGATTGAAACGTTACGCTGTATTGCACGCGCATCTCATGACGTAGTGTCATGGCATCATGTAAGAGAGAGGCAGAGATAGATTTGATGGTGGGCGTGGCCGACTACGGCGGTTCGCAGGGCACGGGCGATGATGGCAGCGGGGGGGGGGGGCGTCGTCGGACAAGGCTGCGGAGCCGCTGCTCCTACCAGCAGTGTTACCAGCAGGAGGAGAGAGAGAGAGAGAGAGAGAGAGAGAGAGAGAGAGAGAGAGAGAGAGAGAGAGAGAGAGAGAGAGAGAGAGAAAAGTAATAAACGTCTAATATTGGTCATTTTAAGTGGAATAGTTGGGTTTTATTTGCAAGTGTATTCTGCGTTCTCCGCTTTAGCGTTTTTCAGCCATCGGCGTGGGTATCAGCCCCAGGCTATCTGTCGTGTCGACGCGCCCTGAAGAAGAGGTCTCATCAATAAGGAGGTAGCTGGTACCACGAGTCTGACGCTCATCATTAATAAATTTGGTCTTGGGGTAGAATCACTTTTGCGTTGCGTGGTGCAATTACGCAACGTTACAATTTATGTTGTAAAGTTGCCATCTATTCCTCTAACAATAATATCCATTTGACAGATTCTCTTTATTATGTTATCAGTTCCGCTGCTTTATGCAGTTCTCTTTTAAGTTCAGATGTTTTAGCTGCTTTAAATGTTCCTTCCATTATTGACCTGTTTTTTTCTGGGACGGCGTTAAGGTCTATAACTCTGCAGAGGTTCATGGTGAGGTATTACCTACAAGCTCTGCAATTTTCAAGAAAATTGGGATTCCGAAACCCTGAGTCTATCTTACGTAGCCTAACCTCATTTTATTTGATATTATTTAACCGGTAGTCTGTCATAAATATACCACATACACTTTTAATGTAACTTTAAAATAAAAAATCTATACCTTTTTATTACAGTTTGAAAGTTGTTTTTGGTATTCCATATAGAAATTTCTTACACAAAAAAAGCTTATAATCATACACTTTTAATGTTCCATCTCACTATTCTTTTTCCAATAAACACTATTTCTGCGCTTCAGTAATAATATTTACATAGAATTACTTTACTTCACATTATCTTGTACTAGGTAACTGCCACAAATACAACACAAGCATTTAACGTATGCAAAATCCATATATATATATGGGAGCGTCCAGCAGAAACGGGCCACCGATCGCGCGCGGTGCCTTTTTTCGCGTAAAAGGCGCTCTGTTTAACTCGTTCATAATCGTATGCTGCGTCTTCGAAAAAAAAAAACCAAGGACCTATATCGATAGATTTTTTCCTGCTCTTTCCAACGGTGCCATTGTTTTTATTGCGAAACGCTTTCTTCCGGACGAAAACTCGAGTTGAATATTGAAAGCCATTTTTCTCAAAGTATATCATGTTTTTTTTCAAAATAAACTACACCATTGGAAAGTACAACTCTTATACTTCAAAACCCTATCTTGGAGAAGTTGGAGAAATAAAGGGTTTAAAAGTAACAACATGAAAAAGACAGCGCCGAGGGTCCGCGCGAGCCCCTCGTGCCCGTGCGTACGGCACGTTTAAGTGCATGCTCTATTCAATTCGCTAATAATCGTGTACCAAGTCATTTTGCTGTTGATGCTGAGAGGCATTTTCATGCAACAGCCCACGGAAAAATGTATGTGATGGAATAGGTGCTTCCGTGAAAAGCAATGCCAGACGAGAAAGTTTACGGAAAGTATCCGACAATTATATATTAACGCCCCAAGATTTATACAAATGGGCAACTGAGTATTTAAAAAATATTGAGTGCTTTTTTTCATCAAAAGACGATTACTTAAAGGCTACAGAAAAGCTACAAAACAGGCTAACCTCAGCTAAGACAATACCTGGAACTCAATTGTTTCATTGTATTAAATTATTAAATGATGCAAAAAAGTTAGAACTTAAAAGATTTTCAGCGTCAGAAGAATCTCAATTATATCTACCGATGAAAAAAGAAAAAGTACTTAAAACTCAAACAAAGAAAGAAGCGGATGTCGCAAAAAGGACAATTCTTATAAAATCAAAAAAATGTAAAAAAATTAGAATTTAAAGGAAAAGGTAATATTGTTATGCCAGATTAAATAATCTATAAGGTTATTTTAAATTTCTGTTTCACTGCTTTCAGTGCATTCATGGATATTTTTATGTTTAATATATTATGTTTTTCAAATTTTTTTATATAAATGAACAAAGTTCATTGTAATATTATACTAACTGTTACAACTAGATCCACAAAATTATGTCCACGCATTGGCATTGTAAGTTACAAAACATTTTATATTTACAAAAAAGAAAGGGCGAAATAGCACATCGCGTGTATTAATCCGCCCTTGAGCATAGCGTAAAAAGTTCGGGCAGCCGCTGTCTTTTTGATCTTACTATTTTTGAACTTTTCATGTTTCAACTTAAAAATATAATATTTTATAGTTTAAGACTTGTACTTTTGAAGAATATAATTCATTTTGAAGAAAAGACTGATATTTTATTGAAAAAATAGAGTTTAAACATTCAAATGGAATTTTCAACTAGAAGGAAGCATTTCGGAATAAAAATAATAGCACCATTGGAAAGAGCAGGAAAAAATCTATAGATATATGTCCTTAGTTCTTTTTTCAGAGACTTGGTACACGACTATTAGCGAATTGAATAGAGCGTGCACTTAAACGTGCCGTACGCACGGGCGCGAGGGGCTCGCGCGGATCCTCGGCGCTGTCTTTTTCATGTTGTTACTTTTAAACCCTTTATTTCTCCAACTTCTCCAAGATAGGGTTTTGAAGCTTTAGAGTTGTACTTTCCAATGGTGTAGTTTATTTTGAAAAAAAAACATGATATACTTTGAGAAAAATGGCTTTCAATATTCAACTTGAGTTTTCGTCCGGAAGAACGCGTTTCGCAATAAAAACAATGGCGCAAATGGAAAGAGCAGAAAAAAATCTCTCGATATAGGTCCTTGGTTTTTTTTTCAAAGACGCAGCATACGGTTATCAGCGAGTTAAACAGAGCGCCTTTTACGCGAAAAAAGGCACCGCGCGCGCTCGGTGGCCCGTTTCTGCTGGACGCTCCCATATACGAGGGGTGTTCAAAAAGTAAGTTTCCCTAGTCTGCCGTTTTGTCCCAGCGCCATCTAGCGAGCTGGGACCGAACATAGTTTTAGTTTAGGATATACCGATAAGAGCGGAACCGGTCTTAGCTGCCGAAAAAATTTTTTCATCAGTACCGGCTCGGAAACCATGGAGCTACCTGTGAAAAACGTGTCCACCTGTGAGTTGCGTGCAGTTATTCGCTTTTTAACTGCAAAAGGGCTTAATGGCAACGAAATTCACACTGAATTAGTGCATATCCGGTACCACGATAAATGCAGATCATTACTGCGAAGTGCTAAATAAACTTAAAAGTGCCGTTAAACGAAAGCGTCCTGGAAAATTATCGAGAAAAGTGTTGCTTTTTCACGACAATGCACGGCCTCATTCAGCAAAAAAAACACAAATCTTACTGGAAAAATTCAAATGGGAAATTTTTGATCACCCACCCTACTCTCCAGATCTCGCACCAAGTGACTTTTTTCTTTTTCCTAAATTAAAGGAAAGTTTGGATGGCCATCACTTCAATTCAAATGATGAAGTGAAAGACATCGTTAAATTATTCTTTAAAAAACAGGGCACGGATTTTTATAAACAAGGTTTGTCAAAGCTTGAGAACAGATATAAAAAATGTATTCAGGTCCAAGGGGACTATGTAGAAAAATAGTTTATAAGTCAAACAATAAATACATATGATACTTTAACCTAAAAATTGTGTTTTGTTTTTTTCCCGGAGCAGGGAAACTTACTTTTTGAACACCCCTCGTATATATTGTCACGGGGTGGATTTTCGGACTAAGGCACGTTTCACCTGCGTACCTTAGTGGTTCAATTCCATATCTCTCAGTTCAACTCCCTGAGATTAAGTAGCCAGATTAGGTAACAGATGCTACAACGTCGTGCAATGTTAACCTAACCTAGTGACTTACAGTGCAACACGCAAGTCGACGACTTGCGCTTTGTTTCTCACCAGTGACTCGAACTCTCCTCTCGTTCACTGGTTCGTGTGCCGGCTGCTCGGATGAAACGATACGTATTCCCTTACGTAACGACCGCGGAGGTGGCGGGGAACGGGAAATGACTAGGTCGCGAAATAACAACTCGAGCAGTTAAAGTTAATAATAAAAGGCTATGATTTATTAAATAAAAGAAGTTAAGGTTTGATAATACAGAAATATAAAAGAATTGAATTTCGATTCGCGTATTCCCTATCTAAACGATGCGCCAGCACGTTACCTGTGACGTCATCTACCTCGGAGACTGACGTCACGCTCGCGGTAATTTACGCCGCGCACGTGAGGTATAATACGCCACACGTGTGTGGTACTCTACGCGCGCGCTCACCGAGTAAAGCGACGAAGTGTGAGAGTAGTCGCGATTGCCGCGCGACGCACACACGTATAAGTGTGAGAGAGAGGGTAGACGGCGGGTTTACACGTGTGCGCACCTGTTGTGCGCACTTACCGGCTTTGAAAAAGCCGGTGGTTTAACCTCGCGTTTAACCTTGATGAAGTGCGGGCCCGATGCCTACCGCGATGTTACTGTGGAGTGGACACGAGAAGTGCTACTGCTTCTTCGAAACAACCTAGTAGTTTGAGTGCGGCAGGTGATACTAGCCTGTCGCACTTGCACTTTACACTTTAACGCGCGAAAACCGCCGAAGTACGTCGATACACAATTTCCAAAAATCACGAGCAAAACTCTCGTGATTCGCGCTCTGACACGGTACTTCTCTTCAATAAAAACGGACGAGTCTTCTTTTAATAAAGGGTGAAACAAAGTGGAGCGAAAAGGAGAAGCGGCTGCAAACTACTATAGCGAACTATATCGGCTCGCCGAGGTCTCCTAGTCATCACGTCGATGCAGCTCAGATTCTGCATCGACGCGCCATCTCGCATTCGCGCGCATGAGGTACTTCAACTATAGCTTATATGCGACGTCGGTACGGCAGGTCGTGACACCCCCCACCCAGATGTCACTTATCTCCTGATATGGGACTCTATAATTCAATTCGGCGTCGCTAATACCTGCAAAGGGTTTGAGGATTTGAAGCACTCGAGCGAATACGACTTTTATAGAAAAAATAAAAAGATTTTATTGAAGAAAACAATAACAAAAAAAAACAATCGGCGCCGCTTCGTCACCCGAAATTTTGCTGATGTTTCTGCCGATAATAGAACGGGTTGAGTGGGTCGCGATTCGCGGCTCCAGGGTAGTAGCTGGGTTGCGGACGTTGAGGTGCCCGCAAAAGAAGCACCGTCTCGGTTGTCGTGGTTCTCCGGGCAGACGCCGGCTAGAAGAAAGGGACCTCGGGGGCCCGGTAGATACCGCAGAAGCGGGTACCTGTTCTTGAGGGCGACCCCCCGACGGCCTTCTCCTCAACTTACTCCTCTGGCGGCTCTTCGGTCTGCTCGGACGGGACTCCTTTACGGGTGTTATTACCCTACCACGGGCAGGCCTCCTCCTACCCTGGCTGCCTCCTCTTCTTCTGCCCTGGCCCTTGCGAGTTCGGCCTGGACCCGGGCCATGTCTTTTTCCTTGGCCTCGCGGAGGCGTCGAGCTTTCTCCAAGGCTTTGCAAGTTTCGCGAGCCTCGCGAGCCTTACTCTCGCTTCACTGTCGGCGAAACTTGACTGCCGCCGCGAGCTCTTCTTTGTGGCCCAGAACCAGGTTAAACCATTTTTCGGAGTGGAGCCTCGCCCCTTCATAATCGTGGAAGTTATCCCACTCCTTCATGACGGCCTCTTCCATTTCTCTAGCCATCTGGGATAGTTCTCGAGATGCTACCAAGTTGGCTTCGAGTTTCATCCAAGCGAGCGACATGGGGGAGTGACTAACAACTCACACGACTCGCTATTCTCCGCAGGCTCCTCTACCTGCGGAGTATCGTGGGCGAGGCTCTTCTCACTGGCCCAACTCTTCCGTTTTTCCGACTCCACAGGCTCCACTACCTGTGGAGCCGACGACTCCTCTTCAATCTCGCTGCTCTGGCTAAGTACCAGAGTAGCAACATCTGTCTCCGTCTTTGGTCGACGTAGGATCGACCGTGTTGGTGATGGAACTACTGGCTCCCCTGCCGGTAGTTCCTCAATAGTTAAAGAGGATCCCACCGCGACTCCTCTTAAAACGGCAGGTATTCCGGCACCTGATATTATCCGGCCAGGTGTTGGAGGCATCAGCTGCACCTGTGCCAGCAGCTGGCCTACCAGCTCGAGGAGCTGCTGCTGGTTCAGTTGTCAAGACTCATCCTGTGGACAGAGGAGAAGATAGTGTTTATCCTCGGGAACCGTAGTTCGGATTCGCGCGTGTTCTCCAGGGGGACGTCGAGATGGGGTCGCAGGTTAGTACGCGATTCGCGAGAAGTTTCGCCTGGCCTTCTCGTGACTATCGCAGTCTTTCTCGGCCTACCTCTCCCGCGAGCTTGCGTTGTCACGCCAACCTCGTCCTGATCTTGCCCAGCGCCCGCTGGCGGCTGACTTCTCGCAAGTGGCGGAGCGCTATTCGCCGTTTCTTCTTCTTCCCCCGGTAGTCGGGCGACGTCATCCTCTCCTTCAGTTAAATCGCTATTGGGTGTTTCCTCGTTATCATTGGGCTCTTTTCCTGCGAAGTATGGCTTCAAGTGTTCTGCATGGACCAGATCTTCAATATCCCCTTCCTAATCCACCAGTTTATACGTATTGGGCCCGTTCTTCTCTAAAATCTCATAAGGGCCAACGTATTTCGGTGCCAACTTCGCCATCACTCCTTGAGCTGCGGAGGATAACACGCGATTCTTCTTCCACACGCGATCTCCGACCTCGAACTGCGGTTCTCTCCACCTGGCGTCATATATCTCAGCATGCCTCTCTTGTTCTTCTCTTCAACGGTGACCAGCATCATCTAGCATATTGCTCAGATTTTTCATCCTTTCTAACCAGGCGTCTTCGTCCTCTTGAACAGCAGTCTCTTCGACTACCTGATCTTGCTCCCTCCTCTTAGTCCCGGGAGGCACTGGCTCCCTGCCATAATTTAACATGGCTGGCGACTTAGCAGTGGCGTTATGGGGTGCATTATTTAGCGCGAACACTAGTTCAGGTAGCTTCTCATCCCAAGTATTATGGTTTCCCTCCACAAATGCCATAATACTGGTCTTAAGGGTTCTATTAACTCTTTCCACCGGATTCGCTTGAGGGTAGTAAGGTGGAGTATACGAGTGACGAACCCCTATCTCGTCTAGATATTGGTCTATTATCCTGTTTTTAAATTCGGTTCCGTTATCGGAAAGGAAGTCCTCGGGTGCGCCATATCGTAAAACTATCCTATTCTTCAACTCTTTTCGAATAGTCTTACCGTTGGCTTTCCGGATGGGAATACACTCTACCCATCGAGTAAATAAATCCTGGAAGACCAAGATATACTCAAATCCAGCCCTGCTTCGGACAAAAGGACCCGTTATATCCGCCGCGACGACTTTCCAAGGCTTATGAATAACTCACCGCCCCATCAATCCAAGGGGTGGCCTCTGTTCTACCTTGCACTGCTGACATATCAAACACGTTCTCACATGTTCTTTTACTGACTGGTAATATCTTGGCCAGTAGTAATATCGAGCTACTCTCGCGCAGGTCTTCTCCCTTCCGAGATATCCAGCAGCAGGGTCTTCGTGACATTCCGAGAGTACTTTCTTCCTTTCCTCGCTAGGAACTACCAGTTTCCATGCATCGTCGTCTACGCCTAAATCCTCTTCGATATCTTGATTTGGACGATACACGTAGAGCTGGCCGCCTAATACTTTCCACCTAGGATAAGTATTAGGTTCTTCTAATACCTTTTTCTGCCAGCCGAGGTACCACTCGTCTTTCGTGGTTACTGCCCACGAGACGGCGCCTACGACTGGTTGTTCTTCGTCCTCGTCTTCTTCATACATTCTCGATAATGCATCCGGCACGCAGTTGAGACTCCCTTTGCGATGCTCAACTTCAAAGTTGTGTATCTGCAGCCTAAGCGACCATCTTGCTAGTCTACCTGTCGGGCTACGCAGTGATCGAATCCAACGCAAGCTGCTATGGTCGGTCACTACAAGGAAATTATATCCCTCTACGTATGCCCGAAACTTCTCGATAGCCCATAACACAGCAAGACACTCTCTTTCTGTTACTGAGTAATTTCGCTCAGCTTTAGAGAGCGAACGGCTCGCGAACTCCAAGACTCGCTCCTGGCCGTCTATCACCTGGAACAACACTGCTCCCAAACCCGAGTCACTTGCGTCAGTTTGTATTACAAAGCACGAAGCGAAATCCGGACGGTGTAGGACCGGAGCTAAGGCTATGAGTGCCTTCATGTGGTCAAAGGCTTGTTGTTGTTCCTCTTCCCACACGTACCTGAAGTTTTTCTTCGTTAGGCGAGTGAGAGGGTCGGCGATCGTGGCGAAGTAGGGAAGAAACTTCCGATACCTCGATGCCATACCGAGGAATCACCTTAACTGTTTTAGGTTCTTAGGCGCAGGGTATTGCATAACTGGAGCTATCTTATCTGGGTCTGGTCGCAAACCCATCTCGGTTGACGAGAACACCAAGATATTTTACCTCAGATCTACAGAATACGCTCTTCTCTCGGTTGATCGTGAGGCCTGCCTCATTGATTCTTGCCAATACGCGTTTTAACATCGCTAGATGCTCTTCAAAAGTATCTGTTACGATGATGATGTCATCTAAGTAAGAGAACGCGTATGGCTCTAGTTCGGGCCCTATGACTTTATCAATCATGCGCTGAAAGGTGGCTCCTGCGTTCGACAATCCGTATGACATTCTTTTAAATTGAAATAACCCCAGACCTGGTATTGAGAATGCCGTAATCTCCCGCGATTCTTCTTTCAAAGGGATTTGATGGTATGCGCTGCTCAGATCTAAGCTTGATATATAGCGGGCGGCTTGGAGCTTCCGCAGGATCTGATCCATATTTGGCAGCGGATACGCATCTCCCTCTGCGGCAGCATTCACCTTTCTCATGTCGATCACCATACGATGTTTATTGCCAGCTTTTGGCACCATGAAAGCAGGACTGGCCCAGGGGCTCGACGAAGGCTCGATCAATCCGGCTGCAAGCATCTCTCGAACTTGTCGATGTATTTCCTCTTCCAATTTTCTGGAAATTGGACATTATTTCTGCCGGATTGGTCGAGTTTTGCCAACGTCTATCTCGTGCTCGGCATAATTAGTGTAGCCGAGTGGAGCGTCTGCTGCTGGTAGTACTCTTTTTAAAAGGGCTTGTAAGCACTGGTGCTCTTCCATCATGATATCAGCGAGACCCGCTGAAGAAGCTGTCATCGTGTCGATGGAGGCGATCCTGATCTTTGTCGGATCTTTTGGATCTGACGTGGAGACACATGCTAGTTCTAGTCCGACACTCTTTCCGGATTTTCCCACTATCAACCTGTTCTCCACGGGATCATGCATTGTCTCGAACGCACGGATGAAATTGGAGCCGACATAGCGTCAACCTCCAAATCTGGTATTATGGATACCAGAACGTCCTTTTTGATCCCGCCCAACTCGAACGGGAGGTCTACGTGTCCCGTTACGAGGAGCAAATTATTACCAGCACCTCTGGCTCCTGCACCAGAGGCTGGTCGGCACGTACGTCCGCATTCTGTTGCTAACTGTAACCCGAGCAATCCCATCACTGTTCTCGATGCTCCGGTATCATACAGCGCGCGAATGCGGAACCCTCCGATTCCCACTTGTACCCACCAACGCAACTCGTCGGGTTATACTGGGATCTGATTGGAGCTGGGTTTGAGCTCCTTCACAGAAGTCTTCCTTTGCTCGATTTTCACTTCGTCTGAGCATTGCTTGGCTTTGACCTGGCTAGCGGCCACTACCAGGTCAGTTGGTCGCTCTACCTCCTTGTTTAACACTTTTGGGGCCTCTTTCATGGTCTCGGCGGATTCGAATCCATTTAATCTCGCCGGTTCTCGTTTCCTGAACACTCGGGGCAAAATGAGCGACGATATCCTAACCTACCGCAGCCCCAGCACATAATCGACTCGGCAGGTCCGCTGGGTTTGTGGCTCGTCTCTCCGCCACCTTCACTTTTCTTGCCGCCACCGGTTGGGGGTCTTTTTCCTTCATCTTTCCTTTCTTTAGCCTTTGCCGGTAGCGGTTTGCCCTTATCTTGGCGATAATCGCCTTTTCTCCTAGGGTTGTTGCCGGATTGACGAGAGTTCTGCTTATTTCTCATCTCATTCAATCCGGGGTCTAACCTCGAAATCGCCGCCAGTATCGACTGATTTGGGGGCGTTTCTTGGCCTGCGGAACCATCATTCCCTCCGGCTCCAACACCGGTGAGCTTTGGCTTCGCAGGTTTTGAAGCTTTGGCTTTGTACGCCGCCTCAGGTAACATAGTTAAATCCGGGGGCGGTGGAGGTCGGAAAAGCCTTTCCGTTTCGAGAGTATCTCTGCTTCGCATGCCATCTCTTTGAATTCGTCGATGTTCCGGAAGTCAGCTCTTCTTACCAGCTTCTGAATTTCCGGCGTTAAATCCCTGTGCAACATGTCGAGCTGCATTTCTTGGCTCGGAATTGGCTCCATCTTCCTGATTATTACCAGGAGGCAAGTTATGAAATATCTCGACAATTCATCTTCTCCTTGCGTCCTGGCTGTCGCTTCGGCTAGTAACCGCTGTTGGTAACCTCTTCAGGTTCCATATCAACGAGGAGCTGCTGAACGAAAGTCTGACCATGTGTTCCATCTGTGTTTCTCTACTTGGAACCATATGGCTGCTACCCCTTTCAAGAGTTCAAGCAGGACTTGAAACACCTCAGCTTCCGTCAGACTAGTAGATCCACCATATGCTTCTACTTTTTCGAGGAAAACTTCTATACTCGGACCTCTTTTACCAGAGAAAAACACGTTCCATTTTCGGACGGTGAGTCCGACGTCAACTATGGGGAAGGTTCGCCTTCTTAAGGGGGCTAGACACCTTCTTTCTCTGAAATAAGAAGTCACATTTTAATACATAAATGTAAACTAATTATTTCATACTTTTTACATATAAAAATGGGTATATTTACCTTACCTTAAACCTTTCTCCGATGGGCCTTTTATATGGTCCAGAACCATAGTCATCGATGAAACAAGTTTTCTCACTATCCGTAAGCTTTGAAATTTTCCTGTGGATGGATTGACTTCAGATATGAACTAAATTACTCCTGAATAGTATAATTCTCATATGAGTGTAGGGATTTTTGATCTAATGAGAAAAAAAAATTGTGCTGTTTTTCAAGAGTTTTTTTTTAATTTTTTAAAATTTATTATATTTTTTCATAATTTTTCTGATGTAAAAATTTTTTCCGACATTTAATCCTAAATCCCTACACTCATATGAGAATTATACTATTCAGGAGTAATTTAGTTCAAATCTGGAGTCAATCCATCCACAGGAAAATTTCAAAGCTTACGGATAGTGAAAAAACTTATTTCATCGATGACTATGGTTCTGGACCATATAAAAGGCCCATCGGAGAAAGTTTTAAGGTAAGGTAAATATACCCACTTTTATATGTAAAAAGTATGAAATAATTAGTTTACATTTATGAATTAAAATGTGACTTCTTATTTCAGAGAAAAAAGGTGTCTAGCCCCCTTAACGACGAATCTTCGACTCCACTGGCGCCGAGGTTCTCAGAGGTTTCGTTCCTCGAGAATCCTCCCCCTTCCGCTCAGGTTCTGCCACGGTTGCCCAACAGTGGCTGGGTCCTGTCACCTAAATGCGCCTGGGGGGTCGATGCTCCGTCTCGATGCGGATCGACGGGGTACTGACACGTGTATGTGTCTTGTAGGCGCACGTGTTCCTTCCGTTGTCTGGTCTGATCGTCTTTAATCCTGGTGCTAGATGCTGCTCCTTGCGTTGCGCAGGTTGCACACATGGTTTTGTTTTCCTGCATCATGTTACCGCAGAACTCTAAAAATGCTTCTGGCACCAGGAACTTCATGTCGTATGCGGATGTCATCACTGCCATCGGCTCGGAAAACTGTGCCAGCGTTGTGTCGTCTACCACAGAACTCTGGTTTACTAAATTGCCAGAGTCCTGTTGACTCGGTATTTCTGTGCATTGTCCGACTGTTAGTTCTTTTTCTGTCCTTTGTGGCGGCGCGGTTTCTTTTATTGCCAACCTTGTTGCCTCAAGGTTGGCTCTTGTCGTATTGTCCTCTGCCAGTGGTTAACGGGTGTGGTTCGTCCATGGATTCACCCGTTATGTTCTCCCATGCTGGTGGAAGGTCTTCCGTGCTGTGTTCTTGAATGAACCTGGACCGGAGGTTTTCTCTCTTTATGACCAGAGAATATTCATCCTGCCCTTCTTCCACTTGAAAATCTTCCGCTCGTATATTCCAAGCAGCCACTGCGACATCCTGTTCATCTTTATAAATTTGGAGCCGCAGTTTTTTAAATTCAGTGTCTGTAGATGATCGTCTACTTCTTTTGCCGTCAAACATTGGCACCAATTTCCGATGGCTTCCTCTATATTCTGCGCCATTTTGAATTCTTGTTTCGCTTGCAGTCTTCTTTACACGCGCTTGAATGTGTATATCAGAGTGTGGTTGTGTGTGCGGTTTCTATTTAAGGGATCGTTCCCTAAAGCGCACCTCTTAATTTACAAATAAATAAATAAATATATATAAATAATTTATAATATATTATAGTTCTACCTAACCTCCACACTCTGAATTTCACTTCGAGTTGCAGAGGGTTAGATACCAGTCGGTCGGTTTCAAAACACCCTGGCTGGCTTTCTTTTTAATTTGCCAGTAATTGGTGCTTCGATCCCTATTTAGCACGAACTACTGGTTTGTCGCAGCTTTTCAGCTATTTTAAAATGTTTACCCTGTAAAAAAAATTAAATACCAGCCAGGTCACTGCGGGTTCGAATCTACCCCGCAGTTCGATTCTTTGTCTCTGGTTCGAATCCCCTGAGGGTATTGTCTATACTAGCCTTCACTAGGCTAGCAACTGGTATCGATTGAACGCTCGTCACAAATTTAGACGAGTGTTCAATCCCCTGATGCTTCTCCTCACAAATTTTTATTATTGTTTAAACAAATTATAATTATTGTTTAAACAAACAAACGTTTCGCTGGTAATATAATTTCGCCTAGGCCCACCGTATCTGACTATTTGACACGATAATCTATAAAAAAATAGCAACTTTGTAGCCTACAGCAATTTATCTTGATTTTTCTCAAAAATCTTCGAACTTCTACCCCCAGAGGGTTTGCTGTAGGTTGATTGTTGTACTTTAGTCACTTCCTAACTAAAAATCTAAAAAAAATCGGAAAAACGCAAAAAGAAATTTTTGGGATTCGAACTTTGCTCCTTCGAAGTCAAAATTTTGCGATATTCCCAAGCACACAGATGTTTAGGGCGCCAGTTGTCACGGGGTGGATTTTCGGACTAAGGCACGTTTCACCTGCATACCTTAGCGGTTCAATTCCATATCTCTCGGTTCAACTCCCTGAGATTAAGTAGCCAGATTAGGTAACAGACGCTACAACGTCGTGCAATGTTAACCTAACCTGGTGACTTACCGTGCAACACGCAAGTCGACGACTTGCGCTTTGTTTCTCGCCAGTGACTCGAACTCTCCTCTCGTTCACTGGTTCGTGTGCCGGCTGCTCAGATGAAACGATACGTATTCCCTTACGTAACGATCGCGGAGGCGGCGGGGAACGGGGAATGACTAGGTCGCGAAATAACAACTCGAGCAGTTAAAGTTAATAATAAAAGGCTATGATTTATTAAATAAAAGAAGTTGAGGTTTGATAATAGATCAGAAATATAAAAGAATTGAATTTCGATTCGCGTATTCCCTATCTAAACGGTGCGCCAGCACGTTACCTCTGACGTCAGCTGCCTCGGAGAATGACGTCACGCTCGCGGTAATTTACGCCGCGCACGTGAGGTATAATACGCCTCACGTGTCCGGTACTCTACGCGCGCGCTCACCGAGTAAAGCGACGAAGTGTGAGAGCAGTCGCGATCGCCGCGCGACGCACACACATATAAGTGTGAGAGAGAGGGTAGACGGCGGGTTTACACGTGTGCGCACTCACCGGCGTTGAAAAAGCCGGTGGTTTAACCTCGCGTTTAACCTTGATGAAGTGCGAGCCCGATGCCTGCACTCTCTCCTCGCACTTGCTCTCACCGCACGAGAACGCCTACTCGAAGCCGATGTCCAGGTGCGATGAGCCTGGACAAGCGGTTACGCGGAGCTAACACGCGGCGCGGAAGAATGCGTGCACGCTTACCTTTGATGCGGTTTAACGACGGCTCAGTAATGTGATCAGTCCTGGACGCGTCGTGTCTTACTCCCTGGAAAATATTGAGACCTCGATGTTACTGTGGAGTGGACACGAGAAGTGCTACTGCTTCCTCGAAACAACCTAGTAGTTTGAGTGCGGCAGGTGATACTAGCCTGTCGCACTTGCACTTTACACTTTAACGCGCGAAAACCGCCGAAGTACTTCGATACACGATTTCCGAAAATCACAAGCAAAACTCTCGTGATTCGCGCTCTGACACGGTACTTCTCTTAAAAAAACGGACGAGTCTTCTTTTAATAAAGGGTGAAACAAAGTGGAGCGAAAAGGAGAAGCGGTTGCAAACTACTATAGCGAACTATAAGATGGCCGGCTCGCCGAGGTCTCCTAGTCATCACGTCGATGCAGCTCAGATTCTGCATCGACGCGCCATCTCGCGTTTGCGCGCATGAGGTACTTCAACTACGGCTTATACGCGACGTCGGTACGGCAGGCCGTGACAATATATATATATATATATATATATATATATATATATATATATATATATATATATATATATTCCCTTATTACACTTTGGCAGATGCATTTCTTTGTTATTTTTTTTCTCAACAATTTTTTTCTTTTATTTTTTTTTAACGTGTAGAATTTCTTTCATTATATTATTATACCACATACACATTTTTTTACTTGTAATTGAGTTAATTTTTTCGTTTTTCAAAATTATTTTATTGAATGAGCTAATTTTATTGAAGTACTATGATATTTTGGATAACATTTGTTTAGTTAAGAAGACTAAATTAATTAAAAACATCTATATATTTATTTTATGAAAAATAATCCCTATTCAATTTAGATGTAAAATGTAATCAATCACAATCAAGATATAAAACTCTTTTAATGATCAGGAAGGATAACAAATTATCGTTGAGCGCGTATACCCATTCCTATTCTCTAATACCTAAAACATACGTTATTTGTTATAAAAGTGAGTTTCTATTGTGACCTCCGTGACGTACGTATTTATATCTACCCGAGCATCGATTGACTTACGTCCAGCGATACCAAAAGGTGGACAATTCTCCATCTAGCTTTCCGTGGTTGTTAAATGAGAAGGTTGGCAGCAGCTCGCAAAAGTATCTCGCGCAACTTCACGTTTACGTCGTTCCGCCAGTTCCGCGTTTCAATGATAAAGTGGAGCGGGCATTCCGGCAATTATGATTTTAATGTCAAATTGTCAATCCTTTTTGAATTATAAACTTCTTTTTAATTATAAACCATATTAATTAGATTCTATCCTAATTAATGAGTATTATTCAGGTATATAACTTTTTGGTTATGATTAATTCACAGCTTTGATGGTGAGAAGATAGTAGATAGATAGTGCGAAAAGTCACATGAAGTAAATAATCAACTTCCGCATTCGTTTCGAACGGTATTTTATACCACGAGCGCCGAAAAATCATACCAAAGTTATGATTTTGAGGTTAGAGTGGTATAAAAATAATTAAAATACTCATTGTATTTTATTGAGTAATTGATTTTGAATAAAAAATAATTGAATTGAGTAATCAAGAAAAAGTGTAACTAATGTACAGCTGTAGTTTAGCATGCCAAAGGTAAAAGCCATTAGGGCCAGAGGGTATAATATTTTTAAATCAGTTTTTTCAGTAATCAATTTGCCAACGAAAATAATTTTTATTTAATTTTTTATACAACTGCTATAAATGGTTTACTACTATTTGTTTTGATTATTAAATGTCTAGTCAGTTTATAACTTCATTAATATCTGGTAGGATCAAGAACACGGAGTTAAAAAATCGGTATACTTTTGCAATATGCCTTTCAAGAAAGTGTTTGTTAATATATTGTTTTTTAAGTTATTAAAGTTTTGTAGATACTCAATTGTATATTGTGTATGCATTTTTACAAGTATTAAGTAGCCATCCTTCAACATCACAAACAAAATTTGAGTCCTGTCAATATTAAGTTATGTTCGATTGAAGATAATGATTGATTTTAGTTGCCCGTACACAGGCTGTGCATATGAGATTACTTGCATCGCAATGTTGATAATATGAAATCTTTGAGTATGAGGCATAAGACTTATGTCAACTATACTATGCCAATTTTTGATTGGCATTTTTATAACTTTTTAGTTAGGACTACTTTATAGCTTTGATGGTGGGAAGACACCATTAAAATCCATTGGGGCCTAAAAGTTTAATGTTTTAAATCAGTGTTTCTAGTAATCAATTTAAAATGAAAAAAATTCTTATATTACTTTTTATACAACTACTGTCCTACCAAAAATGATTACTTGGATGATATCAAATCAACTTTATCTTGGTTCTAACTTGATTTGCCTTGATTAAAGGTAAATCGGTGCATAATCAAGATAAATCAAGATTGATTTGAGGATATTGAGGTAGCCATTTTCATCTGGGATAACGGTTTTACTACTTTTTTTTTATTATTAAATATCTAATCAGTCAATAACTTTATATCTGGTAGAATGTTCACTGCAATAACCTCGAGTTACAAATCTGTATAGTTTTGCAATATGTTTTTTAGTAAAGTGTTTATTAATGTATTATTTTTAGCTACGTAAAAAGAAGTAACTTCCTAAAGTTTTATAGATACTTATCTATCTATTGTGTATACAGCTTTACAATTATCAATTGGCCAACTTTCAACGTTACAAACTATATTTGACGCTGTACTCAATGTTAAATCTAAGTGTTGATAATATGAAACCCTTAAGGTAGATAATAAATAATCTTTAATAATTAATAATCAATAATAATAATTAATAATCAGTAGTAATTAATAATCTTTAAGGGGGCTAGACACCTTTTTTCTCTGAAATAAGAAGTCACATTTTAATACATAAATGTAAACTAATTATTTCATACTTTTTACATATAAAAGTGGGTATATTTACCTTACCTTAAAACTTTCTCCGATGGGCCTTTTATATGGTCCAGAACCATAGTCATCGATGAAACAAGTTTTGTCACTAACCGTAAGCTTTGAAATTTTCCTGTGGATGGATTGATTCCAGATATGAACTAAATTACTCCTGAATAGTATAATTCTCATATAAGTGTAGGGATTTTTGATCTAATGAGAAAAAAAAATTGTGCTGTTTTTCAAGAGTATTTTTTTTAATTTTTTTTAATTTTTTATATTTTTTCATAATTTTTCTGATGTAAAAATTTTTTCCGACATTTAATCCTAAATCCCTACACTCATATGAGAATTATACTATTCAGGAGTAATTTAGATCAAATCTGGAGTCAATCCATCTACAGGAAAATTTCAAAGCTTACGGTTAGTGAAAAAACTTGTTTCATCGATGACTATGGTTCTGGACCATATAAAAGGCCCATCGGAGAAAGTTTTAAGGTAAGGTAAATATACCCACTTTTATATGTAAAAAGTATGAAATAATTAGTTTACATTTATGTATTAAAATGTGACTTCTTATTTCAGAGAAAAAAGGTGTCTAGCCCCCTTAAATCTTTTAATGTATAATTTTATTTGCTATGCTAATTGTTTATTTGTATTTTTATAACTTTTTAGTTAGCATTAGTTTATAACTTTGAAGACATCAACTGCAATATCTTATGATGTTGAAGAAATTTGGAAGAAAATAAAAAAATAATTTCAACATAAAAAGCCTTTTTTAAAATACTTACTCTTTATACCATATGTGTAACTATTAGTTAGAGAACAATTCAAGAAAACATAAAAGTATATAGATTTTAATCGGTTTTTACGTAATCGATTTAGAAATGTAGAAATTGTTTTATGGGTGACTTTATAATAACTAATTAAAACATCACGGAAACAACTTATACTTAATTAGTGATGGTTAAATACCTAAAGAATCAGATTTCGCTTTATCACTCAAGATTATTTTGATAGTACAATGGAATTTTTTTATACTGTTTAAGCGCAATATTTAATGTTACTACCTATATATCCATGCGCGCTGCGCGTGCTCTATGTCCTTTTTTTATTCCTTACGAGCTGGGAATCTTTATCTTTTAATTTTAATGCATCTTTAAGAGTTGATATAATACTGTAGTACATTTACTCATCATGAATACTAAATTTTGGGGCTATATAAACTGTAAGCTTATTCGAATTTTTTTTTTTCATTAAGTATTAAATAAAGAATAAAATCTGAACATAATATGGATATAATTTATTCTTATAAGATTAAAAAGAATTGCAATAATTGCAATTTAATAGTCATTCGTATTGCGTTTTGAAATGCTTTACTATTTCTAGCCATCATTTTAACAAATAATTAAAACATGTTATTTATTTTTTTAACTTACAACCAACATTAATTTGATCATTATTCATTTAATACTTTTTACTTTAATCATTCTCATTCACATAAATAATAATTATCAAATAAAAATATGCATATTTAATTTTGAATTCTCGCGCCTTTTATCCAAGAGTCAATTACAGATCAAATCTATAGAGGCTTCACTTCTTCTGGTCATCACTTTTTTAAGAAGGAAATAAGTTATCAATTTAAAAAAATAAAGAAGTTTATACATCACTATAATTAATTATAATTACATGCTTATATATATTACAAAATATACTGTTCAATAATTTATTAGATTTCAAAAATTTATGCCATTAATGCTCTAAGAACATCGTTAAAGTCAAGTGGCTGTTCATCATCGTCAATGTTGTTGTTCTGAATGTTACGATTGTCATGAATAATATCACGATCATTTTCATCTTCAATATCATGACCATCTTCATCATCAATATTTTGATCATCTTCATCATCAATATCATGATCTCGGTTATACCGCTTGTTGATCACACATGTCATCATTTCATTCGACGGTTGAAAGTTCGTAATACGATTATAGCAACCATGGAATCGCTAACAATCTGTTATCAGTATTTGTGCATTAATAGAATTTATATTCAATTTATTTCGTATTCTCGGTTTTAATAATCTTTCTTTGCTCCATACCCTCTCTGGATAAGCATTAGAGCTTGGTATGGTTAAAACATTAAGTGTGAACTTCGATATGTTACCGTACAGTTTCTCTCCCTCCTCATTTCTCCTTTCTGATAATACATACCAGAAGGTATCAGTGCTTACATCTCTGTCGAAATCTAAGCCGGCGTTCAGTATCTCAGCCCATTCAGTAATAATAGAACGTATATTCAAATAATGAGCACACCGTGGTAATAATTCTATAACTTCTTGAATAATATTTTGATTTGCTAAATGAAATTCATTCCACAATGTGTTAACAGGTAAAAAACATATTAAAATTTTAAATTTTCGCCAGGGTACCTCTAATCTCCGCGATATTTGTTTCGATAGCTCTTCTAAGTAATTTAAACAATCACTCATAAAATTTTCCCACTGTTCTTGATCTAATTTTGCCGCTAATTCTACTGTATCGTAACCAATATCTATGTCGTGTATATTTTTGAAAAAAATTGCGTTGTCCATTTCAATTTCTGATATGTCTGTTACAGAAAGGTAATTTTCTTCCATGTAGCAATCTAATATATCTAAAAGCGCATGCTTAACTTGAGAATAAACTTCTGGCAAAATTACCCTCTCAGTCTGTAACAATCCGTTTAAATTTTCAATTGTTGGCAATATATAATTCAAGGAGCATTGGTAACATTTTGTTACAGGATCTGTCATCTGATTCAACAGTTGTCTTGCCGTCACATCATTTTCGGATAATTGTTCTAAAGTATGAACTATTGGCTGCCACTGGACGAGAATACGATTAATACAGCACCCCATTGATAGCCATCTAGTCGGCACTGGTTTCGAAACTTGTAGAACGTCATGGGTCCAAATTAATTTGGTTTTGTTTTCATAAGTATCTCCGTTTTGGAGATTTACAAAAATTATATATATTTCTTGCTAAATTCATTTGATCGGCAGGTAACTGTCTCATAGCATAAGTTGCAGATAAATGAGCTTCGTGACATGGACATCTGATTATAACGATGCCAGGGAAATCTCGTCGAAACCTTTGGGCGACTGAGTTCATTGCGCCTACCATAACGCTGGCCCCATCTGAACAAAACGCTAGGACATTCATTTTAGGAATTAATGCAAAATTATCGAAAGATTCCATTATTCTTTGGTACAAAGCACCGGCTGTTGCTTCGTCTTCCTCTTCGTTATCATTATATATTTGCACAATGGACCAAACAATACTTTTAACCTCTTGATTCATTTGATTTAAGACTTTTAAAACAACACAACCATGTTTTTCTACTGATACGTCTGTCGATTCGTCGAATAATATTGAAAATTTGTTGACGCATATAATATTTAAAACGTCCAGTTCGTGAACGGCAGTTATACCATTTGAAATTTTGGACAGCGTCATTCTATTCATTTTTACTACCTTCAGCGCTTCAACATTTCGAGAGATATTGATGCTAGATTATTTTTAGCGATGAATGCTGTTAATATTATTTTAATTCTAGCCACTTCAGCATTGAATGCTGCTTCATCTTCATCATATACTTCTTTATCGGGTCCGAAATTTTCCATATTTTCAAAATGTCTAATGCTTGCCACATGATCATTAATTGTCCATAAATGCGCATTAAATTCAGTATTACATACCACACAGCATGCCCTTTGAGGATTTTCATGAGGTCTTAACCATCGCCTTCTGTCAGGATGACACTGCCAAACGCGTTTATAAGAGTGGGTACGTGGCCTGCGTCCTATATTGCGGCGTACATTTCGGTGATCACGATGCGCCAATCTACCTCGTCGCCCACGACGCCGAACATCGTTTATAATCGGTGGATTACGATGTTCATTGTCTTCACCGATTTCCATTATTTGTTACATAGTGAAATAATGTAGGTAGAAAAGGTGATCCGAAACTATCCGTTTCGTCAATCATTGACGAAACGGACAGTCTCCCGTTATTATTACATCTTGACGTAATAGCACCTGAAGAGGGACACGAAAAAAGTATCCGAAACGTCGATCAAAAATAAATGGTGTCCATTTATTTAAACCTTTCCTGGTAGACAATTGGCCATTGGATTCAAGATACAAAATTATGATTCACACTCTACCATAAGCGCCTTTACCAACCACATTTGTTAATATACACATTTAATTTTTTTCGCTATAATGACAATTTTATTTTCCATCCACAAAATTGTAAATAACTGTAAATAATTGTAAGAAACTGTAAATATCTGTAAATAACTGTAAAAAACTGTAAATAGCTGTAAATATCTGAAAATAACTGAAAATAATCGTTACGTCTCAAACCAAACAATTATTTTCAATTATTTACAATTATTTACAGTTATTTTCAGTTATTTTCAGTTATTTACAGTTATTTTCAGTTACTCACAAAAACGATTTCCACTAGGGTAGTTGCAAAAACATGATTTTTTCAAGTTTACATAGAGTAGAATTTAAAACGGAAGTAATGTTTTATTTTCATGCACATTGTTAATACGCTGTGTCTTCGGAAAAAGAAACAAACTGCATATATCGATAGATGTTTTCCCGCTTTTTTCAATGGTTTTTTCCAGTCAAAAACTTAAGTAGAAAGTTCAGACCAATTTCTCAAAAAGAATATTTTTTTTCAAAATTAATTTTGACATTCGAAAGTACAAGTTTTAAGCTACCCTAAAATTGCAAGTTGAAGAAATGAAATTTCATAAGTCATAAAATTTAAATACGGCGACGAGTAGCCGCGCGTGCCCTGCGCCGGAACACGCTGTTACGGACGAATTTCACTATTCGTTGTTTCGTACTTGAAACATATCATATTATCAATTTTTCAAACAATGATCTTCTTAATTGCAAACGCTGAAGAAGTTATTTCCAAAGTGAAACTTCTAATTTCTTTATGTTTCTCGGAAAACAACGCTTTTACTTCCCAAGATGCGGCACAATCATTCCAATATAACAATAATCAATGTAGTTTGGCATCAACAGCGGTCTTTTATTGTAGAGAATTAAATTTTAAATTAAATAAGAAAGTATGGTAGTTTCTTTCAGCAAATTTATCTCTGACTGCCGTAGTTAAATTTTATTACTATTGAACACTTCCTTTCTCCAACTTGAAATTTGAGTGTTTTGTATAGCTTCGACTTGCTCTTTCGAATGAAAAAATTAATTTAAAAAAAAAAAAAGAAATGGTATTCTTTTAGAGAAATTGCTCTGAACTTTCAACTCAAGTTTTTGACTGAAAAAAGCATGTCAGAGAAACAACAACAATATAGCACCATTGGAAAAAAACAGGAAAACATCTATTATTTAGTTGTTTTTTTCGAAAGACTCAGCATATTATGAGCATTTATGAGTTGAACACAGCGTATTATGAGCATTTATGGGTTGAACGCAGCGTATTATGAGCATTTATGAATTGAACACAGCGTATTATGAGCATTTATGAGTTGAGCACAGCGTATTTTGCGCGAAAAATGTGCCATGTGAGTGCGTTGGCTCGTTTATGACGAACGCTCCCATATGCGAGCTTGCGGGATCAAATGAGGGAACATGTGAGAGTGATATAGTGTGTATGAGTACCAGGGAGAGTGTGGTGATCTGTGAGTGTTACACGAGCTTGCAAAGACGTAGAGGCATACGCGAGCGCGTAAGAATATTTGCGAGCTTGCTGAAGCTTATGTAGAGATGACACGAGTCAGAAATATATGTGAGAGAGTGATAGGGTATGTGTAAGAGAGTCTTAGACAGGGTTGCGAGTACTTGAGTTCCTGAGACACTCAAGTCTTTAACAAGTCCAGAAACACTTAGGACTAAGGCCGTCTTTGTAGACCCAAGAGGCCCGGGCCTAGGGGTTCGAGCTTTTGGAGGGGCTCCTTTTTGAGCAAAAAATTATGAAGCTGGAGCTAGCCTTCAGAAGAAATTTTCATAATTCCAATATAGTATATTACGTTCCTAGGCCGAGCAATAGGATATTACATTCGCGTGTATATGATATTCTATTTTCCAGTCGAGGTGCTTATACTATTTTTCTTCATACCCTGGCTCGAAAGTTCGACAAAATCTGCATGTTTTGCGACCGGGAAATTTCAGGTTATAGTCACGTCATATCCTGAAAACACGTGACTGTAATATGCAACTTCCTGACCGCAAAACACGCATGTTTTGGCGAACTTTCGGCCAGGGTATGATGAAATAGTATATTACGCACCATGGAAGGAAAAAACTTGGACAGTCCACACCTCGTGTAAATTGCCATCCGAGCCGAAGGCGAGGGTGGCAAACACGAGCTGGGGGCTGGCCAATTTTACTCCCGTGGTGCGTATACTATTTTTCCTCACATCGAGGCCGAAAATGCCACATTTCCGTTTCAGAGCCGGGCGGGAATGAGGCACTTTCGGCCCGGTGTAAGGAAAAAGCTTTTATTCCACACTCGACCAACACCTTTTGCCCTCAAACATTGGGGCGAAAGTTGCATATATTTCCCGCAAATCTCATTTGAGAGTTAAAAATAAATTTTTTTTTCTTTAATTTTTATAATATTATTTATTTTGTAATAAATCCATGAAAATAGTGGCTTTTTAAAAAAATAAAGAATTTTAATTATAGAATATGAAAAGAACACAACAAAATATGAAAAAAAACATGTCAGCTCCGCTTTTCAGAGTCAAAAGGTAACCACGATCGAGTGTAGAATAATAGTATATTGTGCGCCAAGGGCGTAAAGTGGGTCTTTTTAGACCGAGCGTCGGGTTGTAGTAGTAGCCGAAGGTGAGCTAGAACGAGCCGAAGGCGAGTGCGTTTGCGAACCGAAGACGAATATTGCAACCACATGAGGTCAAAAAACCCACTTAGCCCTTGGTGTATACCATATTTTTTGTACCGCGAGTATAGATTTTTGCGTTTTTTCAAAATCGATGATTTTCTTAAACAATCCTGAAAACTCTATTCAAAAACGACAACGGCCGCTTTTCATTTTTTACCGCCCGCTACTGCGAGCAGCGGTCGTTTTTCGATTTTTACCGCCCGCTACGGTGAGCAGGGGCTTTATTGAGGTAAGCGATATATCGCAAATCTGCTAGAAACTGACGGCTATAGGCCACCAAAACGTTCAGTTTCCCTTCGACATTCGAGATATTTGCGATATACCGCTTACTTCAATAAAGCCGCAGCGGGCGCTTTTTAGTTGTTCTCGCTCGCTGGTCGACAAACGGTCGCTTTCGGCTCTATTAACAGGTTCAAAAAACGCGAAAATCGTGTTTATGGTACAAAAAATAGTATATATAACACGGAACGTAAGTAGATTTTTCTCTTGGGTGGTTATTGCCCTCACGAAAAGATTTTTCACACGGGTGCGTTTAGGGGGCAGTAAACGCACCCTCGTGAAAAATCTTGTCGTGAGGACAGTAAATCTACCCGCGGTAAAAATCTGCTACTTTCGCCCCTTGTTACATAAAGTACTATTATACTATTTACATGGATCCAAGGGGTGTAAAAGTCTTTTCCCAAAATTTCCGCACAGTCCGCAAAGACTGTAAGAAATTTTTCTACGCTTTTCTAGCGCTATCGTATGAGATGCACCCTTCAACCATTTACAGCAAATTATTGAATGCGTGTGCCGCTTCGAAACAAAATAAAGCTTCTTGGGGAGTGTTTTTAATACACCTACAAATTGTTCCGATAATCGAAAACCCCGCGAAAGCTCGCGTTGAGAGATTTTTCGCCGTTTTCCCAGCGCCTCGCTACGAGTTGCACCTTTCAAACATTTACTGCAAATTTTTGAACTCGTGTGCCGACTCGAAACCAATTCGAACTTATTAGGAAGTGTTTTTACTACACCTACAACTTTTCCCGATGATTGGAAAGTCCGCCCGGACTCACGTTGCGAGATTTTCCGCCGTTTGTCCAGCGCATCGCTACAAGTCCTACCATTCAAACATTTACTGCAAATTTTGGAATGCGTGTGCCGATTCGAAGCCAATTCTAGCTTATTGGGGAGTGTTTTTAATAACCCTATGAATATTAGTCGATGGTAGAAAAGCCTGTCAGAGCCCGCCGATCGCGATTTTCCGCCGTTTTTCCGGCGTCTCGCTCTGAATCGCGCCCTTCAAACATTTACTGGAAATTTTTGAATTCATGTGCTGCTTCAAAATCAGTTCTAGCTTTTTGCGTAGGATTTGTAGAACAAGTTAGAATTTTTTCCGATGTTGCAGAATCCCGCCAAGCCCTGGCATTCACGATTTTCCGCCGTTTTTCTAGGTAGCTAATTATAATGGGAACTGCGGTCCTCACGTATGTTCGTGGGAATACATTATTTATAAATGGTATCTTTCATGAGTTAAATGAAAGAAACATGATAAACGTACGCAGATACTTGGAAAACATTTTTTGATTATTACGAATCAAATAAAAACAGAAAAAGAATTTTTGAAAGAAACTGATATAATTATAACACATATAACACTATATAAAAGACAAAAAGTTTACGAACTGATCAATTAACAATCAAGAAAACATTACCAATTTTAAATTTTGATTTAACAATAGACTTTTGTTCTTCGCTAAATTTGTTATTCGATTGAGGTAGAACCTTCATTATTTATTTAAAACCATCATCCATATAAAGATTAAACACAACACACAACACAATTTTTCTGAATTCATAGGATTGGGCATTAATTAAAAAAAAAATAATAATATTGAGAAAATATCAAGTTTTATTAAAAAAAAAAGAAAAAAAAAGAAAAAAGTTAAAGAAGAGGAGCCAAAGTCTCAGTATGTCCGCGTTTTCGGTCCTGGATGCGGCTAAATTTGAGACGAAAAAAGGACTAAAAACTTACATGATCAATGTGAGCATAGCCTTGGCGGGCAGCTCAATCAGGAAAAATTCTAACGTATTCTAAAATCCTACGCAACAAGCTAAAATTGGTTTTGAAGAGGCATGCGAATTAAATTTCCAGTAAATGTTTGAAAGGTGCGATTCGTAGCAACGCACTAGGAAAAGGGCGGAAAATCGTGCATCCTGGGGCTTGGCTGGCTTGAATTGGTTTAGAATCGGCACACGCATTTCAAAATTTGCAGTTAATGTTTGAATGGTGTGACACTGTGACTTGTAGAAATGCACTGAAAAAACGGCGGAAAGTCGCGAACAGCGGGCTCTGGCGGGCTTTTCAATCATCGGGAAAAATTTATAGGTGTATTAAAAACACTCCCCAATAAACTTAAATTAGTTTCGAGACGGCACATGAGTTCAAATATTTGTAGTAAATGTTTGAATGGTGTGACTTGTAGCGACGCGCTGAAAAAGCGTAGGAAAATTTCTTACAGTCTTCACAGACTGTGTAATATTGGGAAAACACTTTTGTACTCTTTGGATCTATAGAAACTGGTATATACATCTCTTTATTGAAATTAGCGCTGCTCCTCTGAAGCGGCTAGCTTCAGCTTCATCAAAAACTGTAAAAAATCGATTATTTATAACAATTTAAAGCAATTTCGCCAGCCTTCTCCCCTTATCGCCAAATCAATTTTTAAAAGGCGAACGTAATCTAGGATTTTTCTACAATTATGTAGGCTGCCAAAACCCGCACTCGCGGGAATGTTACATTATGCGTCCTGGTAACATATACTATTCTTTGTCCAAAGGCCGCAAAATGAATTTTCAAGTCCCGTAAGGAAGTTCCGAAATTTTAAATGTATTACATTGTCTTACATTGAGTATTTTGCGGCCTCTATACGGGCCGCGAAAGTCATTTTGTGGCCTGAGGTCAAAAAAATATTATTATGTTGAAAAGAGTAATAGTAAAAACAAATGAAATAATAGAATCGTGTACAGCTGGAACGATATTAAAAAGAAAAAAAAACATCAACGATAATCTTTAAGTTTTTTAAATACATAAAGAAAATCATATCGGTATCAGATATAACTTGCTGCTACTCGGGATAATCTAAATTCATGTGTTAATAATTGTTAGAATAACTAATAAAATACATTAATGTTTCACACGGTTATTTATTTATTTCCAGAATAAGAAATACATTACATTACATACAGTAACTTATATGAATAAACATTTTTGTTTTAAGTTCGCTTTCATTTAGTTATTTGACTTTATCATTTAATAATTTGCGGAAAAATACTACCAGTTCGCTAACGATAGGTACTTCAAATTAAATCAACTGCGAAGAAATCGATGGAAATAGAGGATTTTTAAATAATTTTGCTTTTTATGTGTATAAGAGTTGAAAAGTTTTTATATTTTAGTTTGACGATCACGTATAATCACGATCACGTACATTATGTAACAAGGGACTAAAGTCGTAGATTATTCACGAGGAGCAGTGATTATCGAAGGGATTAATGATCGACTTTAGTCCCGTGTTACATATAGTACTTTATTCCCATCTCCATTGTGGCCACTTTATAGATTTCAAAAAATATTTTGTATTTATTTGTTATAATTTTGTTAGTTTTAGTCAATTTCACCATAAACGGAAAAAATTAGACTATATTACTTTATTCCTGGATATGCGGGAATAAAGTAAAAGAGGGAATCAGACGCGACTTTTCCCCCGATTTTCAGGCTATAAAGTGGCCATTATAATGGAGATGGGAATAAAGTTATTCATTTTCAAACAGAAAAGGATTGACAGATAAAGTATATTGTATACACAGAGAGAAAAGATTACTTGTATTTAAGATTTGATAACTTAACTATTAAGATACCAATTTAAAATATTAATATGGTTATATTAATAATAAATAAATAAGGATTGATGTTGAATTTGAATTTTAAGTGCCTATGCAAATATTCATACGCTTTTCAGTACCTTTTATGTGCATTAAGTTATTTAATGCCACATAATAAGTTTATAGGTTAGGTACACATTATATGTTAAATTAAAGGTCAATTAGCAATAAAAAGTTCATAAAAAGTAGCGTAGACATTTTAACTTTCGGTAATGGATTGAATTTTATCTATTTATTGATAATACCACGATATTTTTAATAATTTTCATTTCGTACCTTAATTATTAAGTTACGGTCTTATCTATAAGTAACCTTTTCTCTCTGTGTAGTTTTTCTCCAAATCCGTTTCTTATTTTTTCGATATCACTTTTTTGTTGATATTAAGTGTACACTTATGTTCGTGCATGAAAAAACCTTTTTCCAATTAAAAGATAAAACAATAGTTAATTTAATTTATACCAATGAATTTTTATTTAAGAGTTCGAAGAATAGCTTAAGCATATTAATTATTATTATAAGAAAGGTTTATAGAAAAGATCTACTTTTTAGAAAGTATAATAAAAATTATGAGAAAATATTTACTGTAAATCAAAAAAGTTGATCTACTTTAACAATATTACGAATATTAACTTCGTCTTAAAGTAAAAAGATTCGGTTTACTTATTTTTCATAAGACAAGAATTTTTTAAATTGATATTGTTAGAATCGAGGATCTGGATATTATCATATCTTCGATAAATATACTTACATAACGTTCAATATCACAAAATTAACTAATTAAAAAAAAACTAAAATTTGTTAAGAAAATCGGAGGCATATATCACATTTGAACGATGCGTAGAATGCATCTGACCAACAACAACTTCTTGCGTGGAGAGACGAATCAAGAGAAAAAGTCACTTCCAAGAATTACTCGGGCTCGCGAGTCTTTATGCAGAACTACGAGCTTCTCTGTAAAAGTGTCGGTCGGGAATTATCCGAAAATACTTAGTGAACAAAAACTTTTATTTTAAAACTTTATTGTAAAAGATACAGTGTGCGAGTCGATTGACAGTTAGTAGATGTGTGTTGCGTCGCTTGTGCTTGTCACTCGGCAGCTCGGTTGCCGCCGCCGCAGATTCTCATCTGTTTTTACAGGAAAAGTGAGTATCTCAGCTTCAATTTTATAAAATTGAGAAAATAACAATTTTCAATTGTTCCGCATACTTCTCGGATGTTCGAATCCTACCAGATTCTCTTGACGCAGATCTTAACAGATATTAATGATGTTATAAACAGACATTTAATAATCAAAACAAATAGTAGTAAAACATTTACTGTAGTTGTATCAAAAATGAAATAAAATTTTTTTAAAAACTGATTTAAAAATATTATAAATTTAGGACCCAATGGGTTTTACCTTCCACATGCTAAACTACAGCTGTACATTAGTTACAGTTTTACTTGCTTCCAATTACTAAATAAAATACAATTCGTATTTTAATTATTTTTTTTAGCTTCATCAAAAGATCTTGAATGTCAGCAAATATTGCAGTTGGCGTAGTCTTCCCACCATCAAAGCTATAAAGTAGTCCTAACTAAAAAGTTATAAAAATGCCAATCAACAATTGGCAATTATCTACCTTAAGGGTTTCATATTATCAACACTTAGATTTAACATTGAGTACAGCGTCAAATATAGTTTGTAACGTTGAAAGTTGGCCAATTGATAATTGTAAAGCTGTATACACAATAGATAGATAAGTATCTATAAAACTTTAGGAAGTTACTTCTTTTTACGTAGCTAAAAAATAATACATTAATAAACACTTTACTAAAAAACATATTGCAAAACTATACAGATTTGTAACTCGAGGTTATTGCAGTGAACATTCTACCAGATATAAAGTTATTGACTGATTATTTAATAATAAAAAAAAAGTAGTAAAACCGTTATCCCAGATGAAAATGGCTACCTCAACATCCTCAAATCAATCTTGATTTATCTTGATTATGCACCGATTTACCTTTAATCAAGGCAAATCAAGTTAGAACCAAGATAAAGTTGATTTGATATCATCCAAGTAATCATTTTTGGTAGGGACAGTAGTTGTATAAAAAGTAATATAAGAATTTTTTTCATTTTAAATTGATTACTAGAAACACTGATTTAAAACATTAAACTTTTAGGCCCCAATGGATTTTAATGGTGTCTTCCCACCATCAAAGCTATAAAGTAGTCCTAACTAAAAAGTTATAAAAATGCCAATCAACAGTTGGCATAGTATCGTTGACATAAGTCTTATGCCTCATACTCAAAGATTTCATATTATCAACATGCGATGCAAGTAGTCTCATATGCACAGCCTGTGTATGGGCAACTAAAATCAAACATTATCTTCAATCGAACATAACTTAATATTGACAGGACTCAAATTTTGTTTGTGACGTTGAAGGTTGGCTACTTAATACTTGTAAAAATGCATACACAATATACAATTGAGTATCTACAAATCTTTAATAACTTAAAAAACAATACATTAACAAACACTTTCTTAAAAGGCATATTGCAAAAGTATACAGATTTTTTAACTCTGTGTTCTTGATTCTAGCAGATATTAATGAAGTTATAAACTGACTAGACATTTAATAATCAAAACAAATAGTAGTAAACCATTTATAGCAGTTGTATAAAAAATTAAATAAAAATTATTTTCGTTGGCAAATTGATTACTGAAAAAACTGATTTAAAAATATTATACCCTCTGGCCCTAATGGCTTTTACCTTTGGCATGCTAAACTACAGCTGTACATTAGTTACACTTTTTCTTGATTACTCAATTCAATTATTTTTTATTCAAAATCAATTACTCAATAAAATACAATGAGTATTTTAATTATTTTTATACCACTCTAACCTCAAAATCATAACTTTGGTATGATTTTTCGGCGCTCGTGGTATAAAATACCGTTCGAAACGAGTGCGGAAGTTGATTATTTACTTCATGTGACTTTTCGCACTCGCTTCGCTCGTGCGAAAAACGTCACATGAAGTAAATCATCACCTTCCGCACCAGCGTCGAAATGTACTATTCTATTTTCTCACCATCAAAGCTGTGAATTAATCCTAACCAAAAAGTTATGTACCTGAATAATAATCATTAATTAGGATAGCATCTAATTAATATTGTTTATAATTAAAAAGAAGTTTATTATTCAAAAAGGATTGACAATTTGACATTAAAATCATAATTGCCGGAATGCCCGCTCCACTTTATCATTGAAACGCGGAACTGGCGGAATAACGTCGACGTGAAGTTGCGCGAGATACTTTTGCGAGCTGCTGCCAACCTTCTCATTTAACAACCACGGAAAGCTAGTTGGAGAATTCTCCACGTTTTGGCATCGCTGCTTACGTCTGTCGAAATGACATGAAATAAAAACTGTTGAAATTTATATATTTAATCAAATCATTTGGGCGATGAGTTCGGCCGTCGTGTCAAAAGAGTCAGTCGGAGCTAAGCCTCTACCCGGGACATTTATAATTCATTTATTACAGCTCCACCCGAGAGCCAGTTATAAGTTTTATAAGTTACTAAACGCGATATCATCTTCACTTAAATTAATAGAATCTTATAAATACGAGTGTAATTCATCAAATCGTAGCCTGAGAGGAAGAACGTGCCAACTCGGCTCGGCGTGTAAGAACGTGCCAACTCGGCTTGGCGCATAATAACGTGCCAACTCGGCTCAGCGTGTAATAACGTGCCAACTCAGCTCGGCGCGTAATAACGTGCCAACTCGGCCGAGAACGTAAGAACATGCCAACTCGCCGCACGTCGTTTAAAAATTTTGGAGTTGACTGTACTAAACTACTAATATATTTAGTAGACGAGTTTTGATCAGCTAAACTCGATTTTGAGATCTATTTTATTGTATGACTGTATGTACGTGTTGTGCTTAAGTGTCAAAATTAGTATGGAATAATGTTTATTTTAGATTCAATAGGATCTATACACGGCGAAAAAATTTTATTTAAAAAAATATTCAAATTTTATTTTTGACAAATGTTTTTGTCACAACCTACATTACCGATACATAGTTCCATTATGAAACTGCATTAGGAATAATTTTTTATATGAAAAAAAAACGCGGAGACCGGGAATCGAACCCGGGCCCACGAATTCATGAACCGCAGCCTTATACACTACACCACGCCGCACTTTATATTGAGAGATACTTTGTCTCGTCTACATATGGTGCATCTTGATCAGTTGGTGATCGCGTGATTTTTTGTACTATCAAAAATTGTTATTCTTTTATTTACTTTTGATATAATTATACCAATATAATTGATGAAAATATACTAAATAATCTCTATAATATGAGTTTTTATGTAGGTTGTGACAAAAACATTTTTCACAAAAATAAAATTTTAATATTTTTTCAAATAAAATTTTTTCGCCGTGTGTAGATCCTATTGAATCTAAAATAAACATTATTCCATACTAATTTTGACACGTAAACACAACACGTACATACAGTCATACAATAAAATAGATCTCAAAATCGAGTTAACTGATCAAAACTCGTCTACTAAATATATTAGTAGTTTAGTACAGTCAACTCCAAAAATTTTAAACGTCGTGCGGCGAGTTGGCATGTTCTTACGTTCTCGGCCGAGTTGGCACGTTATTACGCGCTGAGCTGAGTTGGCACGTTATTACGCGCCGAGCCGAGTTGGCACGTTATTACGCGCCGAGCCGAGTTGGCACGTTCATCCTCTCAGGCGACGAAATATATATCGGATTTCAAGAAATCAAATTTTATAAATATACTTGTGAGTTTCGTTTATTTTAAGTGCATGTCTACATCAAATTAAAGGTAAGAGTTTTAAATTAAACGACTAACAAACAAGAGCTTTAATTTCACAAGTTACCAACCCAACAGTTGTTCCAGTACCAATCAAACGAAAATTCGCTAGGCTTATAAAATTTATAAAGAGTTAGTAATAAATGAAATTAGTGCTTTTATAAAAAATAGTTTTAACTAACTGCTTCCGAGCTTCTTGCTTTGCAGTAAGAAGTTGGGGAGATCATTGTAACATGAATCGCCCAAACTTCGGAAGATAAGCATGTACGGCTCGTTCAGACTATTCTAACATACAAACAGATAAATAAAAGAAGAAAATTGACGATATAGAAATAGGGTAAGAAGAAAAGGAATGATCAAATGTAAAGGAATATAAATCAGCATTGAAAAAATAACATTTCACACAAAGATAAAGTCAAAATAAATAAATATATAAACAAAAAGCATCGCAAAAATATATCTTTGAACAAAAAATTAAGGTGAAAGAATAGATATAGGGAAAATATTAAGGCTAAATATAGCAAACACATAAATAATTTAGAAACAAATAAATAAATAATATCAGTAAAAACAAATAACTAAAATATTAGTGAAAAAAATACATAAATGAATAAATAAATAAAAGGAAATTTAAATACATAGAACAATATAGAAAGTAAATGTAAAAATAAAAATTAATATGTAATGTCATATAACAAAGATACGAAAAATATAATTATAACTAGGAAAAAAGCCGAAGAAAATCCAAAGTTGAAGGAGCAAGTAGGCGAAAGAAATCGCGAATTATCAGATATATTTCAAAGAAGTGCAAAAACGTCAAAATCGCCTCCACGGATGACCAAGAAAAATGTCAAAATTAATCCGATAAGTAAAGAAACAACGGAGTCCAACAGAAAAATCGCGATAAATTCAGAAAATTCAGATATTAATTCTCCAGCACACACATATGCTAATGTGTCACAGAAACCAGAACTGAGAAAAATTGAATTGCCGAACATTGACATTCCATCAACTTCAAAAGTAGAATAAATGAAAATATCAAGTAAGGAAAGTTTAAACGTAGAAATAAATTAAAAAAAAAACCAATCTAACATATCAAACTCTTTACTTCTACCTAAAACAAAATCAGAGTTAGATTCACCTAGCAATTATTTCATACCAAAAACACTGAGTAGAGCTTCTGCATTTTTCAATAAATCACTCAGTTTCATAGAAGATTTAGGCGGTTATACAGATATAGATGGAATATTGCACGAACAAAGTCTCATTTCAACAAAAAATAAAACACAAGATACAACTCAAGTAGAAGTGGAACAGAACCAAGGTAAAAATCAGAATAAAAATCGCATAGACTTCGAGATTAACAGAAATTTAATAGATTTTGAGACAAATATGGCAAATCAAGTTCTCAAGTAATCACTCAAGGATGTTGCAAAATTAGTTCCAGAATTTGATGGAAAAAATATGGCGATAGAATAATATATAGAAAAACTTAAACAGGCAAAGAAAATTATAGCCAACACTGATGAACAAAACTTAGTGCAAATTTTGAAAATAAAATTGAAAGTAGAGATATATAAAGCTTTAGCAAATGTAGATATTCCAAATATTGAAGTTTTTATCGAGTCTATACGTAAAATTTATCCGAGTGCAGATAACATACACACGCTATATAGAAGATTGACCCAAATAATTCAAAAACGAGATGAAACAGTTTGGAGTATGCAAACAAAATTAGACAAATAGGTACTAAAATCAACGAATTAAAAGCATTAGAGTCGAATATCTCAGCAGACAATTTAGCGGAGTTTAAAACTCAACTGGAAGCAGATATCTTATGCCGTTTTAGAAAAGGCCAAAAATAAGAAATACGATTGGAATTGGGAGAACATGCCACTGCGTACACGGTTATACAAAAAGCAATCGAAGTAGAATCAAATCTTGATAAACAAAATATGCTGAAAAGTGATACAGCAAACATACTGCTTAATTTCAAAAAATAAAATAGTAATGTTGCTAGAATATCTCATTGTGAAATCTGTCGAGATAGAAATCACGAGGCACTATTTTTTTTTAATGCATCATATGTATATTACAAAACTAGAGATCACGCATCGAATTATTGCAGCATGGCCAAAGATAAATTAGAGTTAATTTGCAAATATTGCAATGCGAAAGGCCATTCCCTAGAAGAATGTCAATTAAATTACATGCAAGGAAATCATTGCCAATATCGCCAGGATATGGGACATGCGGTAATACAATGCCCTATCATAACAAAATATAAACTCTGCTGGAAATGTAAGGAAAAAGGTCATAGTCCGAATATGTGCAAAAAGAGCGCAAACGTCGCAGATTCTTGCGGTTTCTGTGGAAATACAAGCCACCCGATATAAAACTGTCCGTCGGTAGTGCATCAAAGGTGCAATAAACTCGGACATACGCTGAAATATTGCACAATAAACAAAAAGATTGTGTGGTACACGATATATACGGAAGTAGGCCACGAGGCATCTAATTGCGAGAGCGCGAAAATGCTGATGATCCAGAATAAGCAGTTTAATGCGACGACCAAGTTAATGTGCCAATTTTGTAATGAGACCGGGCATCTAGCAAAATATTGCCCAGAATTAAATATGCAATACCAACGAAATACAAATAATAGAAATCATAGTATTAATTACGGAAATAATGAAAGGAAAACGAATCAATTTACATATAACAGAAATATGCATGGATATGGTAATAGGACTCAACAAACAAATTACCGTCCAACAAACCTTAATCATAGCAGTAGCGAGCGTTCAAATCGATGAATACCCTACTGTGATTATTGTAAGATAATGGGTCATTCCATTATAGATTGTAGGAAATTACAAAAAATGGAATCATCGATTACCTGTGCCTATTGTAAAACCAAAGAACATTTGATTGAAAATTGTTATAAAATTAAAGAAATGGAAAATAATAGGAAAAAGTTTTGCAGTTTATGTAGAAATAAAAGTCACTCATTAGAAGAATACTTCAAGAAACCAAACCAGCAACAAGGAAATTCGGTAAAAGAGTAATTTCTTTTGAGAATGAGATGTCCAGAAGAAATAGTAGGCCAATCAATAGAGATTTATTCGTGACACGAAAAGCTTCAGTAAATAGTAAGCGCTACGTAGAATAATCTACAGTATAACTGGGATATAAACTCGACTACCAAAGCTGTTCCATCTATTTGTTATTAACAATTTAACGCAAAAAAAAGCGTTTTTTTTTTATTTTGGCTAATAAAACCGAAACTAATGGATCTTGATGGTCCAATTGATAAATTGTAGTAAATGAAATTACGGACAAAATGAGATGTTGATCGAACCGATCGGATGATTAATAACGGAGAAAGACGTGAAAAACCCAAAAATCAGCGTTTATTCAAAAATTCATATCTCCGCCATTTTTAAAGATGAGCGCATATCTCCGGCGAATTGATAGTAATTGCGCTTTTACCTGTCCCAATGCAACGCTGCAATTAATTTATATTGCAGGACCTGGAGGCTGAAGCTCCAACTACCGCAGAGTCGGTGGGAGGCCGACTGCTGTTGTAAAGTTGTATTTTGACTCCTCGCTTCTTTTTCTCTTTCGACTCGTGTCGGCCGGACAATTATTGATACCTAGGCCGAATTACTAATAGGGCCTTTTTTCCTCTATGATTTTGTTGTTACATGTGTTAAGTGCGTATCGTGCGGCGACGCGGGAAGAAGCTTTCCTCCGTGTGCGCCGAAATAAAACCACAGAGTGAAAGTGTGAAAGAACCGACTTTAGCGAAATGCAGTTAGGGTTAAGTTTTAATAAAGAAAAAGAGTTGAAGTCAACAGCTGTCTTTGAGTGTTTATTTTAGAGCGAAACCCTTTCCAACCTTTTTCAGTATCGTCGCTTGCCCGAGCATACGGCGACACAACGGAACCTCCTTTTTGGACAGACGGTAAGTCGAGTGAGAGGGAGAGAGAGAATAGGCGAGTTGGTTAGTTGAGGTTAAGTATTTGCAGAGGCACGGGCTCGGCGTTCTACGCTTAAGTACCTCGGCGCAAATTGGCATCCCTTGTGGAGAGTTTCTGCTGTGTAACAGGTTGGGAAGTGAGGTAGAGTAGAGTGAGTTTGAGAGTGTGTATTGCAGGGGGGTTGTAGCGATAGTTGAAGCGTACGAGTAATTAGTTTAATAACTTAATTTCTTCTCAATTATATATCTTGTTTTATATTAGTATTATTATCATATATACATACATAAATATAACCATTGGTACGAACGAGAGCGTACTTGGTGGGGAGAGAGCGAGTGTAGATGGAGTAAAGAGAGTTGAGAGAAAGTTTAATTACTCGGTTTTGCACGAGCGAGTTGAAAGGCGCAGAAAGGCCAAGACGAGACATGGGGGAACACGCCGCGAGGATGACGAAATTATCGCAATCTCGCACGATCAGGCGAGTTACCCGAATGGTGGCTCAGCTGCAACCGGTAGAATTGGTCGCGAAATTGGAGTAGCGGAGGACAAATAGCTGCGGTAATATGGAGAGTCTGCCAGATCGCTTATTGCGTGCGATCTTGCTCGAGGAGTTACCGGAAGTCGAGATCCCTTGGTATACTTGTGACGAAGTAGGTTCTGAAATCATTCAAGACATCATAGGAGTAGAAATGGAGATGCGAGAGGGGGAAGACGAAGCAGTCCCACGGAAGAGAACTTCGAAGAAGAAAAGAGCGACCCGTTCCCGAGCTGACACGAGCAGTGAAGGCTCACGTATGTTGAGCGAAGAAGAACGTCTTCGACGGTAACTGTTACAAGTTCATTAAGTGCGAGCAGGAACAACATGGGTACCGTCCTACAGACGACCGGGAGTCGAATGGCAGTGACAACTTCCGTATCAGACGTGAGCGCGCCCAGAGTGACAGCCACGTATGATGGGAGTAGGTTCGTACCTCCCATGGCATCGACATGGGAATATTATTCGGCTCACTTATATCGGGAGCTGACCTCTAATAAATCATTGTCGCCGCCGACAATTCAGCGCTAGACACCACTTAGGTCACCGCCAGTTCCTATTCCGCTGGAGACACCAGCAAGGAAAAAGGGGTTGGACCGATGAGAATCGTGTACCCCAGCCCAGAATTGGGAAGAAATACGGCGAATTTATGACGTGGAAGAGAGTAGTGGTGAGGGAAGTTATAGTGAACAAGAGACGAAGTTGAAGAGGAAGAGGAATCGAAGTACTCGCTGGTCATACTCGGGGAAAGGAGGTAGCGGCACAACATACAAGCCGGTAAGAAATCCCAGGAGGACTGTGACACCGGATCACGAGGAGGTTAATCGGAGGCAGAAGGGAAAGTCGCCACGGCTGCTACGACGGAAGCCTGTCGATACATCCCTCGATGAACGACAACGCACCGTAGAAGTAATAGAGAAACGCCGAGAGAAATTATCGAAGAGAACAGGGGCGGTGGAGAGTACGTTTGTTCGTTTGTCAGAAGACGAATGGAATGAGGAATCCAGTGACGACGGGTGGCTCGAAGATATCATGAATGAGCTGGAGAGTGTGAAGATAGAGGAAGAGAAATTGCCTGTTGCCGTTGAAGGAGGTCAAGGGGATTGACGTAGAGAAGAGAGAGGAGAACGAAGTAGAGGAAAAGAAAGAAGAAAGGACATCAGATGGTAGTGGAGGAAAGGAGCTAGAGGAGGATGCCGATCCAGACGCAGGATTATGTGGGGAGAATCGAAACTTCATTTTAATGAAGCTAGGTGAGGAGGTTTATAAAGTCTTGTTCGACCCGGGAACGATATTATTGTTAGTTGGACGCAACGTACCAGAGCAGTTCGAGGATCATTTAGGAGTTAGCACCACGGCGGTACGCAACGTCACTGGCGGAATCATCAAGGTTTTGCTGCATCGTTACCAACGAAGGCTTTGCACAATTTGGACCAGGAAATCATCCTAGGGATGGATTTCTGTAAGCTGTTCAACGTGGACGCGCAGCTCGGGAGAGGGGTGTGGAGAGTGAAAAAGGGGCGTTGGAGACCTTTTGCCAAGATGGGCGAGGAGAAAAATGCCACCGTTCATTCTGAGTGTGCAGGGATTTCTGAGTTGGAGGAAGACGAAAGAGATAAAGTGGAGAGATTGGTGGACCGCCTGCTAATTTATCCGGCGGGAGAGGGGAAAAAGGGGAGACAACTCTGACAAAGCATACGATAGACGTGCAAGGATCGAAACCATTTAAGCATCATCTTCGTCGAACATCACCTATGATGTAACAAGTGGCGAATGAGGAAGTGGAGCAGATGTTTAATGAGGGAATAATCGAGAGGTCGGATAGCAACTATAGTAGTGCTCCGGTGATCACCAAAAAGTTCGACGACACGTATTGGTTCGGTGTGGACTATCGAGACTTGAATAAGATGACACGCCGAGATGCGTACCCCATTCCGAATATGGGTATGATTCCTTATTCAGTCCACAGATGCAACCGAATGTCATCGGTTACCTTGACGACATAATCATCGCCACGGAGTCGTCCGAGGATCACCTTTACTGGATTTAGGTAGTGTTGAAAGAGTTAGTGGGAGCTGGATTGGAGGTTAATCGGAAGAAGAGTGAATTCTGCTGCTCGTAGGTGTCGTACCTAGGTTTCCTGTTGGATCGCGAGGGTTTGAGACCGGATCCAGGAAGGTGGCGACAGTGGCTGACTACCCCGCTCCGAAGACTGTGAGAGAATTACGCCGGTTCTTAGGGATATTGGGGTGGTACTCCCGATTCATTGAGAATGAATCGGGAATAAAAATTCCCTTGGTGAAGAACAGCGCTTGCGTCGGCGCCGGTCCTGGCAAGACCAGATTTCAACAAGCCATTCAAGGTGCAGTGTGACGCTAGTAGATATCCGATAGGAGCGGTCCTAACTCAGGAAAGTGAAGACGGAGAACATCCTATTGTGTACGTTAGTCGAGCGTTGACTCCTGCCGAAAAGAATTATACGATGACCGAGAAGGAGTATCTGGCCATGGTGTGGGCAATTAAAAAGCTGAGACCGTATTTGGAAGGTTACAAGTTCACTGTGGTAACGGATCATAGCACTCTGCGATGGCTGTGCAACCTCAAGGAACCAACCGGAAGGTTGGCGCGCTGGGCCTTACAACTCCAGCAATGGAATTTGGACATAGTGCATCGCAAAGAAACCCTACACCAGGTGCCCGATGTACTTTCAAGAGCTCAGGAGTCGGAAGAGGTAGAGATAGCTGGGTTTGGGGAGATTAAGAACCTGTGGTACTTAAGAATGCTCGAGGAAGTGGAAATATTCCCGGCTAAATTTTAGCAGTGGAATGTGGAGGAAGGGCGCCTGTATAGATACCGAGCGGACTCGTTGCTGGATCCAGTGGAGCATCAAGAAGAGAAGTGGAGATTGGTAGTACCCGTGGAGTATCGAGAGAGTGTGATGGAGGATTCTCATTGTGCTCCATCGTCCGCCCATTTGGGTGTAAAAAAGACATATGATCGTGTTGTTAGAGAGTATTATTGGAAAGAGATCTACCATGACGTGTATACATTTGTGCGAGAATGTGAGCTGTGTCAGAAGTATAAAGGGTTACAGACGAGTTTTCAAGGTCTTATGGGGACCCGAATAGTAGAGAGATCGTGGACCGTAGTCGCGGTAGACACGATGGAATTCCCACCGAGTAAGAGCCAGCATCGCCATCTATTGGTCTTCCAACATTTATTCACTCGTTGGATTGAGGTGAAATCTCTCCGCAAGGCTAATGGGAAGTCAGTGTCGAGAGCCATGGAGGAGCTGATTTTATTCCGGTACTTAGCGATAATGGAAAGGAGTTCGATAATAAGTTCGTGAAAACAATGCTGGAGGAATATGGGGTGAAGCATGTGACCATACCACTCTACCACCCGCAGGCGAACCCGGTAGAACGAAGCAATCGTACCTTGAAGGAAATGATTTTCGCTTTCGTGGGCTCCGATCACCGCAACTGGGACCAACATATTCATGAGTTTAGGCACGCGGTGAATACTGCGGTACAGGCCACGACAAAGGTTTCACCAGCTTTCCTTAATTTTGGTCGACACCCATGACCAGTCAGGAGCCTACGACGCGAAGTGGAGAGCGAGAAGTTAGAGGAGAAGATAGATCCGGGAGTATGGGTGGATCGAATGAAGCGTTTGGATGCGTTCAGAAACCTGGTGAGTCGTCACATCGATGAGGCCCAGGAGGTGCAAAGAAAGCACTATGATAAGGGAAAAAAGGATATGCAGTTCTCAGTAGGTGATAGCGTGATGAGTAAAACGCACTATTTATCCGACACCGCGAAGTAATTTAACGCGAAACTGGTACCGATGTATGAAGGTCCGTACGAGGTGATCGAAATTCTTTCCCCCACAGTTTACGTACTCGGTCAAGGAGAAATATCAAATCGGCGGCTGGTGAAAGTGCATTTTTCTGAACTTAAGTGTTATGTCCCGACGAGAGCTGCTGGGATCCCAGCGAGACTCAAAGACTAATTTTCTTTTTGTTTGTTGGAATGTTTCAGATGGGAGAAAGAAGAGGAGTGGCGGGTAGACGGGGAGGGATTGGGTCGACGCACGTCCTGTTCCCTGAGTTTCAGGAGCTCTCGGAGACGTTTCGAGCAACGTCGACCAGAGAGATCCTGAATTTGGCGACGGGGCAATCGTCTCCTGTGCTGCCGCACCGGCTCTTACCCCGCGTATCTTGGGCGGAAGAAATGGAGGCGGAGGAGAAGGAGAGTAGAGAAAGAGAGAGGGTAGAGAATGAGAAGAGAGAGAGGAGGGGGAGAAGAGGGAAAGAGAGAAGGAAGAAAGAATGCAGCTGGAAGCAGAAATAGTAGAGAAAGTGAGAGTAGAGAGAGAAAGGAAGGAAAGAGTTAAGTTAGAGAGCGAAAAAGAAAAAGAGAATGAGAGAGCCCTAGGAAAGGAGAATGATAGAGACAAATGGAAAAAGATGAGGGAAGAGAGGAGATCACTGGAGAGAGAGAGGTTAGAGCGGGTAACCGGGAACAGAATGGTGATCGGGGAAGAATCACCGGGGAGTTCTCCACCTCTGGGTGTAGTCGCCGCAAGGGTTCAGGCCTTCTTATCCTGCAGCGCTGCCTCCGAGCTTCCTTCGGCCCTTTTGGAAGGGGAGCCGGAGACAGAACTGCAGGTTTGTCGCAGTCAGGGAGCTATTCCTCGATGATTAGTCGATCGGTCCCATGGGGGACTGGACCCTTGCCGGCAGCACTGGAGTAGGAGAATCGTGAAGACGGCGTCCCCGCCGGTGTGGGGAATGAGAGAGAGTTGAGCGAGGAGGAAAGGTTTATCCAGACGGCAGAGAGGGTGCTCACCGACTACCTGTCCGCCGCCAGCGCGGAGGCCCCTCTAGAAGGGGCACCCCAGAGAGCTCCCTTCTTCAGGCGCCGCGATTCTCGGCGACTGGAGAGGCCGGATCTGGAGGACCGCGAAAGAGAGCCGGAATTCATGGAGCCGGCCTTACCACCCCAGTTCGTGCTCCGGACACTCTCGGTTCAGGTGGCTCCGGTCTCCCAAGAGCTGATGGAGTGGGACTTGGAGGAGGGGACCCTCACGGCGGAGGTCGGGGTCGTTTCCTTCGTCGAGGGCCTCCACCGCCGGCAATGCCTGCAAGTGGAGAGCGAAGGAAGAAGAGGAAGGAGAGGTTGAAACCGTATAACCCGAGATGGCACTTGGAGTTGGACGATTATGTTACAGAAGTGCCCATAACCACGAGATCACTATCGCCTCCTCCTGGTTCCCCTCGGTGGTCTCCCTCTCTTCGACCAGAGAACAGAGTGGAGCAGGGTCGGTCAAGGGCGAGCGTGGGCTCAAAGGGAAGCGGGAGAGAGCCCCTATCCATCAAGACGCGGGGAATAATGTTCGGAGAGCTTCTTCCAATCCCTACCGATCCTGCCCTCGACCCTCCCCCGAAGGCGTGCTACAATTGTTGGCAGCGGAATCACTCCTGCCTGCGGTGTTCTCGGCCTGCGGTAGTGTTCTTCCTCGCTCCCAACGGATCAAGTCAGAATTGACTAAAAACATTATCACCATTTCTGCAATAGGGAGTAAAATCGTGAATACGATCAACAACTTAGATCACGGTAGTTCCCGCTTTGAGGGGATGCCTGCTTCCTCGTATCTGGAGAGAGAGCCACGAGCCCGTCTAGTATCCGAGCTGCCAGACGAAACACCGGAGGAGCCTGCGGCCGCATCGGAGGAGTCCCCCAGCCGCGAGGAGGGGTGAACTTAGATGGGCTTCACCTGATCCCGGTCGGGTAGGCGCTGCGCCTGGTGAACAGTCTGCAGGATCTTTCGGTTGAGGTTCGTAGTGCCGTACTCTTGCGGATGTTCGTACGGACATCCGGTTCACATCCAGATATTAATTGAGTGAAGAGTTGAGTTAGTGGAGCTTGAGGGTACGGGATAGAACGAGTGGAGTGGGAAAAGAGGTATGGTAGAGCTTGAAAGTGAGGATGAGTTAGGTGAGTAAAGAGAGAGGATTGAGTGGATTGTGGAGAGGGAGAATGAGCGCAGTTAAGGTAAGAGCAGCAGTTGGAAGAAGAAAGGGGTGGGGTCACCAACGCCGCTGTGGAGAGAAAGAGCAGAGGAATTCGGGGTTCCGGAAGACTACCCTGATCACCCAACCCGGGATGTGAGATCAAAGTGGAGAGCCGAGACCAAGTGGAAACAGGAAGCGGGGGAAAGCAGATTCCCCGGTAAGTCATTTAACAAGTTACTTTTTGGATCGGCCTGGTATGCCATGGGAGAGAGAGAGGAAATGGGGAGGGGCAGAGGGCCTCTAAATTGTCAAGAGTGGAATCTCGCTTCCTTTTCTCTCTCAACTCGTGTCGGCCAGACAATTATTGATACCTAGGCCGAATTATTAATAGGACCATTTTCCCTTTATGATTTTGTTGTTACATGTATTTTGCCCCGATGTATAAGCGGCGAGACTTTGGTTGGATGTGGATGCGGTTATGGCTGCCGTGAGCTGTCACGGGTAAGTATTTAAGTAGAGTGGTGACGAAGAGAGAGCGGGCAGCGCGTTCGAAATTTGCGCGTTCTCATGCGACCATCGCGTCGATCGAGTTGGCAGACTCGCGGTAGCGGCAGAACAGAGGTACGGCAGCATCGAGCAGGCAGGCAACGGTTAATACGGAGACGGGAGTTGTTTGAGAGTTGCCGGCGCATCGCGAAAAAACGTCAGTTCGGTGAGAGCGGATGCAGAGCGAGCGTTTAAAAAGAGAGAAGGAGAGAGAGAGAGAAAGCGTGCTTTATCAGCGAGAAGTTCTGAGCGTGCGTGAGTAAGGAGGACCGGTACCGAGGAAAGGGAGAGAACGAGAGAAGGGACAAGCAGAGAGCAGAGACGCGTAAGGAAGAAAATAGAGAGAGAGCGTACTGGGAGAGCGCGTGAAAGAGCCAACGAGGTCTCGAACCACGGTGAGAGAACGGCCGGGCGCCAAAGGCGTCCATTTAATTGCGACGAGACAGGTGAGCGTGTTACGAGGCTGGTGCACGGGCGACGACCGTGGTTGCGTGGAGTCCGCGAGTGGATGAAACAGAAAGAGAGTGAGTTTGCACGACGTACTGGAGAGCGAGAGAGCGAGAGAGCGAGAGAGAGAGAGAGAGAGAGAGAGAGAGAGAGAGAGAGAGAGAGAGAGAGAGAGAGAGAGAGAGAGAGAGAGAGAGAGAGAGAGAGCAATTGTACTCTGCGATACCCGGAATCACGTTTCGGTGTCACGGTCTTCGCCGAGAAAACTCACGTACGCGGTGATTCGGAGGATCGCGCCGCGACATATTTCAGCGAGCGTGCGGCGTAGCTATCACACGAGCGGTGATCGCGGTTACGTGAAGTATGCGAGAGAGAGCTGCACGACTAGGTGGAGAGCGAGAGGGAGAGAGAGCTGCACTGCGAGGTGGAGAGCGAGAGAGAGAAAGGGAGAGAGAGAGAGAGGAAAAAAGAGAGAGAGAGGAAAAAAGGGAGAGAGAGAGAAACAATTGTACGCCGCGATTTCCGGAATTGCGTCGCGGCATCGCGGACGTCGTGAGACAGATTTGCTTACGGCTTTCGGTTTCGTGAGATTCGCGCGGTATAACGTGGTTGCAGGCTAAGTAAGAGTGAGAGAGAGAGAAAGTAAGTGCGTATCGTGCGGCCACGCGGGAAGAAGCTTTCCTCCGTGTACGCCGAAATAAGACTACAGAGTGAGAGTGTGAAAGAACCGACCTTAGCGAAATGTAGTTAGGGTTAAGTTTTAATAAAGAAAAAGAGCTGAAGCGAACGGCTGTCTTTGTGTGTTTATTTTAGAGGGAAACCCTTTCCAACCTTTTTCAGCATCGCCGCTTGCCCGAGCGTACGGCGACACAGCGGAACCTCCTTTTTGGACAGACGGTAAGTTGAGCGAGAGGGATTTTGATTGATTGATTGATTGATGATATTTATTTATGTACATTGTGTTGTACAATTCATGAAATAGAAATATATAAAAGATAACAGTAGTATAGTTTGATTGTTAACGCTGATGGTAGATAACAATAGTAATACGAATAATAAATAGCAGAAATATAAAATACGAATTAGAGAAAAACAATAATAAAAAAATGAGCGTGGATAGATGTATGTATGAGTGATGAGTATACGTAGGATAGGAGATGAGTACTAATGGTTTTTTGGTAGTTAAAAAGCTTCTCAGAATTTAAAGTCGTGTTTATGAAAAGATGAAGAGGCTTCAAGGTTGAAAATGAATTTAAAGAGTGCAGTTTTAAATGATGTGAGGGTGGAAAGGTCGCATATGTTAGATGGTAGGGAGTTCCACATGTAAGTGGTCGTGATGTGGAATAAGTTGCCCAGTGCTTCACGATCGTGCTTGGGAATAACTAGGGGCTTCACACCACTCCTAGAAGGTCTATCACAGACTCTACGGAGAAAGAAGTTAGCAAGATAGGCAAGCTGACCACATTGATTCCATTTATAAAACAAGATGGCAGCGAAGTCTACGATCAACATTTGTGGTCCAGCCAAGTTTACGCCTATAGGGAGTGATATGGGAGAGAGAGAATAGGCGAGTTGGTGAGTTGAGGTTAAGTATTTGCAGAGGCACGGGCTCGGCGTTCTACGCTTAAGTACCTCGTCGCAATGTGCTGTGGGAAATGTAGAAAAGGGCGCTCGTAAATTATCAATCACAATTCACTATTGACTCTACCTTTATTCATTCAATAAACACATGAGATCACCCGATAAGCAAAACGGCAATTCACGGCACAATGCGTACGCCGGTGCGCGATCTCGTTATCGGAGTCCGAGGACTCCGTCCTCTAAGCAGGGCGATCGCTATGCGGTGCCGATTACTCGGCGCTCATCGGTAATACAAGCCCTGACTCGCTAAAAACGTACGCGCGGGCCACAATGGTACCAGGTAGATATTATATTGTACTCGCCTGCCTCGAAGAGGAACGCTGCCACGGAGCTGGCTGTGGCCGATGCTTCGGCTGCGCTGCTCTTCACGCCGCTGTTGTCGTTGCTGGCCGAGATGTTCGGTGTCGGCTTCGCCGGTCGAGATGGTGTGGCTGACGGCTGCAGGCGAGGATGGCGGTAGGTGAGCTGCTAGCGCGGCAACGGCGAGCAGAGCTGGCTGGATGGTCGTGAGTTGGTGGTCTTTCTCTCTCTCTCTCTTCTCTCTCTCTCTCTCTCTCTCTCTCACCGCTTGGCTCTCACGATGTGTCGCGTGCTGGCTAATTTGCGTACGCGCGATAGGGCTCTCTAGCCGAGACTCTTTTGTGACTAGCCGACCTGCGCTGGGCAGGCGCCGTGACGAGATTGCCGGCCCTTAATGGTAATTGCTGCGCGACACCTCGCACGGCATTGATGCCGGCTCTCTTCTCTCGCTTTCCTCTCTCTCGCTCTTACGTGTGTCCATGGATATGCACACTTCGCACTTCTCGGACCGCGCTCTCCTTCCCACTACGTTGCCGAATCCTCGAAAAGGGAAAAACCGTATTAGTAATAGCAGCGACGCTGCGTATATACACGGGCTTCACCAACGCGGGCGCTGAGGAATGCGGCGCGACGAGAGCACTGCTGTTAAGTGTGCTCCTCGTCACAACCCCTCCGAAGCCGCGAATCTCTCTGAGATTGGCGGCTTAAGCATCCCCGGGCCCACGAGTGCCCGTCGCCTCGTATACTCGCTAATTTTACTGATGCTCTACGCCCACCAGCGGCCCTCTAGGATGCCTGGCTCGTGTACGCGTGCAACTCAGCTGTCCGCGAACAATTACACCGCGTCATTACCCAGTTGTCACTTTCCAAACATACCACCTCACCTCCTTATTCTATACTATCTCGTCGTCCGAGAAGCCAGAGGAAAGAACCGGGAATAAAACACGCGCAATTTTCCCCTTTCCTTCCTCTTTTATAATGGCTGGAGAGACTGTCGTCGTACATACAAAACATAGACTATCCAACACCTATTCATTCACTCATTCAATCTCACCTTTTCAAGTCTCTATTTCGCTGATCTGCCGAATGCCAGCGCTCGCTGCCTCAGCAGGTGCACTGCCACATCGCGATCAGCGAAGTCACAAAAAATTTTTCATTCATTCACTTCGATTCTCAACCCTGACCGGTGCTCAGCTGACTCCTGAGTGGCTCACGGTCAGTCTCGCTATTTCATATCTCTTGATCTTCTCTCTATGCTGAGTGCTCTATGCTTGATGCGGTGTGCTCAGCCTCACTACAGCTCGCGTTTCTCAACACCTGATGTTTCATTCTCCCCCGTGTTAGCTAACCATGTGCAGGACGGGCAGCTTCTGTGTTCGCATCTCATCCCATTGCCATCACTGCGCCATGGCCCACCGTTTGTGAAGTTTCGAGCGTTTCGAAACCGCTGACGCCCTCGGGTGCGGCCGCAGTCGCCGTATGCCAACTGATTAGACCGTGCAGCACCCACCCCGTCCTCTACTTTACACAACGTCCCTGTCTCACTACTTCCAGGCCATTCTCTGCGCAAACGGTGCACCCGCAGAAGCTCGGTATCTGCAGCCAACAGCGCTCTACCAAGGCGGCCGCGGCCTGCCCTGGTGCGCAGCTGCTACTGTACCTCTCTACTGCTCGTACTCGTGGACACGTTAGCAGGCACCGAAACATGTATGTTTGCTCCCACCACCCTTTCATACCTCTGGCGCGACACTCTCTAAGTCATCGACTGACGCCCCTTACTCCTGTCACTCTATGCATTCTGACCCGCACCGAATTTTCATCTCTCCGTAGTCGACGCGATGCTCCGTGGATTCTCTACCGAATAAAAGTTGCTGCCAGCATTTGCGACTTTCCTCAGCTATCCAGCCCTTGTTCGCATCCCGTAGTCTACCCGAAACTTCCCGAAATCCGCGAAGTTTCTTTTTTCCTCGCGAGCGGGACTAGCAGAACAGTTGCAGCATGCTCACCGCCGAAGCGCAAAGGCTGACCTGGGGATATTGACATCACGCACACGATGACAGTCTTTACCGACGGTACTGTCTGCCATTGGTGCGATCCATCCACATCCCCGATGCCAAGCCATATAAAGCGATGCGTTCGGTCCGCTCGCTGCAACCTATCGCTCGATTTCGCTCCAGAACTCGCGGATTCCGGCTTCCGAATGAGTTCTCGACGAACTCTCTGACAACTCTCTATTCGTTCTTCCATCGCGCCGTGCAAAGCGCCGTGCAACGATCGTACCGACATCGATGAAATGATGAGTGTGGCAGCGCCTCATGTACTCCACGTGCATGGCGGTGTTTGCACATGTTTGTGTGACTCAATCACCTCCGCCGGCTCATTCGAAGCAAGGGCCTTTGTTTCGAACTGTGCAGCGGTGGTGCTCTCTATCACCTTCTGCGCCAGTTGATACTTTTGCCCAGTCCTGGGAAACTGATTTCCTCGCAAGAGGCTTGCGTTTTTGCAACTCGGTCGTAGTCGCAGGTAAGCACTCTTCGGAAATCATCAACTCATCTCGGCAAATCTAAACCCGGATCGACTCTCGTCCCGTTGAATTGCTATTTCGATCGCGTATCTCCTCAAGCGTCCCCTCGGTGTTAAACTCGTCCGGATCGAGCTATATCATTAACACGAGCTGGATCAGCTTTGTCGCGATCACCGTTACTGCCCGCATACCCGCATCCCGATGGAGCCGACGCGTTTTCTGCGAGTGCATAGAAGATGCCACCTCACTCTAATTATCCCGACCGCGAATAACATTAACATAAAATTCAAACCCTAATCCACAATTGACTTTACTCCTAATTTATTCTACCTTAGAGAGGATAAACGCGAATCTCGCAGGGTTTCCAGGTCCCCCACCCGGAATGGCAGTAACTATGGCCGAGGAGCAATCACACCTTGCTCGGCCAATCCTCTAAATTCGTGTGCGTGTGCGACGCACAGCGAATCTCACTATCGACACGCTTACGCCTTGTCGCTCTCTAAACTCGCGCGTACAATTGAACGCACGGCGCGAATTACATACATACTAGCTTCAGCTAGCACAACGCACGATAAAATCCAATCGATCATTCCAATCAATCCAATAAATTAAGACAACAACTTCACGCACTACACACGTCAAATATCATAAATTACGCGTCACTTCCCTTCACTAAGCAGCTCGACCGCCTACTTAGTAGAGCCACGATACGTCCGCGTGTGCACCTGCACCCCGCAGACCTCTCTATCGGCACGCTTCCACGCTGCCACTCTCTATGCTCGTGCGTGCAATTAAACGCACGACGCGAGCCTCGCAAAGCTAACTTTAGTTAGTATAATCAGAAATATTACATGCACACATTCATAAAAATCAATAAAATAATATCTCACAAACACATCAAATTCAATCATTAAAATTCATCTACCAACGGTTCAATTCAAAATCAAAAGAAATAATAGCAGACAGCACTCTCACCCTCACACAGAACAGAGCCTACATGCTGAACAGACTCGTGAGCATTTTCTATTTCCCCTCGACTACAAAAATAATATACAAAATATTACAAACTGCGTGTAATATTCGTCAGTCGACTTAAAGCCACAGTTATGATCAGAGTCGCTCGCCTACACGACTTCAATAACACGGCGATAATCCCTCATCATAAGCACTCGCCGGTAGCTGAGCGTGCCCGCACAACAACAATAAGGTCGCCGAATTCTTGAACGACCTTCTCGCTATTCGAACCAAGAATCTCGGCTCCGTTCGCCTCGCTATTAGCGGCGTCCTTGATTATTTCGTTCGCACTCAAAATTTCTCGCAACGGAAAATCTTTGAATTCGAACGAGTCCAAATTCAAAAATCCGCCATTTTGTGCTGCGAATTTCAGTGCGATTCGCGGACACCGCGAATTTCCCTACGAATTGTCGTCTCGCTATCTCCCTTCTTCCACTTTCCCTCAGCATGGCAGCAATCCTGGCAGGATAGCGACTTGTAACGTTGCTATTTTATCTGTCCCAACGCAACGCTGCAATTAATTAATTTATATTACAGGACCTGGAGGCTGAAGCTCTAACTACCGTGGAGTCGGTGGGAGATCGACTCCTGTGCTGCGGGAAATGTAGGAAAAGGCGCTTGCAAATTATTAATCACAATTCACTATTGACTCTACCTTTATTCATTCAATAAACACATGAGATCATCCGACGAGCAAAACGGCAATTCACGGCACGATCATCGGCGATACGAGCCCTGACCCGCTATACACGCGCGCGCGGGCCACAATGGGGCCAGGTAGACACTGTACTCGCCTGCCTCTATAAGGGACGCTGCCACGGAGCTGGCTGTGGCCGATGCCTCAACTACGCTGCTCTTCACGCGACTGTTGCCGTCGCTAGCCTAGATGTTCGGTGTTAGCCTCGCCGGCCGAGATGGTGTGGCTGCGGTGGCTGCAGGCGTGAATGGCGGCAGGTGAACTGCTAGCGCGACAACAACGAGCCGAGCTCGCTGGATGGTCATGAGCTGGTGGTCTTTCTCTCTCTCATCGCTTGGGTCTCATGATGTGTCGCGTGCTGGCTAATTTGCGTGCGCACGATAGGGCTCTCTAACCGTGTCTCTTTTGCGGCTAGCCGGCCTGCGCGGGCGCAGTGACGAGACTGCCGGCTCTTAATGCTAATTGCGGCGCGATACCTCACACGGCATCGATGCCGGCTCCCTTCTCTCGCTTTCCTCTCTCCCGCTCTTACGTGTGTTCATGTGTGTACGCACTTCGCTCTTCTCGGACCGCGCTCTCCTTCCCACGGCGTTGCCAAATCCTCGAAAAGGGAAGAGCCGTATTAGTATATAGCAGCAATGCTGCGCACATACACGGGATTGTCCAACGCAGGTGCCGAGGAATGCGGCGCGACGAGGGTACTGCTGTTAAGCGTGCTCCTCGTCACATATTCCGAATATTGAAGTTTTTATCGAGTCTATACGTAAAATTTATCCGAGTACAGATAACGTACAAACGCTATATAAAAGATTGACCCAAATAATTCAAAAACCAGATGAAACAGTTTGGAGTATGCAAACAAAAATAGAATGGGTACTTAAATCAACGAATTAAAAGCATTAGAATCGAACATCTCAGCAGAAAATTTAGCAGAGTTTAAAACTCAACTGGAAATAGATATGCTAAGCCGTTTTATACACGGCTATACAAAAGCAATCGAAGTAGAATCAAATCTTGATAAACAAAATATGTTGAGAAGTGATATAGCAAACATACTATTTAATTTCGAAAAATAAGATATTAATGTCGCTAGAACATCTCATTGTCAAATTTGTCGAGATAGAAATCACAATGCACTATTTTGTTTTAATGCATCATGTGTATATTGCAAAAATAGAGATCACGCATCGTATTATTGCAAATCGGCCAAAGATAAGTTAGAGTTAATTTGCAAATATTGCAATGCGAAAGGCCATTCCGTAGATAAATGTCAATTAAATTACATGCAAGGAAATCATTGCCAATATTGCCAGAATATAGGACATATGGTAATACAATGCCCTATCATAACAAAATATGAACTCTGCTTGAAATGTAAGGAAAAAGGTCATAGTACGAATATGTGCGAAAAGAGCGCAAACGTCGCAGATTCTTGCGATTTCTGTGCAAATACGAGCCACATGATAAAAAACTGTCCGTCGGTAATGTGTCAAAGGTGCAATAAACTCGGACAAATGCTGAAATATTGCACAATAAACAAAAAGATTGTGTGGTGCGCGATATGTACGGAAGCAGGCCACGAGGCATCTGATTGCGAGAGCGCGAAAATACTGATGATGCAGAATCAGCAATTTAATGCGACGGCCAAGTTAATGTGCCAATTTTGTAATGAGATCTGGCACCTAGCAAAATATTGCTATCATTATTTAATGAAAATGGGATACGGAAAACATCTAAATCAGCATTCTATCATAATTTTAATTCATCGCCGAACATAATTGTACGATCAAATATAAGACATGTTGTCGACGGTGGATTTTTTTCCATAGAGTCGTGTGGCAAAATAACATGAAAATGTCGGAAATAATTAATACTTACGTTTTGTATGCGACACGATATTATACTGAAAATAGTTTTATTATTTTTGATGGATATTCCGACGACAATACAACGTCAATAAAATCTGTAGAGCGTTCGCGTCCGCCTCCGAGGACTTTTTGTCTGAAAGCGTAAATCATTTAGCGATAAGCAAAGCATATTTATGAATCTAATTTTATTTTTTTCATTACTAAAAAATTACTTTTGATTATCAACTATCGTTGTATTTTCATCAATACAATTACACGGCCTATATGTTTCATTTGCCTACGCGAACGCTCTACAGATTTTATTGACATTGTGTTGTCGTCGGGATATCCGTCGAAAATTATAAAACTATGTTCAGTATAATGTCGTGTTGCATACAAAACGTACGCATTAATTATTTCCGACATTTTCATGTTATTTTGCCACACGACTCTATGCAAAAAAACCGCTGTTGACAACGTGTCTTATATTTGATGGTAAATTATGTTGACAGCGGAATCGGCGATAGTTCATACGAACTACAATACCCTTTCATATCGTCTTGGGTTTGAATATTAAGCGACATTTTTTAGAAGATTAGCAACGGTGAGATATACACATCCTCATTTGCATTATTTTTTATAGTGGAGTTCGCAGCTACCAAATGGGTAAGTTTACTGCTTCTTTTATATTTTACGTCAGTAAACTTTTTATTTGACTCCTCATCCATCAAAATCTTTCCTAATTCAAAAGGTTTGTGGCAATTCACGCACGATAAATCACCAATCACTCCGGAATATACACAACGACAGTTGATAAGCAAAAGCAATTTTTTAGTAATGAAAACAATAAAATTAGATTCATAAATATGCTTTGTTTATCTTTAAATGCTGTACCCTTTCAGACAAAAATTGCCTCCGAGGACGGGGATCGATTAATAATTTTAACGGCTATTAATAATGCCCGCCCTGATTTTAAAACTACGGTGGTGATTGTAGGCGAAGATATAGACTTTGCTAGTTATTTCTTCAGAACTGGCAGAAAACATTGATAACATTTATATTTGTAAAGAAAACAAAAGCTCAACACCAAATTAATATTTCAGTCGCAATAGTTTCAAAGATCCCTTTTTAAGAAATAGAATTACATTTTTACATGCATTCTGTGGGTGCGATACAACATATTGTTTTTATAGAATAGGCAAAAACAAATTAATAGATACTGTTGAGGTTTGTGGATAATTAATAGTGTTGAGGTTTGTGGTAAAGTAAGAAACCATTATTTAATAGAGAGAGATAAATATAGTTTATTGAGGTGGCAAAAACGCCAGTCGGCACGTCCGACTTACATCCCAGTTGAATAGCGAGAGAGTAAGAAACATTCTAAGTGCGCTACACTGCTCTCGCGTCTCACGCAACTCTCATACAGACATACTGGAGTGGGGAGACACTCATGTGTGTGTTTCATCTGCCGTCGCTTGGCAGACGCGCATACCATTGTACCTATCCTCGCGTACAGCGCGCTGCATGTTGAAACATTCACATATTCCAACACGCCTCCTTGAATTTTCAACATTATAATTAAATGTTCATTTTTTCATTCATTCATACAGTAATTTTAAGTATCACATCGTTAATAGATTTCTTTTATTTCAAATCACTCTCAACGCTTTTCTATTTTTCAAAAACTTCGTCTTATCTAAACTCTTTGTTAACATATCAGCTAGATTAAATTCTGAGTCTATTTTTACAACATCAATTATTCCGTTTTCGTAGTTTTCATTAACGTAGTGATACTGCACTTCAATGTGCTTTGAGTTTTTTGTACAATTACCAAATTTTGCGATTGCAATTACGTCTGAGTTATCTTCATACATTTTAATTGGTTTATCAAAATTTACGTTAAATGATTCGCATAATAAATTTTTAATGTACAAGATTTCTGGCACTGCTCCGGACATAGCAGTATATTCTGCAAAAGTAGAACATTTTGTTACTGTACTTTGTTTATGCGTTTTCCAAAAAATTAAATTTCCATATAATCTAATTACAAAACCTGTTGTAGATTTTCTATCTACATTATCTCCTGCATAATCAGAATCTACCATACAATCTAATACTTCGCTGTTAACATTATCATAGTATGTTAGCTTTAAATCTTTAGTCTTAAATAAGTATTTCAAAATTCTCAATGCATATTTAAAGTGTCTTTGGTCATAACAACTTTGGTAACAACTTAAATAATTAACGCTATATGTTGTATCTGGCCTTGTGCCTGTACTGATATATAATAATTCGCCGATTAAATTTCTGTATTTTATTCTTTCATCTATTTCATTTGCTTGTTCTAATTTTAGATTACCCTCCATTGGAGTATCATATAATTTTGCATTTTCAAAGTTGTATTTTATAGCCAAAGATTCGATATATTTCGTTTGACTTAAAGTCATTTTACTTTTGTCTTTACTATATTTAATATCGATGCCAATATATTGGTTAACTTTGCCCAAATCTTTCATTATAAATCTTTCCATTAAACTTACTTTTACTTTGTTTATTTTATTTTTGTCTTTGCAACAAATCAAGAGATCATCTACAAAAACTAGTATATATATTGAATCTTTGCTTTTATTATTTACATATAGACAGTAATCATAGTTACTTCTTACAAAATTTAATTTCTCGACATATTCGCTGAAACAATCATACCATGCTCTAGGACTTTCTCTGAGACCATACAGAGCCTTTTGCAATTGGCAAACTTTATTGTCTCCAGTTTCATAACCTTTTGGTTCATTAATGTACACTTCTGATTTTACATTGCCATTTAAAAATGCTGTTTCAACATCCATTTGTTCTATAAACAAATTATTTTTACAACTGTAAGACAATAAAATTTTCAACGTTTGCATTTTACCTACAGGTGAATAAACATTTTCAACATATGGCCGAATCCATCTCAAATCAGACAGCCCGCGTATGCCTATTTCACCTATCATGTTGAAATAAAAATATTTATGTTCTACTCGAAAAAATATTTTACACGTGTTTTTTTATTTTTTTGTTTCATCAAAATTTCATGCGTTCAGCGATGCCGAAAAATTCCGAGAAAATTCTTTCATTGAGAAAAAAAATTTTCAATGTGATTTTCAGACTGCTATTGTTTCAGCAGTTTTTCGAGCTTTTAAACGTGTAACACACAATTTCACTCAGTTTTAAGCCCTCTTTAACGGCCTTAATGTCATTTTCAAAAAAAATAAAAAATCCACGAGCTATGCACTTTTTACTGAAAAATTCATTTTTTAGGGAAGTGCCTTTTTCTCGAAAACCCCATGTTTTTTTTGCACAATTTTTGTTGTCGTGATAGAGGACGGTAATGCCTAGCTAGACGTATTTGTGAGATTCGGTACTTTTTCCCTGGGATAGCGATCACTAATGAGATAACACACAAACAAATTTTTCACGCCTAATGCTTATATATAGTCAATGATATTAGAGTCAATGTAAAGGTATTTGTCTTTGTGTGTATGTAATATACAGGTACACATAACTATGTATTTATTTGTTATTTGCGTCTTTTTGATTTTTTATTTTTATACCTTTTTTTCATTTGTATACCTATTTTACTACCTTTGTTTTTCTGCTTCATTGTTTTTAATTCAGTAAGCGGACGATCAGCGGTCTTTGCTGTCAAACAATGTATTTTATCGTCACATGTTTTTTTAACCCAAATATGAGTTTTTTGAATTCCAGGATACTTTGGAGTTGTAAGCCAATCAATATTTTTTTCTTTTCTGAATTGTTCTATTTCAGCATCTTGTAAATGTATTATTTTAATAGCATCAGTATATTTTTGAACATGTATTGCAAAATCATTTGCGTTTTGAATAGCTTCTTCAAGGGGCTCTCGAAGATTATGCGAAGTAGCATAATGCTTTATAAGTCCACCCACACCATCTACAGCTCCTTTGCCGTGCCCAGTAGCAGAGAACAACCATTTTATATCACACGGTGCTCGTTTTAGTTCATCTAATTGAAAGCGATTTTTAAAGTGACTCGCAGCGCCGTCTGATACGATGGTAATTTTTTTAATTGAATCACAACAATTTTCTTTCAAGAATTTTATAATTTTTTGTACTGCTAGCAAAGCATACGCTGAATCATGTTTCGGTCATCACTTATAACTGCGAAACTTTGTGTCGAATCCCCTTGATAAGAGACTGCTGTGAAAATAGAAATTTGATCATTAACCCAATGATTTCCTTGAACAGCTTTATTATGAATCACAGCCCAGTTTTCAGCGAAGTCTATTTGAAGAACTAAATGATGTGAGTCTTTTTTAGCACTTTCTCTTTCTGTTTTTATAGCTTTGCGTTGTATATTTTTTACATACATGTGAGTACTAACCCTCATGGTCCAAACCGAAAATTCATCTTTAAAAGCAGAAATTGATAGTGTCTTTTTAATCAGGTTTCCATTGTCCCACAAAGTATATGTAATTTCTTCTGTGCCTTCTACATCTTGCAGTTTTAAAACATGAAACGTAATTCCCTTAATCCCTGGACATAGTTTACATTCTTGTAAATAACATAAATCAGATGGCTCAGAACACATTGTTGCATTTATTATTTGTGACCGACTTTCATCCAACTCTGTGACGTTACTCCCTCTAAAATTAATTAAGCTCGTAAGAAATAAATCATAATTTGCGCAATAGATACAGAGACAAACTTCTTTGATGGGGCTAAGTAAGACATACTTTGGTCGCAAACTATAAAATTTCGATTTTCCAATTCTCAATTCTGGATAATCATTTTTAAATACTTTATACGTCTCTTTTAAACTTCGAGTAAGAAAACGCTTAACTTTTTCTCTTTTTTATTGTTAACTTTAATTGTAACAACGTCACATTTATTAGGACTTTGTCTTGAACAATTAAAATCATCATTTAAATAATATTCCATAACAATTTTTTCCATGTTTTCATCAATCGGATGGCCTGAATATGCATCTGGTTCTGAATAAATTCCTTTTTCTTTAACAAGATTTCTCGATTTGTTGATCATATACATTGTTATTTCTGGAAATAAAGATAAAATTTCATGTTTTGTAAAGGATGAAGGTAGCAAAGTCAGAATTTTTATTTTTTCTGATACCGTAGAACACTTTTGCAAGGCTAGACCAAGATTTTGTATCCATTCTGTACAATGGCATACAGTTGATTCATTTGCTGTTATAGAAACGTCATAAACATTGTTCAACTTCACATCAAGGATATTAGACAATGTTGAAAGTATTTTTTTTCTTCTTTGTTACGTAATTTTCAATTGATTTTTCATGTATAAGATTTTTTCTTTTAAGAGGCGATACAGAACCTAAGAAAGATGTACTTATTTCATTATTAAATTCTTCAATGCGTTCTGGAGTACTTGGTAAAAAATCTTCATCTCTATCAACTACGTTATCGGTAACTTCATTATCCGTTATAAATTCATTGTCAGTACTACTCACCAATTCTAAAGCACGATTGTAACAATGTTGACACAGATATGTAGAAGGTGTCAAAGGTAAATGAGGATAGAGGTGCTTCAATGGATGAGCAAGATTCTCAAGTTATTTTAAACGTACGGAACTAGATTTGTAAATAATTTGTTTGTGTTTGTCTAAAAAGTCTGCACATTTGATTCTCTCTGTTGAGTAATATTGAGACATCGTAGTTGAGTTGATAAGGTGTAAATATGTAATAATTTTCCAAAAGATGATGGTTTTAAATAAGACGAGATGAGTGATATATAGCAGAAACCGAACTATTCTTTGTAAATGTTAAGTCAAACCATATCCATCTAGCGGACAAATGTACTAGTACATATACTCCTATAAGTAGGCGCACGTACATGTATATTACATACGCACAAAGATAAATACCTTTACATTGACTCTAATATCATTGACTATATATAAGCGTTAAGCGTGAAAAATTTGTTTGTGTGTTATCTCATTAGTGATCGCTATCCCAGGAAAAAAGTACCGAATCTCACAAATACGTCTAGCTAGGCATTACCGTCCTCTATCACGACAACAAAAATTGTGCAAAAAAAAACATGGGGTTTTCGAGAAAAAGGCACTTCTCTAAAAAATGAATTTTTCAGTAAAAAGTGCATAGCTCGTGGATTTTTTATTTTTTTTTGAAAATGACATTAAGGCCGTTAAAGAGGACTCAAAACTGAGTGAAATTATGTGTTACACGTTTAAAAGCTTGAAAAACTGCTGAAACAATAGCAGTCTGAAAATCACATTGAAAATTTTTTTTCTCAATGAAAGAATTTTCTCGGAATTTTTCGGTATCGCTGAACGCATGAAATTTTGATGAAACAAAAAAATAAAAAAACACGTGTAAAATATTTTTTCGAGTAGAACATAAATATTTTTATTTCAACATGATAGGTGAAATAGGCATACGCGGGCTGTCTGATTTGAGATGGATTCGGCCATATTCTTTTTGTTGGAATCCTCTTACAACTAATCTCGCTTTATAAGTATCGTTATTTTTCTTTTTATAAACTCATTTACTCATTTAACATCAATGACCTTTTTTGTTTATGTTCGCTGGAGTTTATCGCCTCCTCGAATGTATTTCGTACATTTGCATCAATATAATTTACATAAATAAAATGAGTAACTGGATTTCCGTATCTATGTACTGGACTTTTCTTTCTTTGCGATGTTCGCGGTATTGTTAGTCTATTTCTATTTTCGTTGTCTTCGTTATCAGATTCGTTATCGTTTACATTATTCGCATCGATTAATTCAGTTTGCTCTCCTCTACTTTCCCCGAAGGTCGCAGTAGAGTGAGGGGGATATTCAGAACCGCTGTTGTTTGTTTCATTTAATTCTACGTTAATTTCAGAATCACTATTTTCGTTTTCTAAACAGATTTACTTTATACTATCTTCTATTACATCAACATGCCTTGCAGTAATTACTTTATTATTTACTAAGACTTTATAACCGTTTTCAACGTATCCTACTAATACACATAGTTGTGCCTTATTATCCCACTTACTTTTCCTTAGAGCTTCCGGAACTCTTACGAAGACTCTACTTCCGTAAATTTTAAAATTTTTAACATTTAGCTTTATTCCGAAAAATATGTCATAAGGAGTTTTATTCTCTGACGTGTTTGCAATTGTTCGATTTTTTAAATAAGCTACCGTTTTCATTATTTCCGGCCAATATCTTTTATGAATTTTTGCTTCCCTCATTAAGCATCTACCTATATCCATTGCTGATCTATTATATATCTCCGCTATTCCATTTAATTCGTGGACGTAGGGTGGACATGTCAATAATTCTATTCCTTTTGATTTTACAAAATCGAGAATTTCGCGATTTAGATATTCTCTACCGTTATCACATTGCACCTTTTTAATTCTCTTATTAAATTTATTTTCTACTAAATTTACGAATTCAATAAAACAACGTGCAGTTTCTGACTTATTCTTAATGCAAAAGATTCTAGTACATTTACATCATCAATAAATGTAAGAAAATATTTTTCTCCACCATAGCCAGTAGTACTATGTGGACCATTTAAATCAGTGTGTATTAACTCTAGGATTTCTTTCGTTTTTGTTCCATTATTTTCAAACAGTATATTTGCCATTTTACTTTGTATGCAATTTGCACATTTCATATCTATTTTTTTCAATTTATCTGGTAAACCTTCAACTAATTTATTATTTACTATTTTATTCAAATAATTAAAATTTACATGGCCAAGTGCTCTATGACATTTTTCTTTATCTGATAATCTTACTGAATTTACATATTTATCTTTATTTTTATTCGTTAGTGCATAACTTTACAAAGAATACAAATTATCAATTTTATTTGCAATAGCTACTAATTCTCCCGATTTATTGTAAATTTTAGCATTACTGTCCCGTGCCGTTATTGTAGCATTTTTAGTTATTCTGGAAAAGCTTAACACATTTTGCTTAATTCCTTCTACATAATATACATTACTCAAATCAATTTGTTTTTCATTATAATAATTTCTAACTTTAATTTTTATATTACCGATTTTCGTCGCTTTTAACATTTTACCGTCTGGTAATTTTACATTTACCGGATCTTTTAAAACTATATACTTCTCAAAATATTTATCGCTTTTAATAATATTGTTAAATAATGACACACTACTTAGATAGAATAAAAGAGTTTATTAAGAGACTTAAGCTAAGTTACAATAGAACCTTACTCGGCGCGGGTCATTCTCGGTCTAACAACAAGTTAGCAGGAGCATCGCGCTCGCCCGTCGACTCTCACACGTTATAGGGTGGGGAACGCACATGTTTACAAACGTGGGTCGCTCGCGCTATATTGCCTACATTGGCATCGCACAATATAATATGTATATTCTCAACAAATATGGTCTGTGGAACCACTGTCCAATAACCAATTTATTTCGTTACCTTCGCATTCTGTATTTACGCTATAACCTGTTATGTTCTTTACTTCTGGGCCGCATACTTGTGTTGACCACGTCTCGGATGATGAACCCTGCTGCTCGTCCGTTGACTTGTTTTGATTTGAACTGCGTCCGCGTCCTCTGCCTCGATTGTAGCCTCGTTGGTTTCCACGTTGTCCTCTCGATGATTGGGCACCTCTGCCTCTGCCGCCTTGTTGGCGTTTCCAACAATCCTTTTGATATGTCCGACATTGCCGCAAGTAACGCACTGTCCTTTTGTCTTTGTTGAGAACGTGCTTGCATTACTTTTCTTTTCTGAATTATTTTTAACTAAATTCTTTTCTTTGATTTTTGATTTTACGTAATCTATTGTCCTTTCTCTTTCTGGAATGACGTCGATAAAGTCACCAATATAACTGTAATTTGCTGGTAATGCTTTGATTAAGTATCGCATTTTCTCAGTTTCATCTATCTTTCCTCCGGCTGCTTTAAATTCGTTCACCGCTTTCTCAAATTCTACGAAGAATTCTTCAACATTTTCATAATTCTTTAATTTAATATCTTCAATTTTTCCTCGGCATATTATTTGTAATGACGTGGATTTCGTCACATATAATTTATCCAAATTCGCAATCATTTCATAGGCTGACTTGCACTCACAAACATATTCTAATTGCTTATCTTAAATACTGCTAATTAATATATTTCTTGCCTTTAAATCCTTTTTCTTCCATTCATCTGCTTTATCTGTCTCAGCCCGTTCTCTTTCGGCTTGCTCTTTGCACTCTTTATATTCTAATAGAGTCATTAAGCGAAATTTCCAACTTGTATAATTTGCACCATCAAAAATGGAAATTACTATATCTTCGATTTTTGCTTGCTTAGCCATCTCGACTTCTTTTAATTTAATATATTCGTACACTTTTATTACTTTATTTAGCGTAATTACTTTCTGCACTAGTTTCACAAAACGTTTTTCAGCAATCTTTTCCTCAATTATTTCTTCGCTTTCATCTTCAAAGTTATCTCATATTCCTTCTTCTTTGGTTTTTACTTTTCCTTTAGTGTCCATTTACCACATGTATAACCTCAAATTCTGCCACGTGCTCTATTCTTGCACCGTGCAGCGTGCTTCACACAAGAAATCTAATCTGCTCGCATCGGCTTGAATTATTCATAAATTTCAAAATTCTTTCTTCTATCACTTATAGACATATTCTATTATGTATTCACACTTGTATTTTTCTTACTTTTGCACTTTTCCTTCAATATTTTTCACAGTTAATTTTTCGCGAGCCATGTGCTTTTTTCTTGCTACGGCAAGGCTGCCCTAATACTCGCCGAGGCTTGTATTGAGTCAGAGTCTTTTTTCTTTTTTACTTACCAACCAGGCACTCTGCTACCATGTTGAGGTTTGTGGTAAAGTAAGAAACCATTATTTAATAGAGAGAGATAAATATAGTTTATTGAGGTGGCAAAAATGCCGGTCGGCACGTCCGACTTACATTCCAGTTGAATAGCGAGAGAGTAAGAAACATTCTAAGTGCGCTACACTGCTCTCGCGTCTCACGCAACTCTCATAGACATACTGGAGTGGGGAGACACTCATGTGTGTGTTTCGTCCGCCGTCGCTTGGCAGACGCGTATACCATTGTGCCTATCCTCGCGTACAGCGCGCTGCATGTTGAAACATTCACATATTCCAACAGATACTATTACACATGCGAAATTATGAGACTTATCAGCAATATTTTACGACAAAAATGCCAGTTCTGAAGAAATAGCTAGCAATGCCTATAAATTAATTGTTGAAATGTACAGCAACTAAGCGGAAAAGAAAATAATAGGAAAGAACCAAAATTTTTCACCAAACGACTTGCGCGACTTGCATTTTTGCAAAGCGAAAACAAAACCTAAATTCGCTTTAGAAACATTGTCGCTAACGCAGGGATTAGCCAAGCAACACGCATTTCGGGTATACTGCCAAATTCAATTACGGTTAGGCAATGACACTTTAACAGCTGCTGATTGGGGTTGGCAAGTAAAAAATAATACTTTGCTACCTATAGGAACAACCGTTCCGCCTATACCTCAAAAATTGCTCTCCCAGAGTTTATATAATTACGCAAAAAAGAGTGTATAGAAGCTTCGTGCAGCTGTAAAAAAGCACGGCTTACCGTGCACAAATCTTTGTGTACATTTCCACGAAGACTCGTATCATAATTTATTAATAAATACACCTTTATTAGAGTCGGAAGATGATTTGAGCGCTGAAAACGATTACGAACTCGATTCGTATGACTGCGACGATGTAACTGATTTTCTACCACCAAAACGAACAAAAATTAATTAATATTATATAGTTTCTAAGTAACATTGTATATTTTTTCTAATAAATATAATATAGATTAATAAAAATAGAAAGTGTATATTTATTTTCTTATCAACCTACTAAAACGTTCAACAACTGCATTTCTATTAATTTTTCACGAAATCCAAGTACAGAATCGGTTTTGTGGGGTTGAGTTACCCCGAAATAAAAAAAAATGATTAAAATAGCTCCTCTAGTTGTTGAGGAAATCAGAAACAAAGATCTATACGTTGCGTGCAGTGTGTTCTATTACTATATTTATCGGTTCTCCTCAGCTGAATCGCGCCACTCACCACTCCGCTACTTTCGTACCCTTGAACGTTTTTGGTCAACTTTGATAACTGTTTTCAGGTATAAAACAGTTCATAATGAAAAATCCAAGATAGACGTTTGGTAGTACAACATTTGAGCTTTCAGAATCTTTTTTGATGACTGAAATCGGACCATCCGTGGGCCATAGAGCCTCGTCCACAGCGCCTGGTTTTCATAAAAAACATATGAATTACTATCAATTCGCCAGAGATATGCGCTCATCTTTAAAAATGGCGGAGGTATGAATTTTTGAATAAACGCTGATTTTTTGGTTTTTCATGTTTTTCTCCGTTATTAATCATCCGATCGGTTCGATCAACATCCCATTTTGTTCGTAATTTCACTTACTACAATTTATCCATTGGAACATCAAGATTGGTCCATTAGTTTCTAAACCGAAAGGTTTTATAAGCAAAAAACAAAAAAAAAACGCCTTTTTTGCATTAAATTGTTAATAACAAATAGATGGAACAGCTTTGGTAGTCAAGTTTATATCACAGTTATACTGTAGATTATTCTGCGTAGGATAGCGCTTACCGTTTGCGGAAGCTGTTTGTGTCACAAAATCACTGATTTTTTTCTCTATTGAATGGCCTATAAACCACTCGAAGAACAATCGAGTATTAAAATGGTAAAATTATATGATAGTACGGCAAGCAAAGCATGCCTAAATGAACTGGAATTTAGAATCGAGGCAAAACATGATTATATAGAGGAGAAAATTTCAAGAAACTTGATGGATTTAAATGAAATTCTGTGAAAAATCACGGAACTACGAGCATAGAAGAAATAAATTTGATCGACATTAATGAACCCGATATAAATAATGAACAAAATAAAAACACACAAAAAAATGATTTCAAACAAAATTGCAATGTATTTCTTAAATTTGGAAAATGCATTGCAGTATATCAAAATAGAAAAGCCTTACACGAACAAAATATGTAAATTACTCGTCGATAGTGGCGCTCAGCTGAATATAATAAAATAGTGCCAAATACCTGCAAACGTATTGGAAAGTAAGAAAATCCAACTATCGGAAATAACAGATGAATCTATTCAAACGTTAGGAATGATTAATCTGCCTATAAATAAGTTATATATCGCGTTTCATATCGCGCCACAGAATTTTTCCCTCCCATATGATGGCATATTGGGAATAAAAATTCTCACAGAACAAAAGTTGAAATTAGACGAGAGATATTTACAAATTAATAACCAGAAAATTAAACTAAAACCAAGCTACGGGAATAATTTAAATTAATTACGCAAAAACCACGAAAAATAGACGAAAGAACAAAATCGAGAATAACAACAGAACAGAAAGCATTTCTTAGGAGGATATTAGATAAGTGAAAATAAAATAAGTGAGTCGACAATAAAAGAGAGAAAGCAACAAGAAATACAAACAGAAAAATTAATCGAAATCATGGAAAGCTCAGAAGAAATTCAAGAAGCATCTTGTTCAATATTCTATGAACTTAAGTTGACTAACAAAAATGAGGTGCAAGTAACCTCTGAAATAACATTTTATGATTTATATTTTACAATGTTACGAAAATTTTAAATCAAATTTCTGAATTGTAACAGGATGAAAGTGAACTGCAGGAAAAAATATTCAGCGATATTTTAACGGAAGAAAAAGCACAGGTGCATTATGAAAAAATTCTAAGAAACAATCAAAAGAATATAAAATCGTTGATAAATAATATAAATATCATTTTCCACAATAAGGATGAAATGATAGAATTCGAGGAAGATTCACCAACAGATTATAAGCAATTTTTGACAATAATAAATAATACTGTCGAGACCGATGTCAAAGAGTATGATAAACTTTACGGAGACAGGAAGAAATATGATTTTATTCCCATCTCAACAAATATGGCCACTTTTTTTCCTGAAAAACGGGAGAAAAGTTAGATTTGTTTCCCTCTTTCAACAAATTTAACTTTTGCGGGAAATATGACGATATTTCCCGCAAAAGAGGGAAATATGCCATATTTCCCGCAAAAGGCTCTTTTTGCCGGCCGCGCCCATGTTTACAAACACTCCCCATATTTCCGTCGGTTCCACTTTCCAAATAAAAAAGTGGCCACAGTTGAGATAGGAATAATGGTATATTGTGTGCCAAGGGCGTAAAGTGGGTCTTTTTAGACCGAGTGTGTGATTGCAGTACGAGTCGAAGGTGAGCTAGCACGAGCCGAAGGCGAGTGCGATTGCGAATCGCTTCGCTTCGGTCGCTCGGGCAGTGAAACCACCCGCGGGAATCAAGAGCGACTTTTTTTCCGTTGTTACATAATGTACTATTATATCATACGAAATAGAAAATTTACCTGAGGATTTTCAATCAATGGATTATTTGGATATAGACAAAAATAGGATATTTGTTCGGAATTGTAGTACCCGAAGTGACCGCTAGATGGCCAGCGCCAAGCGCGCAACCTTCAATGAAAAACATCACCCCGCGTGCTTAAGTAGGGGCCTGCGCCACGCACTGGGCTCTCTCGCCAAACATTATTTGTCTTAATTATATTTACCTCTTGCTTTACTTATTGCCCAATTGCTATTTTTTTGCTTTGCTGATATTACGCGAGGCTCTCGTATTATCAGTTTGCCTATTGCATATACCTTGCGTATTACTTGCCTATTTTACTCGAACGCGCTTAGCGTTCTTATTCCTTTTGCTTCCAATTTTACTTTCGAGTGGGTTGGAGCGAAGACTTTCAGAGTCAATACAATTTATTATTTTCTCTCGGCGATAAACCCTAACAATATAAACTCCGTATACGTTCATTTATATACATTTTTGGTCCTTCGAGCCGGATAGGGTTGTCAATCGAGAGAAATTCTTACAAAGCAATAGAACTCTCGAGTGTTACATTAATTGTCAGAGATTTACGACCTTTGGCAAGTTAGTTCGTTGGAGATTTACGACCTCCTAACGAAATCTATCGTGTAACTGATATCTTTGCCCCTGCCACTCTGCACAGCGGACGGAGATACCACACAAACTCTCATAACACTCAGGGATCTGCTTACTTCTTTCAATCAAAATGCCAACACTTTCACTTACGCAAACCATCGAGCGTCAGTTCGAATTATTTAATCGAATCTGCAATTCAAGTACCAATATCAAGAAAGTGGGCAAGAACAATATCACTCGTGAGCTTCTCGAAGCTAAGCTACAGATATTAGAGAAGAAATGGAAAGAATTCCAAGAAATTCATACTATTGTCCTATCCCAGAAATTTGAAAGCACGAGTAAGAGTGACTATTTTGTTACTGACTGCTACGGGGTGACTGAAGATAGTTACATAAATACAGTGGTCGATATAGCCCATTGGCTTAAACAATTCCCTCAACAAGCTAATGTGCCTGTTGCGCAGCAACCAGTTTCCACAAGAGAGTTACCTAACATTGAAGTTCCTACCTTTTCCGGTAAATTCACCGACTGGCTAGATTTTAAAGATCTATTCAAAGCTACCATCATCAAATATGACCGACTATCTAATTCAGAGAAATTACAACAATTGAAAACGCACGTTCAAGGAGAAGCAGCTGATATGCTCAAATCAATTCAAATTATAGATCTCAACTTCCCGATTGTCTGAAAAAAGTTAGAAGATCACTATACAAACAAACGTCGACTTGTTGCCCGACTGTTTTTTCTTTCGGCCCGGCGTGGAGAGCTGGCTTTTTGGATGTCTGCTACTTTCGCTGTTGCAGAGATGGTTTTATTAGCAAAACCTCGGCTTCGCCTCGGTCTTGCAAATGTCAGGCGGGCATCAGAAACACATTCATTAAAAAAAGAAAGAAATAAGGTCATGAAATAAGTACAATAAAGTTTGATCAACTAACTCTTTTTTCTCGTCACCCGTGCACCTTCATCTGTCTATTTCGTACACCCAATGGACATTGATTCGTGTGGAACGTACCCGTTAGTGACCGTCACGCATAACCTTTTGAACGTTAACATACATAAGAAATGATAAAACAATTGAAAACAATTATGCATGACGGTCACTAACGACACGAATCTATGTCCATTGAGTGTACGTGTCTAACCTTCACACCGCACAAACATCTTTTCCTCGGACGCTTCCGTCCGCACGTTTACTTAATTGTTTCTACACGACTCGTAAGTACGTGTAGAAGACAAGAGAAAAAAAACAATGACTACGATTAAACAACACCACTTTTTATTTCAACTAACTCTTTTTTCTCGTCACCCGTGCGCATGAGACAGAGTGGCTCATGCGCGCGGGCGCTCAAGCGCCGCGGGTCGGGAAATTTCGGTAGCCATTCAGAGCGCGTCGTTGGTCTAAAATAGGGTGTGAAAGTTAACTTTCGGCTCGAAGATGCGGGCCAAAAGTACGTACTTTCGGGTGGGGGAGTAAGAAAATGACATTTTCGTGCAAAGCTTTTCAGTACTCGATATATATCCCATAACAAAAATATATTTAACACACACATACATATATATATATTTATGTTTTATGTTAGTTTCCAGGACATTCCAGATGTTTAACGTTGGTTTCGAGGACATTTGTTAGTTTTGGGGACAGTCCCTGAATCTACATATGTTTAACGTCAGTTTTGCAGACGTCGGCCCCCATAAGAGACATTATTTCTTTAGCCACGTATAGGTATACAGTAACATGGGGTCCTGAAAACTAACGTTATAAAACTTTTTTTTATATATATATATATATTATATCATTAGATTATTATTAGACATACGTACATATGAGTTATATCGGTTCGTGTATGTGTGTATATGTGTATATATGCATATATATAAATATTATCTTATATCTTAAAAATGAACCAAAATTAAAAAAATGGATTTTGTGGTATGCGACACATACACGTATACATACACACACGGACAACACGCGCGTACATACACACACACACACACACACATACACACACACACACACAACTATATATTACTTATTATTGATATAATATAATATGCATTATTTGTATTATACCATAGCTACATGTTCAATATTTAATAGATAGCGGATTTCATAATAAGTAATATATCTGAGGTGCCAAGGAAGATGGGAATTAATACACTCTTTATGAAAATCGAGTTAAAGCCATTTTTCTCTTTTTTGAGGTTTAATACACCATTTTTTGAAGTTTTTATTGAGTAAAAAATTCATTATTCTGTAGTTACAACGTAATTGAAAAAGGACAAATATAGCAGTTGCATTTAAGCTTTATCATTTAAATCGCCATATCTCTAAATGTTTTTCAAGTGATTTGTTGCCTTCTTCCTTAGCACTACAGATATATGTGTGCGTGCGTGCGTGCGTGCGTGCGTGCTTGCGTGCGTGCGTGTGTGTGTGCGTGTGCGTGTGCGTATGTGTATGCGTGTGTTTGTCCGTGTGTGTATTATACGTGTATGTGTCGCATACCACAAAATCCATTTTTTAAATTTTGTTCATTTTTAAGATATAAGATAATATATATATATATATATAAGAAGAAAGTATTAGTTTCACCTCTCAAAAAGTTTTGAGTGATAGTGTCGTGTACGCAGAAGCCTTCCGCAAGCTTTTATCTTTCGCCGAGGAACACTTGTGCCGCTAGACGAGGAGATTTCAAGTATTCGTGCGACAGGCAGGATCAACCTGCCGCACAGTCTTCATCGTCGCGAAATCTCGGCTACGAGACAGCTGAACCGGCCAAACCGCTGCTACAGAGGGGAGAGCTCGCTGCTAGTCCAAATAGACTGCGCTATAGTTTTCGATAGAAAAGGTAAGCATGCACGCATTCTTCCGCGCCGCGTATTAGCTCCGCGTAACCGTTTGTCCAGGCTCGTCGTACCTGGACATCGGCTCCGAGTAGGCGATCTTGTGCGGTGAGAGCAAGTGCGAGGAGAGAGTGTAGGCATCGGGTTCGCACTTCATCAAGGTCAAACATGAGGTCAAACCACCGGCTTTTTCAAAGCCGGTGAGTGCGCACAACAGGTGCGCACACGTGTAAAACCGCCGTCTACCCTCTCTCTCACACTTATACTTGTGTGCGTCGCGCGGCGATCGCGACTGCTCTCACACCTCGTCGCATTACTCGGTGAGCGCGCACGTAGAGTACCGCTCACGTGAGGCGTATTATACCTCACGTGCGCGGCGTAATTTACCGCGAGCGTGACGTCAGTCTCCGAGGCAGCTGACGTCAAAGGTAACGTGCTGGCGCACCATTTAGATAGAGAAGACGCGAACTTAAATTCAATTCTTTTATATTTCTGATTCATTATCAAACCACAACCTCTTTTATTTAATAAAACTTAGTCTTTTGTTATTAACTTTAACCACTCGAATTATTATTTCGCGACCTTAGTCATTCCCCGCTCCCCGCCGCCTCCGCGGTCGTTACGTAAGAGAAAACGTATCGTTTCATCTGAGCAGCCGGCACACGAACCCGTGAACGAGAGCAGAGTTCGAGTCACTGGTGAGAAACAAAGCGCAAGTCTTCGACTTGCGTGTTGCACGGTAAGTCACCAGTTTAGGTTAACATTGCACGACGTTGTAGCGTCTGTTACCGAATCTGGCTACTCAATTTCCGGGAGTTGAACCGAGAGATAACCGAGAAAAACGTGCCTTAGCCCGAAAATCCACCATGTGATAACTGGCGCCCTAAACGTATGTGTGCTTGGGAATATCGCGAAATTTTGACTTCGAAGGAGCAAAATTCGAATGCCAAAAATTTCTTTTTGTGTTTTTCCGATTCTTTTTTTAATTTTTAGTTAGGAAGCGACTACAGAACATTAATTAACCAACAGCAAACCCTCTAGTGGTGGAAATTTGAAGATTTTTGCAGAAAATCGAGAAAATTGCTGTTGGTAAGTTCTAAAAATTTTTACAAGCCTTTTTACTAGTTAGGAACGGTGTGCCTAGGCGGAATAAAATTGCGAGCGAGACTCTTATTTGTTTAAACAATAATAATAGTTTGTTTAAATAATAATAAAAATTTGTGAAGAGAAGCATCAGGGGATTGAACACTCGACTAAATTTGTGATGAGCGTTCAATCGATACCAGTTGCTAGCCTAGTGGAGGCTAGTATAGACAATACCCTGAGGGGATTCGAACCAGAGACAAAGAATCGAACTGAGGGGTAGATTCGAACCCGCAGTGACCTGGCTGGCATTTATGTTTTTTACAGGGTAAACATTTTAAAACAGCTGAAAAGCAGAGACAAACCAGTAATTCGTGCTAAATCGGGATCGAAGCACCAATTACTGGCAAATTAATAAGAAAACCAGCCAGGTCGTTTTGAAACCGAGCGACTGGTATCTAACCCTCTGCAACTCGAAGTGAAATTCAGAGTGTGGAGGTTAGATAGAATATATTATAAATTATTTATATATGGGGCATTCTCTGACAACGCGACACCCCCTCTGCCCAGAACAATTTTGATCCAAATGAGGTCTACCTAGGCTCAAATGAAAGCTCTTGACTTCTACTTTCGAACGCCGTCTGGCGATTCCGAAAATTCAAAATGGCGGATCCAATATGGCGGCTGAAAGTCTCGGAATGATGGAAAAACAAGTTTTTCTTCACTGTAATAGCGAATCTGATACGAAAATTGTTATTTCTTGCCACTAATATGAAGTTAGCGACATATTTTCTTACTACTACCGTTCAAACCGAGTGGTTAAAATTATATTTCAAGGTCATTTTGAAGGTCAAAAGTTATTTTCTGGATTTTCGGACTAGTATTCCACGAAACTAGTAGAAAACTTGATTACGATCATAACTAGACTTGACCTTAGATCATTTTTCAAGGTCATGATTTCTGTCTCTGCATAATTAATGTTTTGTTAAACGTAACCTCCTATGAGACATTTGTTCCTTTGTGCATATCGTGGGACCGGCGATCTAAAAATTTCATGTATAAAATCCTTAGAGAAGATAAAGTTCCACAATAGAACTATCAAGTAGTTTTAGCATAACCCATTCTGAACCACGTGGAGGTACTACTTCTCTCAGAACATAAAAAAAATTAAAAAAAGGAGGATAAGAAATAGAAAAACTTGAATATTATAAAAAAAATTCAGTATATTTTCCCATTGAAAATTAAAGTAGAACAGATACAGACTTAGCAGCATTCGAGTACCTTTTCATGATAACTTTCCCGTCACTTGATAATTGAAAAGAATGATGTTTAAGGATATGTGGGATAGGTAATGTATCTTGAACCCTACGATTGAGTTTCCTTTTGAATTTATCATGTTCAGTCTGCGTAAAATAAAAAATCCTTATATTTTCAAAATGATTTTTAGCCCACTTCACAAGAGATGTGTGCGTCAGAATAGCATCTTTCGGTTTCGCCTTCAAGCTAGCTCTATAAGCTTCTCTTTTAAATATTGCACCAAGACCATCATAACAGCTTTTACCATGAGCAGTGGCGCAAAAATGCCACTCTGCCTCAATACCAAAATCCTTCTCATGATGAAGAAGATTTGCTATCTGAAAGCGGTTCTTGAAATGCTGTTTTGCTCCATCTGTCACGTAAATAATCTTTTTAAGTTTTTTTACTTTTCTCTTGATTTCTGGAATCAATAAATTCTGAATAGTATAGACAGAAGAAGTGTCATGCTTCAAACTATTCGACAAGAATACACAACTTTCATGCTTCAGCTCTGAATCTTCTTTATAATAGTAAATAGCTGGAAAAACAGTGCACTGGTCATTATTAAAATGGAAGGCTTGAGATGCATCTTGAACTGCAAAAGAGTAATTCTCAGAATAGTCGAACATTACCAGAACTTCTCCATTGCCTACATTACTTTTTGTTTGAGCAATGAAATTACCTTGTTCTTTGGCAATATATGAGTGGGGTTTGAGTATCGCCAATTTGGCATATAATTCATCAACAAATTCTTCAACTGCTAGAGTTAAATTCTGCAAAGTTGATCTATCCGTTCCTGACCACGCATAGTACTCAATTTGTGAGATATTTGCCCCATCCAATATTTCAAGTAAACGAGACGTAAGATTTTCAAAACCAGGGCACTTCAAACATTCATCCAAATGACAGTCAGGTGTAGGATTCTTACACATAATTTGCTGTAAACAATCTTTATAACTACAAATGGGTTCTTCTTGATTTTTCGTGAGCTTTTGAATATCTATTGCATCCAACATCAATTTACAATTTTGATAAATGGTGCAAACGCAGACGCTATGCGTTCCTCTAGCACCAGCAAGAACACAATGTTTTGGTCGTAATTTCACGAAAGTACTGAATCCTACTTGCACTGTTGGTTCTGCTATCTTGAATAATTCGTAAAGTTCTCGTAAATCGAAATATAAAAGACGTTTCTGCACCTGAGTCCGCTTTCCATCAATAATAACAGAGACAGTATCTTTTCGACCCGGCATCATCCGACTGTGCATATCGTTATTATAACATTCAACAATGACTTCTATTACTGCCTTTGACCATGTTTAGCCGTTGTTGTAGCTAAAATACCTCCATCGGCTTTGAGTTTTTTCGACTTTCTTACTAAATGTCTTGATGTATTGAATTCACGGGAAATTCGACTAATATTCCAAGTTGATGGGGCGATTGTAAGTATAGTTAGTTTCAAAGGGTCATTAACTGCTAATCTAGAAAACTTTTCTTTTAATTCTGAAAACATGTCTTCCAATTCGATTTCTCTAGCTGATCGTGTAGCTTCTTGAACAGATTTATCAATACCAGTGTTTTCTGATGTCGTCTCTATATCCATGTTTTCATATTCGTTGTTGCCTTCGATATCTCTTGTACCAATAGATGAAATGGGAGATCCACATAACTTTCTACACTTACTACAAATTTTTGAATTATCTGGCAAATCTGGAAATCTTCGTTTTAAGTTGTTCGACAACAAGCGTAAATCATTACCTATGTGACCCTTACCATTGAGAGGGTTGATACAACGATCGGACCGTGCTACAGTAGACATATTCAATCCATCTAAGTAAGTGATAATACTCGAATATAATAACGTAGGACTGTTAGAACAGGTACTGTGAAAAATGTCTTCGAATTAATTTGAATCCTCTCGAAAATCGATGGGAACTATATGTACGAAACGTTAGGAAAGATAATGCACGAAATATAGAACCACAGATACACCAAAGAGTTAGAATAACAGCCGCACTAAACTTTTAGAGAAGCATCGGTACTTAAAGAGTTTCGAAAGAGGAATAAAAAAAGTTAGAGAGATTTTAGAAATGTTCTATTGTAAAGTTTAATTACAGGGTTATCAAAAAGTATGGGACCCCCGTATTTTCCCAGAAACGATATTTTTTGAAAAAGCTAAGGTCATACCGTAAGTAATTTTCAACGAGGATTTGTCTGGTCTGATGACCTTGAATCTGACCTCGTCGTTGACCTTCAAAGTCAATTCAAAAATTGCAAAATTCAAAAATTTTGCAATTTATGATCGCATTGTATACGTGTATAGTCACACGGTCTTACACCAACTATAGCATCCACGGCGTCACGTCGGTTTTTTTCTCTCAGTGCGTATACTGCACGATTTTTGTGCAGGAGGAGCACCAAATCAAAAAAGCAGTAGCAGCACAAATGTGTTGTACCGTTGCCACACTTTTTAGTGCTTCTTCTGAACTAAACTTTTGTACTCCTGAAGAACGATGAAATAGATTAAATGCGGAACAATTTTAGTGCAACATTTGCTCTAAAATGGGAGAGTAAAGGACTTAATGTTTAGTTACGAAACAATTCTTGTATTTGGTACTGATACTCTACGCTAACGTGTTTCTTCTCCACCAAACTTTTTTCAGTGATTCTGAAATGTTTCAAAGTGTGGATATAACCACAGTTTTTCTGTTACTGTTCCGAATTAGAACCGATTGATAGCATGAATTGAAGAAGTATAACTGCGAAAGAATCGGTTTATTAAAATTAGAATTCACCATGAAAATGACCTTGAAAAATGATCCAAGGTCAAGTCTAGTTATGATCTTAATCAAGTTTTCTACTAGTTTCGTGGAATACTGGTCCGAAAATCCAGAAAATAACTTTTGACCTTCAAAATGACCTTGAAATATAATTTTAACCGCTCGCTTTGAACGGTAGTAGTAAGAAAATATGTCGCAAACTTCATATTAGTGGCAAGAAATAACAATTTTCGTATCAGATTCGCTATTAGAGTGAAGAAAAACTTGTTTTTCCATCATTCTGAGACTTTCAGCCGCCATATTGGATCCGCCATTTTGAATTTTCGGAATCGCCACACGGCGTCCGAAAGTAGAAGTCAAGAGCTTTCATTTGAGCCCAGGTAGACTCCATTTGGATCAAAATTGTTCTGGGCAGAGGGGGTGTCGCGTTGACAGAGAATGCCTCATATATTTATTTATTTATTTGTAAATTAAGAGGTGCGCCTTAGGGAACGATCCCTTAAATAGAAACAGCACACACAATCACACTCTGAAATACACTTTCAAGCGCGTGTAAAGGAGGCTACAAGCGAAACAAGAATTAAAAATGGCGCAGAATATAGAGGAAGCCATCGGGAATTGGTGCCAATGTTTAACGGCAAAAGATGTAGACGACCATCTACAGACATTGAACTTGAAAACCAGCGGCTCCAAATTTATAAAGATGAACAGGATGTCGCAGTGGCTACTTGGAATATACCAGCCGGAGGATTTTCAAATGGAAGAAGGGCAGGATGAATATTCCCTGCTCATAAAGAGAGAAAACCTCCGGACCAGGTTCATTCAAGAACACAGCACAGAAGACCTTCCACCAGCATGGGAAAACATAACGGGTGAAACCACGGATGAACCACACCCGTTAACCATGCTGGCAGAGGACGATGCGACAAAAGCCAACCTTGAGGCAACAAGGTTGGCAATAAAAGAAACTGCGCCGCCACAGAGGACAGAAAACAACTAACAGGCGGAAAATCCACAGAAAAACCGAGCCAACAGAACTCTGGCAACTTAATAAACCAGAGTTCTGAGGTAGACGACACGACGCTGGCACAGTTTTCCAAGCCGGCGATGTCATCCGCATCCGGCATGAAGTTCCTGGTGCCAGAAGCATTTTTAGAGTTCTGCGGTAACATGATGCAGGAAAACCAAACCTTGCGTACAAACGGCGCAACGCAAGGAGCAGCTTCTAGCACCAAGATGGAAGACGACCGGACCAGATTACGGAAGGAACACACGCGCTTACAAGACACATACACATGTCAGTACTCCGTCGATCCGAATCGGGACGAAGCATCGACCCCCCAAGCGCATTTAGGTGACAGGACCCAGCCACTGTTAGGCGACCGTGGGAGAACCTGGGGGAGGGGGGAGGATTCTCGAGGAACGAAACCTCCGAGAACCTCGGCGCCAGTGGAGTCGAAGATTCATCGTTGAGAAGGCGAACCTTCCCCATTGTTGACGTCGGACTCACTGTCCGGAAATGGAACGTGTCCTTCTCTGGTGAAAAAGGCCAGACTATAGAGGTTTTCCTCGAAAAGGTGGAAGCGTGTCGTGGATCTACCAGTCTGATGGAAGCTGAGGTATTGCAAGCCCTGCCTGAACTCTTGAAAGGAGTAGCAGCCATGTGGTTTCAAGTAGAGAAACACAGATGGAACACATGGTCAGACTTTCGTTCAGCAGCTCGTCGTTGGTATGGAACCGGAAGAGGTTATCAACAGCGGTTATTGGCCGAAGCGACAGCCAGGACGGAAGGAGAAGATGAGTTATCGAGAGACTTCATAACTTGCCTCCTGGTAATAATTAGAAAAATGGAGCCGATCCCGAACCAAGAAATGCAGCTCGATATGCTGCACAGGAATTTAAGGCCGGATATCCAGAAAATGGTAAGGAGAGCTGACTTCCGGGACATCGATGAGTTACAAGAGCTGTCTCGGGAAGCAGAGATGATCCTCGAAACGGAAAGGCTTTTCCGACCTCCAGATTTAACCATGTTACCGTAGGCGGCCTACAAAGCTAAAGCCTCAAAACCTGCGAAACCAAAGCTCTCCGGTGTGGGTGCCGGAGCGCATGATGGTTCCGCAGGCCAAGAAATGTCCCCAGATCAGTCGATAATGGCGGCAATTTCGAGGTTGGAAGCCGGTTTGAACGAGATGAGAAATAAGCAGAGCTCTCGCCAATCCGGTAAGAGTTCAAGGAGAAAAGGGGATTATCGTCAAGATAAGGGCAAACCGCCACCGACAAAGGCTAAAGAGAGGAAAGATGAAGGAAAAAGACCCCCAACCGGCGGCAAGAAAAGTGAAGGTGGCGGAGAGACGAGCCACAAACCCAGCGAACCTGCCGAGCCGATTAAGTGCTGGGGCTGCGGTAGGTTAGGATATCGCCGCTCGTTTTGCCCCGAGTGTTCGAGAAACGAGAACCGGCGAGATTAAATGGGTCCAAATCCGCCAAGACCAGTATAGAGGCCCTGAAAGTGACAGATGAAGAGGTTAGTCGACCAACTGACCTGGCAGTGACCGCTAGCCAGGTCAAAGCCGAGCAATGCTCTGACGAAGGGAAAGTCGAGCAGGGGAACAACTCGGTGAAGGAGCTCGAATCAAGCTCCAACCAGATCCTAGTACAACCCGACGAGTTGCGTTGGTGGGTACAAGTGGGAATCCGAGGATTTTGCATTCGAGCGCTGTACGATACTGGTGCATCCCAAACAGTGATGGGATCAATCGGACTACAGTTAGCTACCGAATGTGGGAGGACGTTCCGGCCAGCCTCTGGCGCGAGAGCCAGAGGAGCTGGTAATAATTTGCTCCGCGTGACGGCACATGTAGATCTCCCGTTTGAGTTGGGCGGGGTCAAACGAGACATTCTGGTGTCGATTATACCAGATTTGGAGGTTGACTGTTACGTTGACTCCAATTTTGTCCGTGCATTCGAGACAGTGCATGACCCCGTAGAGAACAGGTTAATAGTGGGAAAATCCGGTATGAGTATCGGATTAGAGCTCGCCTGTGTCTCTACGACAGATTCAAAAGATCGGACACAGATCAGGATCGCCTCTCTCGACATAATGAAAGCCTCGTCAGCTGGTTTAGCTGATATAACGCTAGAACACCAGTGTTTACAAGCTCTTCTAAACAGAGCGTTACCACCAGCTCACGCTCCACTCGGATGTACAAACTTGGCCGAGCACGTATACATATATATATATATATATATATATATATATATATATATATATATATATATATATATATATATATATATATATATATATATATATATATATATATATATATATATATATATATATATATATATATATATATATATATATATATATATATATATATATATATATATATATATATATATATATATATATAGGTCGTTCTTGTTCTTGTCGGTCATAACCGGTCGCAGGGGGTCAACCGTTTTCCTCGCTAATTTTTCCTGTGAAAGTACATATAAAAAAAGTGAGAAAGCCCCAATATTAGCTCCCCATATCCAATATTGAGGCAGCTACACTGTGCTGAATTTCGACAAATTGTCAAAAAATGGCTATTTTCGAAAAATTATGTGCGGCTCGTTTTTTGATCGATTTGAATGATTCAAAAAGGAATTTCTTTGTTATTTTGTCAAATTTTAGAAAAAAAATTTGTGGAAAAATAACGCAATAAAATTTTTCACAAAAGAAAACGTGAATCTAAATATTTTCATTTTTAAGGTTATCTTTCAACTTTCGTAGTTCCTCGAGCTTTATAGATATTGAGATCGGGTAGGGCCTATTTTCTTCGTCTTGAAAATACGTTTCACTTTTACTCGGCCAACAATTGATTCGATTAACTAGAAGCAAACATACAGCTCTTTCAAAATGGTCGATTTTCGAAAATCGTAATGTTGGCACCCCTGTAACCTTTTACTATCAAAACCGATTGGGCTCATATTGGGCGGAAAAAAAAGTTCTAACCTTCTAGAAAACGACCCACTTGATTTCCTTCGGTTTTTTGGATATTTGCAAAAGTTACGAATTTTTCAAAATAGGTGTTTTTCGTATACGTATCCATTAAGGGCGTGTTACACCTAGTGGCTTCTGAGGCCAAAATCAGCTGAATCGATGGCTTTTCATGGGTCTAAATTACTTGAAATTCGTGTATTTATTGCCCGAAGATTTGAAAATATTAAAAATATTTTATTAAATAATTTGAAAATGCTAAAAACGACAAAGAAAATTACAAAAGCTCTTAAAATTAAGCAATTAAAAGTGGTTTTTCAATTTTTTAAAATAATTAATCAAATAATTTTAATATTTCCAATTCTTCGTGCCATTACTGCATGAATTTTAAGTAATTTAGGACTTGTCCCATGAAAATTCATTGAAACCTTTTTTTTTAAAAAGGCCTCAGAAGCCACCCCTACTGAAAAAAATCGCGCTACTAATCGCGCGACTAATCGCGCGAGCAATCGCGTAGATACTCGCGCAAGTAATTGCGTCATGTTATCGATCAAATCATGACGCGATAAATCGCGTGATTACTTGCGCGATTAGTCGGAAAATTTTTATAAAAAAAATATACACCAAAAATATGCATAAAAATTATTTTTAATGATAAGAACGAATTACCTTCAAAGATTATAGTTTATACTGAAAAAGTCCAGCTGATTTCAGCTGAACATCATACCAGAACGTCCCCTGATTATCGCACGTGATTAGCACCTAAAAATCATGATGATATCATCTCTTAAAAAATATGGTTTTTACACTTTGCTATGAAAATTTGAGTTTTTCTCACATTTCAAGTTATTAATTGAGGGGACGCGTGGAATAAGGGACTAAGTCGACTTAGACCCTTTTTCCGCCCATCGGTTAAATGAGACCTACAGATCATTACCTATCACCATGCAAAATATTACACGCCAAAAATTTATTATTATTTTTTTAGAAAAATGTTTATATTAATGTTATTATTTTTGTTTTGACATTTAATTTGTGAAATAAAATTATATTTGCATTTTTTACTGATTAATCCTTGACTTACTTTATTAAATTTGGATAATATTCGGAAAAAGGGTCTAACTCATTGTTTTTTAATTCTTATAATTTTTTTTATGGTTATATAATATATCAAAATTTTATCATAAAATGTTTCATTCATTGTTAGCTTTCATTTGATAAAAGTTTTATTCATATTGGTTAAGCCAATAAAAAATGTTATTGTTTTTATTGATTATCTCAAAATGTACGTTTTTGAGTTAGCCCCTTATTCCGAATAGCCCCTCAATTACAAATTTATATAAGTTAATTATTAATTAGAATAAATTATTTAGCAATGCAACAGTGTTTATAAAAATAATAGTTTAATCCCTAGTGGAAATATTTTTGTTAAAAAATGTTAAAAACTGTTAGAAAGAGTTATAAACTGTTTAAAAATGTTACAAAATGTAGGATTTTGGACGTTATTAATCGTTTGTAACTGTCTGTAACATTTTTCAACAGTTTTTAACAGTTTGTAAGAGCTATTAAATTATTTAATAGCTTTTAAATATTTATTAATTATTATTATTAACATAGTAATAGGTAATTATTAGTATAATTAAACACTCCTTAGGCTTCTTCTGCATTGTTTGACTGTTACTTGCCTTCGGAGTGCTCCCGCGCTCCTTGATTCTCATGATTATAATAATGAGGCTATTAAATAATTATTCATTAATAATAATAAGAATAATAATTTATTAATTATTAATTTTTCCTGAAATATATCAAATTTAAAATTATTTGAAACTGTTTGAAAGTGTTTAAAACTATTAAAAACTGTTTGAAACTGTTACAAAGTATTATAATTAGAAAAAATGTGTCCAAAATCATACATTTTGTAACACTTATAAACAGTTTTAAACAGTCCTAAATAGTTATAAATAATTTTTAACAGTTATTAACTGTTATTAACATTTAAAATTTACGCCAGGGATGAAACATTTGTAGAGAAAACATTATTTATACTGGTATTGTATTTACATATTGGTACGGTACTTACAATTTTTTTTCGAAGACGAAAAACGGCAGAAAAGAGAAAGACGACGATGTTTAACGATTCTCGGGCTCGCGCTACTCGACGCCGACCCGCAATATAAAAAACAAGCGAGGCCAACATCGAGCGCGCCTTCGAGTACTCAATAGTAACTGCCTTGATAGGCATCGGCGATGACTGTGGAATAGGGTTTGCGTACCCCAGGTTCCCGCCACGCACATACACACTACATTAGCACGTTGACATGGGCGACGACTGAGAATCTTATCTAAACTGTCCTTTACAGTTTCGTTATGTAATATGGTTTGCAACTGATATGAACAAGCGCTACTTAATTATTATCACATACCTTTGAATTAGGAAAAAATCCATGTAATAAGTATTATATTATTTTAAATTTACTGCTAAATGAGTTTCCTCTTTCACTGTAAGTTTATAACCATTAGTTGTACTTTTATGTATAAAATACTGCAAATCATAAATATTAAATTTAAAATAAATCAGAATGACTTGTTACAATCCAAGACGCAAACATGTAAATATTCTCTAATATATGTGAAGTTATTTTATAAATATATGTGAATTGGCAATAATTATAAATGCTTTATATTGTCTTGTACCAAATCAACTAAGATTCAATCCTTTGTTGATATAATGTACCTTAGAATAATAAACCAAAATGCAATTAATCGTTTAATAAGAGAATAGCAAGCATCATTAAATGTAGCTTAGTCTTATATACTTATGATACAGGTGGTAATATAAAAGAGCATTGGCATTTCGTATAGCTTTACAACTGATACTGATGCTACTGCATCTTTATTATACTGACAGTTCTAGTAAAAATTGATTAGTACACGCTTACAAATAATGAGTTAGGAAATTGAACAAATTGGACATCCAACGAACTCTATTGGATACGCTAGTTTATTCCGCAGCCTAGCACCAGGCAATATAGTTCGTCTAATGTTCAATTTTACAATTTCCTTAATCGTATTTCGATGAACCATTCAAAACACACCGTACAAATTATGAAAAATTTTATAAACTCTTATTAAATTTGCTTATTATAACTAAAAATTTTTCCATCAATCATTCCTAATTAAAATATGTTAAGTTGAAATTCACCTCAATAAGATACTCGACCAAGTAAGAAAATTTTGATAGTACTGGTTTACTTGTTGTTTGTTAAATATAAGTCTGGCATTGAAGTGACATCAGCAATAGTATTGGATCTAAAGTTATATGAAATGTCAGTATTCTTTCATACTGCTACCCAGGACATAACAACAACAAAAATTTAATATCAGTTGTGCGTGTCTTGGACTGTAAATAGTCATTCTATTTTTTTTTCTTCAAGTTATAGTCATGCTTTGCTAGTATTCCATTATTAATATTACGAGTTATTGTTAGCAGTATGTAAGGACACTAACATTTTATGCGACTTTAGATCTATACAACACTATCACTACTGTCTTTTCAATACCATACTTATGTTTAACGAATACCATGTAAACCGATACTATCAAAATTTTCTACTTGGTCGAGTATTTTGAATGAAAAAATGTTTAGTTATAATAAGAACATTTAATTAGTTTATAAAATTTTTCATAATTTATACGGAGAGTTTTGAATGGTTCGTAGAAGTATGATTAAGGAAATTGAAAAAATTGAACATTAGACGAACTATATTGCCTGGTGTTAGGCTGGAATAAACTAGCGTATTTAATAATAGAGTTAATTGGATGTCCAATTTGTTCAATTTCCTAATTCATTATTTGTAAGCGTATACTAATTAATTTTTACTAGGACTGTCAGTATAATAAAGATGCATCAGTATCTGTTGTAAAGCTATACAAAATGCCAATGCTCTTTCATATTACCACGTGTGCCATAAGTATATAAGACTAAGCTACATTTAATGGTGCATGCTATTCTCTTATGAAACAATTAATTGCATTTTGGCTTATTATTCTAAGGTACATTATTCTCAACAAAAAAAGTTTGAATATCAGTTGATTCGGTTATCAGTTAATATCAGTTATTCTTTTTTTCGTGTACGACCCATATGTCTATAAGGGCTCGGACACTTAAAAAGGAACAGATAAAAAGAACAAGAAATACATGGGTTTCTATATCTATATATACGAGGAACAACGAAATAAAGAAGGAACAAGAGGTATATATAGATATACTAACCCATGCTCTTCTTGTTCATTATATCCTGTTCCTTTTTTCGTGTATGGCCCATATAAGTCTCCGGGTATACCCTACAAGAAAATCGGAGAGGGTACGGAAACGAGGTAAGGGTAGGAGTATGTGGTACAGTATGGATTCACCCTGATCTCTCTCTCTCTCTCTACACATGTGCGCGCAGAAGCCTTTCTACAATAGGTTCAGTTCAATACTGTTCAGCTCCGTTGAATACATTGTGAATATATCTATATATGCTTATGTGTATAGATATATTCACAATGTATTTAATGCAACTGAATAGCTGAACTGAATCTATACTGTAGAGAGGCTTCGCAGCATCCGTAGCAGTCATCCTTGAACGCTATGGTCGCCGTATTTATCGCCGTTGTCTGCAGAGTGTAGCTGTCATCTTCGTGTTTATGTTTACTACATCTAGGTGAGACCAGTGCATTTACACTTTCATGTATTTTTGCTTCTGTCTCATGCTTCTTCATTTTCTTAGTTGTGCTACGAAGGAGCTGTGTTCGCTGGGAAAAGCTATTTCTTCCTTCTCTGCCAGTCGTGGTTACTTCTTCTTTCTGGATCTCTGCTATAATGCACTTGATGCCAGTTTGTTGCTATCTTCTCAATTGGTCAATCGCATTCCAATATTCAATTGTTTGCCATTGTTACTTCAACGACTGTTTATTCTCCTTATGGTTGACTGGGTGGCTTCCGTCATTGGAGATGGCTTGGTCGACTTCTCTGTATGTGCATTTCCAAGGATAACGCTATTGGCATAGAAAGTATTGTATGATTCATGCTAAATTTCCTCTTTCACTGTAAGTTATATAACAATAACTTTTACTTTTATATTTAAAAGATTTGCAAATCATAAATATTAAATAATAAATAAAAAAAAATAATCAGAAAGACCTGCACATGTCAATACTCTTTAATACATCTGAAGTTATTTTATAAATATATGTGAATTGGCAATAATTATAAATGCTTTATATTGTCTTTTACCGAATCAACTGATATTCAATCTTTTTTTGTTGAGAATAATGTACCTTAGAATAATAAGCCAAAATGCAATTAATTGTTTAATAAGAGAATGGCATGCACCATTAAATGTAGCTTAGTCTTATATACTTATGGCACACGTGGTAATATGAAAGAGCATTGGCATTTTGTATAGCTTTACAACAGATAATGATGCTACTACATCTTTATTATACTGACAATCCTAGTAAAAATTAATTAGTATACGCTTACAAATAATGAATTAGGAAATTGAACAAATTGGACTTCCAATTAACTCTATTATTGAATACGCTAGTTTATTCCAGCCTAACACCAGGCAATATAGTTCGTCTAATATTCAATTTTTTCAATTTCCTTAATCATACTTCTACGAACCATTCAAAACTCACCGTATAAATTATGAAAAATTTTATAAACTAATTAAATCCCTTATAAAAATATCCTATAGAAAATCCTGTAGGAAATGCTATAGAAAATCCTGTAGGCATTCCGTAGAAATCCTATAGGAATCCTATAGGATACTCTATAGGCAGTCCTATATGAAATTCTATATAGGAAGTTCTATAGGAAATCTTATGTGAATTTCGCGCTTTTCTTGTAGGAAATCCTATAGGAAATGCTATAGGAAATTCTGTAGGTAATTCTGTTGGAAAAACTGTAGACAATTTTACATGGAAAATCCTGCAGGGAATTCTGGAGTATTTTCGTGAAAACAGTTTATAGAGGTTTAGCATCTTATTAAGCGCTGTAACATCGCACAGCAGAATCAGTGGCAAACAGTCCTAGATAAGGAGTTGCACCTAGGGACTGCCGTGCACGACTGCCGGCGCTTGCCGATTAAGCCCAATGAGCTCAGATATCAAAATCAAGGTAATCCTTGTCATATTGACTCTCCGTAAAGTCGTTCAAACGGTTGAATCTCATGGCTTTACATACCCTCGCGGTTCCAATGTGTTTATGAGAGTCCCGACTGCTGCGCTGCGCTGCGGCATGCGGTAGAAGCTTGCTTCTCCAGAGCCTCGTTTATGTATGTTCGCTGCTATGCCGCTATGGGGCGCAACAGTCGGGACTCTCATAAACACATTGGAACCGCGAGGGTATGTAAAGCCGTGAGATTCAACCGTTTGAACGACTTTACGGAGAGTCAATGTGACAAGGATTACCTTGATTTTGATATCTAAGCTCATTGGGCTTAATCGGTAAGCGCCGGCAATCGGCACGGCAGTCCCTAGGTGCAACTTCTTACCTAGGACTGTTTGCCACTGATTTTGCTGTGCGATGTTACAGCGCTAAATAAGATGCTAAACCTCTATAAACTGTTTTCACGAAAATACTCCAGAATTCCCTGCAGGATTTTCCATGTAAAATTGTCTGCAGTTTTTCCTACAGAATTACCTACAGAATTTCCTATAGGATTTCCTATAGGATTTCCTACAGGAAAAGCGCGAAATTCACATAGGATTTCCTATAGAACTTCCTATATAGAATTTCATATAGGACTGCCTATAGAGTATCCTATAGGATTCCTATAGGATTTCTACGGAATGCCTACAGGATTTTCTATAGCATTTCCTACAGGATTTTCTATAGGATATTTTTATAAGGGATGTTCTTATTATAACTAAACATTTTTTCATTCAAAATACTCGACGAAGTAGAAAATTTTGATAGTATCGGTTTACATGGTATTCGTTAAAGATAAGTATGGTATTGAAAAGACAGTAGCGATAGTGTTGTATAGATCTAAAGTCGTATAAAATGTTAGTGTCCTTGCATACTGCTAACAATAACTCGTAATATTAAAAATGGAATATTAGCAAAGCATGACTATAACTTGAAAAAAAAAATAGAATGACTATTTACAGTCCAAGGCACGCACAACTGATATTAAATTTTGTTATTGTTATGTCTTGGGTAGCAGTATGAAAGAATACTGACATTTCATATAACTTTAGATCCAATACTATTGCTGATGTCACTTCAATGCCAGACTTATGTTTAACAAACAACACGTAAACCAGTACTATCAAAATGTTCTTACTTGGCCGAGTATCTTATTGAGGTGAATTTCAACTTAACATATTTTAATTACGAATGATTGATGGAAAAATGTTTAGTTATAATAAGAAAATTTAATAAGAGCTTATAAAATTTTTCATAATTTGTACGGTGTGTTTTGAATGGTTCATCGAAGTACGGTTAAGGAAATTGTAAAATTGGACATTAAACGAACTATATTGCCTGGTGTTAGTCTGCAGAATAAACTAGCGTATCCAATAGAGTTCGTTGGATGTCCAATTTGTTCAATTTCCTAACTCATTATTTGTAAGCGTGTACTAATCAATTTTTACTAGAACTGTCAGTATAATAAAGATGCAGCAGCATCAGTATCAGTTGTAAAGCTATACGAAATGCCAATGCTCTTTCATATTACCACCTGTATCATAAGTATATAAGACTAAGCTACGTTTAATGATGCTTGCTAGTCTCTTATTAAACGATTAATTGCATTTTGGTTTATTATTCTAAGGTACATTATATCACCAAAAAAAGGATTGAATCTTAGTTGATTTGGTACAAGACAATATAAAGCATTTATAATTATTGCCAATTCACATATATTTATAAAATAACTTCACATATATTAGAGAATATTTACATGTTTGTGTCTTGGATTGTAACAAGTCATTCTGATTTATTTTAAATTTAATATTTATGATTTGCAGTACTTTATACATAAAAGTACAACTTATGGTTATATAACTTACAGTGAAAGAGGAAACTCATTTAGCAGTAAATTTAAAATAATATAATACTTATTACATGGATTTTTTCCTAATTCAAAGGTATGTGATAATAATTAAGTAGCGCTTGTTCATATCAGTTGCAAACCATAATACATAACGAAACTGTAAAGGACAGTTTGGACAAGATTCTCAGTCGTCGCCCATGTCAACGTGCTAATGTATTGTGTATGTACGTGGTGGGAACCTGGGGTACGCAAACCCTATTCCACAGTCATCGCCGATGCATATCAACTTAGTTACTATTGAGTACTCGAAGGAGTGCTTGATGTTGGCCTCGCTTGTTTTTGATATCGCGGGTCGGCGTCGAGTAGCGCGAGCCCAAGACTCGCTAAACATCGTCTCGTCTTTCTCTTTTCTGCCGTTTTTTGTCTTCGAAAAAATTGTAAGTACCGCCCCACATAGCACGAAATGTTTCTGCAAGGTTTTCAAAAGGTTTCATGATAGGTTGGAAACCTTGCAAAAATATTTCGGAAAAAGGTTTCTAAAAGGTTCATATGTCCGTGCAATAAACGTTCAAAAATATTTCTTGAAATATATTTGACACCTTTCCTAAAAGGTTACATGAAAGTTTTCTAAAAGGTTTTGACAATGTTTCAGGAAAGTGCCTCAGATGCCCAAAAATTTCATGAAAGGTTTTTAAATCGTTTTAAAAAGAATTCTGGAAATATTTTCTGGAAGCTTTTCCTGAAAAGTTACAAGACATATTTCTGAAAGGTTGTGACAATATTTTATGCAAGTGCCTCAGATGTCTCAACACATTACGAAAACTTTTCAAAATATTTGAACAAGTTTTCAAAAAATATTTTTCGAAAGGTATTTGAAAGGTTTCCTGAAAAGTTCTGTGAAATATTTCTGAAAAGTTACGACAATGTTCTACACAAGTTTCTAAGAGGTCTCAAAACCATCACGAAAACTTTTCAAAATATTTCAACAAGTTTTAAAAAAACATTTTTCGAAAGGTATCTTAATGGTTTCCTAATAAGTTCTGTGAAATATTTCTGAAATGTTACGACAATGTTTTATGCAAGTTTCTAAGAGGTCTGAAAACTATGACGAAAGGTTTCTGAAATATTTTAAAAAGATTTACAAAAATATTTTTCGAAAGGTATCTGAAAGGTTTCCTGAAAAAGTTCTGTGAAATATTTCTGAAATGTTACGACAATGTTTTACGCAAGTTGCTAAGAGGTCTCTAAACCATCACGAAAGGTTTCTGAAATATTTCAAAAAGATTTACAAAAATATTTTTCGAAAGGTTTCCTGAAAAGTTCTGTGAAATATTTCTGAAAGGTTACGACCATGTTTTACGCAAGTTTCTAAGAGGTTGCCAAATCATCACATAAGGTTTTTGAAATATTTAAAAAATATTTCAAGAAATATTTTGTGAAAGATATTGGAAAGGTTTCCTGAAAAGTTCTGTGAAATATTTCTGAAAGGATACGACAATGTTTTACGCAAGTTTCTAAGAGGCCTCAAAACCATCAAGTAAGGTTTTTGAAACATTTTAAAAAGATTTAAAAAAATATTTTTCAAAAGAAATCGGAAATAGAAATGTTTTAATATTTTTTTAACAATTTTGAAAACAAGTTTTTTCCTTGTAGACTTTTCAAGTTGATGATCTTTCCTGAACTCCTGCAACTTAATATATATGAATAGTTATTATATCAGATATGTTTTTTAATATTAAATTATTATATATTTGCATTAATTTATATTAATTATCGCACGCAATTTCGCATTTACAAATTATCTTACAGAAAAAACGCAGAAAAAAATTTTGACCTAAGGTGGGATCGAACTCGAGATCCTCGGATTACAAGGCTGACGCTCTAACCACTACGCTACGCAACGCTTTTACCGTACAAAATTTTAATTTTTGCTAAGTATAGAGTAAACTCGAATAAAAATTACAAACATTTGATTAGAAGACAACATATTGAGTACTTTCGACTATGATATTTAATAGACTCAACTAATTCTTTTGTTAAGGCCATGTGAAGTACCGACATGATCCCTACCTTACCGGCACCTAAACTTTAATTCTTTTATCGTATTTAAACAAGAATTTTAGAAAAAGCGTTCTTCATGCTCTCCGACATAACATTAAGTGAAATCCCCTATTAAATGTTTAAATCATTGCATTAATTAGATTTTTATAAAATGGATTTTGAAATGTTTCATGCTTTGTTCGGGTTAATTACTAATTTGGAAAACGTTTTTGGAAAAATCTAATGGATGGAATCATTTGGAAATTTAATACAGTATGCTTAAACCAATTTCGGTGGGTGTGAAAAAACGCTTTTTCCTAAAATTTTTTTTTAGATGTGATAAAAAACATAATATTTATGTGCCGATAAGTTAGGGATCTACGTTTGAGTTAAAATGGCTTTAAGACCGGAAGGCGTGTAAGAATGATACAGGAAAGGTTTTTGAAAGCTTCCTTATAACTTTTCGTGGCATCATTTTGCAAGCTTTCCAAAATATTTTTTTACATTTTCAGTTTCATAAAAAAATCTTTCCAAGTAAACTTTTTGAAACGTTTTCATAATATTTCATGAAATGTTTCTTTAGAGAAAGTTTGCAAGAAAAATTTCGGGAAAGCTTCGTAAATCCTTGCACTAATATTTCTTGAAATGCGTTTTTACGATGTCAATTCATATCGAAAACGTTGCGAAAACTTTGCAATAACGTTTCAGAAAATGATACAGGAAATGTTTTTGAAAGATTTCGTTATAACATTTCGCGAAATATTTTTGAAAGATTTCGGAAATATTTATTTACATTTTCATTTTCATAAAAAAATTCTTCCAAGAAATCTTTTTCAAACCTTATCGTAACATTTCATGAAATGTTTCTTTAGAGAAAGTTTGCGAGAAAAATTTCGGGAAAGCTTCGTAAATCCTTGCAGTAACATTTCTTGAAATGCGTTTATACGCTGTCAATATCGTATCGAAAACGTTGCGAAAACTTTGCTAAAACGTTTCAGAAAATGATACAGAAAATGTTTTTGAAAGCTTCCTTATAACTTTTCGGGAAAGGAAATATTTTTGCATGGTTTCAGAAATATTTTTTTACATTTTCAGTTTCTTAAAAAAATACTTCCAAGAAATCTTTTTGAAAGCTTTTCGTAATATTTTATGAAATGTTTCTTTATAGAAAGTTTCCGAAAAAAATTCGGGAAAGCCTTGTAAAACCTTGCATTAACATTTCTTGAAATGCGTTTTCACGATGTCAATATCGCATCCAAAACATTGCGTAGACTTTACTAAAAGGTTTCAGAAAATATTTCAGAAATTGTTTTTGAAGGCTTCCTTATAACTTTTCGTGAAATATTTTTGCAGGGTTTCGGAAATATTTTTTCACATTTTCAGTTTCATAAAATAAGCCCTCCAAGAAATCTTTTTCAAACCTTTTCGTAACATTTCATGAAAGGTTTTCTGTATAGAAAGTTTGCTAGAAAAATTTCGGGAAAGCTTTGTAAAACCTTGCAGTAACTTTTCTTGAAATGCGTTTTTAAATTGTCAATATCGTATCCAAAACGTTGCGAAAACTTTGATAAAACGTTTCAGAAAACGATACAGGAAATATTTTTGAAAACTTCCTTATAACTTTTAGTGAAATATTTTTAAAAGGTTTCGGAAATATTTTTTTAAATTTTCAGTTTCATAAAAAAATCCTTCCAAGAAATCTTTTTCAAACCTTTTCGTAACATTTCATGAAATGTTTCTGTATAGAAAGTTTGCTACAGAAATTTCGGGAAAGCTTTGTAAAACCTTGCCGTAGCTTTTCTTGAAATGCGTTTTTACGCTGTCAATTTGGTATCCAAAACGTTGCGAAAACTTTGATAAAACGTTTCAGAAAATGATACAGGAAGTGTTTTTGAAAGCTTCCTTATAACTTTTAGTGAAATATTTTTAAAAGGTTACGGAAATACTTTTTTAAATTTTCAGTTTCATAAAAAAATCCTTCCAAGAAATCTTTTTCAAACCTTTTCGTAACATTTCATGAAATGTTTCTTTATAGGAAGTTTGCGCTAAAAATTCCGGGAAAGCTTTGTAAAACCTTACAGTAACATTTCTTGAAGTGCGTTTGCAAAGCGTTGCGTAAACTTTGCTAAAACGTTTCATACAATGAGACAGGAAATGTTTTGGAAAGGTTTCCTTATAACCTTTCGTGAAATATTTTTGTAAGGTTTTAAGAATGTTTCTTGAATGGTTCTGTAGGAATAAACACATATTTTGAGAAATTTTTTCAACACCTTTCCATAATATTTCATGAAATATTACACGTTTCTTTTCAGAGACGTTGTAAGAAAGATTTCATTAAAGCTTTAGAAAAGCTCGCAGTATTATTTCATGAAATATATTTTGATGGTCTACTTTTAACATTCATTGAAAAGTTTTTAAAATGTTTCGGTAAGGTTTCCTGAAATCTTTCTGAAAATATTTTTGAGAGGTTTCTGTAATATTGCTGCAAGGTTGTGGCAAGCTTTTCATGAAATATTTCTTGAAAGGTTTCACCAAAACTTTTCATGCTATGTGGGATATTGCGTATCAGAAACGTTGCGAAATCTTTGCTAAAACGTTTTAGGCAATGATACAGAAAAAATTTTTGAAATGTTTCCTTATAACCTTCGTGAAATATTTTTGAAAGGTTTCACAAATATTTTATATATTTTCAGTTTCATAAAAAAATCTTTCTAAGAAAGCTTTTGAAAAACTTTTCGTAATATTTCATGAAATGTTTCTTTAAGAATTTTTTCAAAAAAAATTTCGGGAAGGCTTTGGAAAACCTTGCAGTAACATTTCTTGAAATGCTTTTTCACGGTGTCTATTCCATATCAGAAACGTTGCGAAAACTTTGCTAAAACGTTTTGGGCAATGATACAGAAAAAGTTTTTGAAATGTTTCCTTATAACCTTCGTGAAATATTTTTGAAAGGTTTCACAAATATTTTATACATTTTCAGTTTCATAAAAAAATCTTTCTAAGAAAGCTTTTGAAAACCTTTTCGTAATATTTCATGAAATGTTTCTTTAAGAATTTTTTCAAAAAAAAATTCGGGAAGGCTTTGCAAAACCTTGCAGTAACATTTCTTGAAATGCTTTTTCACGATGTCTATTTCGTAACCAAAACGTTGCGTAAACTTTGCTAAAACGTTTCAGACAATGATACAGGAAATGTTTTTAAAATGTTTCCTTATAACCTTTCGTGAAATATTTTGGCAAGGTTTCACAAATATTTTATACATTTTCAGTATAATAAAAAAATCTTTCCAAGAAATCTTTTTGAAACCTTTTTGTAATATTTCATGAAATGTTTCTTTAGAGAATGTTTGGGAGAAAACTTTCTGGAAAGCTTTGAAAAACCTTGCAGTAACATTTCTTGAAATGCTTTTTCACGGTGTCTATTCCGTATCAGAAACGTTGCGAAAACTTTGCTAAAACGTTTTAGGCAATGATACAGAAAAAGTTTTTGAAATGTTTCCTTATAACCTTTCGTGAAATATTTTTGAAAGGTTTCACAAATATTTTATACATTTTCAGTATCATAACAAAATTTTTCTAAGAAAGGTTTTGAAAACCTTTTTATAATATTTCATAAAATGTTTCTTTAGCGAAGTTTTTCAAAAAAATTTCGGGAAGGCTTTGGAAAATCTTGCAGTAACATTTCTTGAAATGCTTTTTCACGATGTCTATTTCGTAACCAAAACGTTGCGTAAACTTTGCTAAAATGTTTCAGACAATGATACAGGAAATGTTTTTAAAATGTTTCCTTATAACCTTTCGTGAAATATTTTGGCAAGGTTTCACAAATATTTTATACAGTTTCAGTATCATAAAAAAATATTTCCAAGAAATCTTTTTGAAAACTTTTCGTAATATTTCATGAAATGTTTCTTTACAGAATGTTTGCGAGATAACTTTCTGGAAAGCTTTGAAAAACTTTGCAGTAACATTTCTTGAATTGCTTTTTCACTGTGTCTAATCCGTACCAGAAATGTTGCGAAAACTTTGCTAAAACGTTTTAGGCAATGATACAGAAAAAGTTTTTGAAATGGTTCCTTATAATCTTTCGTGAAATATTTTTGAAAGGTTTCGGAAATATTTTATACATTTTCAGTTTCATAAAAAAATCTTTTCAAGAAATCTTTTTGAAACCTTTTCGTAATATTTCATGAAATGTTTCTTCAGAGAATGTTTGCGAGAAAACTTTCTCGAAAGCTTTGAAAAACCTTGCAGTAACATTTCTTAAAATGCTTTTTCACGGTGTCTATTCCGCATAAAAAATGTATCGAAAACTTTGCTAAAACGTTTCAGACAATGATACAGGAAATGTTTTTGTAAGGTTTCCTTACAACCTTTCGTGAAATATTTTTGCAACGTTTTAATAATGTTTCTTGAATGGTTCTGTAGGAATAAAAGCATCTTTTTGAGAAATTTTTTCAACACCTTTCCATAATATTTCATGAAATATTACATGTTTCTTTTCAGAGACGTTGTAAGAAAGATTTCATGAAAGCTTTAGGAAAGCTTGCAGTATTATTTCATGAAATGTATTTTGATGGTCAACTTTTAACATTAATTGAAAAGTTTTTAAAATGTTTCTGTAAGGTTTCTTGAAATCTTACTGAAAATATTTTTGAGAGATTTCTGTAATATTGCAGCAAGGTTGTGGCAAGCTTTTCATGAAATATTTCTTGAAAGGTTTTATCAAAACTTTTCATGCTATGTGGGCGTACCTATATGTAAATACAATACCAGTATAAATAATGTTTTCTCTACAAATGTTTCATTAAACTATTATTTTTATAAACACTGTTGCATTGCTAAATAATTTATTATAATTAATAATTAACTTATATAAATTTGTAATTAAAAACTTTAAATGTGAGAGAAACTCAAATTTTCATAGCAAAATGTAAAAACCATATTTTTTAAGAGATAATATCAACATGATTTTTAGGTGCTAATCACGTGATAATCAGGGGACATTCTGGTATGATGTTCAGCTGAAATCAGCTGAACTTTTTCAGTATAAACTATAATTTTTGAAGGTAATTCGTTCTTATCATTAAAAATAATTTTTATGCATATTATTGGTGTATATTTTTTTTATAAAAATTTTCCGATTAATCGCGCAAGTACTCACGCGATTTATCGCGTCATGATTTGATCGATAACATGACGCAATTACTTGCAAGAGTACCTACGGGATTGCTTGCGCGATTACTCTCGCGATTTTTTTCAGTAGGGACTATGCGTAAGACCCCCTTTAAGGAGGTTCGATACCGAAATAAAAAAAGGTTACGTCATTCCAAAAACTAAATATTGTTGTTCTTCGATTGATTTTCTATTAGTGTGTGAAATTTCAGATCGTTTGTCAACTCGATTATGAAATTATTCAACTTCAAAGTTCAACTCTTATACACGGGCTCTTATGGAAGTACCTTGGTAAAACACAAAACACTTATGACGCGATTCTTTTAAAAAGGGGATCCCCTCCCCACGCCCCGCGGTGAGCTATCGAACCACCTTAAGGTGGCTCCGGCGCGCTGGGCCGTATCATTGGGAGGCTCTTTAGGGTGCATTGCATTTTTACTTAAGGTGGTTTTACACCTAAAAATTTTGAAAAAATCAACTTTTTTTATTGAATTTTTTAATTATATATGTTATTGTGAACCTAAAAAAAGTAGTTTGGATAAAAAATTACAAAAATTAAAAATGATATGGTTAAAAGAGCTTACTATCTTCAAAATAATGAAAAATAGATTTTCCTTTTTTTCTCTTTTCTATAGGTTTCTCGTATATATAGGAACACGTTTACTTGTATGTGTTTTAAAATATCAAAAAACATTATTTAAGATTTATTAGTATAAGAATTATAAAAAAAAAAATAATTAAATTTAAATACGGGATTTATTATAAGAATAATATAAATCATATTCTGGAATTTGAAATCCAGTGGAATCGTCTTTTGAGTTGTGACAATTTTGCACTTCTGTTCTAGTAAAGTGATCATTCCGTCAACGAAATTTGACAGCAAGTTACTATATTAATACTCGCTTTTGTATATGTATATACTTATAAAGCTATAATACCATAGTGTCAACACAGCAGACAGCTCAACATCTGAAATAAGCCAAGATACATAACCATACCCTGGTAACACATCTTTTTCAAATCTGGTGCAAGTCTGCATTTCTCTGATTTTCAGAAAAATTGCATCAGACCATAGGTTGTCTGCTTCCGAATTCAATTATATTTCTGCTGAAGGGTACTTGCATCATGCACTGCACATCAGAATTGCGATAAACTTACAGTATGACGATTGCAGAGTGATGAAAAGTAATGACTTCACGTGCGCGTTCAGCAGAATTACGTGGGGTATGCATTAGCCCACGTATGTCAGGTAACGCGCAGCAGAAAAAAGCAATCTTGCTGAATTGCAAGTGCACCTACGAAATGCTCATCGCACACTCGCGTGCAGACAAATTGCAACAGAATTGCGTGCGCTGTCTGCAACAGATGTCTTTCAGCACGATTACGGCAGACTTGCAATAGCTACAGTGCAATTTAGAAAGCATCATTGAGTGCAATTATGCGTTCAGCAGAATTGCATGGAATGTGCATTAGCTGACGTATGTCAGATACTGCGCAGAAGAAACTAGCAATCTTGCTGAATCCCAACTGCACCTACGAGATGCTCATCGCACGCTCGCGTGCAGAAACATTGCAACAGAATTGCGTGTGCTGTCTGAAACAGATGACTTGCAGCACGCTTACGGCAGACTTGCAATAGCTACAGTGCAATTTAGAAAGCATCATTGAGTGCAATTGTGCGTTCAGCAGAATTGCATGGAATGTGCATTAGCTGACGTATGTCAGGTACTGCGCAGCAGAAACAAGCAATCTTGCTGAATCCCAAGTGCACCTACGAGATGCTCATCGCACGCTCGCGTGCAGAAACATTGCAACAGAATTGCGTGTGCTGTCTGCAACAGATGTCTTTCAGCACGATTACGGCAGACTTGTAATAGCTTCAGTGCAATTTAGGAGTGCAATTGTGCGGTCAGCAGAATTGCATGGAATTTGCATTAGCTGACGTATGTCAGGTACTGCGCAGCAGAAACAAGCAATATTGCTCGATCGCAAGTGCATCTACGAGGTCCTCATCGCATACTCGCATGCAGAAAAATTATAATAGAACTGCGTACAAAAATTAGTAGAAACAAACAAGCTTGCGGAATCTTAAAAATCTCTTACTTAAAAATAATAATTTTAAGTAACAAAATCATTTAGTAAATAATAAAACTAATAATTTTTAGTACTAAAGAATAGCTCAGTATAAAATAATTGCTATTGCACTTATTCGACAGAAATGAAAATGTATGTGAACGTAAAAAATTTTTAATTTCTGCAAAAGAAACGACTATAAGTGTACATAAAATTGTAATTGGAGCATGCTTTATGTGCATTTTGTTACGAAAATTAACATTTAATTACAAAAATACAATTTACTTGTATATTTTAAATGGTAAATTTTTTAAAATGTAAATACACTAGGGATGGGCGATATTTATCGATATTTATAAATATCGATATTTCCCTTGCGATATATCGATAATTGTAACCGATATTTTTGTCACCGATAATATCGGAATATCGATATTATACTTAAGATATCGGCTTCCGATATTCAATAGACTTATGCCAAATAAAAATTTTTAATTTACTAGCAAAATGCAAACGCGCTTCGCGCGTACTAATTTATTTTTGGGGTTATGTGCACTGTTTTTCCCTATGATTTAATTTTAATTAGTTTCAATGATAATTAGATACATTTTTCAATCAATAAATCAAATTTTTTTATTCTATTTTAATTATTTATTAGTTGTATAAATATTTGAGTGTTAAAATTCAAATCTAGCACATGTTCAATCTAAAAAATTCAAATACTCGCACTTTTTTCAAATAACCAATCACATCGAGTCTTTAAATGAGCCACTACTTCCGGCCATCATTTTTTTAAGAGAGGATATTTTGCGCTATTTGAAATTGAAAATCGTAACTCGCAAAAGCAAATGTGCTTGTGCGACCTCTATCGTCTATCAGAGATTTTCGAATATATTAGATGCTTAGACGTTGGCAACACCGTAACCGCAACGGCGGCTCAGTTCGTGTTCGTCTTCGTTTTCGATTCGAATTTTTAGTGTCGTTTAGTGTTCAGAATAGGAATCGGTTAACCCCACAACACTTTCAAGAATTACTTTTTCTAAATTTATTACCATTAAAATATTGGGATCTATAGTTTGTAAAGTTTCAAATGTTTATTAAAATTATTTTGAAAATTAATAAGGTATTTTTTAAAATTATTTTTATATTTTTTTATCGATATTTGTGAATATCGATATTTTTAACCCGATGTATCGAAATTATCGATATTAGCTATACCGATATTATCGATACGCAAATATCGATATTTTTGTTTAATATCGCCATCCCTAAAATACACTTTCTTACATTTACATACATACACATATTCTAATATGGTAATCCAAGTTTTTTGAAAATTTAGTTTACAAAGATTCCACGGGGACCGTTCTGCTACACGTTGATTATAGCGCACCCTAAAGGGCGCTACAGGCAAAAACAGAAAGCAAAAGCACAGGAACAGATATAAGATTAACATGGATATGTATATCTATATATATGAGGAACAGGAACAGCTAGAAGGAACACCTAGATCTGTTCCTGTAGCTGTTCCTGTTCGTCATATATATAGATATACATATCCATGTTATTCTTATATCTGTTCCTATGCTTTTGCTTTTTCTTTTTGCCTGTAGCGCCCTTAATGGCCTTCACACAGCTCTGAGAAACAGATATAAAGTATAAGAATAACATGGGTTAGTATATCTATATATATGAGGAACAGCGAGATACACAAGGAACAAGAGTATTGTTCCTTGCTGTTCTTCGTATATATAGATATATAACCCATGTTATTCTTGTACTTTATATCTGTTCCTCAGAGCTGTGTGAAGGCCCTAAGGCTGAAATCACATGGTGCAGCATAGAGCTGCGGCATAGAGGTTGCGTCATGGACACAGCCAAACAGAGCTATTCTGCAAATGCAAGAATAGCTCTGATTGGCTGTCTCCATGACGCATCCGCTATGCCACATCTCTATGCCGCGCCATGTGATTTCAGCCTAAACTAACGAGTCATTCTATACATTTTAATAAAACCACATGCCGGCCGGGGAACGTTTTGGCGCGCAACGGCACAACGGCAAGACCCGCAGTGTATCTAGATTATCGTCATTATCTTTGCTTGCTGTATAGAATTCTTCTCTGGGACTATACTTAATATTGTGTATTTTCAATTATGTTATAAAACAAATTTATTTTATGTAAATAACACTCAGTGTATACGTATTTTGTTTTTGTTATAGGTTAGCTGATGATTAATCGTCACACATTTCCATTTTATATTGGAATATTGGACGTTTTCCGATTTTCATACCAATAATAAGTATTGGAGATTTCAGTACTGTATATAATATAATATATTTTGTAAGGTAAATAATATAAAATCATTTTATTTCTTTTTCTTTTTTCCTCCATCTACCTTTTTTTCTATCTTCCTTGTCTATTAATGTATTGCTGCATGATTTCATTTAAATGAGACTTGCAAATATTTTTATAGCACTGTGTGACATAAATCCGCACTTATGCCACGCTTTTCCGTGACATAAGTAGTCCTTTATTACACTGTGTAAACCGTTTTACTTATGTCACAACCGTCATATAGACTCGAAATTAATGATAAATGAGACTGAAAAACATTCTCAAATGTATTTTACACATCTAATAAACAGGAGAAGTATAGAATTTCTGTAAATAGCCTATCAAAAGTAGGAAAAATACTAAGAATCTTCATAATGATTTTTGTCAGTTTTAGGTTAGTTTCAAGTATCATCAAGGCGAGGAACCTCGCATTTTAAATCTTATTCAATTAAAATTTAATAACACATTTTTTATTTTTCTACACTTATTTTGATATTGATATTTCTCATTTTTATAAATTAAATTTGTTTTCTCTTCAAGATAAACTGTAATTAGTTTTCACTTTAGAATGAAATAACATGTAAACCCAAATAGTGATTAATTGTAAAATTTAATGAAATAGATAATCCTTTTAAATAAAAATACTCAAATTTAATTATTATTTTTCACAAATGGATTATAAATTATAAACTCTTATTCAAATTATTCATAAATATTTATTAAGATTTAAATCATAAATTCTTCTAATCATGTACATACAACATTACAGAAATTGTTATAAATGTACGATCAAAACATGAACTAAATTTTCACTTCAAATTACCATTGAAAACATTTGAACATTTTAAACTTAAATCACAAAAATAAAACCTTATATAAAAACTAGTTCCGTATGTTGAACCCATACATTTTGTGAACTCATTTGTAACATTTAAATACTTTAAACTTAAATTACTAAAATAAAACCTTCTATAAAAACTAGTTGCGTATATTGAATCTATACCTGCTTTTCGTAAACTCATTTAAACTCGTTTCATAAACTCACTTAAACTCTATTTAAAAATACTACAATTATTCAATACAATTGACTTGTAGGAACCACCTTCCATCTTAACATTGCAGTTATTGAACACGAGTGGCTCATCTGACTTTCTAACGTATAAACCCAAATCAGGATCATAAAATACTGGAAATTTTAACTCAAGTGTTGAAGTTTGTTGAATCGGATCAGATGTATTTTCCTTTTGAATGCTATTAGATGTTGTTGAAATCTCAGCAAATGGATTTCTAGTAACAATATTATTCTTTAGATTGTGTTTTTCAGCTTGATGAAGATATAGTTGTCTTTTTTGATATTGGAAACACATAGATGGCTTTTTAAACAAAGAATTTCCAGTGACAGTATAATTTCTATTAGCTAAATGTGATACAACTTGATAACTGTTGGATTTGTGTGACTCGGCTTCATGATTTTGCAGTTGGAGTTCTTGAATTTGAATAGATGTAGATGGTATTCAGAAGAAGATTCGACTCGAGGAATGGATGTTGGAGTTGATACTGAATTAACTGAAACTGGTAGCGGTACTATACCAAAGGGTTCATTTGTAATTTTGATTTTTTTGTTCACAACAATACCAGAACTTATTTGTTGATGAATTCTTTTCTTGTTACTTATCGATTCAGCCATGTATCCTTCAGCAACGGCTGTAGACTTCCAGCCACCATGTCGCTTGAGTTCAAGAATATCAGCCCCAGCATCGACTAACAGTGTAGCTGATGTTCTTCTAAAACTGTGTCCTGTATATTTATCCGCATCAGGCAAATTCAAATAACTAGCTACTTCTTTTGGTATAATACCAAATTTATTTATTCCCATAGCTTGCTGTATGCATTTCCCATTTATGTATTTCAAAAAAAATCTATCAGTCAAACACACCTGTGGCCTGATTTGCATATATTGTTTGCAGATATCATATAATGCATCAGAAATTGTAAAAGCTCTTGGCACTTTGTTTTTAGTGATATTAATTCTAACTAGAATCATATTATTTGATTCGGTTGTGTCATTAATCTTTATATTAACAAATTCTTGCCTCCTTAGCGCACCACAAATTCCAAATATGAGAGCTACCTATAATGAATCATGGAAAATGAATAAAACATTTAATCAAGTAATTAAACGTGTGTATACATTTTTATTTGATAAATTATATATTACCTTTGTTGCTAAATATATTTGATCTGGTGCTTCGTTGAGGAACTTTGAAATATCCTCTTTTGAGAAAGTTAAAGACTTTTTAGGTCGATACCCTGGACTCTTCCTTTTCAAGAAATATAACAATTTCTTGTAATTGCTAATGTCAATGTGATTGAATGTGTTGATAGTAGATTTCAGCATAGAATAGAATGACCATAAACTGGATGGCGCATATTTCTTTGAAAGTTCATCAAAATATGCCAACATGACATCTTCACAAAATGAATTACTTCCATGCTTTTTTCGCCATTTCTTAAAATTATTATATGTTGCTGTATATAATTGTTTTGAAACTTGTGGCAATAAACTGAAAGAAACATTTCTTGCAGCTTCTCTGATTTCTTCTGAAAGAATATCTCCACTTTCATTCTCACTGGAATCGCTACTAGAATCCATTATTAATATTAATTCTCTCTCTTCTCACATAGTGTAAATCACAAAAAAACGAAAAATGTAATGCAAACTCGGGATGCGCTGCGCTCGGGCGCTAACTACACGCCGTGCCGTAAAGGGCTACTTATGCCACTAGTATCGTAATGTACTATTCTATAGAGTGAAATTAATTCCTTTTATTTTGTAAGATTTATCATCTGGCTTTGATTTCACAAACGTTAGTCGATTGTGTTCTCCCAAAAATACGATATGCTTGATGATGTTGAATGTATAGTATTGCAGATTTAAATTATATTATTTTATTCATTTTGTTTAATGTAAGCTAATAAAGTTTCATCAGCTGATATGCTGAAGGTGAAGAAATGAGCTATCTATTTCTTTGTATGATTGTACCAATCTCTGTCAATATTGGACACCTGTTTTAATGTAATGGTATTATTAATGTATGAACAATAAAAATATAACCAATGTCTTGAATTGTAATTCAAGTATCGTTTCAGCTGTCTAATGTCGACAGATTGCTACAATCATACAAGAAATAGGTGGTTTATTATTTAACTGTCAACATTTTAACTGGCGACGATTCAATAATCTTATACAAAATGTTAATTTTAAAAAATTTTATATTTATATATTGTACCCTTTCCTATTTTTATTTATTTATCCTTCTGTACAGTTTTAAGGCTTTTTACGTTGATTCAGAAACTTTTCATACATTCTTTTCCGATAACAATACACGGTTCTATAAATCATTTAATTTTTTTTAAATCTTTCCTTCTCCATTTCTACAATTCTTGCCATGTATCCTCCTAGGATTAATACAGGTTTTTGGCTTATTGTTATTACAACAGGTGAATATAGACCTAGAATATAGACCTTTTTATAAAATATAAAAACTTATTAATAATGGTATTTTGCATATATTTTATGAAAATATGTTCAATTTTCTACAACATAAATCCCATCCAAGGTCTCTAAACCTATTTAATCCCAAGATATTGCGTTTCTAAAAATGCTGTCGTTATGTTGTTGTTTGTTGTTGGCACCCGCCCTTCATTTTTTCATTTTAATACTTGTAAAGTTAAAAATTCCACTTTTTTGACTTTAAGACCTCGATATAAATAATTTCTTAAGAATAAATTCAGTCAATAAAGATATAAAAAACGTTTTTTGCCTGTATGCCATTGAAATTGACTCCTGACGATTACATAGAATACTGCCCCTGTACAAAATAACTCTTATTAATTTGACAGTTATTAATAGATGGAACGAGTGAAATTCTTACCAATATATTTCTGTTTCTCTTCCTCCATATAAATACGCTGACTTACATTTTTGTATCTCTGATTTGCCCTGTCTGTAGGTAAATAATTGTTTTACAAAAAAAATTCACAAATTAGATCATTGTTGGTATACAGGCGTATATTCACTCTTGAAACTAAAAAATAATCTTGGCTCATTGTGTAGAACGGTATAAAGTACCTGGGCAATATATCATATGTTCCCACGATAAACCTCTAGCTGGTAGAAATACAAGTTGAATATAATAAAGCATCGCTGGACATAGACTTTGATCAATAACGTTCCTGCTGCAAAGAAGAGCAACGCGTATCAGCCGGAGTCAATGTCATTTCTGCTGAAAAGAAGAAGAACAATGAGACAATATAGAAAAAGATAATCTTCAAAACTATAGAAAAAAGAAGAGTAATTATAAAAAGCTCGAAAAAAACTCACTATCCAGCTCAGAGGGAGAGGAAGAATATATGAACCACAATCTTCAATTGTTAGACAAAATTCACAGGACTCATGTTTTCGATTCTTCAATTTTGTTAATACTTATTATAAATAATTGGTAGATATAGTGTCAATAGTGATACATACAGCTCTTTTTTTATTCATGTACGTATAACTAACCTCGACGCGTACTCGTTTCTTGTTGATCATCAAAACACGTGTGATCTGAGCAGTAGCAGATATAGCTTATTGCAGAATACTCGCTACTTGAATACTCGAAGGGAGTCGAATATTTGAAAGGACTAGGGAGTTGCGGCACACGAATTCAAAATATTTTTTTTAATTTTATTTTTTCATTGTTTATTTATATTTACCGAACTGATATTTCGTAAACAATTTATTAGACAACGAAAATTTTTATTTTCTTTTTCTTACATCTAATTTGTTTTGTATTATATACTGTAATGTCGAAACTTTTCAATATTTCTGCCTCAAGATTTTTTCCAATGTATATTAATATTCAAAATTTTTTCATTTAATATTTGATTTTTTTATCATGTTTATTTTTGCCGGACTGGTATTTTATAAACAATTTATTTATAACCGAAATTTTTGTTTTTTCAACAAATAATGCGTTTTGCGTTATATACTTCTTACGTGTGGATACATCTACAAATATGAAACCACGAAATAATATAAGCGAGGCGTCGAATTACAAGATGACGCCGATTAGCAGAAAGCCGAGCGGTGATAGCCGTGGCAGAGTAGTTGGATTTGCAAATTGATGAACTCGGTTCAAGCCCGAGTCCCGTTACTTTTTATTAAATAACTTACGAGATGTCATTCGTAACATACTGTAACTTCTAAAATTTAAAATATTTCTTCTTGAAATTTTTTTTTAAATGTAGATTAATATTTACATGAAAATTGAAAATTTCATATTTGAAATATGAAATGAAAAAAAAAATTAATTTTTTGATCATTTTTAACTATATAGTGTCCCTTTAATACCTTTCATTCTAATTGAATTACTTACATGAAATATTTCACGTCAAGTGAGGAGGTCGAATTTTTGAAATTTTGTGCTTTTATTGAGAAGTTGTTGAATCCCAAAAATCAAGTCTTGTCATAAAAGCAAGAGGTTACGAAGTAATACACATTAAAATTTTGCATTTTTTTTCCATTTTTTGTAAACTTTGTGATTTTTTATCTCAAAAACGAAACATGCTTTTGTTTTATTAAAATTAAAATATTAGGAGACAAATATTAGAATACATCATAATTTTTAATTTCATTTTTTCTATAATTTAAAAACTTTCTTGTTTAAATGTAATTTCGTGTACTTTGTAATGTACATTGGTCTATAAACATTATTGTACAGTTAAATTAAGAATTTACCTCATGTACCAGGGCTACCATCCTATGACTACTACCAGGCGCGGATCCGGGGGTGGGGGGGGGGGGGGGCATCACTCCCGTCAAAGGGTCGAAGAAAATTTTTTAAACCCAAGTAGGCGGGGCATACGAGGTCCCGCATATTAGGGACTTACGCAGACGTGCAACAATAAATAAGACAATTATTTAAATAATTTTTAAACTCAAGTAAGCGGGGAATATGAGGTCCACGCATATAAGGGAGTCATATAGACATTCAACAATAAGCAAAACGGTTATTCAAATAATTTTTAAACCCAAGTAGCCGGGGACGCGAGGTCCACGTATATAAGAGAGCCATGAAGACAAGAAACAATAAGCAAAACGATTATTTAAATAATTTTTAAACCCATGTAGCCGGGGGATGTGAGGTCCACGCATATAAGGGAGTCACGTAGACATGCGTCAATAAGCAAATTGATTATTTAAATAATATTTAAATCCAAGTAGTCGGGGGTTCGTGAGGTCTACGTATATAAGGGTGTCATGTAGACATGAAAAAAGAGCACAACAATTATTTAAATAATTTTTAAACCAATGTAGCCGGGGGATATGAGGTCCACGCATTTTAAGGTATCCCGTAGGGGTAGCTACAAAAGACAATTATTTAAACAATTTTTAAACCCATGTAGGCGGGGGATATGAGGTCCACGCAAATTTCAGAATTACCTAGATGTGCAACAAAAAGCAAGACAATTAAATAATTTTTAAACCCAAGTAGACGGGGGATATGAGGTCACGCATATAAGGGAGTCATAAAGATATGAAATAATAACCAAAACGATTATTTAAATAATTTTTAAACCCAAGTAGTCGCGGGACGTGAGGTCTACGTATATAAGGGAGTCATGTAGACACGAAAAAAAGAGCACAACAATTATTTAAATAATTTTTCAACCCATGTAGCCGGGGATATCAGGCCCACGCATATTAAGGCATCACGTAGATGTGCAAAAATAATGAGAACGATGATTTAAATCATTTTTAAACCCAAATAGCCGGGGGTATGCAAGATACATCCATACGGACATTTTTCAAAATCCATGTTTTTTGATTCCTAACAACTCAAAAAACAATTATATGTTTTTACAATAACTCAAAAAATTACTATCACAAAGCTTCCTCTAGGTGGAAGCAAATTATTGTTAAAAGTAAAAAAATAATGATGTGCGCTTTTAGCTTCGTTTTATCCCAATGTGCTACGTAAGCAAGACTTTTATTTCAAAAATTCTTAGCCTCTATAACTAGACTCCCTTACTTAAATAATCGTTATGCTTATTGTTCATATCTTCATGAACCTCTTATATGCATGGATCTCGCGTTCCTAGCAACTTGGGCTTAAAAATTTTTTAAATAATCGGTTTGATTATTGTTTCATATCTTCATCACCCTCTTATATGCATGGACTTCATATACCCCGCCTACTTGAATTAAAAATTGTTTAAATAATTGTCTTGCTTATTCTTGCAAATCTACGTATTTCCATAATTTACGTGATCCTCATATACCCCGCCTGCTTGGGTTTTAAATTGTTTAAATAATTGTCTTGCTTATTGTTGTACGTCTACGTAACTCCGTTATATGCGCGGAACTCTCGTCCCCAGGCTACTTGAGTTTAAAAATTATTTAAATAATCATGTTGCTTATTGTTGCAGATCTACGTAATTCCCTAATATGCGTGGACCTCATATCCCTCGCCTGCTTGGGTTTAAAATTGTTTAAATAATTGTCGTGGTTATTGTTGCATGTCTACGTAACTTCGTTATATGCGTGGAACTCGCGTCCTCCGGCTACTTGTATTTACAAATTATTTAAATAATCGTTTGGCTTATTCTTTCATCTATATGGCCCCCTTATATGCGTGGGCCTCGCGTCCCCCGACTACTTGAGTTTAAAAATTATTTATATTATCGTTTTGATTATTGTTTCATATCTTCATGACTCCCTTATGTTCGTAGGACTTATATCCCCCAACCTACTTGGGTTTAAAATTGTTTAAATAATTTTCTTGCTTACCGTTGGACGTTTACGTAATTCCCTAATATGCGTGAATCTCATATACCCCGCCTACTTGTGTTTTAAAATTGTTTAAATAATTATCTTGCTTATTGTTGCACGTCAACGTTTGACGTGCGTTGACGTCGCGTCCCCCAGGTGCTTAGGTTTAGAAATGGTATAAATAATTGTCTTGCTTATGGTTGCAGATCTACGTAATTCCCTAATATACGTGGACCTCATATCCCTCCCTACTTGGGTTTTAATTGTTTAAATAATTGTCTTGCTTATTGCTGCACGTCTACGTAATTCCCTAATATGCATGGACCTCGCGTCCCCCAGCTAAGTTTATTGTTATTTAATCGAGATCGATAATATCGAAAATCTCGTTATAAAAATATCGGTATCGTCTCAAATGATTTGGCTACATATCGTACCGATATTGTCTCGAAAATTGATATCATATCGTAATAGCGTGAAGCTCTACTGTTAATTGCTTAGCTTGGGGTCAATCGGTTTAGAACATAGGATGTACGTATATATTTTTATGTAGAACCCAGCTACATCGCCTATTAAGTTTCTATGTTCTTTTTTTTATTAATTTTTAATTGGAATGGTTTCTCTGTCCATCTGCGTGTAGACACTCTTCCACACGAGATGATTTCCCCGACTAATTAGTTTTTTTTTTATTTTTTATTAAACTATCTTTCTCGAAAGTCGAAATCGCTTTTGCCGTTTATTTGAATGTTTAAGGTTTTAGAATTTTTTTAGCCTCATTTCATATATACACATTTATCGATTGTCCGCCTTCTGCCACCTCAATAGGAACCACTGGATCCATGCCTATGGAAAAAGTCGCCGAACAAAATTGCCCCCCCCCCCCCCCAACGCTCTGGATCCGCACCTGACTGCTACTTTGAACTTTTGCAATTAATAAATACAATAATTTGAAAATACTAGTAGATTGTATGTATTATTTATAACAAAAATTTTTTTGTATTTTTTCTCAAATTAATTATTTTAGATAAAAAAATTTATTATTATGAAATTATATTTTCGCTTGTATATACATTTTTCTCTGAACCTATTAATTAAAAAAAAATAGAAGAGATATCTTTTGTTATAAATAATATACAAAATCTGCCACTATTTTAATTATTGTATCTCTTAATTTAAAACAGTTGAAAGTGGCAGTCAGTGCACCAACACATGAGGTAACACTTACATTTGCTTTTTATTTTTAACTCTACAATTCTGTGGCCTCCCGGAATAACCATACATGTGACAAAATTTTTTAAAATCGATTTTATGCGAATAGAGGTGATAGAATTTCGAATCACATGATTTTAGAAAATGTCTGTATGGATGTGTGTGCGTGCGTGCGTGCGTGCGTGCGTGCAGGCGGGCGTGCATGTTTGTAATACATAATGTTCTAAAATTTAGTGTACATAATGTTCTAAAATTTACTTTTCTACTTTCTACTGAATTTATTTCATTTATCAGTTGCATCCCTGTTTCTTTTCAATTTTATTAAAAAAAACCACTTCATGTCCTTGATGCACAATATATTTATACTTTTCTACTTTCTACTACATTTATCTCACTTGTCTGTTATATTCCTCTTATAAAAAATAAAATTATTATCTCTTAGCATTCTTTCTACATTTTTTCTGTGAATCTGTAATAAATTAAAATTTAAAAATTAGATTATTCTTTTTCTAGAAAAATTTTAATAATTAAAGAAACATGGATTGGATCATTCGTAAACCATTTACAAAATTATCAAGAAGGCAGCAATACACTAGAGTTTTAGAGATCAAAAAATTAAAACGATTACAAAGAAGTGCACTGCGAACACGAAAAAATAATAATAGAATGGAAAATCATAATATAAATAGTACATTAGAAAGCAATAGCATTTATCTGGAACATACTGATGAAGTATCATCAACTTCATCCTTTAATGTTTCTAATAGATTAGAAAGCAATGACATGTTATTGGAAAGTACTTGTGAAGTATCATCAAACTCACCTGTTAACGTTTGTAATACCTGCACACTGAAAGATACAGCTAATGTTAGCGCAAATAATAATTCTCAAGACGAAAATGTTGACACTTTCACTAATTTCAAACATTTGCTGCAGCAATGCTGTTTAGACATGAACATTAACCTTTAGAGGGCCGGAAAACCACTAAAATGGCACACCCCCTTATCGACACTTTGTCAGTGTGGACAGGTAAACAATATATATCATAATACTACGCATGTAAAAGTGGCGATTTATCGCCACAACCTGGTCACACTGCACTTTGTCAACGTTCAATCAATGATATAAGATACCTTTTGTCCCAATTTTTGAAGGTGAATTTCCCTCTCAAAATCCCGGCCCTCTAAAGGTTAATACAGTTCAAACGACAGCTTTGCTAAGAGTTCTTCGTGTTCATAAATGCTTTCGGAATTTGCCAAAGGACAGTAGAACTCTTTTAAAAACAGGACGTGCGAAAATTAATTTAATACCTGTTGGCGCCGGAGTATATTGGCACATTGGCTTTATTAAATCATGTGGTGAACATCTTTTATTATATGAAAATCTTCCACCAACACTTGAAATAGAAGTAAGTACTGATGGCTTGTCTTTAAGTCGTAACAATCCGAATCAGTTTTGGCCGATTCAATACAGAATTGTAAATATTGAGAATTTTAAGCCTGTAATTGTTGGTATGTATAAAGGAACCAACAAACCTTCAGACGCAAATGCTTTCTTTCAAAGTTTTATAGATGAAGTACAATTAGCCAAAAAGAAAGGAGGCATACTTGTAGGAAAGCAACGGATTCCTTTTACTTTCAAAAGTTTTATTGCTGATGCTCCTGCAAGAGCTTTGGCATTGAATCATTACGGGTACAATTCCACTTATCCATGCTCTAAATGCAAGGTTGAAGGGTTTCGCTATGAAAATAGAGTTATGATATTTTTAGGTACCGATCATGCAAAACGCACCGATAGAGAATATTTGTGCGAAATTGACGAAGATCATCAAAAAGGTGAAAGCCCTTTAAGTATACTTGGAATACCACCTGTAACCAGAGTCCCATTTGAAATAATGCACCTAGTTTATATAGGTGTAACAGCTAAATGTATGGAAGCATGGTTCTGAGGAAAGTTTGGATTGGATGCCAAGTTAAATAGTTATTTAATTATGGAAGTGTCTTCCCGGTATGTACAATTAAATGCATCATGTCCAGAGGAGTTTGCACGTCGCCCCAAATCATTAATGAAATATAGTAAATTTAAAGCAACCGAGTTAAGGCACTTTCTCAATTATGCTGCGCCAGTGGTTTTGTTTGGCATTCTATCAGAAGAGTATTATTTTCATTTCTTAAATCTACATATTGCGATGCGTATACTTACTTCGCACAACCTTACCACACATCGTTTGAATATTGCTGAAAGAGCTCTTAAGTTATTTGTAAAATACGCATCGGATTTGTATACTCCAGCTTTTATGAGTTATAATATCCACGCACTCTTACATTTAGCTGACGATGCGAGAACTTTAGGACCGTTAGAACAGTGCTCAGCCTTTATTTATGAAAATAACATGCCCCTTTTTAAAAAAAATATTCGAAACCATCCCAAACCATTAGAGCAATTTGCCAACCGCTTAAGAGAAAAAAATAACATTCAACACAACCCAAAAAAAAGCAACATAATCAACAGCGAAAGGGTATCAGTAAAACATAGTAGTGGAAAAGTACCAGACAATATTCAGCTAATGAATTATGAAGAATATAAAGTCTATGAATCAGAGAAATTCAAGTTAAAATTAGACGATTCCAACTGCTTCTGTAAATTGGAAGATGAATCAATGTGTAAAATTCAAAACATTTTAATGATTGACAAAAAAATATTTTTAGCTATTAGAAAATTTGAGGAGATTGGAGATTTTTGTAGAGATCCAATAAAATCTTCAATGGTCGGAGTTTACTTATGTAAAAATTTAAATCATCGTCTTCAATTAATTGCTATTAACAACGTCGTAGCAAAATGCTATGGAATGCCGAGTTGGGCTAGTTCGTTTTCCAAAATTCACGTTTCAGAAAAAAACGAAAATGAATTTATTATTAGTACCTTACTACATTTTTCTGTATAGTATTCATGAAAAATCAGATATTTAATAATAGCTTCAATTTGTAAATACAAATTTTTACTCTATGACCCCAGTGAAAAAAAAAATTAATGCTGATAACAGTTGATATCTGCAGTTATAAATGATAAAAAAAAATTAGAAAATTTTGCTATATACTACTTAATTCGATAATTGAACATAACAGTTAATAACTGAAGAAAACTGATAATAACTATTAATAAATGGACAAAACTGTTTTTAACTGTTGAAAACTGAACACAATTTTGAAGAAAAGTGAAGAAAAATGAACAAAAAATTTTTTTTTAATTTTTTTGCTATTGGAATTTGAACACAACAGTTAATAACTAAAAATAACTGAAGAAAACTGTAGATAACTCTCTCTTTGTCTTTGTTTCAATTCCGACCTTTTTCTGCAGTTGTCTGCAGTGAATAATTTTTTCCTTCAGTTTTGTTCAATTAACTTCACTATTTTTTTTTCGCTAGGGGACCATTTCAATTTGATGAAATATATTTTTACTTAAATATAGATTACAAGAAAATTGTAAAAACATTATATTAGATGAAAATTAATATAAGATGAAAATTCGTCTATAGACTATTTATGAAGTGAACGCAAAGCATTTAGACTTGAGAGAAAAAAATTAGACAATAGATATAATTAGATAACTTAGATTGCAATTGGATGATTAATTTATTGACATTGGAAAACGTACATAATGGATTATGTCCCTGAATTTGCTATTATCATTATGGTATGTAAAAAATTTCTTTTACGGATTTCGAAAAAGGGAAAAACAACTGGAGAAATTTTTTTTTTCAAAATGTAGATACTTTTATTCTCCTATTCAAATATTTGAATCCAATCATGAAAAAACTGAAAAATAAATTTTTCGTAAATCAAAAATTTAACATAAAACAAAAACGAACAAATGAAGCATAAAAAATTATTTTCGTTCCTAATTCGGAATAAGAAAAAAAACAAATTAGCCCTTATTGATTGAAAAAACGGCTTAATATTTCGACTCCAAACTTTGACTGGGTGATAGAACGTTAAAAAACACAGAAGAGTGTTCTCCTAATTCTTACGATTCGACGTATTTTTTTTATAATCTGATTGAAACTGTGTGAATTGCTCGATCGGTAATGGTAGGACCATGGAACCCAGTTAAAACTAACCGATTAATTACAGAAATAACGGCCTACACAAACACGCGACACATATCCATACGTACATTTTCTGAAAAATGTTTATTTTGATTCCTCTGACCTCAAAAGATCTTTTTATCATATTTTTAACGAATCTTGAAATTTCACTATTACAAACCTTCCTCTAGGAGGAACCAAAACTTTAATCCAGACATGCAAAAGACTAATTTACAACAATCACGCGTCTTATGCGCCTCAACCATATTACTATAAATATATATAAATAAGTGATTTATTTTCATCTTCACCCCTTCAAGTTTAGATTAAAATTTTCAGTTTTGATTTTAAGGTGATGTGAAATACCGACATAATTTGAAAAAGAGTAAATCTTATGCAAATACTCATAGAATAACGCAAAAAAATTCGTGAGTATAGTATTTATATAAACAGAGGACTTGACGTTCATGTTTTTTCGAAAAAATATTTTAAATTTATTAAACCGTATTTTCGATAAGTAGAGATCTGCATTTTTAAATACTAATACAAATATTAAAAAAAAATCTGAGTATACTACTTATATTTGACGTTCGTGTTTTTCTAAATAAACCTTTGTAAGTTAGTTTATTTAATAATAAATTCGGGTTAATTTTGAATCTCACATCACCTTAAGTATTTATTTTCTTCAACTTACTTGGTTACTCTGAATAAATTTAAATTTATAATTATTTAACTAAAATATATGGATAACATGTACAGTGAGAAAAAAGTACAGGAAAAAGTACTAAACGTTCAATAAAAATTACGATCTTGTGCAGGGAACGCGACTACAGACTGTAAAAACCCAAAAAAATTATCATACTTTATAAGAAATTTTACCAGAAATATAGGAAAATTTACTATACTCTATTGTAAAATTTACTGTAAAGTATGGTAATTTTTCGGGTCTTTACAGTCTGTGGTAGCTTTACGAGACAGTATAGTAATTTTTCCAAAACTTTTCTCTCAGTGTACGAAATTAATTTCTTTGCTGCTATTAAAAATATTGATCAATTTTTGCACATTTTTAACAGTTAAATAATAATCATGCCAAACGCTGAGACAAATTCACCTCAAAAGCGCCCGCATAAAAAACCTAAGCGGTATATGACTACTGAATCTGATGAGGGAACAGTAACAAAAAGAAAGAAAAGAAGTCTAGAAGAAATGAAAGAGACCTTCTTTAATGAAGGTGCAGAAAATGAAGATCTACAACGTATTGAAAATAAAAAAAGTAGCGAAATTGAGTCGGATCCTGAAGTAATAGAAACAGAAAAAGTGCAATTTGTAAAAGATAGATCGAAACCAGTAAGAGACAATAAAAAAAGATCACCAAGTGAAAAAGACAAACAAATACAAAAAGATAATGTAAAATCAGTTTGTAGAACTGAACAAATTGATACGTCACAAATTCTTGAAGAAGGTATTTATTTTAATTTTTGAAATTTATATAAATTTTTATAATTTAAAATTTTAAGTTATAACTTTTTTATAGTTTGATCTGCGAAAATAAGATCTCTTTATGTATGACTATTAAAATACTCTCTTAGATAAGTGATGGCCGGATGTTGTGAAGCATTAAAAGATTGATTTTCATTGGTCTATATGAAAAAAGCGTGAAAATTTGTGACTTCCGTTACATTTGAATTTTTTTAATGAATTATTTATTTTTGATTATTTAACGCTTAAATAAATACTTAAATCAAAATTGAAAAAGATAATTATATGTTCATGCTTTGAAAAATTATTTGATAATTATCATTTAGATTAATTGAAATGAAATCATAATAAAAGCTTATATCATAACCTCAAAAAACAAAATAGTTCGTAGCGCGTTTGGATTTGACTAGTATATAATACGAAACAAGATTCTTAAAATAACGAAACAAATATTTTAGGGAATTATTATTGCCAGTTTACGTATTGTCAAAGAAATTCAATGAAACAAACAAATCTGTGAAAAATTTACACCTCGATTTATAATTTTAATTTATTTTTGAATTAATGGAAATAAAATTTTCGCGTTACCTAATCACATCATATATTATGTAATTATACTACTTCGGGCCCAAGAGGCATTATCTTTTATTTCTGAAAATTTATAATTTTTTATTTTTTAATTATAAATATTTGAGTAAAAATTGAATGAAAACAATTGGAACCTTATTTATAATCGTAATTTCTTTATGACGATAGTACAGCACAATTTACTGCGTTTTGTTGTTACAAAATGTGATGAGTATGATGGAAATACACAACATACATCTTTAATAGTTTCCACTAAAATTATTGAAAATAAAGTATCAGAAGAAATGCAAAAATTGCGATTCTTGGTTGTCTCAAAAATACAAGAATTAAAGGAGCATATTGATATTAAACTACAAGACATGGCATCGTAAATATAACATTTTTAAAATACTCTAGGAATAGCAAAAAAAAATACTCTGGTAGAAATTCATTTATATGAAATGGCCAAGAAGTTAAAAAATAGCTAGTAAAACTGACTTGTTCATCGCTTCCATGAAACGGTTTTTTGACTATTTATTGCCCATTTTATAGATTGACGCAACAACAAAATATTCGTATTTGATTTACTTACTGATTTGATAGTCCTCTCTTAAAAAAATGATAGCCGGAAGTAGTGGCTCATTTAAAGACTCGATATGATTGGTTATTTGAAAAAAGTGCGAATATTTGAATTTTTTAGATTGAAAATGTGCTAAACTTGAATATTGAAACTCAAGTATTTATAGAACTACTAAATAATTAAAATAGAATAAAAACATTTGATTTTGTATAATTATATCTAATAATTATCTTATCATTTAAACTAATTAAAACTAAATCATAGTGAAAAATAGTGGTCACAACCCAAAAAAGAAAATAGTACGCGCGCAGCGCGTTTGAATTTTGCTAGTAAAGTAAAAAGCATTAAAGTGCTTTGGATGGTTACCAAAATATAAATAAATATCCTTAACTAAAAAAGCATTTGTTATACTCGTTCTAAGATTAATTCAGCAAAACTTTTATTTCTCCATCTGATTCTGTCTTTCTCACTCCTCGTCATAACTTATTTCCAGACTAAAGAAAGTGAGGATCAGTTGGAAGTCTTTCAAACTAGATACTGAAGAACAAGCTTGTGTTTATCTTCGAAAACTAATTCTATTTTTCAATCTATTAAATGACCAAATAATAGGAGAAAAAGCATTTCACCGACAGCTAGAAACTAGACAAGATTCCTTTTTTATAGCAAATTCCAATATAAAAATGGTCAGTTATTAGTTATAAAATATTTTAGATTTCCACCAGGGTAATTGAGATCTAAAAAATAACGTTTTTAAATCATGATAAGTTGAAGATACAAATGTTCCTCTAATATTGTTATAAATAATTAAATTTGACTATTTTTAAAGAGTAAATTAAAAAATAGGCTTTTAACTGCTAAATTTTCATTTTGAAACAGTTATTTTTTAGAAAGATATAGTAATTTCGAAAATACATTTTAAAGCGCGAGATTAGGTCTCTATGTGTCAGCTACACGGAGAGAAGCCATATAGGAATATTTACAAATTTCTATAGGAACATTAAAATTTTTTTATAGGAAAATGGGGACAGACTATTTTTGTACTAATGTTTCCAATGAAATCGAGTTTTTACGATGCTTACTTTACATACTATAATTTGAAATATAATATAATAGGAAGAAAAGGTTCTTGAAGTTACCAAAAAAATCAACAAACCCCATAAATCTTTTACATCTTTGATCTGATTTTAATTTTTAAGGTTTCATTGTATTCCTTGTTCAATTTTAGGGTGAGGTATCCATATCAAAATTGGGGAATTTTTAATTAAAAATTAAAATCATATAGATACAAAAAAAAATGAAAAAGATTTATGGGTTTTGTTGATTTTTTTTTCAATTAGCGATATCTTCTTTAACCCTTTGAGGGGCACATTTTTCTGTTGAACCCACAACCGAAATCAAGATGGTACTTAAGGTTTTTAGGGTCGCTGATTACGAATCTGGCATCAGAATTTCAAAATTCAAAATGGCGAATCCAATATTGCGGCTATTTGAAGTTAAATTTTCGGGTTTTAAAGCGATTCTTTTGAAACTCTATAGAAAAAGGTTTCTGGGGTCGCTGATTACGTATCTGGCATCAGAATTCCAAAATTCGAGATGGCGGATCCAATGTAGCTGCTATTGTAGCTTGAATTTCCGTGTTTTTGAGTAAAGATTGCTGTAAAGAGGTTGTGGTTAATTTTCAACATTTACATCCGCCATAGTGGATCCGTCATTTTGAATTTTCAAAGTCGGGAACCAGATTCATAATCAATGACCCTAAAAATCCCTATACAGACGATTGCACCTAAAATAATCGGATTTTTCTAGATTTTCAAATTTTAATGCCGCCATATTGGATCCGCCATTTTGAATTTTGAAAATCGGATACTGGAATTATAATCAGCGCTCCTAAAAACCCCTGTAAACGTATTTTCATTGCATTTGTTCAAAAAATGACTTCAAAACGAATATAATCGGAAAAATTAGCGTTTTTTTTTAATTTCAATTGTTTATAACTAATTATGTAGATAGAAATTTGGATTTTTCTACTAAGAAGATGTGTTTTACAAGATATGAGGATCTTACGAGAAAAGGTTTCGATGGTTTCGGGTTCAAAATGTTTCTTCCATGAACAAAAAACTGGAGGAAATTTGGTGTCTCACATATGAGACACCGCCCCTCAAAGGGTTAACAGTATTGATATACCTTGGAAAAAATTTTTTTGGTAACTTTAAGAACCCTTTTTCCTATTATATTATTTGTCAAATTATAATACGTATGTGAAGTAAGCATCATAAAAAATTTGTGTATATAAGTCAGAGAAAAGCGCTGGAGCCACCTTAAACATTATGGATTCAAATTAAAAAATTCATTATTTACTTTTCTTCTAGTTTAATAAATAATACGAAACATATGGAATACAAACTTGAACCTCCTGATGGATTCCCAATAAAAACAATGGAAGAATTTGATGCCTTTGAAAGAGATAATGCGAAATAAGAGGAAGCTGTAAGTTAATTATATTTAATTGTTATTGGAAAGGGTATTTCTTATTGCTCAGTTTTTCATGTAATTATTGCTTTACTATTTTTAACATCCGTGGTAGAAAATTAATCATGTTTGTTGGTTAACATGTTAATCAAATGAAAGCATTTCCGACCAAAATAAATTTTTAAACATTATTAAAAGTATGGAAAATTATAATCTCATATGCAAATATTGACAATAGAATATGATTTTATGAACGAAAATTAAATATCTATCTTTAACAGTAAAAAATAATATTAGTGTCACGTTTTTAACTCCAAAATTAACCAATAATTATATAATAACACTATATAACTTTGCAGCAAAGATATTTTATCTTGTGGGGTGGAAAAGATGTTGTAAAGACGGCCAACAGTTTCTTAAAAAATTCAATGAGCGACGAACTTTCTATCCAATTTAATTGGGAGAAAGGAGAAAGAGTCGAGCCCAATGATAATGAAAATGCTGGACCAAATCGAAGACTTTTAAACAAAACAAAATTAACTAGAGCAATTTTCTGTAAGTAACAATGATTTAATTTAAATGTAGTTAGTACCTAGTGGTAGAAACTTTGTTAAATTTGAATAATGTAGAAGCTAATTGTCATACTCTACCAAGTTATTGCTTTAAATAAAATTCGAAACTAATTTAATTATTCGACGTTTCGGACATTTTTTTATTCAAACTTTATCCCTCTTAAGGAAACTACACAAAATTCGATATAATTATTGTTTACATACGTTTTTTGAATCACGCAGTATAATAAATTAACGAGCGAGCGTTAGCGAGCGAGGTTATACTGCTAGTAATAAATTAATAAAACAAACTTACATAAAGAGATTGAGAGTCAGTAACTTGTACGCGAGAACGAAATTCGGCGCTTATATAGTATATTATGTCTTTTCCCACGATATTTTCTAATAAGTTATTTTTTCGACATATATCATTACTCAAATATGTTAAATGTATATGAATATCTATAATTTCGATATTTAATCATTGACTTTTTAATTTTATTTAAAAAAATGGCTTGGTAGTATGGCCATTTCAGCTTCTAGATTATTAAAAAATGATTTCATTTGATAAATACTACTAATTTATTTTTAGTTTTGTCAATACATAACATTCTTTTAATTATTTATCTATGCTAGCGGAAACGAAAATATTAAAAAAATTTAGGAACGGTCAAAGTAATGAAGTAATTAAGTAGTCTAAAAATCTAAGCATCGTATATTTATGCTGAATTTTCGAAATTTTTTACACTTATATTTTCTGCAATTTTTACTTTTTAGTTTATTTTCGTGTAAATGTAAAGAAATGTCTAAATCTATAAAATATTCTAATTCGTAAAACGAGGTAACAGTTTACAATTTCTTACACAAGCTTAAATTTTTTTACATAATTTACATTTATATAAAATATATATTATTATATTTATTTATTCATGTATCAATTTTACAAGTAATATGTAAAATTGTTAACCAATGTACATATACGTCATGTTACGTGTGCACAGTAAGCATAACGTGACGATCGGGTTGCTCTTATTTTTTATTCATTTAGGTTCCGAATTGATTTCATATATTTACTAAAATTAATTTTTATTTTTTTCAGTTGCTTTAAAGAAAATTACTTTACAGATGGAAAGAGATGGAGAAAGAAATTCAAGTCTCACTATTGAAGAATTTAATTCAATAATGCAAAGCGCCCTTCGAACTGCAAAACAGAGGTACCGCGATAAGAGAAACCGTCATATCAGAAGACAAACTCGAGGATCTGCAGATAGCTTACAGCCCCTTAGAGAACTTCAAGAACAATTTGAAAATTCAAATTGATTTTATTGCAATAGGAAACAAGATTTAATTATTTATTTAATTATTATATTTACTATTTTACTATAGGCCTTGTACAAAAATTTATCATAAAGTATTATTAGAAAAAATAATTGCTGTGATGAAATTGGTTAAGGTATGAAATAGGTAATAGTTAATCATAAAGAAGTTAAAGTATGATAATTTAAAAATTCGTAGTCGATTTTTTATAAAGTTTGAATACTTAAGCTTACGGATAGGAGAAAACTTTTGGAATGCCGTAAACGTAAAAAATAAATACCTCGAAAAATAAAGTTGCAAATGATAATTTATCTTTATTATATATTTTCTATTTATCATCTATCGTTTACATAAATCTTGGAATTTTTCCACATTTTCTATTTTTCCTCAACTGTTTATATAAATTTTGGCATTTTATTTTTCGGAACAAAGAAGTTTAGTGTAAATTAATTATCGCAATTTTATTTTTCGACATATTTATTTTCTATATTTATTACTTCCTTACTCAACCTTATGTATGTTTCTCCTTTATACTGACCGAATTAATTACATTGTTAATTTTTAATAAAGGTATTGACGTTTGTAATAAAAACTTATTATTGACCAAAATTTATTCATTTTACTGCGAAGAATCTACTGCACGTGTAATTAGAGAATCTACCGTAATTCTGCTAAATGCACGCGTGCATTACGTGTCTTAACCTCACTTCAGTTGTCATAAATTTGCTACATATCTGATGTAAAAAATCTACTGCATTTGCCATTCAAGAATCTGTTGTAATTCTGCCGTACGTACGCGTGCATTACACGTTTCTTAACTATATATACACCAGGTGCCATAAATCTGCTGCGAATCTACTGCGAAGAACCTGTTGCACGCTCCATTTGAGAATCTGCTGCAATTCTGCTGCACGCAGGCGTGGATTATCCGTCTCTTTATTGCACCCAGCTACCGTAAATCTGCTGCTAATCTCCTGCGAAGAGTCTCATGCACGTTCCATTGGAGAATCTGTCGCAATTCTGCTGCATGCACGCGTACATTATAAGTCTCTCTTAATTGCACTCCAGCTGCCCTAAATCTGCTGTTAATCTGCTGCGAAGAACCAGATGCACGTTCCATTTGAAAATCTGCTGGAATCCTGCTGCACGCACGCGTGCATTATGTGTCTCTCGTTATTGCACTCCAGCTTCTGTAAGTCTGCTGAACATTTGCTGTGAAGAACCTGATGCACGTTTCATTGGTGAATCTGTCGTAATTTTGCTACATGCACGTGTGCATTATAAGTCTCTCTTAATTGCACTCCGGTTGCTGTAAATCTGCTGTTAATCTGCTGCGAAGAACCAGATGCACGTTCCATTTGAAAATCTGCTGTAATTCTGCTGCACGCACGCGTGCATTATAAGTTTCTCTTTATTGAACTCCAGCTTATGTAAGTCTGCTGCACATTTGCTGTGAAGAATTTGCTGCACGCGCCATTTGAGAATCTGCTGCAATTCTGCGGCACGCACGCGTGCATTATGCGTTTCTCCTTATTGCACTCCAGCTTCTGTAAGTCTGCTGTACATTTGCTGCGAAGAATCTGCCGCACGCGCCATTTGAGAATCTGCTGTAATTCTGGTGCAATCACGCGTACATTATGCGCCTCTCTTTGTTGCACTCCAGCTTCTGTAAGTCTGCTATAATTCTGCTGCAAGTATCTGCTGCAATGCTCTGACTACAGAACTATAAGCGCATGCGGAAGCAGACGATGCATGTTCTGCGCACTCGCACCTGCGTCAGAATGTTATTTCAACAGTTTGTTTTGCAGAGTTTTTGCTTTCAGATAGAGAAAGATTTTTTTCTTAGTGCTTGATTATTTTTATTCATAAGTGAATTTAGGACTAAAAATTTACTGTATTGTGTATGTGAAGATATATGTCTGAAAAATGTAATTGTAATTATAATACAAGCGTCCAGTAACAGTTTTGTTTAAATTTGGAAGGTAGTTTCAGTTCAAGATGAGAATGCTGTATGAAAATTAATACTGAAAAACATGTGCATTGGCAAGATTGAATTAAGTATTTTAAAGAAGAGGCAGTAAAAATTTTTATCGCATAAAAATAAATACATCTTTTTTCTAAGAAGGATGAAAGTGACATATTAAGTCTAACTCACTACAGGATATATAATTCAATTCAGAAGATTTGTGAATTGCAATAAGTGTCAAGATGTATCTATACACATAAAAGCGACAAGCCTTCTCACAAGAATACAGGCTTAAATTCAAGATATATTTAATATTTAATATGTCTAATCAAGTAATCATTAAAAAAATGGGCTTATCGGCTTTTATATACTTATGTACTTTTGTCTATGACAGTGACGGCTTCTTAAGTTTCGATTTGGATCATTGGAATTTCATATTTCATATTAAGACCTGGCGCATAGTCTACATTTATTTTAGTATTATAAATAATAATCTAACTCAGTACAGTGTGTTAAAAAGTGATTCAACAGTGGATGAATCAAAAGTACAAAAGGACAGATTGAACAGTAACTTTTAATGGAACGAATGCTGCTAGCTTAGCAATAATTTTTAATGGAACGGATGCATGCAAGGTGCTAGAGCTTCTGTTTTAACCATTTTATATGGGAGAACAGATAACAGATATACAGGAAAATAAGTTTCAAGAAGGAAAAGAATGGGGATTAAATGGCTGATTATTTTTTGAGTATTATGGTATTTTTCTTTGCAGGCTTGTTTCTCAAAATGTCATTTTTTAAAGTTTGTCGTAACTTTTCTCTGAGACCAGTCGATGAATTTTCATGAGACAAAGTGCAAATTGTTTCTAATTTATGTAGTTATGGGCGTAAGAATTGCCATTTTAAGGTTTTCATGTATAAGTATTTTTTTCATGGCAAAAACCCAAAATTCAAAAAAATGCAAAAAATGATTGCAAAAAATCAGTTTTTGCCATGAAAAGAATACTTATACATAAAAACCTTAAAATTGCAACTCTTACGCCCATAACTACATAAATTAGGAACAATTTGTACTTTGTCCCATGAAAATCCATCATGCGGTCTCAGAGAAAAGTTACGACAAACTTTTTTTCTTGAAAATGCTATAACTGAGGGTAAAATGAGTTTAAGGACCTCTGCCTTGGCTCATTTTATTCAAAATAAGTTATATTTACAATATATTTTGATTATTTTATTATAATAATAATTTTTATCATTTTTTTAGGTAATTTTGGCCAGAAAGGCCTATAGGTGTAAGACCGCCTTAAAGAATCGATCAAATTGCAATACAACAGTTAATAGTAAGTTATAAAGTACTCTTGTATATACGTGTATATACTTGTAAATAACTGTTCATCATCTATAGTTTAGAATGATGTATTGAAAAATAACGATCGACGACAAAATTTCGAAGATATCTTTACGTGTAAAATGAAAAGCCGCGCTTCCTGTGTATAAGATATATCTATATAAACTACCAGGGCCGTAGTACTTGATCAATAGTGATGAATAACTTTTTTATCTTTTATATTGTAGGGTGCTTAAATGCTTAAGAGTACTTTATAACTTACTATTAACTGTTTTATTGCAATTTGATCGATTCTTTAAGTAAAAATGCAATGCACCCTAAAGAACCTCCCAATGATACGGACCAGCGCGCCGAAGCCACCTTAAGGAGGTACATAGGTGATACGAAGATGCAGAGATCATAATGAAATTTGAATACATTATTCTTTCAATTATGCGGAGCACGCACGATTTTTTTCTATATTTATTATCGCACATATTTTGAAAATATTTGATTTGAAAGTTTGTAGGTTGTACACGGGATCTTATGGGACTCGGTCAAAAACAGCTGATTGACATAGAGTGCGATTTTGTAAAAAAGCAGGAAGAGCAATAAAAAACTAACGAACATATTAGCTAAAACCTTGAGAAACTGTTCGCCAAAGTTTAACTAGTCTAACCGCATGAATTTCCGAGTATTTAACGAAAACGTAAACAAAACATCAAGCTTGGTGGCTGCGCACGGTGGTGCGCGGTAAGAGGGGGGCCGGTGCGCGGTGCGAGGGGAGTACCCCTCTCCTCGCCCCGCGGCATGACTGCTATGTACCTCCTTAAGGTGGTTTGATAGCTCACCGCTCGCGGGGCATGAGGAGGGGGTCCCCTTTTTAAAAGAATCGCGTCATAAGTGTTTTGTGTTTTACCAAGGTACTTCCATAAGAGCCCGTGTATAAGAGTTGAACTTTGAAGTTGAATAATTTCATAATCAAGTTGACAAACGATCTGAAATTTCACACACTAATAGAAAATCAATCGAAGAACAACAATATTTAGTTTTTGGAATGACGTAACCTTTTTTATTTCGGTATTGAACCTCCTTAAAGGGGGTCTTACACATAGTGGCTTCTGAGGCCTTTTTAAAAAAAGGTATTCAATGAATTTTCATGGGACAAGTCCTAAATTACTTAAAATTCATACAGTAATGGCCCAAAGAATTGGAAATATTAAAATTATTTGATTAATTATTTTAAAAAATTGAAAAACCACTTTTAATTGCTTAATTTTAAGAACTTTTGTAATTTTCTTTGTCGTTTTTAGCATTTTCAAATTATTTAATAAAATATTTTTAATATTTTCAAATCTTCGGGCAATAAATACATGAATTTCAAGTAATTTAGACCCATGAAAAGCCATCGATTCAGCTGATTTTGGCCTCAGAAGCCACTAGGCGTAACACGCCCTTAATGGATACGTATACGAAAAACACCTATTTTGAAAAATTCGTAACTTTTGCAAATATCCAAAAAACCGAAGGAAACCAATTGGGTCGTTTTCTAGAAGGTTAAAACTTTTTTTTCCGCTCAATGCGAGTCCAATCGGTTTTGATAGAAAAAAGTTACAGGGGTGCCAACATTGCGATTTTCGAAAATCGACCATTTTGAAAGAGCTGTATGTTTGCTTCTATTTAATCAAATCAATCGTTGGCCGAGTGAAAATGAAACGTATTTTTAAGGCGAAGAAAATAGATCCTACCCGATCTCAATATCTATAAAACTCGAGGAACTACGAAAGTTGAAAGATAACCTTAAAAATGAAAATATTTAGATTCACGCTTTCCTTTGTGTAAATATTTCATTGCGTTATTTTTATTCCACAAATTTTTTTTCTAAAATTTGTCAAAATAACAAAGAAATTCCTTCTTGAATCATTCAAATCGATCAAAAAACGAGCCGCACAGAATTTTTTGAAAATAGCCATTTTTTGACAATTTTTCGAAATTCAGCACAGTGTAGCTATCTCAATATTGGATATGGGGAGCTAATATTGGGGCTTTCTCACTTTTTTTATATGTACTTTCACAGGAAAAATTAGCGAGGAAGACGGTTGACCCCTGTGACCGGTTATGACCGAAAAGTACAAGAACGACCCATATATATAAAAGTAACTTTATTTGTAATACAGTCCTTCTCGATTATAATAAAATAAACGGTCGCACTTAAACTCTTTCTTTGATACAATACTAAGGATCACTATCTTCTCGCGTGTACTTCGCTTGATGATTGACGACATACTAAACGGACGCAGGAGGGGCGAGCGGCGCGGCGCTCGCACGCAGCGGCGGCGCTCGAGAAAGACCAATAAAGAGTAAGGAGCGGTGGTGATGCCAAAGCACACATTGTGTGTGCCCGAATTCTCAACAATAAAATATTCTCTGAGAAAACGTAATTCAACAATATTTAAAAAAATGTTTAACCTCGAATATCTTTGGTCATAATGAACCGATATTTTCGCGTAACGAACTCGGTTCGAAGATATAAAAAAGATATCTCTGTGCCAAATTTTAAGGCGATTGGTTGACTTTTACTCCTGTTATCGTCGAAGAAAGAAAATTCACTTATTTTCATAAATATTTTTTCTCTCGAAAATAAATGAAGATAATAACTTGAAATTTTAACCAAATATAGTCTTCGATGAATGTATAAGTGGTTAAAATTTGAAGTAGATAAATAAAATATTTTTTGAGAAATTAATTTATGAAATATGAAAACGTTTTCCTTAATTACAAATGACAGACTAAAGATAATTTAACTTCTCAAAAAAGAAATTGTAGGTAATTTAACAACCTTTAAAAAAAAACTAATGATATTAAGTTATAAATACTGTAACATATTAAAATATAAGAAAAACGAAAATTTCAAAATCATTTTTTGATATTAAAACAAAACAAAACGCACAAGATCCAGAAATCGGTTATGGCATCTCTATTCTATATGAAAACGAAGAAAATAAGCTTTGTCTCACGAACATCAATCGATTGGTTCAAAAGTTATAGCCGGTACATACACACACACGCACACGCACACGCACACACACATGCACACGCACACGCACACACACACACACACACACACACAGACAGACACGAAAATTTTTTTGCTCAACAACCTCAAATATTGGTACCAAAAGTCTTAAAACATGTTTTTAAACATTTTTTGTTTCAAAAATATTTTTCACCATTACAAAGCTTCCTCTTTGAGGAAGCAATAAAATTTTACATACATAGTTACGAATATTTATAGCAAAATTAAGGAAAAAGATACTATAATTATGTCGTTTTAGTATAGACAACTACACAAAAAAGTTATCTCAAAGCGGGACATCCAATTTTTAAATAAATAATTATTAAAATCGATCTGTTAAGTATTAACGTTATTTATGAATGTATAAGAAGTATGCATGAATGTTAGCTTTTTACTATTAACTCAAAAAATGTCAGTTAAAAGACATTGAAAGTTGTACCAATTCTCGTGAAAAACAATCAAGATGCCGAGTTCGTTCATGGTTCATACACTGCTTTCAAAGGGTACTGTTTGTTATATTTTTTGTTAAATTCATAACGTTTTGGATTTAAAAAAAAAACAAATAATCGAATAATTAAAACTCAAAAATGACTAAGGAATTTTGGTTTCTATGATTTAAGTTAATATACATCAGGTAATTATTAGTATTTAACTTGAGTTTGTAATTGTATTCACAATTTTACTCCCCATTGTCAAATGTAAAAATTGTTGTTTTGGTCAATTCTGACCAGATCCGTTGGGAGCAGGAAAGAAAATAGACTACGATGCTAAGTAGTTGCAACGTTTCGTCGACGGGTTTGTCGACCTCTTCAGGCTAAGTTATCGCACAGCGATCCGTCGACGAAACGTTGCAACTACTTAGCATCGTAGTCTATTTTCTTTCCTGCTCCCAACGGATCTAGTCAGAATTGACCAAAACAACAATTTTTATTATTAGTATTTGTTACTGTCCCAGTTCAAAGTGCGCTTTTGACGTCATAGTAATGCCTATTTTACCTTAAATATAAAGTATAAATTAATTATTATATAAAATAATATATAGTCGTCAATCTTGTATAATTATATTTTTCTTTTATTTTTCAGGTGTTACAATTGTTAAAAAATTTTTTGAAAAAAAAGCGTTTTTTGTCATTTTGAATATTTGCTTTAGATAAATTCAAAATAGAATGGGTTTGCCCGAAAAACAAAAATTAGTTGTAAAAGGGATTGGGTCATGTACTGGTGATGAATCTATGTTAAATGATGAACATATTTTGGAATTTAATAATATACTTAAAAATTGTTCATCTTTCAATATGCAATCGTCGCTATTCGTTCAAAAACCTTATAATATCATTTCAATACCAATTAATTGTGAATATATACAATTACTATTCTCAGGTAATTCTAAAAAAGGTCATTGGATTTGTATGTACTATAGCAATAACATTATACATGTTTATGATAGTCTTAATGCTAAATGCTTAAAAGAAGAAGATAAAGTTTTCATCAATAGATTATTTCCAAACAATCCTGAATTAAAAATTACTTTCGAAACAGTAGTCACAAACTAATTCTTATGATTGCGGAATTTTCGGGATAGCTTTTGCGATTTCTATTCTCTTTAATATATGTCCATGTAGCTTATCTTTTGATATTTCTCAAATGCGATTACATTTGTTAAAAATATTTGAAACACGTGCCATAAGAATGTTTCCACTTTCTCAAAATTCTGCCTATGAATATATAAATCACACCACCTAAATAATCGACTTACGCACTAGTTTCGAACGGTATTTTATACCACGAGCGCCGAAAAATCATATCAAAGTTGTGATTTTGAGGTTAGAGTGGTATAAAATACACTTTATTTACAATACATTGACTATTTTTATCATTTTAAATAAATAAGTCACATTTCAACTATAGTTTTTTTAATTTTAGGTACCATCTTCAGCACTGTTTTGACTAGGGATTCATGAACGAACTACCTTTAGGTGAATAAACTTCATTTAATCATTTTATAAATTTTCACAATAACTTAAATTTTTCAGATAAAAATTTTTTTATGCTATTTTTTATTTTAAATAAAAAATTGAATGCCATGCGATTGACTCCAAAAAAATACGTACAGGAAGGAAATTTCGAGTAGTTATCAAATCTTTATAATCTCATCTCCCTTCCTCTCTTCCCCAACTCTCTCTCGCCCTCTATTTCAACCTCTCTCTCTCTCTCTCTCTCTCCTCTCTCCTTTCTCTCAATATCCGTCAAACTCTGTACCAAAAACTTTAATGAGAGCTTAAATATGTTTTAATACAATCAACACGTTTTTAAAAAAAAATAATTTTTTAAGTACGTTTTAACAACACAATTTTTGTCTAGACCTTTTATTTCTTCGAACCTCATCTATTCAATAAGCACTCTCTGCAAATGGTAATAATTTTTTTCATGACTGTACCAATAATAATATTGTTAATATAAAACTTTCTACGAAAGTATAAAATAAGGCAAGTATAGACGTTTTTTCTAAAACTGCAAATCAAACAAATGAAAGTTGTGAAATCAATTATCAATAGTCAAGTAATGCAAACAACTCTCGGAAACTACTGTATGACTGTTCTCAGAAATGTATTAAAATTTCTTTATCTTTCTATACAAATTAAACACGAGAAAGTACTGAAATAATATAAAACTTTCTACGAAAGTATAAAAAAAGGCAAGTATAGACGTTTTTTCTGTATAATCTATAAAATAATAATATTTATGATTTTTTAAAAGGAATCAAATAAATACCAGTGAAAAAGTCTTTTACTTCTTTGAGTCATTGTATGCTGAACAAATTATATGTCAGTAAGTACATTCAAATTGTTCACTGCAAATCAAACAAATGAAAGTTGTGAAATCAATTATCGATAGTCAAGTAATGAAAAAACTCTCGGAATCAACTGTATGATTGTTCTCAAAAATGTATTCAAATTTGTGCATTCTTCTATACAAATTAAACACAAGAAAGTACTGAAATCAATTTATTGCAGTCAAGTAACCGTAAGTTAACTTGACTGACATATTTGTGCATTCTCCTATACAAATTAAACACAAGAAAGTACTGAAATCAATTTATTGTAGTCAAGTAACCGTAAGTTAACTTGACTGACATAATAGAACTTTTAGTACCTTTTGTGTAAAATTACATTTTACGCCCACGTTGTAACTTCAAAAATATTTAGCCAGCGGGCATAAAGTACTACTTAACGCCTAACAAGCGCAATAGCTCACATACTCCTACAAAACTTTATAGAACCTACGCACTTTACGCCCGTGTGGGTGAAAATTATTTTAATTATATAACTATTATGCCTTCCTTTTATTTCTAAAATTCATAAGAATTTTATCAGATATTTACGAAAAGTTAAAGCCTATATAAAAAAATTACATAGTTACCAACACATCCCCATTTTTCATTATTCTTTCTCAATTTTGAAATTTCTATAATATTACGCATCTTGGGAGGACAATAGAAGTCTATATAGGGCTGCTCTAGCAGTGGTGGTCCTCCAATCTCCCATACATACTTGGCGGGCCCGACGGTTTGCAGTTTACCGGTGGGCTTTGTAGTATTCTACATTTACAAATGTAGAATACTTACTAAATTTTTGCATAAATTGATTAACAATGTTTATACCTATAAGCCCACTATAAATAATAACATTGGCATTTATTTTTATTACCGCGAGTGTAGAGTGGAGGCGCCGACCTGCAAGCGTGCGAGAGAGCAAGAGAGAGTGCAAGTCCGTGCCGCTTGTGCCACGAGCGAGAGACGGCAGCGAGCCAGACTGCCAACCTTGTAAGCGAGAGCGAGAGAGAGAGAGAGCGAGCGCGCAACTGCCGAGAGAGCGAGAGAGAGAGAGTCGAGTGCACCGGCTGCTCCTTAGATCGGTAAGTTATATTCTCCTCTCGCGTATTTCATGTAAAAGGCTTGCACGGAAATCGCCCCGTGCAAGCTTTCTGTGCCGTGTACGTGCGGGTGTGTGTCAGCTCGCCGTACTTAACACTGCGCGCGAGAATAGCAGCTTCGCGCGCGCCGTAACGTTCGCGCGTTTGAATAGTAACTGCCGCGCGTGATTTAACTGTAATTTTGAATAATACTTGCGTAGTGCATGTAAGTTCTAAGTGTTTTCTAATACATTGTTATTTCTCGTACTCAGCGCGTTATTATTTATATAACCCGTCCTTCTCCCGGATACCGCCACCTCCGCGGGAAAACGACTCCGCCGGTCGTTTTCATATCTGAGCGTAGCGGCCGCGCGCTTTACTCTTCGAGCGCGCGCTTTTCACTCAGCGATCCAATTAGTTGGAAAGCGAAGTTCGTGTGCGATCTTCGCGTTGTTTTCGGGATTCCAGGAGCAAGTCATTTTAGTCTGACACCCGCGGCACCGTGTTCTAGGGCATCGCTGGCCTGTGGCTTGTTGGGATTTTCCCCCCACTAGCCATCCCGTTACAACTGGCGCCACAACGTTTTGGGGGTGGAGAAGGACCTGCGGCGCGTACGTGATTCGCGGCGAAGCTTGGCGCGAAGAAGCTCAGCAGCGTAGCTGAGCGTAAGCTGCACACAAAGGCTCTTCATGCCGCAGCTCGTAGGCGCGTGTGTGCGTGTGCGTGACACAGCCGTGCTGTTGCGAGAGTGCGGTCGAGAGGTTAGGCGTGCGATAGCCAATAACCCTCGACCTAGTGTGCCGACGAGGAGAGATATTGATCGCGGAATTTTTGGCGCGTTGAGGAATTATTGTTAACAATTAAAGTTTTTTTTAATAACAATTAATTTTTTAACGACAAAATTTGTTTTTTTTAAGCGATAATTAATTTTTTTTAATTAATTTTTTTTCTCGTCTCGAAAATTTTTTTTTTCTTTTCGTCCTCTCGTATTTCCGATACGAATTATTTTTTTTTCGACGAAAAATAAAAATTTTTTTTTTTCTTTTATCGTGCAGTTAGAAGAAAATCGAGAGAAAGTCGGCAAGCACTCTCGGAACAAAAAGTTGACTGTGCGCCCGAGTAAAAACTCGAGCGCAAGAATCCCCTCGAACTTAAAAATTGTTTTTATTTTTTTTTTAGGTGAAAATTGTATTTATTTTTTTGTGTTTTTGGTGATATTGTCCGTTTTGCACATATATATATAGTTTTTTTTCACATATATTTATTTTAAAATTACAAGTGCGAGTAGTGGAGCGTAATTAATTACAAATCGTAATTACTTACAGAAATAGCTTTTATTTTTTTTTTAGAGCCGCATACGGGAAATCCTCGTGCATTATCGAGGTTAAGAGCAACCGCCGTAGCTCTTAGAAAGTAACTCGGGTTCGCATTGAAAAAGCCAGCTCACGGGTTGAAAAGGCAAACTCTCTCTGCCATCAATCCGGATACTACTCGCGCTAGTAAAATAAGTTCGTGGGGAAGCGCACAGCCAATTGACACCATGGCCCGATCATCGCAGTTTGCGGAATCTGCGATACTCAATTGGGCGTATACACAGCCCGAAGAGGAAATTATCGAGGCCATGCAAGCCCTTGGTCTGCAGCAGTCAGATCTGCAATCAGTGAATATGCTGACAGCGATCAAGTGGCTTATGGGCGATTACAGTGCCGCCGATTTCGTGCCAGAGCCGGAGCTGTCGGAGAAGCAAGCGTTTGCTAAACGCGAGCAGTCCCGAAGGGCGTTCATCGACTTAACGTTGATGAACAAGTCTGGGTCGACTATTGTGGATCCCAATACTGATCCAGACCAACCGCACCCGTTCATTACGCTCCTTGATGACCCGATAGTGATGCAAAAACTCTCGGAGTCTCGGAGGATGAACGCTCCACAACAAGCACATAATGCAGTGGTGGAGCCAGCGGATGAGGCAAACGGCCAGGAGGGTTCCGGGACAGAGATATTGAGCTCTGCAGCACCCACCGGGACATCTCCAGCCGAAGCCGAGGGACAGCTCCAACAGCAACAGCTTCAACAGCAACAACTGCAGCAGCAGCAAATGCAGCAGCAGCAAATGCAGCAGCAGCAAATGCAGCAGCAGCAACTGCAACAGCAGCAAATGCAGCAGCAGCAAATGCAGCAGCAACAAATGCAGCAGCAGCAGCAGATGGAGCAGCAGCGACGGTAGCAACAGCAACAACAGCAGGAGCAGCAGCGGCAGCAACAGCAAAAGCATCAAGAGCAGCAGCGACAGCAGGCGTTGCTAGAAGAGCAGCGCAGGCAATGACAATTTCGGCGGAGTCAAGAACAAGAGTCGTTGTCGGCACGAAATGGGCAGCACGCGTTCTGGCAGCAAACGCGAAGTCCACCGCAGCCACAGAGTTTTGAGTGGCCAAGTGCGGGGAACAGCGTACCGCAGGGATTGCTGTGGGAGACAACGTAGTCTCAGAACAGCTGCTGTCGGTGATCCATAGACTCGTCAAAGAGGTGGAAGAGCTCAAAGAGAGTGTGCGAATACTCCAAGAAGCTCGACACCCCCCTCAAGCACGCGCTTGGAGGGAGTCCAACTACCGAGTGCGGGCAGGGGACGAGGATCACCACATGTGAACTTTCAGGACACGTTCACATATGTGAATTTTGACAGCAGCAGCCCCAATACTGAATCGCCAAGGGACGCTAGGAGGAATAGCGGAAGAAATCCTACACAGCTCAGGCGGGGGTGAGCGCTACACTGGACCAGTCTACGAGGCAGACGTACGTGCCTCAACAGACGAACCGTGATGTTGGCCAAATCGTAAGGAAATGGCACATCAAGTTCTCTGGGTCCTTGAAGGAGCAGAGCGTCGAGTTATTCCTCACGAGAGTAGAGGAATGTCGAGCTCTAGCAAATCTGACGTACGACGAAGTACTCTCGTCATTGTCAGAGCTCCTGAGTGGAGTAGCGGCCACCTGGTATAGGAGTAACCGTCATACGTGGCGATCTTGGCAAGACTTCCAAGAGGCCATAATACACATGTATGGCGGTGACAGGGGCCATCAACAGCGAATCCTAGCGGAGATAAACGCGAGGACTCAAGGCAGAAACGAACTCACGAGAGATTACGTAGTGAATCTGCAAGCCTTGATTCTCAAGTTAGTTCCGGTGCCTAGCATGCCCCAACAATTGGACATGTTGCACCGAAACATGCGGCCAGAACTGCAAAAAATGGTGATGCGTAATCAAATTACGGATTACCGAGGGCTCCTGGATTTAGCCCGGGAGGTCGAATTAGCGCTCGCGGCAGATAAGGTGTATCACTCGCCACCACCGCCAGAGCGCACTTACTTGCCAGAGTTTGCCTACGTACCTACAGAGCCAACCACGGATCAGCGGAAAAAGCAGAATCCAGGAGTGGCGGCGATGGGGCACCAACAGCAGGAGCCTCGAGAAAGCCTCGAGGCTATGTTCCGTCGGGTGATGGCCGAGTGTTTGTCAAGCTTGACAAAGAAAGGCACCGACGGAAATAGTGGGCAAACGCCAAACCCACAGTCGTTCAAGAAGCCCAAGAAAAAGAATAATTGGGAGAACAGGCAGCGGGAAGGCGGGCAAAGTAATAATCAGCCTAGTGGGGGTAGTAGCTCGACCCACCAGGCTAGGCCGCCAAGTCCAAGGAGTAATGGACCTCCACAAAGGCCAGAGTACCGAAGGGGTTACGGCAACGAGCAAAGGGGAAGCGACCGCAACCCCAATGCTGCCGGAAACCAGCAGGGAAACGGCCAAGGGGCAGGTAAACACGGCCACACGCCCGCCCCCAGCTCTCACATCAGCGACCGAGGGTAACTCGGTCCAATTGCCTGAAGGAGAGAGCGAAGAAGTGCCCGCGACTCAGCAGAACGAAGCTAACCAGGAAACATGCTCGCGATGGTGGCTTGAAGTAGGTGTAGCCGGCTACAGGCTACGGGCACTCTTCGATACTGGAGCTTCCTGGACTGGGATGAATTCCATCGGCTTATAGCTCGCTACAGCCTGTGGAAAAGAATTAATCCCGGCCAGCGGCCTAACGGCACGGGTAGCTAATGGGCAGAGCATAGCAGTGGTTGGCTATGTGTATCTACCCATGGTCGTGGCAGGCGTGTGCAAGGATGTGCGCGTCGCAATCATGCCAGACCTAGACACGGAGTGCTACTTGGGGGTGAACTTCATTAAGAAGTTTAGCGCCGTCTTAGACCCCACTGACAATACGCTGCATCTCAAAGATGATGATGCAAGCGTAAAGTTAGAAGTAGCCTCCATAATCGCCAATAATACCGTGTCCGTATCAGCTATAGGGTTGGCGGACCCAACAGAAGAGCAGCGCAAAGAAGCGGAAGCTTTAGTAGCTGAGCTGATGGGAAACGGCCCGGCACCATTAGGGTGTACTTCGTGGGTTGAGCATGCAGTAGACGTCGGCTCCACAAGACCCATAAAACAGAAGTACTACCCAGTATCTCGAAAACTCGAGGAAGAGATGCACAAGCAGGTGGAGGAAATGCTACTCGCGGGTATAATAGAACCTTCGACAAGCGGCTGGTCAAGCCCTGTGGTAATGGTACGCAAGTCCAACGGGAAGTTCCGTTTCTGTGTGGACTTCAGAAAAGTGAACGCAGCGTCAAGGCCAGACGCATATCCGTTACCATACATGGAGAGTATCTTACGCAAACTGCAGAAAGCGCGATACATATCCACGTTGGATTTAAGTAGTGCGTACCACCAAATACCACTAAATCCGGAGTCCAAAGAGACTACGGCCTTCACCGTGCCAGGCAAAGGGTTATTTCAATTTACAAGAATGCCCTACGGTCTTTCGTATGCCGGAGCGTCCTTCCAGAGGCTGATTGACAAAGTCATCGGTCCCGAACTCGAACCTTTTGCTTACTCGTATCTCGATGACATAATAGTAGTCACAGAAGCATTCGAGGAGCATAAAGAGGTTCTAAAAAGAGTTCTAGATAGGATAAAGGACGCGGGCCTCACAATAAATCACGAGAAGAGTGTCTTCTGTCGCGATGAGGTGCAATATCTCGGGGTCATAGTAAATAGGGATGGTTTTAAACCAGACCCCGAGAAAATAAAGCTCATTATGGAATATCCGGTGCCGAAAAACCTCCGTCAGCTGAGACGCTTCCTAGGAATGGCCTCGTGGTATAGAAAGTTTTTATCAAACTTCGCCACAATTGCTGAACCACTGACCAAACTAACGAAAAAGGATCGGAAATACGAGTGGTCAACGGCACAAGAAGAGGCCTTCCAAAAACTAAAAGCGCTAGTTGCTTCTGCACCGATTCTCCACAGACCGGTATCTAACGCACAGTTCGTGGTGCAAACTGATGCGAGCGATACAGGACTTGGAGCGGTGCTATACCAGATAATAGACGGCGACGAAAGAGTCCTAGAGTTCGCTAGTCGAACTCTGAGCGCGGCCGAGAAGAATTATAGCGTGACGGAACGAGAGTGTCTAGCAATTCTCTGGGCAATCAAAAAGTTCCGTCCATATATAGAGGCCTATGACTTCAAGGTCATCACGGATCATAGCAGCTCGAAGTGGCTCCGTGATCTCCGAAACCCATCAGGCAGGTTAGCAAGATGGGCTTTGGAACTACAAAGCCACAGTTTCACAGTCGAACACCGAAAGGGCTCTTTGAACAATGTCCCAGATGCCCTTTCGCGGATGTTCGAGGAAGAGGAGCCAGCGGTCGCCGCGTTAGAGCTCGAACGCGATACAAACGACCAATGGTACCTCGAAATTGTGAAAGAGGTTCAACAGCGGCCGCGAGACTTCCCCACGTTCAAGCTGGCGGGGGGGAGACTGTACAAGTACGAACCTGATGAAGTCATAGACGAGTCTCTCGGCGACGATGATGCATGGAAGTTAGCAGTCCCTCACGAAAAGCGACGCGAAGTACTGAGAGAATGCCATGACTTTCCAACTGCTGAGCACTTGGGCCGCGAGAAAACGCTAGAAAGAGTAAAGCGGAAGTATTATTGGCCACACATGTCTCGTGATGTAGCCAGATACGTGAGCCAGTGCCAAATTTGCCAGCAGTGCAAAGTCGAACAGCGCGCTCCAACAGGATTCATGGGACGCCGAATTACAGAGCGTCCATGGTAAATCGTGGCCAGCGACATTATGGGGCCTCTCCCAAAAACCACGCACGGCCACGAATACATTCTTATATTCCAGGACTTGTTCACACGCTGGATTGAAGTAATTCCGATAAAAAGGGCAGATGGTAAATCGGTAATTAAGGGACTCAACGAGCGAGTATGTCTGCGATTCGGAGTCCCGGAGGTGTTTCTCTCAGATAATGGGACTGAATTTAAAAATGCACCATTAGAGGCATTCTTAAAGGAGAGAAACGTGCATCACACGTTTACACCTCCGTATCACCCTCAGGCCAATCCTGTCGAGCGTGTGAATCGAACGGTGAAGACAATGATTATGTCTTACGCAGAGGAAAATCATCGGTCCTGGGATGAGAAACTTAATGAGCTGGCGTTCGCGTACAATACTGCCGAACACAGCTCCACAAAGATAAGTCCTGCCATGCTCATTTACGGCCGACAACCTGACCCACCGAAGACACTAAGGCGGGAGGAAGACAGGTTAGCCGAAGAGCAAGGGCAGCAAGAGGCGATAAACAATTGGGTGGTACGTATGGACAAGCTCCGCGAATTGCACGTTCGGGCGGCGGCCGACGCGCAAGCGGAGCAGGCGAGACAAGCCAAATATTATGACACTCATCGTCGACCTCCAGAATTCTGTCTAGGCGATCGTGTATGGAGAGAGAATAAGGTACTATCCTCAGCAGCTGAGGGGATTTCAGCCAAATTAGCCCCGAAGTACGCGGGGCCCTACACGATTGTGAATATTCTAGGCGAAAACACCTATGAGATCCAAGGTGAGGATGGTCGAACGATACGTCCCGTCCATGCGCAGCAACTCAAGAGATACGTCTCAGCAGAAGTAGCCCAGGCGCTACCAGCGAGGGACTCTTCAGCCGAACGGAACACGTCAGAGGGACACAGAGTTAGCCGGGGGAATGTACAGCCCCGGGCGACGGCTAAGAGGCGCGGTCCACCTCGTAAGACCGCGCTATTAGTTAGGCCAGGAAAGCGTGCGAGCGATGGCCGGCCTATGCGTGTGGCCGGTCCAACAGAACCCAAGCGAGGCCCAGGGAGGCCAAAGGGTTCGAAGAAGAAGCCCGTACCTGCTGATGCCGGACTAATTAGTCCTCGTAGAACCCGAGCGTATAAAAAGCAATAATTGTGCCGCCCAACTTGTGTCGTACGTACTAACCTGTGTTCGTCTTAATTTTCCAGTCCTCAATCTCACTCCTCCCCGGGATCGATTTACCTGTTTCAGGACATGCAAGGCCTGACTCCTGAAATAGCGGAGACGGCGAAGAAGGTGATCGCTGGATTAATCCAGTGCAATCCTGACCCCGCCGTCATCGATTTTTTGGAGCAGGTCGTGGAGGGCATCGACGCTGTGACACTGGCACCCCAGCCAGTGGAAGAGCCCACCACCGTCATGATCGAGGAGATAGAGGCGCCGAAGCCAAGAAAGGGACATTCGGAGCCGGTCTGGGCAGAGGCCGGTCCCAGTCCGCTTCGGCGACCTCGTCCCCCGAAGGAGCAGCAGGAAAGCCGGGAAGAACGGCTTTCGCAAGAGGCGTCGGTCCGAGCCTCAGAGATGGCGCCGGAAGGAAACGCCGGCGCGGCTCGGACCGACGAAGAAAGTAAAGAGAGTTCTCCGACCCAGGCCCCCAAGTGGGCACCGAGTGATGAAGTCGGTGCGGCCTGGGTTCCAATGGAGAAGGCCCTCGAGGAAGCGCGGCGCCTCAGCAAGTCCTCGCGCGCTGCGGAGGACGCTGCCCTGGCCGCACTGGAGGTCTTTCTCTAGTGCCACGGTAAGGCCGGAGAGCGGCAAGCCGGCAAATGGGTCGGAATGGCCCAAGGCCGGCGCGAAGAGCTCGCGGCCGCCGCAGAGGCCAGGGCCGCCAGGCTGCGCCGCATAGCCTTCCAAAAGGCGGAGGAGGCTCGCCTGGCTCGTGCGCAGGAGCGCATGGAAGAGGCCAGGCGAGCCAGGGAAAAGGCGGAGGAGACGGCGCGCCGGGTCAAGGAAGAGGCCCAGCGCCGTCTCCAAAAAGAAGAAGAGCGCCTTAGGAGGGCGCTCGAAGAAGAGCGAGCGGCCCGGGATGCGCTCGACAGTAACGCGATCCCCTGGTGCTTCATGTGTGGCGAGCTTGGGGTGAAAAAGTCTAAACATTGCCCCAACCAAGCTCGTCACAAGGGGCGCCGATCGTATTCCCGGGCCAGTTGAAGAGGGGAGAGGCCCTGAAGTTTTTTTTATATTTTTTTAATAAAAATTAAAAAGAAAAACCTGTGACTCCGATTCTTCAATATTTCTTTTCGAACCTCCTTCTCCTAATCATTACTACCATATTAGTAGGTACGACGACGGCCATGATTAGCAGAGCTGCTCTCGGTCCCCTAAGCAGCGTCTGGCGGGGGGGTGTAACGCGTGTCTAGCCGCGATTCTAATCTACCGCGCGAAGGTAGTGAGCGCGCGCGCGCAACTCCTGCGCAGCCGAATCGAGGCGCGCCGCACGTAGCGAATCGGTCTCGCGACGCGTAAAATGCCCGTCATCCGTCGCGAAGCTGCTAACTTGTTCCCGCGAGAAAAGGGAGCCATCTTCGTGTATGCTCTCGTGCTGTGCACATCGTCGGCTTGCCATCTCTCATATTTTAGTATCCGCGCCGTCCTATTTATTTTTATTACCGCGAGTGTAGAGTGGAGGCGCCGACCTGCAAGCGTGCGAGAGAGCAAGAGAGAGTGCAAGTCCGTGCCGCTTGTGCCACGAGCGAGAGACGGCAGCGAGCCAGACTGCCAACCTTGTAAGCGAGAGCGAGAGAGAGAGAGAGCGAGCGCGCAACTGCCGAGAGAGCGAGAGAGAGAGTCGAGTGCACCGGCTGCTCCTTAGATCGGTAAGTTATATTCTCCTCTCGCGTATTTCATGTAAAAGGCTTGCACGGAAATCGCCCCGTGCAAGCTTTCTGTGCCGTGTACGTGCGGGTGTGTGTCAGCTCGCCGTACTTAACAATGCGCGCGAGAATAGCAGCTTCGCGCGCGCCGTAACGTTCGCGCGTTTGAATAGTAACTGCCGCGCGTGATTTAACTGTAATTTTGAATAACACTTGCGTAGTGCATGTAAGTTCTAAGTGTTTTCTAATACATTGTTATTTCTCGTACTCAGCGCGTTATTATTTATATAACCCGTCCTTCTCCCGGATACCGCCGCCTCCGCGGGAAAACGACTCCGCCGGTCGTTTTCATATCTGAGCGTAGCGGCCGCGCGCTTTACTCTTCGAGCACGCGCTTTTCCCGTTACAAACTTTTCAAAAAATTTATTGCATAATTATAATTAAATTCATCTATGAATATTAAAAATTGTTAATTTTTAAATTTACTTATTTATTTATTATTTATTTATATCAAATTTATATAAATTTTGAGCTGATAAATAAAGTTATCATTTGAAATAGAAGTAAAATATCTATATTTTATAATAAAACAAATAGCTATCACGGTTGTTTTGTTATTAACAAAAACGTGTTTTTTTTTATATTTCATAATTCATATTTTTTGAGAAAAAAAAATTTATAGCTATCATTGTTCTTTTGTTATTAACAAAAACGTGTTTTTTTAAAAAAGTTCATAACTCACAAATAAATTATAATAATGCAGAATATAATGCATTCATAATGCATAATTCATAATTATAATAGATTATAATAGATATCATTTTTAAACATTTTAATTCATTTTGTTGGTCGGTTTTTTAAAAATTAAAAAAAAATCATCGAATGCCTACTCAATGACGTTTCCTCATTCCACACCACCTAGCGGTAGATATCACTGCGCGTTTTTTAAAAATAAAATATAAATCTTTTTTAATAAATTAATAGATTAAATTAATTTGAATCTTGAAAATTTAAACATATTACATTTTGACGCCAATACTTTTATAATATACTGATGATGACATCATTGGAGTTATGAGTTTAAAAAAAAAACACGTTTTTGTTTTTGATGATAACTAAAGAACCGTGATAGATAGAAAATTAATTTTTCTTAGAAAATATAGGTATTTTAATTCTCTTTCGAATGCCACCCACCCCATTCAGATACATGGAGCCGTTCTCGAGAAATTACGATTTAAAAAAAAATGTCAAAAAATTTTTAACCTCAAATATCGCTGAAATTTATGGACCAATCATTTTGCCCAAAGAACTCGACCGAGAACTATAAAAAATCTACCTCTAAAAGGAATTTTGAAGCCATTAAGTCAATTTTACTCTTGTAATCGTTGGACATACAAAACTGATTTTTTTAATTTTTCAATTTTTTACTCAAAATGTAGCCTATTTATTATGTATTAAATGTATTAAAATTTTAACAGATTATAGCTATTTATATTCTGTATTATCATGATTTTTCTCAAAAAAATTGACCGTTAAGTTTAGGAGTTATAAGCTTCTAAAAAAAACACGTTTTTGTTAATAACAAAAGAACCGTGATAGCTAGAAACTTTTTTTTTTTAAATATAGGTATTTTAATTCTCTTTCGAACGCTACCCATCAGATTCGAATACCTCGATCCTATCATTAAAAAAAATCAAAAAACAGTTTTGAGAAAATCAAAAATTTGAAAAAAAAAAACTAAAGCATCGCCCCAATCAAAAAATGGATTTTTGACCCGCCATCACGCAAAAAAACAAAAAAAAAAGAGACCTGTCCGGTCAAAATCGACCTAGTAGAAGCTGAGATCCAGGCACACACACACACACACACACACACACACACACACACACACACACACACACACACACACACACACACACACACACACACACACACACACACAGACATTTTTCAAAAACCATGTATTTTGATTCCTAACACCTCGGAACACAATTATAACATGTTTTTACAACAACTCAAAAATTTATTATCACAAAGCTTCCTCTAGAAGCAAGCAAAATTATTAAAAAATTAATAGCAACATGTTGCTAAAGTCATAATTAAAAAAAAAATTATAGAACACCAACATCATTGTGGTAAATGCTGCGCTGGAAACCGAAAAAAATAATTGAAAATTCGGCTGCAGCATTTGAATGAATACAGCGATTTGTAAAAAAAAAATAACAAATAGTATGAACATTTTAAAAATTGCATGCGCTGAAAATAATTATTATGAACGGCAGCATCATTTTGAATGTAGCGCTGGAAAGTTTGATGAAAAAAAATTATATTATGTTATGGATTATAGCTTATAGGCTAAACAGAAATCAAACGGCTGCAGCATTTTTACAAATCCAGCGCTGAATAGTATTATTAATATAAAAAACAATGAGTTACAGTATTTTTGGAAATATATTTTTGACTGCCAGCCAAGGAAGTCACGTCATCACGCTGGAGGTGCCGAATACAGATACATTACTAACCTGTGGATTTGATGCGATAGTTAGGAAGGTATTTATCGATACCTTTGATTTATACTTTTTACTGAGATGTAAGCAAAATAATTTTTGATCAATTTTTTCTTTTACAGTTAATACAAAAGATCGCCTGTTTACTGAAAAAAAGAACGTAGATGAGTTCCTGCGAGTATTACATGAGCCGTTATAGTTGGAACATAACACGATAAAAATACGTAATTGATACGACGTGAGCCAAACGCAAAAGAAGCACAAGTAATGCAGCATCAGTGTAAAATTAGCAGTGCTTTAAAAATATTTAAAATAAATATTTAAAACGTGTAAATTTTATTTTTCAAAATCTTTACTTAACCTTTACTTAACCATTTCAGCTAAATATCAATATATTGAATAATATATTTATAACTTTGATAATCAATTATGTTCTTATTGCATACACGCTGTCAGAGAGCTTCTACACATACATAGACATGATGTTAACATTTTGATGTTTACATTAATCATAAATGATCCCGAATTTGTTCCGAAATTTTCACGAAATGATCCCAAAATTGTCCCAAAATTATCCCGAAACTTTCACGAAATGATCTAAAAATTGTCCTAAAATTGTCCTAAAATTGTCCCTAAATTTTCCCAAAATTGACCCAAAATTGTCCCAAAATTGTCTGAAAATTGTCCGAAAATTGTCCCAAAATTGTTCCATAAAAATGCGTCAATCTTATTAAAGAAATTATGTACTTCCAGACCGGAGATCCGGGGAACCGGAGAACCGGAGAACCGGAGAAAATAGTGGTGTCACTTTAATATAATATAAGATTTAGAAGCCATAAACATTTGAAGGTTTAAATAGCGTACTTTCTACTCTTGGTCCAAATTGTCATTTAGTTTCCTTTAATACAATAAACAAGGGAGAAAATAGCATACCGTCACCCGATATTAAGGGCTGAATAGTGTAACTATGCGTTGTAGAAGTAACAGATTCTATAAGGCATTCGATTTGCCTTTCTTCTTGAACAGATAATGTTCTTCCTGAATGCATTTCAATTTGAAACCCACTTTGATCCAAATTAAAAATAGATTCTATACCTTTAATATTAATTATTGCTTTTACTTCAGAAACAAAAGCATTAGCAGCCTTTTGTAAGTGTTCTGATCCCTCTAAAGTTTTTTTCGTTATGAATTTGTTAATTTTTCTGCTGACTATTCTATGGACTTTTTTAAAATTTTTTAACCAATGATCTGACGCTTTAAAACTTATATCTTCGTTTCCAATAATTTTTTAAGCCTGCAAAGCCCATTTTCGTAAGTCTACGTCATGAACTATATGCCCAGCGTCGATTGCAGAACGAAAATTATCTAACACAAATTTAGCAATTTTTCCAATTTTTTCTTTGTAGGTACCTACTTTATTTAAGGTATGCGCCCATCGTTTCAATTGTGTACAGATTCAGAGCGAGATTTTTTAAAACAACACTTCTCCAGTACTCCACAGCTTTAGATTTATAATCCCATGTTAGATCTTCTTCATCCATAGTACATGTTTATGAAATTTCATCAACGTCTGCTGCCCATATTCTATCATTATCTTCAACAATTTGCATCTCAACATCTTCGAATGGCTCTTGAAAATCCAATGTTTCTTGCTGAATGAATTCTGGTTCGTTAAAGTCATTCATACAATCCAGTAAAAATTTTTCTATACTATCCTTCAATGAAATTTCTTCTGTTGTAGTAGGACTTTCTTTTATATTCATTACTTGAAAGGACAGTAAAAGTAAATTTATAACGCTGATCGGATTAATAGTCATTTCGTAAGTTGTTTATCTAAAAATAATTATTTCATATTAAATATTATATAATTTACAGTTACTTATTTTAGTGTTTTTTTAAACGGAAAAATTAATTTTTATTAAATCTTAAAGATTTTATGAGTAGATATGCAGATTATGATCTTTCACTGGAATCATAATATGGATTTCACTTATGTTATTATTAATTTTTTTGTATTTTTCACATTCATTCAAAACTAAACGCTTAAACTTCTACTAAACATATCAGATAGAAATATTAAATATATACGATTTATTCTATTCGTCAATGATAGTTTCAAAAGATATTAAAGACGAAAAAAAAAGAATTTTCAGAAAATATTTGTGATTTGTTTATACAAAAAATTGTCAAATAAGAAAATTTTTGTTATAGATGCATGTATTCATTAACAAACCATTTGTAAAGAAATTATGCAACAAACAGTATATGTATTAAAAATATATTATTTTGTTATTAAAAAAATATTTTTGTAATCTTAATGTATACCAAAGTTTTAAAGAAATTTCACAAAGCTCTAATTCATGTGAGATCTACCTTCCGGAGTATTATTTTTTACAAAAATAACTCCTGAACTTGAAAAAAATTCTTAAATATTCATCGAAAACACAACAACCTCGGATTTCAGAGAGTAAGCGTATTATGAGTATAAGTATTATTTATAATTAGAAGAATCGAAACGATAAAACTAATATTACATTATTTTGCAATAGATATTTACCTCTTTAACCCAAGTAGTTACTCTCTTAAAAACATTTTAATATTTTTCTTCGTAAACTTATTTAAGAAACTGTACAGTATATATAATAATAATAAAAACAACTTTTAAAACAATGAACGTCTTACGTTTTAAAACTATAAAACACAACTGACGGTTGATTATAAAACAGAAGCGCAATAAACGAATAAAAATAAAACGTATGAGTTAAAAATACAAATTTATCTTCGGTCGAAGGTCGGTGAATGATGAAAATAAGTATAGATTATAAAAATCACATTTTCAGTAATATTAAGGCATCATTCACGATCTAGAAACTATATACAAGCACTTGTGTTCTTTTATATTATTACAAATTATTTATATTATTACAGATCATTTATTGAAAAATTGGAATAAATTACTCTGAAAAGATTTTTTTTATTCATAGTACATGAATAGGAGCGTGCACTACCTTTACGAATATCAGAATTTTTGTTATCGTTTAATGTTTTTCAGTTGTAAAAAAAGCTGGAATAAATAAAAAATTTGTTTATGCTTAAAAAAACATTTTACTTTTCGAGTTGTATTCAGGACACATCAATACATTTAAATATTGTAGTAGAGAAAAAAATTTATTCTCTTTTAGTTTTTTTTCAGATCTAAATTTTTGAATTTTAAATAAGGGGAGTTTACCCTTGTACAAGGGACCAATATACCTATTTATATATTTAATTTGCCAAAAAAGTAAGTTTTAGAATTAATTAATCACAGTTGCACGAAAAAACTATTTTTTAGTTGATCGAAAATCAAATATTGTATTGTAATAAGGGGGTAAATTTTTTTAAGCGAGTTAATTTATTAAATTTTGATTAGTTTTTTGTACCCAGTATAAAAAAGAAAAAAACCGCTGCCAATACATTGGCACTTAGCTTCCTCAAAATAATGTATTTATTCATTTTTTTTTAAATTTTTTATAACAATAATTAATTGTATCATACCCAATTGTCTTTATTAATATTCGTAATAAACTAATATGTGGGAGCGTCCAGCAGAAACGGGCCACCGAGCGCGCGCGGTGCCTTTTTTCGCGTAAAAAGCGCTCTGTTTAACTCATTCATAATCGTATGCTACGTCTTTGAAAAAAAAACCAAGGACCTATATCGATAGATTTTTTCCTGCTCTTTCCAATGGTGCCATTGTTTTTATTGCAAAATACTTTCTTCCGGGCGAAAACTCGAGTTGAATATTGAAAGCCATTTTTCTCAAAGTATATCATGTTTTTTTTCAAAATAAACTACACCATTGGAAAGTACAACTCTTAAGCTTCAAAACCCTATCTTGAAGAAGTTGGAGAAATAAAGGGTTTAAAAGTAACAAAATGAAAAAGACAGCGCCGAGGGTCCGCGCGAGCCCCTCGCGCCCGTGCGTACGGCACGTTTAAGTGCACGCTCTATTCAATTCGCTAATAATCGTGTACCAAGTCTCTGAAAAAAGAACTAAGGACATATATCGATAGATTTTTTCCTGCTCTTTCCAATGGTGCTATTATTTTTATTCCGAAATGCTTCCTTCTAGTTGAAAATTCCATTTGAATGTTTAAATTCTATTTTTTCAATAAAATATCAGTTTTTTCTTCAAAATGAATTATATTCTTCAAAAGTACAAGTCTTAAACTATAAAATATTATATTTTTAATAATTTTTCTTTCTCAATATTTATTATTTTCTTAATAAAAAAAAGCTTAATAAAATGTCTAACATTTTAAATCGTTGCTGTAATCCATTTGATGAAATAAAGCATTCATCGAAACTTAAGTTTGTTTCCGATAAATTTAGAGCTTGTTATCCACATTAAACTGATAGAGACAAAATATGCGATTCTTGTCGAATAAAATCTAATGCTCAGATTGAAGAAGAGAGTGAGAGTTCAATAGAAGATTCTAAAGAAATTATTTTTAATTTGAAAAAATTGTTGAATGATCAAAATTTGACAAAAATGGAAAAGATATTACTTTTTAAATTACATCCTAAAAACTGGAGCACTCGCAAAGTAGCTAGATTTTCGAACTTGTCTCGTCGACTTTCATCGAAATGTAAATTATTTGATAACCCAGCCCAATTAAATGACAACAGAGGAAATAAAAAAATATCAAGTGATACTTTAGATCAAGCAAGGCTCTTCTATGAAACTGATGAGAATAGTAGAATTATGCCAGGCTATAAAGATAACTAATGTATAAAAAATGATGATGGCACAAAAAGTTACATCCAGAAACGGCTCGTTTTATACAATCTTCGAGAACTATATTTAAAATATAAGCAACAGTATCCTGGATCGAAAATAGGATTCAGTAAATTTGCCGAATGTCGTCCTAAATATTGTGTTTTAGCCGCTGTCTTTTTGATCTTACTATTTTTGAACTTTTCATGTTTCAACTTAAAAATATAATATTTTATAGTTTAAGACTTGTACTTTTGAAGAATATAATTCATTTTGAAGGAAAAACTGATATTTTATTGAAAAAATAGAGTTTAAACATTCAAATGGAATTTTCAACTAGAAGGAAGCATTTCGGAATAAAAATAATAGCACCATTGGAAAGAGCAGGAAAAAATCTATCGATATATGTCCTTAGTTCTTTTTTCAGAGACTTGGTACACGATTATTAGCGAATTGAATAGAGCGTGCACTTAAACGTGCCGTACGCACGGGCGCGAGGGGCTCGCGCGGACCCTCGGCGCTGTCTTTTTCATGTTGTTACTTTTAAACCCTTTATTTCTCCAACTTCTCCAAGATATGGTTTTGAAGCTTAAGAGTTGTACTTTCCAATGGTGTAGTTTATTTTGAAAAAAAACATGATATACTTTGAGAAAAATAGCTTTCAATATTCAACTCGAGTTTTCGTCCGGAAGAACGTGTTTCGCAATAAAAACAATGGCGCAATTGGAAAGAGCAGAAAAAAATCTATCGATATAGGTCCTTGGTTTTTTTTTCAAAGACGCAGCATACGATTATGAGCGAGTTAAACAGAGCGCCTTTTACGCGAAAAAAGGCACCGCGCGCGCTCGGTGGTCCGTTTCTGCTGGACGCTCCCATATATTTTCCGAAAATCCATTCTTGTTACTCTTTTTCTCGTGCGACAACCCGATATTTTTATAAATGAATTTTTTCAAAATATTATCACATGTTCAATTAGTTTTATTTTAAACCTCAAATATCTTTCGTCGTAATAGTTCGATTTTATTGGGCAACGAATTCAGTTTGAAGATATAAAAAAAATATATCTCTCCAAAATTTTAGGACTATTGGTTGATTTTCTTAATATTGTTATCGCGTGACAACAAAACTCCTACTTTTTTATAAAACATTTTTTTTTTTTAAAACAAATAAAGATAATCTTTTGAAATTTCAACCAAATATATTCTTCAATGAGTATAATAAGTGGTTAAAACTTGAAGTCGATAAATCAATTATTATTTGAAAAATTTATTAAATAATTTTCCAAATTTTTAAGTTACCAAACTCTGTATTACATATATTCGTTTATGATACATATGAATGTTTATTATAAACTCACCAATCAAGTCAATCAATCAAGAGACATTCCAAAAAGGTTACAACAAAAATACTGGCATATTCTGCAAGTAAAATGCAAACTTTTTCCCAATCAGTGTTCTATACAAAAAATTTCGATATTTTGAGTAAAAAATAAAGATAATCTTTTGAAATTTCAACCAAATATATTTTTCAATGAGTATAATAAGTGGTTAAAACTTGATCGCGCTGTAAATTACCCTCAATAAAAAACAAAAGCAAGTGAATAACACGCACGTATAGCACGTGTTATTTCCATTTTCTAGTATAGATATATCCAAAAAATTACGATTTGAAAAGAAGGCTAAATCAGTTTTAACCTCGAATATCTCTGAAATTCATAAACGAATTCTTTTACACTAAAAACGCATATAATAAATAATATACACTCTATATCTCCGCCAAATTAAAAAAAAATTAAAACAAGTTTTCTCTAGTTATCAGGCGACAAATAAAATAACTTTGTAAAATAGGAAAATTTTGAATATCAAGAAGTAATCGTACGATCTTGATGAAAATTCATATACATAATATCTATATCACATACAAAATTGTCTAGCAATCTGTAGCTGATTCATAGAACCGTTCTCGAGAAATTACGATTTAAAAAAAAGTTAAAAAAATTTTAACTTCAAATATCTCTGAAATTTATGGACCAATTATTTTGTCCAAAGCACTCGACCAAGAGCTATCCAAAATCTACCTCCACAAGGATTTTTGAAGAAATTATGACAATTTTCCCTCCGGAATCGTTGGACATACAAAACTCATTTTTTTAATTATTCATGTTTTACGTTTTTGTTAATAACCAAAAAACCGTGATAGCTAGAAACTTTTTTTTTTAGAAAATATAGGTATTTTAATTCTCTTTTAAATGCTACCTATCCCATTCTGATACATACAGCCGTTCTTGAGAAATTACGATTCGAAAAAGAGGTTACAAAAATTTTAACCTCAAAAATCTTTGAAATTTATGAACCAATCATCTATCCCAAAGAAAGGTGCAGGTGGCAACCAAAAATCTACCTCTACAAGGAATTTTGAAGCGATTAACACAATTTTACTCCCGTAAATTGTCGCCACCTAAAACACGTTTTTTTCATTTTTTAATTTTTTTCTCAAAAACTAACCAACAGAATGAATTCAATTTTATACAGATTATAGCTATTCATAATCTCCATTATCATGATTTTTCTCAAAAAAATTGACCATTTAGTTTGGGAGTTATAAGCATTAAAAAAAAAAACACGTTTTTGTTAATAACAAAATAACCGTGATAGCTAGAGAAATTTTTTTTCCTTTTTAAATATAGGTTTTTTTATGCTCTTTCGAACGCTACCCATCCGATTATAAAATTTAAATCCAATCGTTAAACAAAATCAAAAATAAATTTTTCGAAAATGAAAAATTCGACATAAAACAAAAACGAATTAGTCGTACAAAATTACTTTTTCCCGAATTCGGAATCAAAAACAAAAAAAATGAGACCCGTCCGGTTAAAATCGACCGCGTAGATCCGAAAATAAAGCGGTATACATACATACACTCACACACACACAGACACACACACACACACACACACACACACACACACACATCCATACAGACATTTTCTAAAATCATGTGACACAAACTTCTAGCACCTTTATTCATGTTTCTAGAGCAATTTAAAGAAAATTAAAATTTTACTATTACAAAGCTTCCTCTATGAGGAAGCAAAATTTATTTATATATACATATTTAATATTGAAATAACTTAATATCCGTTTTAGGGGTAGTGTACACCGTGTAAAAAGCATTTTCCATAAAATACGGGGACACGTCAACTTTATTAATTTAATTTGTTTATAATACAATTATTTTTTTTAGGATTCAATCAATTTTGTAATTTTTTGAGCGAAAACATTGTCAACATTTTACGGTTTTCTTTTATAAAAAATAAGGGATGCTACCCTTCTAGGTAGAAATATTGCACAAATATTCGTTTTTCAATTGTGAATCATATCCACTTTGTTTCATAAAAAAAATTCCAATTCGTTCCGGAGATATAAAAAAGAAAAACTGTTTTTGGGGGTAAACTTTAAGGGCGGTTTTCACCCCTTAAATGAGCGTATGGGCACGTAAAAAAAACACGTGTCAAATATTTTTGGATGTACTACAACATATCAAAATTTGAAGAAAATCGGTGAGGTACACCTGGGGCCCTTTCCTTGTAAGTACCCATGCTATCTATGCATGTTTGATAGTCGAGATATGGTGAATCATTATAAAATAAAAGCATGGCCAGACAGGCCGTCACTCACCCCCGGTTCAAGCAATGTGGTTAAGCGACCTGTTATAGATCCTGGCAAAATTCTTCTACCTCCTCTGCATATCAAACTTGGATTGATGAAACAATTTATTAAAGCTCTCGATAAAGAAGGTCGCTGCTTTAAGTACTTGGAAAGTATGTTTCCAAATGTAATTGTAGTTAAATTAAAGGAAGGTATCTTCAATGGACCTCAAATTCGCGAAATGTTTAAAGACGAAGAGTTTGTCAAAAGTATGAATGATACAGAGAAGACAGCCTGGTTGAGTTTCAAACATGTCACAACAAAATTTTTGGGGAATAACAAAGATGAAAACTATAGGAGCATCATAAAAATATGGTAGAAAACTTTAAAATTTTAGGCTGCTTAATGAATTTGAATCTCCACATTCTTGATTCGCACCTTGATGAATTTCCACAAAATCTTGGGGATTTCAGTGAAGAGCAAGGTGAATGAATTCATCAGGATCTGAAGGAATTTGAAAGTAGATGGCAAGGAAATTCGTGCATGAATATGATGGCAGACTATTGCTGGATGCTGAAAAGAGAAACACAACTAAGAGGCAAAAAGCGACGTAGAAATCCTTTACATCGGTCATTCGATGACGAATACATACGCAAGCGTACACCAATTTAGTTCTCGTTCGTAAGATCACCGTTACAGTAATCTTCTGCGCACCAAACTGGACTTACAGATGACAACTATGCAAGTATTACCAAATTTTCCCGCTTTCAGAGGTATAACCATGCCATCTTCAGATTCGCCTTAAGCCTGCTGTTGTCTTCAGTTTTTCTTATAGTCTAAACATCAGGAAAGACTGACACATGTGTGTATAAATAGCAGTCAAGAATTATGCACAATATTATAATAATTAAAGTGCATTCAAGAATTTTTAAAGGATATGGAAAGGGAATATAAACGTATACGATAAAAAATGAGAACGAAAAAAATAGCGGCCCTGGTCGGGATCGAACCGACGACCTTCTGCACACCGGGCAGCTACGCTACCATTAGCGCCACTGAGATGACGATCCTTTCCAGACCCCTACTAATCGTTCTGTGAATTTTATTTCCCAACTCCTCCCCTTCTGCATTATTTTCAACCGAAGGAGGCAATATTATTTATCAATTGAAAGAAACGTTCGACGTTGGAAAGGATCGTCATCCCAGTGGCGCAAATGATAGCGTAGCTGCCCGGTGTGCAGAAGGTTGTCGGTTCGATCGCGACCTGGTCCGTTATTTTTTTCATTCCCATTTTTTATCTTATACGTTTACCTTCCCTTTCCATATCCTTTAAAAATTCTTGGCTGCACTTTAATTATTATAATATTGTGCATAATTCTTGACTGCTATTTATTGTTTCAAATAGCTTCTAAAAATTTAAAGATATATTTAAAACACATATAAAAAAAAGTGGTTGATAAGTTAGTCACCTTCCTTATCTATTATCTTTCGCCCTGAATAGCCGTTAGAGTCACTTATTAAATTATCATAAATCGTCGGGCGTTTCCTTTAATTCATAAATAATATTGTCTGCTTCGGCTAAAGATAATGCAGACGGGGGGGATTTGGGAAATAAAATTGAGAACGATTAGTAGCGGTTAGGATCTGGAAAGGATCGTTATCCCAGTGGCACAAATGGTAGCGTAGCTGCCCAGTGTGCAGAAGATTGTCGGTTCGATCTCGACTGCGGCCGTTATTTTTTTCGTTCTCATTTTTTATCTTAGACGTTTACCTTCCGTTTCCATATCCTTTAAAAATTCTTGACCGTACTTTAATTATTATAATATTGTGCATAATTCTTGACTGCTATTTATTGTTTCAAATAGCTTCTAAAAATTTAAAGATATATTTAAAACACATATAAAAAAAAGTGGTTGATAAGTTAGTCACCTTCCTTATCTATTATCTTTCGCCCTGAATAGCCGTTAGAGTCACTTATTAAATTATCATAAATCGTCGGGCGTTTCCTTTAATTCATAAATAATATTGTCTGCTTCGGCTAAAGATAATGCAGACGGGGGGGATTTGGGAAATAAAATTGAGAACGATTAGTAGCAGTTAGGATCTGGAAAGGATCGTTATCCCAGTAGCGCAAATGGTAGCGTAGCTGCCCAGTGTGCAGAAGATTGTCGGTTCGATCTCGACTGCGGCCGTTATTTTTTTCGTTCTCATATTTTATCTTAGACGTTTACCTTCCGTTTCCATATCCTTTAAAAATTCTTGACCGTACTTTAATTATTATAATATTTTGCATAGTTCTTGGCGGCTATTTATTGTTTCAAATAGCTTCTAAAAATTTAAAGATGTATTTAAAATACATATAAAAGAAAAAAGTGATTGATAAGTTAGTTATCTTCCTTATCTATTATCACTTCAAGATTCTTTTTTTTTCCTCAAACTGATTTTTTTTTGTTACCACCTATATGAAGACCTGAATCTGTTTTAGATGGTTTCAGAAAGAGACCCTTTCCCAAAGCTATTTCTTCCATTTTAATGTTATGTCTATGATCCTCTTCTAATTGTTGTGTAGCTGTACTTGTATCATTTACTGTTTTTGATATGCTAGCAGCACCAACAGTCACAGTACCAACAGCACTCCGACCAGCGAATATTGGAACGAGAAACGGTAGGAAACCTCCTACTTTTGCGGGTACCGGTAAAACGCGTGGAATGATAATGTTACGTTTTCCACATGCTTTCTTAACAATAGAACGAGTTCCTTTCCGAGCAGAGAGAATTATCTTACGAGTGGAATTACTTTTAACCATTGATTTTGAAGGAGCTTTTATCAGCTTGTATAACCTCGTTGATTGCTTTACACCCATTCCGAGTTTTGTTTTGGCTTTCATTATATTTGTAATTGGATAAGCACCTGCTTTCTCGCCAATAATTGAATCTTTAGCCTTAACTCTTTGCCATGTCTTATCTGCTAAAACTCTATTGGCGTTCTTTCTAGTCTCAATGTTTTCTCTGTTATGAGAATAAGTTATGTCGTGCTTTTGACACGCTCTATTAAGTATATTGATACCTTTATCACCTCGAGCTAAACGTTTCGCTAACTTAGTACCTGATCCGCAGTACTGATATCCTGGTAAATGAATTTCCACTGGTAAGCAATTAATAAGTTTGTTAATCAAACCACGACCTCGACGTCGTCGATGGTATACGATCATCACACCACGAACGCTCGATGAAGACTGAACCCGCAAGTACTTCGAACTCACTCATTATATTTGACGATATAGCTTGTGAAAAACAAAACCATGTTAAAGCATTTTTCTGCATGCGTGGACATAAGAATGTACACTGTTTTTATCTTTATCAGTCATATGCTCACATTCCAAAGCATCTCGACAGGGATAATGTAATTTAATACATTGTCTTTTAGTTATTTTTCGGCAAGATTATGTAAATTTAAAACATTTGTATGAAGATCATGTTAATTCGGATATGTCTTACACACAGTTTAAAGATTTGTGTATCAAATGCTGGAGAGATGAGAAATATGGTTTTCTAATGATTGACAAGGATAGTTCAAGCACTGGAGGAAAATATCGTAAGGGCTTTGATTGTTTTGCTATAAATATGGGAGGCAACTAGTCTTTCATTCACAATCTGCAGCTGAACATTGAAGCGTCAACATAGCAGAATTCAGTCGCGAAAAGGATATACTTAATGAGCTTGTAAAAGCTCATAATGCAATTAAATGTAAATACAATTTGTTGAAGTATGAAAAAGATACTTTTGTGAAAGCAATGGAAGGTACTTCCAAATCAATCGTTGAGCCGCTTGAAAAGCTGGTAGCCCAACAGTCCAAAGAAGCATTGAGTAGAGTTGATAAATATGATGAAAATTAGAATAAATCTATCAAACGCGATGAAGGGCATGATGATGATGATGATATGCAAGAGCAGGATGATACATTGCAAGCAGCCGACACGTCTTTTGAATCCGCTACGAGCAATGATGGTTATGATGAAAGCAATAATAGATATTTGCAAATACTCACTCAAAATCAGTACATAGACAAAATTTATGGTGTACGCAAAGAGAATGGATAATTCATGATTGGTAATTCTCCTATAGAGTTCGAGGGTAGCTATATCGATGTGAACGGGGAGAAGTATGCGAAAACTCATGGATTACTCGAATTACTCATTACGAGGCAGCCCAGTGAAAGCCAGATTTTAGCATAAAAGTTTAAAAAGGTATATTACTCTATGACATAAAAGAGGTGTTACTTTATAACATTAAAGTTCAAAAAGGTATATCACCCTATGCCATAAACGGTGTTACTTTATATCATTAAAGTTGAAAATGGTATATCACCTTATGACATAAGAAGGCGTTACTTTATAACATTAAAGTTCAAAAAGGTATATCATCCTATGACATAAAAAGGTTTTTCTTCATGACATTTAAGGTGTCCCTCTATAGCATAAAAGTTCAAATAGGTATATCATCCTATGACATAAAAAGGGTTTTCTTCATGACATTTAAGGTCACTTTATAGCGCAAAAGTTCAAATAGGTGTTACTCTATGACATAAAAAGATGTCACTTTCTAGCATAGAGGTTCAAAAGGTTTTACTCCATGGGCATAAAAGTTCAAAAAAAGGTGTTACTCTATAGAATAAAAGTTCCAAAAGGTGTTACTCCATGACTTAAAAAAGATGTCACTCTATGACATAAAAAAATATTACTCTATAACATAAAGAAGGTGTCACTCTACGACATAAAAAAGATGTCATTCTATGACATAGAAAAGGTGTTACTCTATGACATAAGAAAGATGTCACTCTATGACATAAAAAGGTGTTACTCTATAACATAAAAAGGTGTCACTTTATGACATAAAAAGGTGCTACTCTGGTACAAAAGCATAATAAGGCATCCTTTAAGAATATAAAACTAGTCTCTCTATAAAGTAGTCCCTCCATGACATAACTGTGTTAAAGGTTTGCTCTATGCTATAAAAGTATAATAAGGATGTTGGCTGTATACATTTGTTCAGTTGATGCTCAACTCTTGAAGTATAAACATGTTAAATGCACATAATATTATTAGCAAACTTCAGGATGCTATAGTACAAAAATCAGAGTATTTATTAGTTTTGACAAAAAGTGCTGAATTTTTCGATACAGCTAATGATATGGAAACTTCTGAAATCGAACTATCTAATATGAGACCTAGCCATAATAATATCCCCAGTTCCCATAATTATAAATTTGCAAAACTAGTAAGAAATATGTAACAAAATTAAACGGAAGTTCTAAGAGATATCTCGATAATATTTATGGTGTTTACAAGCGAGAAAATTTACTTATGATTGGAAATTCACCAATAAAGTTTGAAGGGGACTTTGTTCAGGTAAAGGAGCGAAAGTATCGTTTGTCTGCAGGATTACTACAATTACTATTCAAAAAAACTTATGGATGAAAGTCTTATCAATTCAAATGATTTGGATAATTAACGCGCCAAGCGCTCCCAAAAAGCACTATTTCGTGAATGAGCCGATTCGAAAAATAAAGAGTAAAAAATTTTATAATTTTATTGCTCCAATGTTCGAAAAGTTGTTTGTAAAAAGTGACTCGTCATTATCCCGAGAAGGTAATGTTAACGAAGCTGAACATGTAAGATAGAAACGTAAAAGGGTTGAGCAAACTAATGCAGTGGTAGCAAAAAATATATTTGGAACTAATAGTCAATCTTCTAAAGAAGCTCATAACTGTTAATACTTTAATTCATTCCGATCTTGCAACTTCTAACGTTACTGATAACTATTACGAAGCTGATCATTCTAGTGAAGATGAAGAAGAAGTTGCAGCTGTTACAACTGCATACGAACTCGACTTCTGAGATGATCATAACAAATTAGTTGATCGCGAGTACTCATTACTGAGCAAAATATGGGAATAAGAACTAACTATGATGAAATCCGCTATATTCTCAGCGAACTTGGCAATGTTGGAATCATAAATTAACGTTTGAAATGATATATTGTACTAAATTATTTAAACAATGGCAACATTCGCTAAGTCTATGTTATAATAATGTTGTTTTTCAATAGAACATTTTGGTAAATTCTATGTATACCTAATTTATTAATATTTTCATAAAATAAGAAAGAGAGAGAGGAAGTTTATGGAGGGAAATATTTTTTCTTTAATGGATGTTTCTCACAGGTAGAGAGTGTAGGTTGGGGCTCTCACCATTCTCTCCCTTCTTTTATATTTATATTTAATTATATTAAATAAAACAAAATAAATTCATGATAGAACATAGGCACATAAGCCCTACACCACGTCATCGTTTGGAAACAGCGATGAAATTCGCATCGCTATTCAACATCAGGATTTATGTCTTCTATCATCACGAAGTTCAATACATGTATGTGGTAAACTAGTTAAACCGAATGGCACTTTACTCGAAAGTTCTATGTTAATCAAAAACGCCATCTGTCATATGTTTGAAGAAATGAGATACGAGATAAATGTCATTGAAATTGATAAATGTAAAAATGTAGGGTTAGCTACACTCATGAAAGGTTGGGATTCTCTCAATCCGAGTCAAAAATTGGTCATCGAGAACGCTGGCTAGCTCGATGTACAAGAAACGCAAAAACTTACCCACGATTATGGTTACTTCGACCTGTCTATATCTCTCTGCATGATTCTCGGATTTGCCGAAGATTATAGAAAAATTTTAGTAAATGTTAAACATGAACTCATACTCACTAGATAGGGAAATAATATTAATGCCATCATACAGACAGCAGGACTATATAATACTTATGAAGAATTTAAAATTGAGCTCACGAAGATAGAGTGATTGATCCCATACATATTGCTCTCCGATAAGCGAAAGATTCCTCTAATCAATTACGTCCAGAAAAACAGACCTGTGGTTACGAGCTACCACAGTAGGGAATTCTACGAATAGCCCCTACTTTCTTCTTCATCGAAACACGTTTGGACTGTTAAAACATCCAATCAGTTGGAAAAACCACGCTTCATTATTCTTGTTTTTCAAACGAATAGAAAATCTCGGAGACAGGTAAACGCGAGTCAGTTCGATCATTGCCACGTAAGTAATGTTAAACTCTTTTTAAATTTGCAATGTTACCCGTATGGAAATTTAAATTTAAATATAGGTCGTAACCAGTACACTGGACTGTATGATATGTATGCAAATTTTCAAAGGGTTTATTATGAAAAAAATCCTGAATATCTTTTAAATAAAGGAGATTTTATAAAATACTTACATTTGATAGTGATCGATTGTTCCAAACAAAACGAATCTTTGAAAAACGCTCCCGTGAGCGTGGGTTTAGAATTTGAATCGAGAGATAATTTTCCAGCTGGAACATCCGGGTATTGTCTCATTTTACACGACCGTATCGTTCAGTATAGTCCCGTCAGTGGTGACGTGAAGAAGCTTGTGTAAAAATGAAATGCATCATCTATATACAAGGCTTCAAACAACCTGGTAATGATTTCGTTTTGAAAGAAGTGGCAATAGTTCCGTTGGGCGAAGATGCCCAACCTTTAATCTTTTTATTCAAGGAACGTTTTCCTTGGAAATGACTCACCGATAAGTATAAGAGAGAAAATACTTGATTGAAAAAGTTCTATCACCGTATTTCTTAGAAGTCGACCATCCCTATACCGACATCGAAAGTGCTCTTCGAGGATGATGCTATTCAGGTACCCGTTATGGGCTCCATCAACAAAAAATGTCTCGAACGTTTCAGATTCAACGTTGACGATGTAACGAAGATGGGTTTTCCACCGTTGGACAAGATCAAGCTTGTGACAGTTTTTCTAAACCATGAGGGCGCCTATAAAAACAGCTGTGCTCTTCATATTGCTAAACTTCTGAAAAAAATTCTACGAAACATGCGCGGAAGAGACGTCTATGGATTGGGAGTAAATGCTTCATTCATGTTCCTGACGTCGAAAAAGATGGGTCAAAACACAAGTTCAAATTGTCGATGCGCACGACAGCTGGAATATCATGCGTGACGATCAATTTTCGCTCGTGGAAAATCATGAATGAAAATGATGGGCTGGTTCTAGCGCCGTCGATTTTCGCTCGTCAAAAATCACGATCGAAAATGGTGGGTTGGTTCTAGCACCGAATGCCAGAACGTTGGGCTGGTTCTGGCGCAGTCGATTTTCGCTCGTCGAAAATCACGACCAAAAATGGTGGACTGGTTCTAGCGCAGTGCGCCAGAACGTTGGACGGGTTCTACAGCAGTGCGGTTGAACGTTGGGCTGGTTCTGGCGTAGTGCACCAGAACCAGTGCAGCTTACCTACTGAACACCCATTTTCGTATCTTCTTTGTTAATATTAAAGTGAATGAATAAGATATTTTAAGTTATAACTTTTTAATATAATAAAAAGAATATTAATATACATATATTCAACTAGCCTCTACAAAAGTGCTATTCTTAAGTGGTTAAATGATAAAAAAATCGAAATTTTTTTTATTGCATAATGAGTTTAAAAATTTCTTCAAAAATATGCTCCCACAAACCATTTTTCGAAATTCAATTTCGTGTTTTATTGGGAATAAAGATGTAAAACAGAAAAAATCGAATTTTCGTGATAATTTCGTTTTTATATCCCAAAATTTGTCGAACTCTTTTAAATGTTGAAAATAATCATTCATATTGTGAAAAATACTTAATTTAAGGGTAGCATTGAAAAAACCATGTTCATACATAAATTTGATAATATAACATTTTCTTTCATATTTTTCGAAAACAGTATTATTAATTTTTTTCTCCATTTTACACCGCATTTTTTGCACAATTTTTTCAATTCAAAGTCAAAGACGCTTTACCGCTAATTTTTTTAAACCATTTTATATTTTTACGAGTAATACTCTATAAATTCGCGATTTACCAGTGCGGTGCAATATCAATTTGATTTAGCAAGAGCAGTCAAATTTCAATGATACAAATTTTAATTTCAAGTTACATGGTTCCCATATAAAATATTGTAGAACAGCCCAAAAGTTTCGTAAATTGTATTACTTTCTTTTACGTGTAGAAAACTTATGTTTCTGACAGTTTTATACATAACCATCCCTGCTACACTGTAAACAATCAAGCAGACAAAAGTCCCTGTATCTGTTTATTGTGTTTTGGAATATTTTTACTGTTCCGAAGAATCAAGAATGCACTCTCTTAATAGTCGTTCGATTTCAGAAAGAGAAAAATCAGGGAAAAGGTCAAAAGGAAAGTGGAGCACCGTAACCTGCCAAGTAAAGAACAGCTACCTGTTTATTACAGCACAGCAAAATTTCTTCTAGCGCACAAACTTTTTCAAAATATTAAGTGCAATGAGTGTGGAGTGCAAGAGCTTACTGCAGAATTTTCTGATGCGATGGGACACTCTTCAAAAATAACATTGAAGTATATATCTTGTATTTCAGTGGCTGGAGAGAGTTATTCAAGTCCTCGTACAGAAGCCAATCTCCGCTCTCCTTATTTAGTATATCAAAGAATTGTGAATAGTGTTAATATTCTCTTCGTTTAGGTTTTGCTGCCCTAGACCAACTTTATGTTATCATGAACATGAACTGCTTGTCCAAGAATGCATTTTAAGGATATTGTACTTAGAACTGCTCATCAGCAAGTCCAGAACGATAGAGACGGCTGCTGTCAAGGCAGTATCTGAGTAAAACGATGGCCTTGTAAGGACTCTTGAGGTGAGGACTTCAAGAAGAAAACTACTACTACAGACTGATACGCAGGTGGTGCACCTTAACTTCTGTAAGCTTAGATCAAACATTATTACTAAATCACATTTAAATCACTGTAATTTGCTTTAGATATTTATCAAATCATTGTTTCACTTGAGATCAAAAGACACTTTGAGGATATTTCACTAAGGTTCACTTTTTCACTTCTATTTGATGAAAAAAAATAAGTACTTATTTCATGTATATTATTTGCACTAGATAAGGACTAGATACTAAGTTTATTAATAGTGTTATTTTTTCTTCAATTTTTCAGCTGTAACTTCTCTGAAAACATTGTTATGATTTGATGCAACGCAACACTACTGAATTTAGAGAGCTTCTGTATCATATGTCAAATACTTCTCAATCGCTGGTTCTAATATGTAAATTCTGCCAGAACTAATAATAGACAGAGTAGAGGAGATAAGTATAACAAAACTGTTTTGCAAATTTTAATATCAATTATCTCAGAATTCATTTTTTAATAATTTTCAGGCAGGGCACGTAGCACTGCTCTGGAACGCTTTGACCACATGAATGAGAGATTGGGGAATGTCTTTTTTATACATATTTATACTAAATAAAGTCAGTGTTTTTTGACTATTGTTTATTGATTGTTGTTTGTTGATTATTGTCTATTTAATATTGATTATTGTTTATTGAATATTCACCATTAAATATTGATTATTGGCTATTGAATATTGACCATTAAATATTGAATATGGATTATTGAATATAAATTATTAATTATTAATTATTAATTATTTATTTTTGATATTTCTATTGAGTATTGACTGTTATTGATAAGAACTGATAAGAACTGATAAGAATTTATATGAACTGAAATTAACTGAAATGAACTGATATGAACTGAAATGAATTAATGTGAACTGAAATGAACTGAAATGAACTGATATGAACTGAAATGAATTGATGTGAACTAAAATGAACTGATGTGAACTGAAATGAACTGATGTGAACTGAAATGAACTGATGTGAACTGAAATGAACTGGTAAATAATAATTAGGAGTCATTGATTATTGTCTGTTTATTAATATCTATTGATTATTGACTATTGAATTAAATTTAATATTGACCATTGAATATTGATTATTGACTTTTGATATCACTATTGAGTATTGATTCTTACTGATTAGAACTGAAAAGAACTGATAAGATCTGATTTTTGCCATTGAACTTTGACTGTTATTATTGAACATTTGCCATTTTGATTAAAAATTAAAAACTATATTTTGATTATTATTCAACTTTTACAAGTGTTTGTATTAGCATTAATAAAAAGTCGTGATTAATTTTTCTTATTTATTGTTTTTTATTATTATTTATATTATATTTCATTGGAAATATGATTAGCGGCATTTAAATATTAGTAGTTTAATGGATCATGACAATGCTGAGCAAGTTATTGATGAAAATCGTCGTCGCGGTAGACCTAGAATCAGACGTACTTCTGAGGAGGAAAGGGAGTTCCGCGAAAGGCAACGGGTTTTAAGAAATGAAAGAGAAAGACGATCCAGGGCTCGGTGCGATAATAATGTCAATAATAATGCAAATACATTGGAACCTAATAATAATGAAATGGAACATGACAATGTTGAGCAAGTTATTGATGAAAATCGTCGTCGCGGTAGACCTAGAATCAGACGTACTTCTGAGGAGGAAAGGGAGTTCCGAGAATGGCAACGGGTTTTAAAAAATGAAAGAGCAAGACCTTACAGGGCTCGGTGCGATAATAATGTCAATAATAATTCAAATACATTGGAACCTAATAATAATGAAATAGAGGATGACAATGTTGAGCAGGTTATTGATGAAAATCGTCGTCGCTGTAAACCTAGAATCAGACGTACTTCTGAGTAGGAAAGGGAGTTCCCGGAAAGGCAACGGGTTTTAAGAAATGAAAGAGCAAAACGATAAAGGTTTCGGTGCGATAATAATGTCAATAATAATTCAAATACATTGGAACCTAATAATAATCAGGTAAATTTAACTAAAAGAAGTAGACAAAGTAATGATGAGGAGGAAAGAGAATTCCAAAATCGTCGATATGAACGAAATGTAGAGAATCGAAGAGTTTTGGAACAAAATAGTAATGTTGATGAATACTATTTAGGTGAAATGGATGTTTTATGCAGTCATTGTAAACTTCGAGCCCACTGTGCTGTTAGAAAAACAAATCCATTTTTGTTCAAAATCCTATATAAGGGGTTTGCGGGGATGCTCTTTCAGAATCTGGCACTTATTTTGTAAAAAAAATCAAAATCATTATTTTTTTTGCATTTAAAAAAAAAGTCACGAATTTTTAACGTTTTTTTTTTTTAAATCAATTTTTACTAACGTTGCTGCATTCAAATAAGCAAATTATTGCCAGAAATCGCGTCCTCGATGTCTGAGGTTTTCAAAACCCTGGTTGAAAACTTTTCTTTCCCCCTTAGTTTTTCCAAAATGGCGGTTTTTGTGAAACAGCATGACCTTAAACTTCATGATTTTTTTCTTGACAGCTTTGAACCTTACGAAAAAAATTTATAGAACAAAAAATGTTTAGAATCATCCAAAAAACATGTGTGAATTTTTTCAAAAATTTTTGAGCCATTTTAGAATTTTTCAAAAATAGGACAATTTAAAAAATTTGAAATTAACTCAAAAACTTCTGGAAAAATTTATAAATATTCTTTAAATGATTCCGAGCACTTTTTGTTCTATAACTTTTTTTCGTAAAGCTGATGCTTTTCAATAAAAAAAATGATCAAAGTATTTATTACGTAATGGATAAAAAGTTACAATGGTTTGAAGACAGGGCATAATCGTAATTTCATTACTGCAAATTATACAACGTTGTAGGCTTCATATAAAAATACCCAAAATAGAAAACAACATTCTAAAAAGAAAAAAAAAGAAAAAAATAAATAAATAAAAAAAAATTAAAAAAAAAACAAAAAAAAATAAAAAACAAAACGTTTCTCTGTTATCGTCTACCTCCTCGTGGTGAGAACTGGGCAAAGCTGTATCATATTATATACGTATAGTGGCAAAGTGACGATTATACTGTTATCAAAACGAAAAAACATTTGATAATTTTTTTATTGAATAGCATTAGCTTTACGAAAAAAAAGTTATAGAACAAAAAGTGCTCAGAATCATCTAAAGAATATTTATAAATTTTTCCAGAAGTTTTTGAGTGAATTTCAAATTTTTGAAAAAATTCACACATGTTTTTTGGATGATTCTAAACATTTTTTGTTCTATAACTTTTTTTCGTAAGGTTCAAAGCTGTCAAGAAAAAAAATCATGAAGTTTAAGGTCATGCTGTTTCACAAAAACCGCCATTTTGGAAAAACTAAGGGGGAAAAAAAAGTCTCAACCAGGGTTTTGAAAACCTCAGACATCGAGGACGCGATTTCTGGCAGTAATTTGCTTATTTGAATGCATCAACGTTATTAAAAATTGATTTAAAAAAAAAACGTTAAAAATTTGTGACTTTTTTTTTTTAAATGCAAAAAAAATAATGATTTTGATTTTTTTTTACAAAATAAGTGCCAGATTCTGAAAGAGCATCTCCGAAAATCCCTTATATAGGATTTTGAACAAAAATGGATTTGTTTTTCTAACAGCACAGTGGGCTCGAAGTTTCATGTCCAAATTTAGCGTTTTGCGCTTTAATGGGTTAATGATTGTTGTGGCCATGGGACTGTTAAATTGGCAGAAATTCCAGATTTTCCAGATAATGTACGTTCATTATTTGAAAATAATCATCAAAAAAGTAAAGCATGTTTTGAACGTATACGAAATTATAATAGTTCATTTTCATTTGCATCTTTTAATGCCAATGTAGTTGATATGCCTACGATAGGTAGAGCTCCATATTGTTTCAAAATACAAGGTCAAATTTATTACCAAATAAATGATTAGGAAAATGATTATCCTAAATATGGTCAGCTTTTTATTGTGGATCCGCAAGAAGCTATCGACAATAGAATTACGGATAACGCAGGAACTAACAAAGAAATAATGTATAGTTTAGAATACATGATAAGAGAGTATAGTTTATTTGCCAAGTCATACCTAATGATGAAGGAAGAAATTGATCATCAACGTCAATTATTAGGTAGTGATACGGAACCTGAATTACAACTGATTTTTAGTTTAAAACCGGGCTATGATCGAAATAGGTATAATTTACAAAGAAAATGTGAGGTTGCTGCGGTTTTTGTTACTACAGCCGATGTTGACATTCATGAATCATATGTGACTATCCGTAATAAGACTACGCGTGTATTGCAATCAGTAAGTTCGATGGATCCAAACGTAGAACCTATGATATATCCACTGTTTTATCCTCATGGATCGCAAGGTTGGTATAAAAATATAGCGAAAATAAATAATAGGACATTCTTAGTAGATAATGATGATGCACAAGGTGAACAAAGTATTCTCATATATGAGGCGTTTCACGTCAACTGTCCCAACGCGCGGCTCGCGAGCCCTAAATCGTGCTATTTCTAACTCATGTTTATGATACTAAAAAGTACTTAAAAAAATTGTTTGATAAGCGTTTTTGACGTATTTTTTCCTCAGCTTTCCAACGATTTAGGTAGTTTTTTCGAAATTTTCCATTTTCATCTTCAAAAAAGCTTTCGCATTCTATTTCTCGCAAAAAACATCTCGGGCACTCTTTGGAAAATATCCTTTTCTATGTAAAAAATGCCCAGCTTTCGATCTAGAGGGTAAAAAAAATATTAAAAATACACTTTTTGAAATATAACATGTTTTGTACTTTTTGAAGGTGAAAATGAAAAATTTTGGAAAACTGCTTACGTCATTGGAAAGCTGAGGAAAAAATACGTCGAAAACGTTTATCAAACAATTTTTTAAGTACATTTTAGTATCATAAACATGAGTTAGAAATAGCACGATTTAGGGCTCGCGCGCCGCGCGCTGGGACAGTTGACGTGAAACGCCTCATATTCAATGCATTTTTGTTAGGCCGTAGATTATTTCAACTATGGATTGTTGATAGTTACGTTAAAATCGAGAGGGATCGTATTGAATATATTCGGCGCAATCAAAAACAATTGCGTGTGGAATCATACCGAGGATTAGTTGAGCATTTAAATAATACTGCAAATGATATGAATTGTCAAGTAGGTAAAATAGTTATATTGCCATCAACTTTTGTTGGTTCTCCTAGATATATGATGCAAAATTATCAAGATCCAATGTCTATAGTTCGTATGAAAGGAAAACCTGATCTGTTTATAACCATGACGTGTAATCCTAACTGGCGTGAAATCAAAGATAATTTATTACCGGGTCAACAGGCTTCAGATTGTCCTGACATCTGTGCTCGTGTTTTCCATTTAAAAAAAGAATATTTAATCTCGCTAATAACAAAAAAGAAATATTTTGGAGAAGTTTCAGCTCACGTACATGTTGTAGAATTTCAGAAACGAGGTTTACCTCATGCACACATTTTAGTTACTTTAAAAAATGATTTTAAATTATCTACCGTGAATGATATCGATAAATGCATTTCTGCTAAAATTCTTGATTCTGAGACAGATCCAATATTGTATAACACTGTAGTTAATAATATGATACATGGTCCATGTGATAATAGATGTATCATTGACGGTCAATGTTCGAAACATTACCCAAGAGAATTTCGAGAGGAAACTATAATGTCGCCTGATGGATATCCGTATTATAAACGAAAAAATGATGGGAAAAAAATTATGCGTCGTAATCAAACTGTAGATAATCGATTTGTAGTACCATATTGTTCTGGGTTATTACGCATATTCAATTGTCATATAAACGTTGAAGTAGTGTCCAGCGTAACGTCCGTGAAATATTTGTATAAATATGTTTATAAAGGTTACGATGCAGCTAATAATAATGAGAGGGTAATTAATCACGATGAAGTTCGTATTTTTATAGAAACACGATATGTTATCCCAGTTGAAGCATGTTATCGTATTTTAAGTAAACCATTACAGTGTAAAAGTCATAGTATCATACGCTTAGCAGTTCATTTACCTCAACAACAGTCAATCATAATTGGTGTTAGTGATGATGATGTTGCTATGGAGGCTGCATTAAATCGAACCACTACATTATTAGCTTATTTTGATTTGAATAAACAAGATTTTTCAGCTAGACAATACACTTATGCTGAAATTCCAGCTCACTGTGTTTTTAACCTCTAGGCTGCCGAAAAGCCTAAATATAGGCTCTACCTGTGATCGGAACATTGTATACGTTATATCTAAGATATAGTGACATGATTTGGACATTTTTTAAGGAGATTAAAGCCCTTCAAATCCCGGCAGTCTAAAGGTTAAAGAACATAATGATAATGATCAGAAAGTTTTTAGTTGGTCAAAACGGAAATCACATTATAATTGTATCGGACGTATTTATTCCGTCAGTCCAAGTCAGGTAGAGTTATTTCGATTAAGATTACTTTTATTAAATTGTAGAGGCGCAAAAAGTTTTGATGAATTAAAAAATGTAAACGGTGTTCAGTATATGACGTTTTCGGAAGCTTGCTTAGCGTTAGGTCTTATAGATGATGATGAGGAATGGAGTCGAGCTACGCAGGAAGCTATAAGTTGGATGATGCCAGGTAGTATACGTCTGTTATTTGTACGTATTTTGATTCATTGTCAACCTGTGCATCCGGACGAACTTTGGGAAAATTTTAAAGATGTTTTATCAGAAGACTTCCTAAGATTATATGGAGATCATACCAGAGCTTACAATTTAGCTTATTCCAATATTTGTGAAATGTTGATAGCTGAAGACAATGATATTGCGAACTTTCCATCGATGCCTTAATTAGTAGTGAATAACCATATTGAGGATAGTAATGAATTGCGTGGTAACTTGGCAGATATGGGAAATAGACAGTATTCCATGTTAAACAGAGATCAAAAAGAAATTGTTGATAAGATTTTAAGAGTATCAAATGTTATCGATTATAACAGCTCTCGGTGTTTTTATATCGATGGCCCTGGTGGATCTGGGAAAACGTTTGTATATACAACATTATATAATTTACTAAAAAGTCAAAGCAAAAATGTTTGTTGTACGGCTTTTACTGGAATCGCTGCAACGTTACTATCTAAAGGAATGACGGTTCACAAAGTACTAGGTTTGCCTGTACCTTTATTATCAGATTCTTCATCTAATATCGCTGTGCAATCAAAGGAAGGGCAATTTTTGAGGCAAACAGATGTGTTTATTTGAGATGAGGCCCCAATGGCTCCGCAATACGCATTAGAAATCATGGACAGGACTTCAAAAGATATTATGAGTAATGATTTATTGTTTGGTGGTAAAATTATCATTTTAGGTGGAGATTTTAGACAATTATTACCCATATTACCACGAAGCATTCGAAGTGAAGTTATAAATTTATCTATCAAAAGAAGTATTTAGTGGAATGTGTTTCATAAAGGCTATAGCGGGATAAGATGGTCAAAATTGCACTCACCTGGATTTTTTTTTGGGATTGACCATTCGAAAGTACATTATTGAAAACCTCTCTAGCCAAATTTTCAGCTCCCTAGGTAATGATTTGAGTCTTCTAACCTAAAAAACGTATTTTTTCGAAAAAATTTTTTTCTGCTCGACCCTTTCTTTAAAAAAATCTGAAAAAAATCACGGACGTGTGTTTTTAAGCAAGAAAACAGCCTGATTTTTTTCAGATTTTTTAAAGCAAATTGAGCTCAGGAAAAATTTTTTAATTTTTCAATGATTTTTTAGGTTATGTAGGTAATTTTTGGCTAACTTGTAAATAATGATTTTTTGTGTATTTTTTCCCGTTCTTTCAAATGGCGGTGTCCGAATTTGCGTTTTCGAGCCGGAACATATTTAAAATTCGAAAAAACCGATTTTTTAAGCATTTTTCCCATGTTTTTGGCACATAACCTCAAAACCAATAGCTAAATAAGTGTTTATGAACAATTTCTTCTCAATTTCTTTCTATATCTTCGAATTCCACTGTCAGAACTACCATTTTTGCATCATATAATGCTATAAAATCAAATTATAAACATTTTTTTCGTGTTTTTACCATGTTTTTGGAACATAACCTCAAAGAAGATCGTTCAATACGTGTTAGGACATACAAAAATATTCTAAAAATTTTCAGAATCGAGTATTACTTCGTCGATAGCTACAAAGGGCCTGATATAGCCTTTTAATTAATTATTTTTATTCAAATTCATTTCTAGATAAAAATAAAAATGAGTAAATATTTCTAATAGAAATTAATTATTGTAAATATATTATGAATATTTTTGTGCTTTTATTAAAACAATAAAATAAGTATGTACCATTTCATATTTGACCTTTATTCTTGCGAGAATTGTTTTTAGAAGTTCTATTTGACAAAATTACATGAGTAATAATTTTTAATATTGAATTATAATAATATTTTTAATCCTCGTCACTATCTTCGTCTATTACAGGACCAATATCTGAAGTAGTAAATAATTCGGAAAGAACTTTCGCTGGTCTAATAATTTTTGACTTATATCTTGCATTACTGAGATAATATATGACTGCAGCAATGTGAGAACAGGATCCTACAGTTAATCCATTGGCACAGTCACACGCATGGCGTAGGATACCGCTGTATCCAATTGAGTTAGGTTTGTATTCGATGTAGCATTTGTAAGCCTTACTGTTAATATGCCTCGACCTTATTAATACTTTAATGATATTTGGTTTGATCTTAATATATTCCAAATTGATATTGTTACTATCTTCCATTAACTCAGCCAAATAACATACGGCTTGACCTAATTGATAGGTACCTGAAAAAATATTTTGAGATCTCTTTCAGTCATCTCCGGAAAGTCAATGATTTCTTGGGATGTTAGCTTGATCGTAGTAGTAGGCCGTCTAGACCATCTGGTCGTCTCAGCTTCTAATGCTAAAGTATTTTCACTTTGATTAGAATTTAAAATTCTTTCGATGATTATACCTTGTAAACCACCGTCATCTTTATCGCTATTCAAACGCTTACCAAAAAGGTTGTTGAGAAAACATGCAATTCTACAATATGCACCAGCTTTTAGTAAAAGTTTATTATCTAATTGCTGGTGAAGAAGCTTATACTTTTTACCAAGAATACCATGAACAGCCTCTACAACCCATCTCAATTACGTAACGTAACGAGATTCATTCGATTCAGTCGTACTCAAGTTGGGTCTATTTCCCTTAAGGCAGGCATGAGAATCTTAAAGCCAAGACTTTTTAAATAAGATATCACATCCCTAAAACCTCTATCTACAACGCAAACATTACCTTCTCTCATGATAGTTCTTATACCATCTGGATCATCGATTACTTTCTTCATGATGCTTGCATCATTTTCTGTGGCTAAAAACGGACCAGGAACATCAACAACGAATCCGTCTGCGGTGCAAATAGTGAATGGCTTGGCCAAAGGATATTTCTTGTGACCTGAATATGACTTTCTTTGGTATTCATTATTTTTACTTTTTTGGTGACGTAAGTAAGTTCCATCAAAAACAAAAACAAGCTCGTTCTCTAATTTAAACAGTTTTTTTTGCATAAATGAAAGTGTGATCACGTATGAGATCCTCCCTTTTAATACTTTTTACTCCAAAATATTTCGGTAGGACATCTTTTTCAAATGAATTAATTACTGATTCAAAAAATCTGAAACTTTTATTTCGTTTTCTATTGCGAAAATAGACGAAATAAAATTATTCGACGATCCAGTTCGTAATTTAAATAAACATATAACCAGGGCTTGTGTAACGTCTCTAGAATCCGATGATCTCATGGAAACTAATAATTTTCTCAGCTCTTGCAATTGATCAGTCGAAAGACTAGTAAAAGAGAATAATTGTTTTTCGCTAAGATCTGATGATTTTATTTTATCTAAAAATGTTCCGAGGCTAAATCTGAAATTTTTTTAAAAAATAAACATATTTCATCTGCAGTTAAAAAACTCGCGTTACTGTATATCTGAATTAGATTCAGGTCATCATCAAAAAATCGTTTTTTTATTAAATGCTCGGTACAAACTCGATTGCCATTTGGAATAAAGATTTGCATTTCTTTGAAACATTGCAGTCTTGCAGTCAACGGTACACATGTCAAGTTATTTTTGTTTCTACAAACGCAACATGCTGTATGAGAAATCATAGTTCTTTTGAGGGGCAACTCGGTGGAAGGTTTTTTTTCTACAGTTGGTTTTAATACTACCTCAAAAACGCTCCCTGAACTCTGAGAGCTGGGTATTTCCGAGCTTGACTGCGAACTCATTGGCTGACTTTGATCACTGGTTGAAGGTTCTACTTTTCGTGTCCCAAAAAAAACAAGTCTTCTACATTTATCGCAAAGTTTAAACCCAATGTCAACATTATCTACATCTAACTGTTCACAAACTGCTTCGACTTCACTAGCTGAATTAATGATTTTAATCTGAGCTGATATTTTACTGAGATTTCGCTTGAAGCAGTTGCAACATTGATCAGTATCATCAAATTCATCCATGTTCGATGTAAAAATCTTTAAACAGTTACTTGTGTAATAATCAATCTTTTTTAAAGCTAAGCCATTATGTAATTATCACAAAATTAATGAATTTGATTATTATTTTATATTAAAATGATTTTTTTCACCAAGAAATATAATGCACTTAAAACTATTTTGATAATAATTAATGAATGGTAAAAAATTAAATATTTCTTGAAATGCGAACTGTATTCTGTTTTTTGTTAGGTATTGTCGGAAATTGATATGACGATCTATTCTAATTGACTCGAAAGTACAAGTATAGAAATAGATAATTTAAGCAAAACGAAACCTTTATAAAGAGAGGGTTCTCTATTAAGAGAGAGCTTTTAAATACACTTCTTTTAACGCACACCTTTGTAAGAATGAGATTATCTATATATAAATAGTTTTTTGGCAACTTGCTTGCGGAAAGCTAAGCAACATCTAGTGATTACAATTCCTTACAATCACTAAAAAAAAGAGATATGTTCTTAATTATTTATAATATTGTTTAAAACCTGGACCATCATTATTATCAATTTCCTTTAATATTAACTACTATTAAAATACTATTACAATACTAATAACATGTTGTGAAATTATATAGTGCAATATTTCATTATATGTAGGCTAGGCTTAAAACTGTGCATGACAATGCTTGATAGCAAGTTCTTATAAATAAAATATATGTTTTCAATGAAAAGATTTGATCTTTTTTTATTAGTTAATAAAAAATTCATTGGATTTGCAACATATTCCAAGAAACTAAAAATTAATTAAATCCATACAATATTGTACTTAATCATCAATTAAATTACCAAATATGTTGCACAATGGGTGCATTTCTCAATTTAATAAAAACCTCTACTCATCAGAAAAACCCATTTTATTTATGAGAAGATGATATTAAGTATAGTGATACGAATTCTTAAATCCCACATCTATATTTTTAAAAACTTTCCAGACAAAACAAGCTCGATTTATGACTGCATTACACAATGTTATTTCACAACGCATTCAAAAAAATTAGTAAACTGTTCAAGACTTGTTTAGGTTATACAACATGGTAAATGACATAAAATTAAAAAAAATTTTGATCGCTTTACCTAGAAAGCATTAAAAGTTTACAGAAATGAAATATTTAATAAACTCGATGCTAGTAGATTTCATATATTTTGATAATCACCAATTTCTATCAATAGTATGTTCGTGTACTTATCAAATTCAATTTTGCAATAAACAGTGGTTTACAGAGTGGTTTTCCAAAACATACTTTAATAATGTATAACCTGGCAATTAAATATTTAGTTTGTGTGATGGTGCAAAATAACCGATACTTCCCTTTGATAAAATTAAATAAGAAAAAAAAAGAATAGTAATATTCTTCATACATATATCCGGAAAAAACTTACAACATATAAAACAGATGCAAAAACTAGCTGGCTTTGCAACAAAAGTTGTACTTAAATATTTGAGAAAAAATTCATAAGTTTTCGAATATCCTTTTAAATAGACTTGTAACTAGCAAGAAATTGTGATGTACTTATTTAGTAGCAAGTATTTAAAAAAGTATTGTTCTTCATTTCAGATAAACAATATACTCACTCAAACTCATTGGGGGGGGGTCCAAAGTTTCGACGACTCACTTGAAAATTGAAGTCAACTATAGACGTGCTCGGTTTCGATATAAGCTACTGCAGATTGTGCAAAATTTCGAAATTCTAAATTACGAAAATCATATTTTCGAATCTAACAATTCACCTACTGTCCAAAACATCGAATTTCATCAATACGATTTCAAAGCAAATATAACTTGTTTCTAATGATTTATTTCGAAATATGTTTATTGTATCCCTATTAAAATTCTATTAATGAAATGCGATGTTTTGGACAGTAGGTGAATTGTTACATTAGAAAATATGATTTTCGTAATTTAGAATTTCGAAATTTTGCACAATCTGCAGTAGCTTATATCGAAACCGAGCACGTCTATAGTTGACTTCAATTTTCAAGTGAGTCGTCGAAACTTTGGACCCCCCCCCCCCTAACTCATTTCAATAGGCCCGTTACACTAAAAAAAATATAAGGACCAGATACGGAAATACCATGGGTTAGTATATCTATATATATGAGGAACAGTGCTTATTCCCGCTGTTCCTCGTATATATAGATATACTAACCCATGTTATTTCTGTTCGTTTCACAAGTGAACAGACCATTCCGGTCGTTTCTCCTGTCTAATTAACAAAATAAATTAGTTAAAATAGACAATTTGAGTTAAATAGAATGAAGAAAAGTAACATTTTTTTATTTTATTTTATTATATTTTAACACAATTTGTCTATTTCAACTCTTTTTTTTTTTATAACTAGACAGCAGAATCGACCGAAATAATCGGTTCACTAGCGAAACGACCAATAAAAAAAAGCACCCTACATGTTGATGAAAATTCAATTACTGAACTATTTCAATCGTTTGTTACTTTAAAGCATATTTTTATCATTATAATTATGCAGATCGGTAGTTGAAGTACAGATGAATATATTCTTCATGCAGCACTTGACTATCTGCATATCAACTCATAATAATTAATATTAATGCATAGTTACAAATAAATACATATGTTCATATGTTTCACGAATAATTCTGTAATATGCAGTTTCCCTGCGCCTGAAAAAGGTTATATCAGGCCCTTTGTAGCTACCGGAGAAGTAATACTCAATTCTAAAAAAATTTTTTCATTAAAAAAATTTTTAGAATATTTTTGTATGTCCTAACACGTATTGAACGATCTTCTTTGAGGTTATGTTCCAAAAACATGGTTCCAAAAAATACGAAAAAAATGATTATAATTTAATTTTATAGCATTATTTGACGCAAAAATGGTAGTTCTGATAGTGGAATTCGAAGATATAGAAAGAAATTGAAAAAAATTGTTTATAAACACTTATTTAGCTATTGGTTTTGAGGTTATGTGCCAAAAACATGGGAAAAATGCTTAAAAAATCGGTTTTTTCGAATTTTAAATATGTTCCGGCTCGAAAACGCAAATTCGGACACCGCCATTTGAAAGAACGGGAAAAAATACACAAAAAATCATTATTTACAAGTTAGCCAAAAATTACCTACATAACCTAAAAAATCATTGAAAAATTAAAAATTTTTTCCTCAGCTCAATTTTTTTGTTTTAAATCTGAAAAAAAATCAGGCTGTTTTCTTACTCAAAAACACGTGTCTGTGAATTTTTTCAGATTTTATTAAAGAAAGGGTCGAGCGGAAAAAATTTTTTTCGAAAAAACACGTTTTTACGTTAGGAGACTCAAATCATCACCTAGGGGGCTGAAAATTTGACTAGAGAGGTTTTTAATAATGTATTTTCGAATGGTCAATCCCAAAAAAAAAAATCCAAGTGAGTGCAATTTTGACTATCTTATCCCGCTATAGCCTTTAAGTTAACAACTAATATGAGAGCTATAGATGAAGATATTACATTTTCAAAATTTGTTTTGGATGTGGGAAACGGTGATTTAAATGACAACAATGATAATATTGATATTCCTGAACGATCTATAACTACTGATTCTAATTTCATTAATTGTATGTATGGACAATTGATAAGAAATCACCTTTATGATGAAATGAGCTCATCGGTTATATTAGCTGCACGAAATATAGACGTGAACGAAATTAATAAAACTGTCGTATCGTCATTAGATAATTATAATGAACGTATATATACGAGTGTTGATTCCACTGATCATTGTGATGATAATGGTTTAATGGGTGAAGGAATTTTACAAGAATATCTTAATTCATTGAATCCACAAAATTTACCACCTCACGAATTGCATTTACGAATAAATTCTATTGTTATGCTTATCAGAAATATTAGTATACATGAAGGATTATGTAATGGAACACGATTAAGAATTTTAGATTTAAATAATAATTTATTGAAATGTAAAATTTTAGCGGGGGATAAAGAGAGTCAAGTTGTTTTTTTAAATCGCATTACTTTATATTCTGATAATGAGTATCCTTTTACTTTCAAAAGAAGGCAGTTTCCAATAAAATTGGCATTTGCAATGACTATCAATAAAGCTCAGGGCCAAACATTTTCAAATGTATTAATTGATTTACAAAAAAATGTTTTTAGTCATGGACATTTATATGTTGCAATTTCGCGTATCCATTCTTGGAGTGGATTAAAATTCTATTTAGGTTCTAATCGAATTAATAATAAAGTAAAAAATTACGTCTTTAAAGATATTTTATAATAAATAGTATCTTTAATGTATGTATGTATGTATGTATGTATTATTATTATTATTATTGTTATTATTATTATTATCATTATTATTATTAGTGTGCAATGTAAAATGAAGAAAATATTTTCATTTATTTACATATATTTAATAGAAAGAATATGGTTTAACACGAATTATAGATAATTAAAGTGTGTTAAAATTGTTATACTTTGAGTATAACACTATACACACTGCACCCATGCTAGAGCCCTCTCCACTGTCTTTATTCCTAAATCTATTTGCTTTTTATTTTCCATGCTCTCTTCTATCGGCCGTATTCGAGGTCTATTGTTTTTTGTTTCTACGTGACAATGAAATTCCTTACATCATGTATCTAGAATTAACATTTTAATCGAATAATTAACAGTATACATTGACAAATATATTTACGTAATGAGTCACATTACACAATTATTGTAGTCGACTGAAGAGAACACAGCGACATTGTAGGCGCGCGTAGCGCGCCCAACATTCTAGTAAAGATAAAAAATAAATAATATAATTTATGGACGGTATTTTTGACAAAAATAAAAATTTGAATTTAAAACTTATATAGCAGTTAAGTTGGCACCGTAACAACCTTATTTATCAATGACAGCCTCTCACACGCTCACAGATCAATTCTTTATTGTAACAGAGCTGATTTTAACCTATGTAAAATTCCGCAAGCAATGTAAACATGCACAGCTGTCATTTCATATAAACACTGTGATATCAGCATCAGCACCTTTTCTATACAAAGTGTTGTTCTTAATTTTCATTGTTTCCAACGGATTTGGGAGTAAACATTTAGTGTATTATAATACGTAAAGGTATTTTAAATCAGTTTTTAAAAGTGTTTGAATAATACGTGTGACAGTTGAATTAAAGTTTTAGAAATAGCTTTTAGTACTTGAACTTTTATTGGAAACTTTATACTTAATTTTATTATTTAACAGGGATTGATACTAAAGAAAAATTGTCTCTGTTGGCTAATACAAAAAACATGTAGTGTACAAATTTAAATCAACTTTTAAAGGAAGCGAAAGATATGTGCAGAAAAATGTTATGGAACCTTCGCTTCTGCCAGAAAGCTACCATTATCAGCCATTGCCTGAATCTCACTATCATATAATTGACATTTTATTTTCTGAAGTAAAACAGTTATGCACGGCAATAAATATGTATCAGTCGTATTCTCTTTATTAAGTAATAATATTATATGTGAAAAAGAATAATGAAGGGCAAGTAAAGAAGTTCACCTTATCAGACATTAAAAAAAGATCAATATAGGAGTGTTGCTGCTATAAACATTTTTTTCAAGCATTTGGCTATGGCGATACTGGCTTCATAACATTCATGAAGGATTTTGGATTTCTCAACACATTCTTTATTTACCTTAGTATATGTATAAGAATCTAATTTATGTGATAAAAATTATTAAAAACATGTGGATTTAAAATCATCAAAGGATCTACATGTTAAATCACTTAACAAACTTGACTGACTGATGTGGATATGACTGTTCCGCGTACTCATAGCTTACAAGTCTGATATATCGTATACTGAGGTACCAGAATATTTTTTCTAAATGTAAAATATTTTGAGCTAAAAACAATACTTTTTTGTATTTCAGGGCAGAGATGGAGTTAAGAAATAAAGAAGAAGAAATAAAGAACTATTTTAGTAATTTTACATTATGTAGAAAACAGCTTTAAAGATAAAATTACTAAAATACTTCTTTATTTCTTCTTCTTTATTTTTTAACTCCATCTCAAAATATTTTGAGCTAAAAACAATACTTTTTTTTTTTATTTCAGGACAGAGCATTTCTATAGAAAATTTATAAAAATTATGCAGGAAAATTTTCGATAAAATATATACATATTATGCAGAATTTCTGGGCTAACATTTCTGCAGACCTTATGCAGACATTCTCCATAATTTATGCAGAAGCTCTTCACAATTTCTGTAGGATTTTTCCACAATTTCTGCAGAATCCATACACTATTCCTGTAGAATCTTATGAATTTATGCAAAAACTCCTTACAACTTCTTCAAAATCACTTTAACACGGAAAAATTCGTCTTATGGGATTTTCAATGTATCATTACAAAGATTTTTGGCCATCGGCCGCCAAGGAATTAACTTCTAAAAAAGCTCTCCACAGTTACTACAGAAACTACATAAGTTTAGCCGGGACATTTTAGGGAGAATGTATAAGCGATGCGCTACCCAGTCGATTGATTACTTGTAGACCGCAAAGCTAATTGGTTCATATTTAATATTAAGCAGAGACGAGATCTACAAGTAATTAATATGACAGCGTATATCCCTTACGAAAAAAACCTGTAGGAATTCCTATAGAGATTCGATAGGATTTTCTATAAGTTTGCATGGAACTGATATAAGAAAATCTATAGGAAACAATGCATGATTTTTTCTGTAAAATACTGTAGGAATTCCTGTAGGATAAGTTATAGAAAATCCTATACAGGGATTACAAAAACCGCATTCCGACCTGCGGAAATTCCTATAGGAAAATCTATAGGAAAAAATGCCTGATTTTTATAACAAAGGTAAGAACGGCCTAATAAATTAATCGGACCTCTAAATCTTACCTGGAGAACAGAGACAAGGAAGAAGAACATCTTAATTTTTGGTAACTTGCAACCTAAAAAACAATTAGCCCGTATCAGCTAAACAGCATAAAGGTATGAAACGCCAGCGTATTACCTGAGATGTACTCGATGGCTAATAATGCGACGTCGTATCATCGGAGACAGAAAAGAAGAAGGCTACCGATGGAGAGGATGCCGACGCTCCTATGGTCGTTGCCGTATAACGCCGGTGCCCATGCGGTATTGACGCTCGTAGATCGCCCTGCTGCTTTTACACGCATAGAAAGAGGTCCTGCGTTATTAAAGTCAAATGAACAGCTATGCGCGTCCGAATTCATCTGTTCCGTATGCGCGCGTCGAACAGTGAAGAGAGTCAGCAGTGCGAGCAGAGCAGAACTCGAGCACGCACAGTTCTTATATCGGTATCTTTCGTACACGTTGGTACACGGAGAGAAAAATCAAGGGATTATCACGTGCGAAAATCTCACCTGAAAATCACATTTATCTTTCACGTAATTATCTCATGAAAATCACGGAACTATCTGGTGAGTCAATGCTTTTTTTAGGTGGAAAAGACTCACCTAATAATATCACATTTGTTAAGTTATTAAGACTTTGCTTCATCCGTTAAACACTCGCATATCCACCTGAATATTCGGCTGTTATGGAGCACCTTATATTCACTTGCGACCCACCGGATTTTCCCGTGACGCTCAAGTGATTGAGCCATCGCGCTCGACCGCCGACTGTTGAGCCGTTGTCGCGCGGGAGTGGGGGAAGGAAAGAACAAATTCTACATAAAATAATTAGATTTCACATTTTCAAGTATAACTGTATTAAATATTAGGAACAGGAAGAAGGTAAATTAAATAACTAACATCTAAATTAAATATCTAAACTCTGAAAGGGTAAAATGATCATAAATGATCTGACGTTTAAAACTCGCTATCATAGCGGTAGCCGTGAGGACTAAGATCTACGTTCTTGTGCACCTATTCTTTTGCTTCGGGTTCGAATCCTGGTACATGAAACTTGTTTTTTTTTTCTACATTTGGCTCACTATTTAATGTATTATTTGAAGTAAATGAAATGCTCAACATTTTCGTCAATAGTTTTGACAATGTTACGATTTTTTTATATGTTAATTAACTAAGTTTGGATTTCAGGAATAATAATTGTTACTTATTGGATTTTTTTAGTATATATGATCACAACCCTAATGGAAATGGAAAATGTATATAAATGTAAATAAGTATATGTTTATGTAAATGTATATAAATGTTGTAATTGGATCAGGCACACGGAGAGAAATTTTAGAGTAAAAATTACCAAGGTGCCTTGGTACCGCATGGATAGACTGTCAAAAGCCGTGATATTCCCAGGTTTCTAATACAATTTATAAGTTTTCCAGGAAAAACTACCATAACTACTTAAAAAAAATACCAAATTATCGGAATAAAAATTACCAGACACACTGGTAAAAATTGAGATCTAGTCATTTTTACAAGGTAACCTAAGAATTTTTACTAAGAAAACTGATAAATTTTACCAAATAACCTGGTATTTGTGTACTCGCGCATGCGCACTGCGCATTATTGTGTTTCAGAAGATTGATACTAGAGGCGTGCGCGACGTTAAAATGAAAACAATACACATATTTTGAGTAATTAATAACGGCGATTCAAATGACTGTTGGTAACAGCTTCCGTGGCGCAGTCGGTAGAACGTCGGACTCTCAACCCAAAGATCGTCGGATCGAATCCCGCTTCCGTAAAAATTTTTTTTCAGTTTAATGTTTTTTCATCCTTGTTTCTGTTTCTATTTCTATATTAAAATACTATATATCCATCAATATGGATAAAAAAAGTTAATTTTTTTAATTTAAATTAACTAAAAAAAAATTTTACCAAGGCACTTTGGTAAAAAGTTTGAAATTGTCAGTCTGTCCATCCATTACCATAGAAACTGGTAATTTTGTCTCGAATATTTGTAATTTTCACTACAAAATTTCTCTCCGTGCATTAACATTTATTTACATTTATATACATTCTTTTACATAAATTTACACTTATTTACATTTATATACACTTTCATAAAACATAAAAAAAAGTCTTATATAGAGAAAATTTTTAAAAAATCTATAAATGTATCTAAATGTATATATCTGTAAATAACTGTAAATAAGTGTAAATTTTTATAAATAGACGTATATAAATGTAAAAATTGTTCCAATTACAACTTTTATATACACTTATTTACATTTGTGTAGGGTAGTAGTTCTAGTGGTCGGCCACCCCCTAGTAGTTGGACATTTTGTTGAAATTTGACTTAAAAATAAGATTTGCTATATTAATAAATTTCGTATTCTACAGTGTGAGTTACTCATTTCACAATCGCTATGTTGAGATTTAAAATTTTCCAGTTTTTCAATCGTTAATCGCAGAATAAAATGTGTCCGACAACTAAACTTAAATGTACGACCACTGGTACCGTTACCCTACATGTTTTTACATTTATATACTTTTTCCATTTCCATCGGGGAAGATAATAAAAATAAAATTAACCATATTTAACTATAACTATAATTACCTAACTAAATAATTTAACGAACTATAATAAAATTAACTATATTTAACTAACTAAAGTAAATAACTATATTTACTGAAATTAGAACGATGATAATAATTAATATATAGATATTAAAGTAATTAAGAAAAATTACTATACTGTCTGATAAACTACCACAGACTGTAAGAACCCAAAAATGATCATACTTTACAGTGAGGGGCTACGCACTTTGTACTCCCATCAAAAAGTACATAAAATTACACAAGAGTACACAAGAGTTAAGTTTAGCACTCATGCTTTTCTTTCAGTAGCACACGGAGTACAAGGGGTTATACATATAACAGTACAAAGAGTACATACGAGAGTACAAAGAGTATATACGTATAAGTGCGACACGAGTATTTAAATAATTTTTGAAACAAAGTAGGCAGAAGATACGGGATCAACATATGTAAGGGAATTACAGAGACAAACAACAGTAAAAAAGACAATTATTTAAATAATTTTTAAACCCAAGTAATTGGGGGATTCGAGGTCCACGCATATATGAGAATTACGTAGACGTGTAACAATAAGCAAAACAATTATTTCAATAATGTTTAGACCCTTTTTGGCCGAGGGATACGAGGTCCACGCATATACAAGAATGATGTAAATGTACAATACGATTATTTAAATAATTTTTATACCAAAGTATCGGGAGGATACGAGGTTCAAGCATATTAGAGAATAACAAAGAAATGAAACAGAAAGCAAAACCAATATTTAAATAATTTTTAAACCCAAGTAGGCGGGGAGACAAGATCCACGCATATTAGGAAATTACCTAGACGTGCAACAATAAGCAAAACAATAATTTAAATCATTTTTAGACTAGCCGGAGGATCGAGGTCCACGCATACTGAGAAAAAAATGTGCTTAAATCAACTGAAATCCATTCTCCAAATATAAGTAAATAATTAATTGATTTCAATATATATTCTTCTAAACCAAAAAATATTTTATTGAAAATAAGAAACAGTATGTTTGTTAAATTTTTTTTAGAATAGAGTCAAGAATATTTAAAAGTAAATATAATTTTTTTAATAATATAAACCAGTTATTTTAGTTTAAAAAAATTATTTATTTAAATTTAGAATTACAGTTCAAATAAACACGCATTTGAAAACAAAGATTGCCTTTCTTAAAATTAAGAATCGTTTCTTTGAATGAAGAAAATTATTTCTGATTGACTAAGATGACAATATCAAGAAAATATTTACTACTGCCAAATAAATTTTAACCTTGCAGTATATATTACGATTTCTTTAAAATCATTAAATTACTAATATCCATTTACAAAGAAATAATTCTTTGACACTAACCAAATATATATTAAGGACAAAGAAGTATTTATTTCAATACAGGAAATCCATAATTTAAACATTAAGTATTACGTTTAAATATCTCTCTGTACTTGAATATCAAGAAAATATTTACTCCTGCTAAGTAAACTTTAACTTTAAAATAATAAATAATGATTTCTTTGGTTTTATTAAATGTCTAAAACGTATTTCTGAAGATATAAGTCTTTGACATAAATTAAATAGAGTTTGAAAGCAAAGAATTGGTTATTTCAATACAGAAAATACATAATTCGAAAACTCAGCGAGTTCAAAATCTCGATCTGTTCGTGAATGAAATAAATTGATTTATTATGAAGAAAATACTTAGTCCAGCCAAATAAATTATAACCTTAAAATAAATAACGATTTGTTAGGTTTCACAAAAATTCTAAAACACTTTTAAAGATGATAATTCTTTGACACAAACTAAATATAGTTTAAGGGGGTGCCATAATCGTATCATTACCGACCGAGCAATTGGTACAGTTTCAAGCTTATTAAAAATGAAATACATAAAATCACAAAAAATCAAGAGAACACTTCGCTGCAGTTTTGAACGATCTATCACCCAGTACAAGTTTGAAGTCGAAATATAAAGTGGTTTTTGCAAAAACTTTGAAAGAAACCGAATTTTGTTTTGTTCAAAGTTTTTGCAAAAACCACTTTATATTTCGACTCCAAACTTGTACTGGGTGATAGATCGTTCAAAACTGCAGCGAAGTGTTCTCTTGATTTTTTAGGATTTTATGTATTTCATTTTTAATAAGCTTGAAACTGTGCCAATTGCTCGGTCGGTAATGGTAGGACTATGGTACCCCTTTAAGGACAAATCATAATATATTTCAATACATGAAATTCATAATTTATAAATTCAGCGAGTTTTAATATATCTATACTTGAATAAAATTAATTTATTCAATATTAAGAAAATATTTACTCCAGATATATAAATTTTAACTTTGAAGTAAAAATTTTAACTTTGAAGTAAATAATGATGATTTGCTTGTTTTTTGTAAAATTCCTAACACAGATTTTAAGAAAATAATTCCTTGAAACAAACTAAGTATTGTGTAAGGCCAAAGAATTATTTATTTCAATACAGGAAATACATAATTTTAAAGTTTAAATAGTTTTAATATCTCTGTGCTATAATGAAATAAATTCATTTAATATTAAAAAACATTTACTCTAGCTAAGTAAATATTAACCTTTAAGTACACAACGATTTGTTTGGTTTCATAAAATTTCTAAAACGTATTTTTCAAGATATAATTTTTTTACACAAACTATATATAGTTTAAGGACAAAGAATTATTTATTTAAATACAGTAAATAGATAAGTTTGAAAATTCAGCGAGTTTTAACATCTATGTACTTGAATGAAATATATTTCTCTAATATCAGGAAATTATTCCGTGTAAAGCTGGTTTATTTACGTCAAATATAAGTTACCATATTATGAGTGTATGATCAGAATTTGAAATAATACATTGAGCACGTATTGCGTACACTGTATGGGTTTGAAGTTTGCCTCGTTGGAATGCAACAAAATAATTTTTGGGTATTCATTTTAAAGTCTATAAACAATGAATATTTTATTTTAACCTTTGTTTTGAAGTTATTTTTTTATTTCGTCGCACTCCAACGTTGCAAACTTCAGACCCATTACACTGTAGTGTATAAGAATTTTTATCAAATCACAGACATCATTAACCTTAACGTTGAAAGTCATTTAGTCGGAGTGAATATCAAATGAATTAATTTCGTTTAAGTAAAAAGACATTAAAACTACCTGTATTCTCTCAGATTATTTCTTGTAGTGAAATAAATAATACCATGTCCACAACCTTAAGGTTGTTATGATGGCTACTCAATCCGTATCAAATTTAGTTTTTACTTAATATATTAATAATTTGTTGTATAGGTTTGTTTTTTCTTTTTATTTGTAAAGTATTTATTGAGACATCATACCAATAGTTTAATCCCCCAAAATAAGAACTCGGTTAAAAAGTTTTTAAGTTTTTCGACTTTTAAAAATAATACATTTTTAATTTCACTCAATGAAGTTGCAGATCTTCAAATTTTATTCGATTCTTGACTTTTTGGTCTTGTATTGTCCAGAGAAGAATTCTTCATGGAGTTACTGACTTAAAAATAAAAAATTATCTTTACATTTTAAATAATAAACATTTTTAAGTGTACAGTCAACTTAAAAAGTGAGTTCCTTTTTCATAAAACTTAAGTTTAATAAAAATGTGAGAAATATTTTTTATTTTTAAGACAGTATCTCCATGGAGAATTCTTCTCTGGACAATATAAGATCAAAAAATCAAGAATCGAATAAAATTTGAAGATCTGCAACTTCATTGAATGAAATTAAAAATGTATTATTTTTAAAAGTCGAAAAACTTAAAAACTTTTTAACCGATTTCTTATTTTGGGGGATTAAACTATTGGTATGATGTCTCCATACATAGTTTACAAATAAAAAGAAAAAACAACCCCAGACAACAAATTATTAATATTTTAAGTAAAAACAAACTTTTGCCAGGAACTATACAGCCATAACAACCTTGAGGTAGCTCGAGCGGTCTAGAAAAAGCTAGAAATATTTTTTTACAAAAATTCATTTATACATTCCAATCTGAAAACTGATGTGACGAAAAGCAGTCTTCTTAACATAACGAAAAATATTTTTATTCGAAAATTTCCAATTTTGCAAAATAAAGTTTGTCAATTAAAAAAAAATCCAATAAGAAATACAAATCTTTTTTGTTTTTCATTCAATTTTAATTTCCAAGCTCATTTTCTTCCTTGTTCAATTTCAGTGCGAGTAAACGATATCAAAATTGAAAAATTTTCAAAACCTGCAAAGTTACATGCAATTGTTTGTAGATGTCACTGAATTTTATAAACAATTGCAGATTTTGAAAATTTTTCAATTTTGAGATCGTTTACTCGCCCTGAAATTTAACTAGGAAGAAAATGAGACCTTGCAAATTAAAATTGAATGAAAAACAAGAAAGATTTGTATTTCTTATTAAATTTTTTTTAATGGACCAAATTTAGTTTTGCAAAATTGGAAATTTTCTAACAAAAATATTTTGTGTTATGTTAAGAACCCTGCTTCCTGACATATTAGTTTTCAGATTGCAAAAAATGTTCATAGCTTTAGGTCTACTAGACCGCCTGAGCCACCTTAATAGTACATTACGATACGTGTGACTTAAGTGGCCCATTATAGCACGGCATGAAGTTAGCGCCCGAGCGCAGCGAGGGCGATAATTCATGTCGTGTGATGGGCCACTGAAGTGATAAGTATCGTATATTATTTTATAGCACGTTTACCTAAGTCCGCTGTCACGCCTATGCGTGCCTTAAGCAGTCCATTTTTGCACGGTGAGGTTAGCGCGCGAGCGTAGCGAGTGCGATAAACACCGTGCAATAATCGACTACTTAAGTCACGCATAGGCGTGACTTAAGTACGGACTTAGGTCACACCGTGCTATAAATATATTTTATTAGGCGTGACAGCGGACTTAGGTAAACGTGCTATAAAATAATATACGATACTTATCGCTTCAGTGGCCCATCACACGACATGAATTATCGCCCTCGCTGCGCTCGGGCGCTAACTTCATGCCGTGCATTAATGGGCCACTTAAGTCACACGTATCGTAGTGTACTATTAGTTTGTGTCAAGGAATTATTATATCTTTAACAGTGTATTTTAGAAATTTAATAAAACTGAAGAAATCGTTATTTATTTTGAAGATAAAATTTAGTTGGCTGAAGTAAATGTTTTCTTGATATTAAATTAATTTATTTCATTCCAGTACATGAATACTAAAACTCGCTTTATTCTTGAATATGCATTTTCTATATTAAAATAAAAAAATCTTTGTTCTTAAACTATATTTAGTTTGATTTAAGGAATTATATCTTGAAAAATGCGTTTTAGAAATTTCTGAAACCAAAGAAATTATTATTTACTTTGAGGTTTCAATTTATTTGGCTGGAGTAAATGTTTTCTCCAATTGTAGATAATTGCCTTTAAACAAAATGTCACTTAGACATATAAGACTTTTTTACTTTGTATTAGATTTTAATGGTTCAAAGCTTATTTTATTTCTTAACCATTTATCTACAAATTCACCACGTAAAAAATGACAAAACTAATGTATTTAAAAGAAAGTTAATTATTAATCAGCTTATTATAAAATTACAAACAATCAATTACCCTTTACTCTGCGTATATAAATTATTTTTTAATTTTGACGTAGTGAATTTGTAGATAAATGATTAAGAAATAAAATAAGCTTTGAATCATTAAAATTGAATAAAAAATGAAAGTCGTGATTGGTAAAATCGTGATTTGGAAAAATCACACTTCATGTATCAGTTTCAAATTTATATAGACTATTTTGTAGACGATATATAGATGTCGGAGCGGAATAAGGTCGAATTTTAAATATTTATGAATTTTTTAATGATTGTAAATTTTTCAATCATTTTAATACATGTAGAATGAATAAACATATTTTATATTTGAACTATACACTAGACATATAGGAACGATAAATTCATTTGGAAGAAGCTACGTACCAATGACTTGGCAGCGGTTTTTTTATATTAAATGAATTTATTCTAAGTACAGACATAATCAAAACTCGCTGATTTTTTAAATTACTTATTTCCTGAATTTAAATAAATAATTTTCAAACACAAGTTGCCGGGAGATACGAGGTCCACGCATATTAGGGAATCCCTAGATGTGCAACAATAAGCAAAAAAATTATTTAAATAATTTTTAAACCCAATTAGGCGGGAGATACATGGTCCACTCATGTAAAGGGAATTACATAAAAGAATGTGAATAATAAATATTGAAAAAATATTTTTATTGAATTTTAATATTTACAGCAGCACATCAGCAAGGTTTTTGATACAATCAAAATGTATTCTAAATAAAAATGTCTTCTAAAATTTATTTTAGAAGTCATATCTACAGACTATAAGATTACAATTTTTTATTTGCAATAACATATAAGGCGGTAGTCTAGGTAAACAATCTAGATCTATCATCACTTCATTCATATCTACTTCGGTAAACACAACATAAGCATGATAGAATGTATTAAAATAATGTGTTTGAAATGGTTCAGCATCAAAGTAAATTTTATCATCGATCACAAGTATTTTTTTTAATTTTGCAAATATAGGTCCCGAGTCAGTTATTTCAGCCACAAATATTGACCCTGAGGAAAATGGTTTTCCAAGTATCTCGATTTTTTTAAGCCTCTTCACAACTTTATCAGGCGTCAGTCGAGAAAATTTTGAAATTTCCATTGTACTTTCAGTATCTATTGGACCAAGAACTACATCCCCTTTTAATTTTGGAGAAAATTTATTATGGTAGCATAGTTTTAGTTGGTGTCTTGTCGCAATTGAAAGAGGTAGGTTTATATTAGAAGCAGTCCCCGACGCCATCTCTTTCAATTCTTTATTTTTCCTCTCGTACTTTGATGTCGAAAAATGTACTAAAGGACCGTTTGACAACATTATTCTTTTATAGTGGACCCAAATATGCATCTTCGGCTTTAATTTTCCAAAGAGTTTTATATACAAAGAGTTGTAACTCTCTATTTTCGACTGGACATTACATATTTCCCCTCTATTCAACTTTGGTTTACTTAGAACTCCGATAATTTGTCTTAAAAATTGATAAAGTTTCCACTCTTCGTTATAACTTGGAATAAACACTCCAATCATTAAATTCAAATAGCGAATTAAACATAGCATTTCAGCTGCTGATTGCTTAATTTTTATTTTTGGTTGTCCCTTTTTACTAACAGCGAATCGAATAGGCTGTGGCTTGTCTTTTTTATCCAATTCATTGTAAGGGAATTGTTCAATTGCATCGTTGATACTGTCCAAAGATACAATTTTTTTTTCAATCAGTCTCTGTATGACTTTACTGATAGTGTATGATGCTATTCCCTCATACACATCATGCATTAAATTCACAGATTGATTCTCTGCAATGTGGAATTTCCCCACACCATTGAACAAGCATTCTGATTTTATGCCCGTAACTATGTAGTTATTTCTTGAAACATCAGAATCATAAGAACTGACTGTACGAATACGACTATTATCCTCCACTATCATCTTTTGGCATTCAGTTTTGGTGGCTGAGCATATTCTGCAGTACTGATTCGCATTGAAACTTCCTGAAAATCCGCACAACTCATTTAGTGCTAAATTATCACCTACTACGAGCACGCATTCAAAATAAAGTGTCCTCTTTTCGTCTTTAACAAGTACATCGATTCCTTTATTTGCCAAAATATTTAAATCTTGAATGGTTTTTTCAAAAATTTTTTCTGGACCTAATTTTTTCAATTTTTTTGATTGAACTACCGCACAAATAAAAATATTATAAAGTTTTGCTGCAATATGAGGAGGTAAACAAGCAAGCTCGGCGTAAAGACCACACAATTTTTCCTCCCCTGCATGACTTCCTAGAGGATTTCTAGTCTCAAAGTCGTCACTGTACACATAAATTGGATGAACGATTTTATTTGATGTTTTATATTTCTTTTGCCATAATTCACCTTGGATAATGTTAGATAAAGTAGAAGTATCTCTCGATAAATCATTTGTATACCTTTCTATTTCTTCAAACACGCCTGGCATAGAAAAAAAAATTTTTAAAGTTGTTACTAGTGAAACATAAGCCACGCTTACTTCTTCGACTGAATATAATTCTGGAGGTATGTAGTAGGCCTCTTGCTCATAAATTTTAAAACGCAAATGTTCGGTAGAATATCTATTAAAAATATTTTTGCTATTTTCAAATATAAAATGAATCTGACTGCGAGACGCATCGTCGATCTTAGATTTAAGTTGGTTTTCTATTTCACTTTGCAAAAAAGGAACAAACAATTTGGAAATAAAACTATTGAATTCTGTGATTACACTATTGACTGCTTTTCTTGATAAAAGTGGATTATTATAAAGAGAAAGCGTGAACTTTAAAATCTCTTCATGCAAACTATTTATACCAATGCCGCTACTGCTCTCGAAAAATCTAGTAAAATCCATTTTGAACTAATAAGATCGTGATATTTACAATAATATTGATACTGTGATATTGATATTATGGTACTTATATTGTGATATATATTATGTGATATTTAGATTCTGATATTTAGACTGTGATAATTAGGCTCGTGTATTTATACTGTGATATTTAGACTGTGATAATTAGGCTCTTGTATTTATACTGTGATATTTAGACTGTGATAATTAGGCTGTGGTATTTATACTGTGAATTTAGACTGTGATAATTAGGCTGTGGTATTTATACTGTGATATTTTGACTATGTTAATTAGGCTGTAATATAGTTATACTGTGATATATATATATATATATATATATATATATATATATATATATATACTTTGATATTTAGGCTGTAATAATTTGGCTGTGATATTTTAATTAAACATATATACGCTTTATTAATAGGTTAAATTCATACGCTTTATTTACCTACACTTTGTACATATGCTTTATTTATACATAAATTTATACATATATACATTTATATATACTACGATAGAGTATTTTTACGTTATTTGTCGAACTTTGTCGACAACTTCTGCCAAAGTTGAATACTTAAAGGTTACTTTAAACTGATATACCTCAGATTCTAAAAACTCCCAAACGTGGTTACATATTTGAGAGAATTCTTTTTGGAAAACTTTCACCAGCTGAAAACACAAATCTACTGCTGATTGGGTGGTTAATAATTGGTAAATATGTTCATTAACCACTACGTATGAGCTATTGATTTGATTAATAGACGGCCCAATGATGATCACATACGGTGCTTCGTTCAATTTGTGGCTAACGTGTATTTCTTTAACAGTTGCTCTTGCGTTAGCAATAGAGGTATTCAAATCGACAGTCTCCTGTAAAACACAAAATCCAATAATGAAAGATAAAGTGATGCAGAGATTGTGAAGAAATCGATAAAATAAATATTAACCTTGATGTAATAAATAAATGTGTCAAGAACTTCGCTCTTCTCGGGAAACCAGGACTTGCCGTAAGCACTTTTCTTGGTAGTTGTCAGAATTCTTTTAAATAAATATGGCAATAACATTAATGCCAATATTTGGTTATCTACAAAATAAAAATGTAAGTTTATTAGATGGGGGGAGGTATTTTATCAGAATGGTAAAACGTTAGATGGGTATTTTTTCAGAAAATATACTATCGTTTCAATTATTTTTCGAATCCGATACTGTTAATTCCGAACAGGAGTTATTCAGGACACACAAGGAATTATTTTCAAAAAGAAAATATCAGAAAAATTTGCGTCTATAAAAATTGAAAACAGATTGCATGAAATCATAAAAATACTTTTTACTAGAAAAATAAAATTTCGAAAAATCTGTAACGTTCATTCCTATACGATTTTCAGCTCATTTGTCGACATTTTAGCTTTTCTAAATCACTGCATTTTCTACAATTTAATCGTTAGCTAGAAATGGCATTCGAAAAATTGACATTACATATCATATAAAAATAATTTAATGAAAATATTATGGCCTTCTTGCCAAATTTTTTCGAATTTTTATATATTATACAATTTTAAACATTCGGAAAATTTACCCTTCTAGTATAAGATATTCTAATTTGTTTTTTTACCTTTCTGAGAAAATACCCATCTAACATTTTACCATTCTGATAAAATACCTCCCCCCTTATTAGATATATTTATTTTAACCCTTAAATGACACACGTCAAAATAATTATACATAAATGCCATACAGGATCTTCTGGACCCCAGTGTAAAAAATTGCTTATAAGTTTTTCATTTATAAACATGTTCATTTGTGCCTTAAAGTCCCTTAAAGTCTCTACTAAAGAATTTAACAGTTTTTGAGATCCAAAATTATTGTTAAGATATTGAAAAAAAATCAAAATTTTCGAAAAAATTGAAATTGAAAATTTCGTTAAAAAAACCTGGGGTATGTTGGACCCTGGTGTGTCATTTATGGGTTAATTTGATTTAATTCATTCATTTTTAGTCTTATTATTGCGCAACAATAAAAACGTGATTTTTTTTTCAAATTAATTTGTTTCTCAAAAACAAATAACAATGATCTCTTGAATTTTAAATACAATATTTATTTTAATAAATGTAGTCATTAAAATTTTGAGTTGATTAATAAAATAGTTTCTGAAAAAACGGTATTCAAAACCATTTTCAAAAGATTTTTAAGCTTTACTTTTTTTTCGATAAAATTAATAGTAATTTTTTCAAGTGATTTTTTCTTACGGGTATAGACCCATACTAACCATTGTTAGGTAACCTTGGATTATTGCTTAAAAAAGTCTTAATCTGTTTGTCTGTTGTTTCCTTTTCTACTGCTAATTTTATTATTTTAGGTGCGAGTCTTTGCCAATTAGATTGAAAGAAATCGCTTGACTTTTGAAAAAATGAAGAAAAATCGGCCTTTATCTGTAAAATGGAATCATATTACAAATAAATTATTAAATGTACATAAAGAAGTTACATGTATTTTTACTATTATTAAGATTAGTGGTGTAATTATTTGTTTGTATATTTCGAAATGGTTTTAGTCTCATTAAGGGAGTATTCTCTGTAATAGAATTTAAAATAAAAATCGTTTCAATTTGGGTACTAGCTGAATTGAAGTGCACTGAAGCTCTGGTTCAAATTTGGTAAAGATTCAGAGTTTTAGAAGAAAGAAATTCGTGGTCGAAAATAACACGGGCTCTTGTGGAAAAATACATCTTTTGTAGTAAAAACATTGCAAAATGAAAAATTCTGAGAAAATTCTGAGATATGTAGAAATTTATCCGTTATTCATATCTGCTTTCAAAATTATAATTCATAGCGTCTTTTTCAAGTATCATACGTTCTCTTGAACTATTAAATTAGGTTAGAATCACATAGGCATATAATGTGGTATGTGAGTCAATGATATGTCGAAGCGTTCTCTCAACTGACTAGCTACGTACCGAGGGTACTCCCTTAAATTGATAGAAAAAATGACTAGTTAATAAAACAAGGTGAAATGTTTTTCTCAGATTCTTTTCACATATAACAGATTGGGTGTGAAAAAATCGAAATTCGATATTTTTATTCCAAGTTTTCTTAAAGATCTTACTCTAACCTAGGAAACAATATACGCAGGCTACAAAAAAATTAGGGATGTAACCGAGTAGTTCGAAATTTTTTTATGTCTTCTTTTTTGCATTACAAAATGCATGTAAATTAAAAAAAAATTCTTAAGCACATAAAATTGCAATGTTTGAGCATATATAAAGCTAATATAACACTTTTCATTTCATTTTAAAGTTTTTAACAATTACTTTTGACTTATGCATTTTACGAGTTTTTTTTTTCGAGTAAAAACTCGAAAAAAAAGTTCGATTTTGAGTGCATGAACTTCATTGTTTGTATGAAGGTCATAAATATTTTGAGAGCCTTTAAACCTTATTAGTTTACTAAAGTAATGTACTGGTTATAAAACGTGGGTGATTTCAATACATAATTTTATCATTTATATATTTTTATTCAAGTTTTATAAAAAAAATTGGCAGAAATCTTCGAACTACTCGAACCAACCCTAAAAGAAATTGGCAACACTATAGTATTCTTTCTGTATCAAATCACTCGCTCATGAAATGAAATTCTTCATGAAAACTAAACGAGAGAAGTTACAAATTTTGAGTAATATTATGGATTTCGCCTAGGGATTTGGCATTTTTTCTGTTACAGAAAAAACACTTGAGATTTTTTTGTAAAAAGTAAATAAATAAAATTCATTACCAATAAATATCCAAGCGGATTTAAAAGGTTAGGAAACGTGTTGAATATTTTATCAAGGTCCGATTTCCTGTAAAAATTACGTTTTTCTTCTTTTTTAGCCTCTATCTATTTAGCCACATATTCATCATTTATAATGTTTACGGGTGCCTCGAGATCCTTTAACGAACTTGCGACTTCAGATTCTAAATCGAGTGAAAGATATAAATATTACTATAATAACATACTATAATGGTGGAGTGTAAACTGATAGTAAGAAATATTTAAAGCGAATGCGCGTATTTGATTCAAATAATTAATTCTCAAGAGTTACAAAATATTCATTAACACTTAATGCGTGATTTCTTTTTTTCATAAGTGCTACTTTTACTGAATAATATTTATTCATTTCTTAGCTGTTAATACACCTGCATTTGAGTGCATTTTCATATAGAATCTACTTCAGCGCTTTTTCCAATTAGCACCTTTTATAACGCGCGGCCCAAATAGAACCTTCTGCCTCGAACCCGACGATATTCATTAAAAGTTAAGATGGTGACTTTCAGTCAAATTAGTATTTCTATCAGTAATACGGAACATAGAGAGAAGAAAATCATTATATTAAAGGAACGTCATTTACTATATGAAGGAACGGAGGTTTGGATACGGACAAACGAATATTCGTCTACAGTTAAATCATATTTCTTAATAGTTAAGAAACCATGTCTTTAAAATCGTAGAAGATTTGAATTTCTTTACTCTTAAGGAATATTACTTAATTATAAAGAAATATTGTTTACTATAAAGAAGTATCGTGAACTATTAAGAAAACTTTGGCACAAATAACATCATAAATTTATAATTAGAAAAGCATACTTTCAGTAAAAATTGTCTTTTCTCTGTGAAATATGTGAAATGAATTTTTTAAGGAAATATAGTTACCACTTTCTGTACGTTTTCTTTTTTTATAAGCTATTATTAGTTCTTTTATTTGGATTGCTTTTTCTCTCAGCGTTTCATAGTAGGACTGGAACGCTCCATGTGCATTCGCGTCTTTGGTAGGCTTTGTATAAAACCGTTCCTTACTATAACCAGTAAATAGTTGGGAAGCACTAATGGCCAAATCATTTAATCGATCAGTTTTTATACTGTTTAAAATAAAAGTCATATTGTTATAATTAAATATGCGTTTTTATTAAGTAATATCAAGGAAAATGGCTTATCTATTATCTTAAGGGAGTTCTATGGTAAACAGAAATAACGCTAAGACAATTCTGAAATTTCGCACATTGGTTAACTTTTACATGAAAAGCTCTCATATAAATTTTTAGAAGGCTAGGCTACCTAGAAGTCAAGAAATTAATGTTTTAATTTTTCAGTTTTTAACATGGGCTCTTATGGGAAACCGCGATTTCGTTGTATTCATTTGCGTATAAGAAAGAAATTAACGCTAAGGTATTTTGAAAATTTATGTAATAGAAAGACAAATATATTATGAAGATTTATTTTCTTGCAAAAGTATCATTGGATGCCTCTAATTTACGAAAAAAAAAAGTTTAAAAGCGAAAAACATACTACAATAAATGTAATTATCTAAAATGAAAATATTATTGGTATTTGGTGTAAGTTTATTAATAAAAACATTTGTAATAAAGTAAATCAACAAGAGATAAAAAGTGCACTTGTTTTGACTAGTGTAGTTACCATAGAACTCCCTTAAGGTGGTCTTACACATTTTTTTAAATTAAATTTTTTTACTCGCATCCTCTGTCTACTTGGGGTTAGGAATTATTTGAATAATTATTTTGCCATGTATAAACGTCTGACGCGCTCCCATATATACGCAGAACTCGCCTCCCCGCCTACATAGGGTTAGGAGTTATTTAAATAATTATTTTTTCTTGCATGCACGACTGACGCGCTCCCGAATATGCGTGGAACTCGCATCCCCGCCTACTTGGGGTTAGGAATTATTTAAATAATTATTTTGTCTTGTACAAACGTCTGACGTGCTCCCGAATTTGCGTGGAAATCGCATCCCCCGCCTACTTGGGGTTAAGAATTACTTAAATAATAATTTGCCTTGTATAAACGACTGACGCGCTCCCGTATACACGTGAAACTCGCATCCCCCGCTTACTTGGGGTTAGGAATTATTTAAATAATTATTTTGCCATGTATAAACGTCTGACGCGCTCCCGTATACGCGTGGAACTCGCATACTCCACCTACTTGGGGTTAGGAATTATTTAAATAATTATTTTGCCATGTATAAACGTCTGACGCGCTCCCATATACGCGTGGAACTCGCAACCCCCGCCTATAATTTTCTATTAAACGTCTAATTAATTAATTCAGCTCCCCTCTTTCATGAAAATCTTCTTCTTTTTTTGTTATAATTTTGCTCTATTCATCTTAAATAAAAAAAAGAGAGTACGATCCCTGTTCAATCATCATCGTCATCTATTTTATTGATTTTTCGTTACATCCAGCACAGTGTTAAAAAAAAACGTTTACCAACTTGAATATCTGAAAAGTTCTACCATGGTTAAGGGTGCAACAGTTAGAATGGTATTCACGTTACCAATATTGCTATTAAGTTTTTTTAAAAAGAATTTTTAACGAAGACAGCGTTGGTAATATAGAAAATGATAGTTTTCTTTATTTTCATTATAATAACTGTTCAAAGATATAGGTAAGAAGAAAAATAATTATTTTTAATAATTATTATTATGTAATAGTATTCGCGGCAAAGTCTTCAGTTGTACTAGTTTTCGTTACAAAGTCGCGAATTGTACTATAAGTATTCGAGGCAAAGTCGTGAGTTGTGCTAGTTTTCGTAACAAAGTCGCGAATTGTACTAGTATTTGCGGCAAAGTTGTGAGTTATGCTAGTTTTCGTTGCACTTTTCTGAAATGTGCTAGTCTTCGTAAGGAAACCAAAAAACGTGCTAGTTTTCGTAAGGAGCGTCAATATCATAACTATCATTATATCTTGTAGATATAATGTATACAAAGTTCTGATCACAGGTAGTCAATATTTATTTATTTAGACTTTCCGGTAGCCTAAATGTTAAATATTTTATTAAAATATTATTGTTATAGATACTCACTCATATGATTGGTTTGTCTTGTTTCGTGAAATAAAACAATTCTAGCAACTTGATGTATGGAGAAAGGTAGGGATTTACCAATTTCCACGATTTGAGACTCTCTTTTTAGTTTTTCCTCGTAGTCATATGCCTTTATGAGAAACTCTCCTTCCCCACATTGCATTAAAACTTGGTAAATATAATTGGTATAACGATGATTAACATTATCTACGAGTAAAATATCATATTAGAAATAATTGCAGTTTTTCCTATTTTAGGGTGGAACTCTACCTTTTTTGTTTATTTTTTTTTTTTTTCATTACTACTACTTAATCAAAATTTTTATCATATTTAGTATATAAGATATCGAATATCATACTAAAATTTCCAAATATTTTATTGACTGAGCCTTAATTTATAAGCTACACAGTTTCCTTTTTTCATTAAATTAGCATCTATTGAAAACATCCCCAGCGTCTCAATTTTTGTCGAATACAGTTACTCAAAGTTTTTTTCCCTTTTTAATACAAAATACAAGAAAAGTTACTTAAAATTTTAGTATGAAACTCATTTTTATATTAATGACAAATTAAAGTATATTTTGAATAATTTTATTTGCAAAAAAGAAATATATAACATATTTTTAACAATATTTATTATGAACACCCGATAGAAATTTTAAAAATTTCATAAATGGTAACTAATTTTTATTCTCGAGATAGAAACTAATGTCACTGTTGATTTAGATTTAAATTAAAAAAAAAAAAATTAAGATGCTGGGAAAGTTTTCAAATCTTAAAATATAAGTTTTGAATAGAACACATTTAGAGATAAAACATTATAGTTAATCCTTTATTATTGTTCCCTTTATCAATCAATTAAGTGGTTTCACTTGTTTTTGGGGAGAAATGTGAAATAAAAAAATACAATAGCCAAATAATGTACTTACATGCATCGAACTCAATAAAAAATTTTGAAATTAAACTAAAATCCATTATTAAACTTCTCAAAAATTTGTTTATTAACAATAAAATCATTTTCAAAATACGATCTTTCACATTAAAATAATTTAAAAACCAATCATATATGAATGTTTTCTGACTTGTAAGTACTTGCAAAATGAATTTCCGTAATAAAAAATTAATTTTTTGTCCCAAAATGAGGTAGAATTCCACCTTAACCCTCTGCAGCGTAGTGGCATTTCCTGATGCCAACTTCTTTCAAATGCTTTTTTGTGATTTTAAAGTAAGTTTTATTTGATTTAACCGATGTTTTTTGTAATTTTACAATCATGGGATGTTACAGAATCAAAATTCATGTGAAAACGTTTAAAAATTTTTGTTAATTTTCATCTGAAAAATGTATGCCGCAAAGGTTTAAAAAAGCGATGGATTTGTTTGTGAAACAAATTTATTTTTAATTTGATAGGTGGGAGCAATAGGTTAGTAAATAATCGAAAAATGGTACGATATTTTGCTAAAAGTTGTTAGTATTTGAGCATTTTCAATACCTTCATTCTGTGATCCTGTACCGATATCACTATTACTTTTGTTGTTGAGTGAGTTTGACAAATCCGAAGTGTTAATACTTTCGTCGTTTGGAAAGTTCGACACATCCAAAGTATTAATACTGTTGTCGTTTAGCGAGTTTGACGAATCCAAAATAGAAGAGAAATTATACGAAGGTGCTAAATTAAGTGGCAAATTTTCTTTTTCCTGAAACAATACCGTGTTGTTCCCCAATTGAGCTACGCTATGCCCAATAGTAGTCAGTGACGTCAAAGCTGCAGAATAAAATATTGATCGAGTATAATTTTTAAGTTAATTCTATATATTTATGGGAGGAGGTATTTTATCAGAATGGTAAAATTTTAAATGGGTATTTGCTCAGAAAATAAACTATCTTTCAAAATATTTTCCGAATTTGATACTGTAAGTTCCAACCAGGAGCTATTCAGAACATACAAGGAATTACTTTCGAAATAAAATATCAGTATCATATATTTAACTAGAAAAAAAAAATTCCGAAAAATCGAAAACATTAATTCTATACGATTTTTAGCCCATTTGTCGACTTTATAGCTTTTCTAAATCACTGCATTTTCTAATATTTAATCGTTAGGTAGAAATGGCTTTCGAGAAATCGATATCATATATCAAATAAAAATAATTTTATGAAAATATAGACTTCTTGTCAAATTTTTTCGAATTTTTGTACGTTATGCATTTTTAAACATTCGGAAAATTCCCCCTTCTATCATAAAAATTTCGAATTTAGTTTTTTACCTTTCTGAGAAAATATCCATCTAACATTTAACCATTCTGATAAAATACCTCCCCCCATGTAAATGAAAAATTAGTTAGAATCACATTTATTAACATAGATAGTTCTATAAAATACGAGAATATCGATAGAATTTAGAGAACAAGAAGTACCAATTTTCGCACGGATAGAATTTCTCCTTAAAAGATTTTGTGAAATTCATTGAAAGAATTACTAATTATATAGAGTGGAAAGTTTCCCGAATGACCGTGTATACTGGAAAGATTCCCCGTGATTGTGACAATATTTATTTGAAGTTTTACGCACGTATATACACATAAAACTATTCAGAATAAAACTTATTGCTACACGTTATTAGTTTATAAAATATATTTTATGTTAACATTTATCAAGAGATATTACATTATGCCTGCATGGCGATTTAAATCCGCTGGTTTATTATAAATAGAATGACAAACAAATTTGTAAATATTGTATATTATTAAATAAGTATAGAATTTTAATTTAGATACGTATTCTTTTTAGGCACATAAGTTTTAAAGTAATTTTTTAAGTTCCACCAGACAAAACAAGAAAATGAAAAAAAGATAAAGTATGACATTTAAAAGGATATGAAATATTTCAATTGAAAATAGTACATTATGATACGGGTGTAGAAGGTGATTATTTATCGCAGACGTTTTTCGCACGAGCGAAGCGACTGAGAAAAGTCGAATGCGGTAAAAATCACCTTACGCACCAGTGTCATACAGTATTTTATATCACGAGAGCCGAATAATCATATTAAAGTTATAATTTTGAGGTTAGAGTGGTATAAAGTTAATTTTCGTTACCTGACAAATATTACCAAACATTAAAAAAATATAATTTTATAAATATCAATTATGTAATTTTATCTTTTAGTGTACAAAATATAATAATTAAAGTTAATTATATTAATAAAGTTGCTTTAAAGAACTTTTGTTTAAGTCTAAATGATGTCATGATTTCATATCCTCTTAATGCAACAGTTGGTAAAAAAGATATGTGAAAAGTTGGATCCAAATCTAGAACTAGCGAATATATGTTTCGCACATATAATCTACACTAATTGACTAATCTCTGAACGTTTATGACGATATTCTTACGGTGAAAGTTGCTATAACCATTCATACTAGGATCGGTGATTGAGAATGAAGGAGCAGAATCTTCTAGTATATGTTCATTCATGATTTCAGGTCTTCTTTTTTCGATAATGGAATAAAAAGTGATGAATGAATAATTTTTCAATAAAAATGGTGTGAAATGTATAAATGGTGACACATGTACCCCAATGGAAATGGAAAATGTATATAAATGTAAAAAATGTATATAAATGTAAAAAAATGTATATAAATGTAAAAAAATGTATATGAATTTAAAAAAATCTATGTAAATGTAAATAAGTGTATATAAAAGTTGTAATTGGAACAGTTTTTACATTTATATCCGTTTATTTATACAAATTTACACGTATTCACATTTATATATTTTTTCTTACATTTTGAATAGTTGTATTAAAAAATTTATTTCTGTAAATACACTTATTTACAGTTATTTACAGATATATACATTTATATACATCTATATATTTTCCACTCTTAAAAGAATGATAGCCGGAAGTAGTGGCTCATTTAAAGACTACCCGGTTGAAAATATCAGAGCAGATTTCCGTACTGAAATCCGCCCGGAATTCGGACTGAATTCCGCGGAGAAATCCATGCAGAAATCAGTCCAACAAATCCACCTGGAAATCTACGTGGAAATCTAGGTAAAAATCCAAGCCACGTCGCATCGCGTCTACAACTGCGTTGAAATCCGCGCAGATATCCGTAGGGAAATCCAAATGTTCAGTACGCCTTCATATATGTTCGGATTTCCGCACGGAAATCCATGCTGAAAACAGAATGGTGATTATTAGCTTACGCATTTAGACGGAAATTCGCGCAGAAATCCGCGCGGAAATCGAAGTGATCGGTACGCCTGCATACATGTCCGGATTTCCGCGCGGCAATCCACCTAGAAAACCGAGCAGTGGTTTCGCTTATGCAGGTGCACGGAAATCCACGCGGAAAATCGAAGTGATCAGTACGTCTACATATATATATCTCTGGATGTCCGCGCGGAAATCCACGCGAAAATCCATGTAGAAAACCGGGCGGTGGTATCGCTTATGCAGGTGCGCGGAAATCCACGCAGAAATCCGGACGGATACCTTAGCGATTATTACTTGTCTAGAATACGTCCGGATTTCCACATGGCAATCCACGCGAAAATCCATGTAGAAAACCGGGAGGGGTTTCGCTTATCCAGGGGCACGGAAATCCACGCAGAAATCCAGACGGATATCTAAGTGATTATTACTTGTCTAGAATACGTTCGGATTTCCACGTGTAAATCCACGCGAAAATCCATGCTGAAAACCGAGCGGGGTTTCGCTTATCCAGGTGCGCGGAAAATCCACGCAGAAATCCGGACGGATGTCTAAGTGATTCCCGGTTGTAAATATTCACCTGGTTTTCACCTGAATTTCCACCTGAATTATCACCTGAATTTCCACCTAAATTTTACGTGAAATTCGTGTAAAATGTATGCGAAAACCACCCAAATTTTATGTGATTTATACCTGTATTTCACGTGTCAAAATTCTAAAAACGTCAGGTGAATTTCACGTGATTTTCACCCGATGCTCACGTGAACTTCACCGGAGATAAATTAAAGCTTCCTTCTTGTGACATCGTTTTTTCAGGTGAATTTCACGTGATTTACATGTGAATCCACACGAATTTCACATTTATTTCACCTATATTCCGTAGTATTTTCGGGTGAATTTAACCTGAAATTCACGTGATTTTCACCCAATATTCACGTGAACTTCACCACAGATAAATTAAAGCTTCTTTCTCTTGTTATCGTTTTCTCAGGTGAATTTCACGTGATTTTCACCCAATATTCATGTGAACTTTATATAGACCCTATTGAAAGTATCCATCGGGATTTCCATATAGAAATATACATGGATTCCATATGGACACTCATATGGAAATCCACCTGAAAATCTGTTCCAAAACGTCATATGCAAATCTGTATGAAAATCCATGTGAAAATCCATATGAAAATCCATGTACAAATCTATGTAGAGATGCAATTAAAAATCTGCCCTGAACCTGGATTATTTATGGACATACTACTGCAGATACGATTTGAACTTCGCCGAGAATCATCATTGGAATATATATAAAAAAGGCTATATCGGTATTAGTATATATAACTAATGGATATGATACATACCTAGCTGCAACATTACAATAAGATATAAGATCACTGATGATATTTTGCTTAATGTGGAGAAAGAAGTAACGACGTTTAACGAGCCTCGTGCTCGCGCTACTCGACAACGACCCGTGATATCAAATTCACACGAGGCCGGAGCCGAGCGCCCCTACGTGTACTCGATTATTAGCAGCTACCATGAATAGTTGGGATGGGCGGTTAAACTCGGCGACAGCGCGAGAAGTCGACATCTTGGCGATGATGGTGCTCTTCAAAGAAACAGCTCAAATTTTTAAAATCGTTTATGCTTTGTAAGTTTACTGATAATTGTTATTTCACAAAATTTTTTCAGATTCTTTATTAAAAATCCTTAAAAATGAGCCCTACTAAAACAATATTGGCGAACAACCCTCTTTTGTAAAGAATTGTATATTTTTTAAATACCAATAGAAACCAATCATTTGTATTTCTGACAACCAGATGGATTTGAGATTTTAATGTTATTCATATATCTAATGTTATAGATCTTGTCAATAAGTTTCTCAAAGCAGAAAAAATACATTCAACATCTATTTTCAACAATATTTTCACCAGGCTTGTAAGTAAAAATATTCATCTTTATTTTCCTAAATTTTCAATGGGAGCCGGTTACACTGTTATTAAACTCTATATGTATTTTTCATATCTACTCGTAAGAAAATTTCATAAGTTATCGAGTGTTATGTGTGCCAAATGAAAAAGTATATTACTATAAAAAGTTTAAATCAAAGTAGTTGAAAGACAATTTAGCAATTGTGTATTCCGATGCCCAGACAAGAACTTCTTACTCAATTATTTTCAAATAAAATATGGTTTTCTTATTAAGTCTGCGCTTCATGTAATTTCATAAATTATGTAATTTACAATCTTATAAATCATTAAGATCCATAATTCAATTATTTATTTGTGACTTATTCACTGAATAGTTTATGAAATTTCATGAAGCGAGGGCTTAATAAGAACACCATATTATATTGGACTATTATTGAGTAAGAAGTTCGTGTCTGGGCATCGGAATATACAATTGTTAAATTGTCTTTCAACCACTTTGATTTAAACTTTTTATAATAATATACTTTATCATTTGGGACACATAATACTGGATAACTTATGAAATTTTCTTTCCAGTAGATATGAAAAATACATATAGAATTTATTAACAGTGTAACCGGCTCCCATTGAAAATTTAGGAAAGTAAAGATGAATATTTTTACTTACAGGCCTGTTGAAAATATTGTTGGAAATAGATGTTTAATGTATTTTTCCTGCTTTGAGAAAACTTAGTGACAAGATCCATGCCATTAGATATATGAATAACATTAAGATCTCAAATCCGTCTGGTGGTCAGAAATACAAATTATTGGTTTCTATTGATATTTAAAAAATATAGAATGCTTTTCAACAGGGTTTTCTAACAATGCTTCGAGGCTTATTGGAAAAGCTCTTAAATAAGGACTCAATAAAGCTTTTGTCGCATGCAAAATATTCTGCTTTATCAAATGGATCATAATTCATAATATAAATATAACTATATTCTTAAAATAAAAAACAAATTTTTTAAAATTTTGAGCTGCTGACTTCATGTGAAATGCATTATAAATACCTATACTATATAATGTAATGTCATATGAAATGTCAGTATTCTTTCATACTGCTAACAAAAACAGATTGAATATTAGTTGATTCATTACACGGAGCAAAATTTATTTCTAAACTTTAATCTTTATAAGAAAATTTATTATTTTTATAGTAGTGCTGGGACATACTCAACATGGGGGATTTCTCTCACACAACCTCGGAGATGACAGCGTGGATAGCAGCAGAAGGTCTTTCTCGACGTAGATGCAGCCACCAGTAACCACCACACTCTCACGTTCGAACTTACGTCGTCGTAACCCTTGAAGCACGCGAGAGCACCGGTCTATTAGACGACGTTCGATAACTGCCGCCGGCCGCGCGTACATGTGTAAAAAGTAATAGAGAGAGAGAGAGAGAGAGAGAGAGTCAGCTGTCAGTGAGGCTCCTGTCACATAGGCGCGTACGATCGCGTTCGACTGCGTTCGAGCGCGTGCGCATAAGGCTCCCGGCACATAAGAGCGTTTGATCGCGTGCGGACGAAGAGAAGCGAGCGCGTGCGCATAACCGGTCGAACGCGCTCGAACGCAGTCGAACGCGATCGTACGCGCCTATGTGACAGGAGCCTCACTGACAGCTGACTCTCTCTCTCTCTCTCTCTATCTATTACTTTCTACACATGTACGCGCGGCCGGCGGCAGTTATCGAACGTCGTCTAATAGACCGGTGCTCTCGCGTGCTTCAAGGGTTACGACGACGTAAGTTCGAACGTGAGAGTGTGGTGGTTACTGGTGGCTGCATCTACGTCGAGAAAGACCTTCTGCTGCTATCAAACTGTAAGCTATATTCTAATGATTAATTAGCATTTAGCAACAATGTATGGATTTCTTCTTTCGATGTAAGTTATATAACAGTAACTTAGAGGCACACGCATGTCAATAATCTTTAATATGTGAAGTTATTTTATAATTATATGTGAATTGGCCATAATAATATATGCTTTTTATTTTCTTGTACACGGAGAAAAATTTATTTGTAAACTTTACTCTTTTTATAAGAAAATTTATTATTTATATATAGTTTAGTACTGGGACACATTCGACATGTAGGATCTTTACTGTTATAAATAGTAATTTTTATAATTTTCATAGCAAATTTTATTTTTTAAAGAATAATTTTTACTACATTTGTAGCAAATTTTATTATCTGAAATAGTAATATTTATTATTTTTGCAGCAGTCATAAAAAGTACTATTTGAAATAGTAAAATTTGCTACAAAAATAATAAAAATTAATATTTAGAACAAGATAAATCCCCCATGTTGAGTATGTCCCAGCACTACTATAAAAATAATAAATTTTCTTATAAAGATTAAAGTTTAGAAATAAATTTTGCTCCGTGTAATGAATCAACTAATATTCAATCTGTTTTTGTTAGCAGTATGAAAGAATACTGACATTTCATATGACATTACATTATATAGTATAGGTATTTATAATGCATTTCACATGAAGTCAGCAGCTCAAAATTTTAAAAAATTTGTTTTTTATTTTAAGAATATAGTTATATTTATATTATGAATTATGATCCATTTGATAAAGCAGAATATTTTGCATGCGACAAAAGCTTTATTGAGTCCTTATTTAAGAGCTTTTCCAATAAGCCTCGAAGCATTGTTAGAAAACCCTGTTGAAAAGCATTCTATATTTTTTAAATATCAATAGAAACCAATAATTTGTATTTCTGACCACCAGACGGATTTGAGATCTTAATGTTATTCATATATCTAATGGCATGGATCTTGTCACTAAGTTTTCTCAAAGCAGGAAAAATACATTAAACATCTAGTTTCAACAATATTTTCAACAGGCCTGTAAGTAAAAATATTCATCTTTACTTTCCTAAATTTTCAATGGGAGCCGGTTACACTGTTAATAAATTCTATATGTATTTTTCATATCTACTGGAAAGAAAATTTCATAAGTTATCCAGTATTATGTGTCCCAAATGATAAAGTATATTATTATAAAAAGTTTAAATCAAAGTGGTTGAAAGACAATTTAACAATTGTATATTCCGATGCCCAGACACGAACTTCTTACTCAATAATAGTCCAATATAATATGGTGTTCTTATTAAGCCCTCGCTTCATGAAATTTCATAAACTATTCAGTGAATAAGTCACAAATAAATAATTGAATTATGGATCTTAATGATTTATAAGATTGTAAATTACATAATTTATGAAATTACATGAAGCGCAGACTTAATAAGAAAACCATATTTTATTTGAAAATAATTGAGTAAGAAGTTCTTGTCTGGGCATCGGAATACACAATTGCTAAATTGTCTTTCAACTACTTTGATTTAAACTTTTTTATAGTAATATACTTTTTCATTTGGCACACATAACACTCGATAACTTATGAAATTTTCTTACGAGTAGATATGAAAAATACATATAGAGTTTAATAACAGTGTAACCGGCTCCCATTGAAAATTTAGGAAAATAAAGATGAATATTTTTACTTACAAGCCTGGTGAAAATATTGTTGAAAATAGATGTTGAATGTATTTTTTCTGCTTTGAGAAACTTATTGACAAGATCTATAACATTAGATATATGAATAACATTAAAATCTCAAATCCATCTGGTTGTCAGAAATACAAATGATTGGTTTCTATTGGTATTTAAAAATATACAATTCTTTACAAAAGAGGGTTGTTCGCCAATATTGTTTTAGTAGGGCTCATTTTTAAGGATTTTTAATAAAGAATCTGAAAAAATTTTGTGAAATAACAATTATCAGTAAACTTACAAAGCATAAACGATTTTAAAAATTTGAGCTGTTTCTTTGAAGAGCACCATCATCGCCAAGATGTCGACTTCTCGCGCTGTCGCCGAGTTTAACCGCCCGTCCCAACTATTCATGGTAGCTGCTAATAATCGAGTACACGTAGGGGCGCTCGGCTCCGGCCTCGTGTGAATTTGATATCACGGGTCGTTGTCGAGTAGCGCGAGCACGAGGCTCGTTAAACGTCGTTACTTCTTTCTCCACATTAAGCAAAATCATCAGTGATCTTATATCTTATTGTAATGTTGCAGCTAGGTATGTATCATATCCATTAGTTATATATACTAATATCGATATAGCCTTTTTTATATATATTCCAATGATGGTTCTCGGCGAAGTTCAAATCGTATCTGCAGTAGTATGTCCATAAATAATCCAGGTTCAGGGCAGATTTTTAATTGCATCTCTACATAGATTTGTACATGGATTTTCATATGGATTTTCACATGGATTTTCATACAGATTTGCATATGACGTTTTGGAACAGATTTTCAGGTGGATTTCCATATGAGTGTCCATATGGAATCCATGTATATTTCTATATGGAAATCCCGATGGATACTTTCAATAGGGTCTATATAAAGTTCACATGAATATTGGGTGAAAATCACGTGAAATTCACCTGAGAAAACGATAACAAGAGAAAGAAGCTTTAATTTATCTGTGGTGAAGTTCACGTGAATATTGGGTGAAAATCACGTGAATTTCAGGTTAAATTCACCCGAAAATACTACGGAATATAGGTGAAATAAATGTGAAATTCGTGTGGATTCACATGTAAATCACGTGAAATTCACCTGAAAAAACGATGTCACAAGAAGGAAGCTTTAATTTATCTCCGGTGAAGTTCACGTGAGCATCGGGTGAAAATCACGTGAAATTCACCTGACGTTTTTAGAATTTTGACACGTGAAATACAGGTATAAATCACATAAAATTTGGGTGGTTTTCGCATACATTTTACACGAATTTCACGTAAAATTTAGGTGGAAATTCAGGTGATAATTCAGGTGGAAATTCAGGTGAAAACCAGGTGAATATTTACAACCGGGAATCACTTAGACATCCGTCCGGATTTCTGCGTGGATTTCCGCGCACCTGGATAAGCGAAACCCCGCTCGGTTTTCAGCATGGATTTTCGCGTGGATTTACACGTGGAAATCCGAACGTATTCTAGACAAGTAATAATCACTTAGATATCCGTCTGGATTTCTGCGTGGATTTCCGTGCACCTGGATAAGCGAAACCCCTCCCGGTTTTCTACATGGATTTTCGCGTGGATTACCATGTGGAAATCCGGACGTATTCTAGACAAGTAATAATCGCTAAGGTATCCGTCCGGATTTCTGCGTGGATTTCCGCGCACCTGCATAAGCGATACCACCGCCCGGTTTTCTACATGGATTTTCGCGTGGATTTCCGCGCGGACATCCAGAGATATATATATGTAGACGTACTGATCACTTCGATTTTCCGCGTGGATTTCCGTGCACCTGCATAAGCGAAACCACTGCTCGGTTTTCTAGGTGGATTGCCGCGCGGAAATCCGGACATGTATGCAGGCGTACCGATCACTTCGATTTCCGCGCGGATTTCTGCGCGAATTTCCGTCTAAATGCGTAAGCTAATAATCACCATTCTGTTTTCAGCATGGATTTCCGTGCGGAAATCCGAACATATATGAAGGCGTACTGAACATTTGGATTTCCCTACGGATATCTGCGCGGATTTCAACGCAGTTGTAGACGCGATGCGACGTGGCTTGGATTTTTACCTAGATTTCCACGTAGATTTCCAGGTGGATTTGTTGGACTGATTTCTGCATGGATTTCTCCGCGGAATTCAGTCCGAATTCCGGGCGGATTTCAGTACGGAAATCTGCTCTGATATTTTCAACCGGGTAGATGTTATTGTTTTATTCGAAAAAAGCACGAATATTTGAATATTTTTTAGATTAAAAATGTACTAGATTTGAATTTTGAAACTTAAATATTTATAGAACTTCTAAATAATTAAAGCATAATAGGAATCATTTGATTTTTTTGCTTAATAAAACATGTATCTAATTATCTTATCATTTAAACTTATTAAAACTAAATCATCAAACCAAAATCGTACGCGCGAAGCGCATTTGAATTTTGCTAGTTTCTTAAATTTTCGCTGTATAAGACTTTTTTTTAAGTTTTATTGAAGTGTATATAAATGTATATACATGTAAAAAAATATTTATACATTTCAAAAATTGTGTAAATAAGTGTAAATTTATGGGAAAAAATGTATATAAATATAAATAAATGTAAATGCGTATTCCAATTACAAAATTTATATACACTTATTTACATTTATATATATTTATTTACATAAATATATTTATATTTACATTTATATATATTTATTTACATAAATATATTTATATTTACATTTATATATATTTATTTACATAAATATATTTATATTTACATTTATATATATTTATTTACATAAATATATTTATATTTACATTTATATATATTTTCCATTTCCACTAGGGTATACATGTAATAAAATATATTTCAATACAAGTACTGAAAAGTTGATTTGTGTGAATTACCACGCGTGTGAATCAATTTGCGCAATTGTATTGAACAATATTTTTGATATTGTAGGTTTAAATGGCATTTCAAAATTTTATTAAATGCGTAAAATACCATTTCACTCATACTAGTTTAAAAATGTTTAATCATTTCGGTTTTGTCGGAATTTTTATTCAAAGTTAAATTTATTTGTTATAATTGTAGTTAGAGTATATGCAAAATACATCTTTTTATTTAACTATTCAGTTTGAAACTCGTATAATTGTTTACTAAATAAACTCAGATAGGAACTATGTGGAAAACAACTTAAAAAACTCTGCCAATTCATTGGCACTTAGCTTCCTCAAAATTTATTTACTGATCCCTTTAATTAATTTTTACTTCCAATATATAAAATTTAATAATTTATTTTGTACGGAGAGAATTATACTATATTTTTGTTTTTACTTTTTATTTTTACTCTTTTTAATTTTTATCATTGAAAAAGCAATGATTATTATAAAATTTAATACTTTTAAAAAAAAAATATTTAATGCTTTTTAAATTTTAATTTAATTTTATGACTTATAAACTATAAATAAAAGAAAGGTTTCAAAATTAATTTCAAAATACTCCCAGTGATCATTATAATATTCTTGAATTCTAGATATTCACTGCAAGAATGTAAACAGTATTACTATACAGTTAAAAGTATGTACAAGTACAGAATCTGCATATTTGTGCAGTCTAACTTAAGTGAACAAAAATGTAACTGCGACAACGGATGTGCAGGTGTCAGTCCTATTACCATTTTATATCTTTTAGCAAAATGCCACAAGGTCCTACATGTTTTCCACAAGATTCCTACATGTTTCCCACACGGGCCCTATATATTTCCCACATGTATCCTATATGTTTTTCATAGTTCCTATGTGAGTTTTTTTAGTACGATAGATATAATAGTAGTAGTTTTTTAGATATTGAAAATAGTGTAATTAATTTATTTGAAATATTCTATACCAGAGACCAAATTAGAAAAACTACCACTATTATGTATTACAACAAGTTTCAATTTGAAATTTGGCTTTATAATATTTATTTACAAATGCTGGGTATAAAAGGTTGAAAAGTTGTTTTAGTAATTGACTTCAAATGTCTCTGAATAGTACAACAAATGTAATGTTCGCTAAAAGTATATTGAAAATCAACTATTCAGTACAGCAAATTTATTGTTCGCTAAAAGTATAGTGAAAATCAAATATTCAGTACAACAAAGAGCTAAAAATACATTTGCTGTACTGAATAGTTGATTTTCAGTATACTTTTAGCGAACATTACATTTGTTGTACTATTCAGAGACATTTGAAGTTAATTACTAAAACAACTTTTCAACCTTTTATACCCAGCATTTGTAAATAAATATTATAAAGCCAAATTTCAAATTGAAACTTGTTGTAATACATAATAGTGGTAGTTTTTCTAATTTGGTCTCTGGTATAGAATATTTCAAATAAATTAATTACACTATTTTCAATATCTAAAAAACTACTACTATTATATCTATCGTACTAAAAAAACTCACATAGGAACTATGAAAAACATATAGGATACATGTGGGAAATATATAGGGCCCGTGTGGGAAACATGTAGGAATCTTGTGGAAAACACGTAGGACCTTGTGGCATTTTGCTAAAAGATATAAAATGGTAATAGGACTGACACCTGCACATCCGTTGTCGCAGTTACATTTTTGTTCACTTAAGTTAGACTGCACAAATATGCAGATTCTGTACTTGTACATACTTTTAACTGTATAGTAATACTGTTTACATTCTTGCAGTGAATATCTAGAATTCAAGAATATTATAATGATCACTGGGAGTATTTTGAAATTAATTTTGAAACCTTTCTTTTATTTATAGTTTATAAGTGATCAAATTAAATTAAAATTTAAAAAGCATTAAATATTTTTTTTAACTTGTTTTCCACATAGTTCATATCTGAGTTTATTTATAGTTGGGTAACAACTACGAGTTTCAACCTGAATTTTACTTTATACTATTTATTTACAAATAGCTAGTTGTAAAAGATTGAAAAGTTTTTTTAGTAAATGATTTGAAATGTTTCTGAATAGTTGATTTTCAAAATACTTTTAGCAAACAATACATTTGTAAATAAATAGTATAAAGTAAAATTCAGTTTGAAGCTCCTAGTTATTATACATAATAGTATTTTTTTTATATATAGAAAATAGTAAATTGAGTTGAAATTTTCTATATTAGAAACCAAATTAAAAAAAAACAGTTTAAAAGATGAAAAAGTATTTTAGTAATTGATTTCAAATGTTTCTTTCAATATACTTTTATCAAACAGTAAAATATATATTTTATAAAAGTTTATATGAGTTTTAAATTAAATTTTGCTCTACATTATTATTTATTAAATAAATCCATTATTATTATAATCTATTATAAAAATTGGTGGAAATATAAAAGAAATGTATATATGTTAATGTTGTAATCAATGAGTAGATATACAGCAACTTAGAGGTTAAGATAAGCAAATATATATATTTAGCTACTCTACTTATTGATTATAACATTAACATATTCCAAAAAGTTCTTATATCGTATAAACTATTGAACTTGGACTTACCTTTTAAAAGTCGTGTACTGCCAGCTAATTTGCAAAGGATGCAGTAAGTATGCAGAGGAGATCGCGTGCTCAAAACACATCCACAGAAAGAGAGAGAGAAAAATGGAGGGAAACGGTGCCGATAAGGTAGTTTGAGCTTCAGAGGGTAAATCATTTACCATCAGCTCCTTCCCCTTCCCCCACCGCGCGCGTGCGACGATGACCGAGCGCAGCGGCTTGATCACTCGAACGTCACGGGAAAATCCGGTGGGCCGCGAGTGAATGTCACCTAACGTGCAGCATGCCTTATTACGGTAAAGACACCATTTATTCTCATGGACATACGTTATAATAACTTGAGAATTGGTGTATTAATAGCATGCAGTAACTCATCGTTTTATACCATGAATTTCAAGCGAATTTTAGTTGAATCTTGGCATAAATTCACGTGAGAAAACTTCATGCTTATTTCTCGTGGGGCTAGCAAGGAATAATCACTTGATTTTTCTCTCCGTGTAGGCATGCTACGACTATGCAGACAACAGATATACGGGTGACAGGCTAGGCTATGACTCTTGCTTGAATAAAAATGTTTTGTCATTATGATGCAATATGTTACGTAAAAACATAATGCAGTAATAACAGTAAGTAAAACATAATAGCTATCCTTTGAACATTTTTTCTTGATAGAAAATTGCTTTTGTATTTTAATTACTTTTACAATATGCCTGCGTATTGAGAAAAACGTTTTATTTTAATAAAAGTGATTTTAGCTTGAGATTTTAGTAAAAAAAATTTTAGCTTGAGACCAGCCTCGCGCTCCTACCCAAGTCAAATTAACAGTTTTCGTCAATTTTTGACTAAAGAGAGCAAAGGTATAAAAATATAAATCAAATTGCTACTTGTGTATTTTAATTTGTTCAATTTTATTCCACTATTTATTTTGTTTATTGCTTTATTATTTTTTGATGAAAAAAGAATAATGTTAATAACACATTTGGTAACAATTTAATTAAGTAACTAAACTTTGGGTTAGGTTTTTGGATATAGAAATATCCCTAACGCTAAAAAAAACTAAAGTTCTAGACATTTTTAGGTTTATTTTGGAAAAAGTCTTGAAAACACCCACTTTTTCAAACGGCAACTGTTTAACTTTAGAAAGTCTTAAATATTATTTCAAAAATAGCAAATAAAACTAGAGAAAACGAGCTTTGATTTACCTTTTTAAGAATTAAAAAATGTCGATTTCTGATAAAGTTATTAAAGTTTAAAATAAAATATCGAAAATGCACTGTTTGATCCCAAAAATTCACTGTTCCACTGCCTGCGTATTTCGGTGCACTTTCGATACTCAAATTTAAACTACCACAACTTTGGAAGGAATGGACATTTTTTACTTCTTCAGAAAGCAAATGAAAGCTCATTTTCTCTACTCTTATTTTCTATTTTTGAAATGATATTCAAAACTTTCTAATGTTAAATAGTTACTGTTTTAAGAAGAGGCATTTTTCAAGACTTTTTTCAAAATAAAGCTAAAAATTTCCAGAAGGTTAGTTCTTTTGAGCGTTAGGGTCTAATATTGCAGCTTTCTTCATATTTCTATATAAAAAACCTATCCCACAGTTTCAGCCAAATCCGTGATCCGGATCCCTGACACTCTCCTAGTGAGTTACTTAATTAAATTGTTACTAAATTCAGTTGTTATAAATAAAGTCAGTTGTCGTAACATTATCTTTCTAAATAAATTCTTTCGAAAAAACACATAACTAATGTAATAAATATATGTCAGTAAAAAGAAGAAAAATTATTTTGCACTCTTTTACTCTCAGACATTGACATTTATTTAGCATAAGCATTAGCAAATGTTCAGTCAAAGTATAAAATTAATTTTTTTACTTTTCCTCACAATCATATATCATCATATGATATTGAATCATTATAACTAGTATTCCAAAAATCTAGACTTTGGCTACTGAAATGAAAAAGAAAAATATAAGATTATTAGAGAAAGCCAAATGTTCAGTGAGCCTACCGCTATATGTATGAAAAAGAAAAAACTTGTAATCAGTTTCCAGTTGAACAATGACTGTCAGAGCTTTGATATTTAGCATGGTAGTATAAAGTAACATATGATTGCATAATAGCTACGAGAAAAAAAATGAGAAAACTTTATTTTATATTTTCATTTTGTGACAGATTGACCATGTCAAGTCAATTTCAACATTTCAATACCCAAAGTGCAAAATAAATTTTTTCAATTTTTTGTTATATAGATATTATACAATTATATCACATGCTGTTTCAAATATTATAGCTATAGCGGACTACTTATACGTTGCAAGAAAAAGGACAGAATAATTTTAAAAAGCCACAACTTCAGTCACGGTATCACTGAATATATGAAAAAGAAAAAATGTTTAATCGATTTCCACTTGAACTATGACTACTAGAGCTTTGATATTTGGCATGTTAGTATAAAATAACACATGATTGCATAACAGCTATGCAAAAGAAAAAAATTGAAAACTTTATTTTATATTTTGACTTTGGGACTGATAGACCATGTTAAGTATATTCCAACATTTCAATATCCAAAGTCCAAAATAAATTTATCCAATTTTTTTTATATAGATATGTACAATTATACCATTATATCACATGCTCGTCCAAATATTAAAACTATAGCTACAATACGTTGCAAGAAAAAGGACAGAATAATTTTAAAATGCCACAACTTCAGTAAGCGTACCACTGAATACATGAAAAAGAAAAAATGTTTAAGCAGTTTCCTTTTGAATTATGGCTGCTAGAGCTCTGATATTTGGCATGGTAGTATAAAATGACCTACGATTGCATAATATCTGTGCAAAAAAATTGGACAAATTTATTCTATATATGAGGCGTTTCACGTCAACTGTCCCAGCGCGCGCCGCTGGAGCCCCACATCGTGCTATTTCTAACTCACGTTTATGATACTAAAATATACTTAAAAAAATTGTTTGATAAGCGTTTTCGACGTATTTTTTCCTCAGCTTTTCAATGACGTAAGCAGTTTTTCCGAAATTTTCAATTTTCACCTTCAAAAAGTACAAAACATGTTATATCTCAAAAAGTGTATTTTAAAAATTTTTTTTGACCCTCTAGATCGAAAGCTGAGCATTTTTTACGTAGGAAAGGATATTTTCCAAAGAGTGCCCAAGATGTTTTTTGCGAGAAATAGAATGCAAAAGAGTTTTTGAAGATGAAAATGGAAAATTTTGAAAAACTACCAACATCATTGGAAAGCTGAGGAAAAAATACGTCGAAAACACGTATCAAACAATTTTTTAAAGTACTTTTTAGTATCATAAACATGAGTTAGAAATAGCAGATTTTGGGGCTCGCGCGCCGCGCGCTGGGACAGTTGACGTGAAACGCCTCATATTTACTCTGATACACATGGATGAATTAAATATTACATATGGTTTATGTGTTACAACTATCAAAATCATCCGACGATGGATTATTTCTTGGATTACCTTATTTTAACTTGAAGTTTAATTAATCTTTTTAATGTTCAACTTGATAACTTATTTTCATAAAATATCCCTTTACAAAAGTTTTTTAATTAGATTATTAGTATACTGACTTTCTTTAGTGGGAATAAGTTCTTAAATAACAATTTATCAAAATATGTCAGTATAGGTAGTTCGCACAAGAAAGAATTTGAATGTATGTTAATTTCCATCAGTTCTTCGAAGAAGTCCTTTATCGGAAGATGATTTTAACATTTGTAACACATGAGCTATATCTTATAATATAGGAATAATGTAAGTCTATAAGATTTATAGATTTTGAAGGTATTTTATAACAACTTCATAAATCATACTGGAGGTTCACCTTAAGCAAGAAGAATTTCATATTTTCAATAAAACTACCAAGAGTACCGAGAAAAAATTTGAATTTGGTTTTTTAACAAAAACTATTTCACTTACTATACGAGAGTATAATCTGGATATCTGAGAGTAAGCTATTTATCCCATGAAGGAGTCTAGAAGTGCTGCAGCAGATACAGGTGAGGGGCAACATAATCTCTACATGTGGGCAACATTCTCGTATCCTAGGCTTGCGTTGTCCCGGTTGTCAGCTGCTGGAGTTCCTACGGCGTCCTGGAGCTGTAGGCCAACGTCCTTTTCGTCATCTCTGCTGCAGTTTTACCATCTCTTAAGATCGTCGTTATCAGTCGTCACTCAATTTGTCAGTCTCGACCTCGTCTACTTCAGCCCTATATTGCCACAAAATAGTAGAATTAGATAATCTCAAATAGAAAAGGAAGTACCTAGAATGCTACATTATCTCACCAAGGAGTTTAAGGGGCGACATAACCTCTACATATAGGCATTCCCGTATTCGAGCTTCGACTCTGTCGTCAGCTGCTGGACTCCCGTGGTGTCCAGGTACTATAGGCCAACGTCCGTCTAGTCATCCCTGCCGCACCTGCAGAATCTCTCAAGACACCGTCGTTGGCACCAGCAAGTTAAATAGCTATCATTATTTAACAAGCGCGCACGTCGTCGTTCGGCATCGGCGAGTAGAAACTGATACCGAGTACGTCATGCTGGTACGACGCGTCACGATTAGCTTTAATTTATTTTCCTACGTTGGTATAATTGTTAGAGCAGTCGCGGCATCAGTTACCGCTCGTCGATGACGAACGACGACGTGCGCGCTTCTTAATAATAGCTATTTAACTTGCTGGTGCCAACGACGATCTCTTGAGAGATTCTGAAGGGGCGGCAGGGATGACTAGAGTGACGTTGGCCTATAGCATCTGGACATCACGGAAATCCAGCAGCTGACGACGGAGTCGACGCCAGAATACGGGAATGCCTATATGTAGAGGTTATGTCGTCCCTTAAACTCCTTGTGGAGGTAATGCAGCCTTCTAAGTACCTCCTTTTCGATTTGAGATTTTCTAATTCAACTATTTTGTGGCAATATAGGGCTAAAGTAGAAGAGATCAAAACTGACAAATTGAGTGACGACTGATGACGACGAGCTTAAGAGATTGTAAAACTGCGGCAGAGATGACGAAAAGGACGTTGGCCTACAGCTCCAGAACACGCAAGCCTAGGGTACGAGAATGTAGCCCACATGTAGAGGTTATGATGCCCTTCACCTGTATCTGCTGCAGCACTTCTAGACTCCTTCGTGAGATAAGTAGCTTACTCTCAGATATCCAGATTATACTCTCGTATAGTAAGTGAAATAGTTTTTGTTAAAAAACCAAATTCAAATTTTTTCTCGTTACTCTTGGTAGTTTTATTGAAAATATGAAATTCTTCTTGCTTAAGGTGAACCTCCAGTAGTGATTTATGAAGTTGTTATAAAATTCCATCAAAATCTATAAATCTTATAGACTTACATTATTCCTATATTATAAGATATAGCTCATGTGTTACAAATTTTAAAATCACCTTCCGATGGATGACTTCTTCGAAGAACTGATGGAAATTAACATACATTCAAAATCTTTCTTGTGCAAACTACTTATACTGACATATTTTGATAAATTTTTATTTAATAACTTATTCCCGCCAAAGAAAGTCAGTATACTAATAATCTCATTAAAAAAATTTTGTAAAGGGATATTTTATGAAAATAAGTTATCAAGTTGAATTTTAGAAAGATTAATTAAACTTCAAATTAAAATAAGATAATCCAAGAAATAATCCATCGTAGGATGATTTTGATAGTTGTAAGACATAAACCATATGTAATATTTAATTCATCCATGTATATCAGAGTAAATATATAGAATAAATTTGTCTAATTTTTTTTGCACAGATATTATGCAATCGTAGGTCATTTTATACTACCATGCCAAATATCAGAGCTCTAGCAGCCATAATTCAAAAGGAAACTGCTTAAACATTTTTTCTTTTTCATGTATTCAGTGGTACGCTTACTGAAGTTGTGGCATTTTAAAATTATTCTGTCCTTTTTCTTTCAACGTATAAGTAGTCGCTATAACTATAATATTTGAAACACGTGATATAATTGTATAATTGTATAATATCTATATAACAAAAATTGGAAATATTTATTTTGGACTTTGGATATTGAAATATTAAAATTTACATAGTCAATCTGTCCCAAAGTAAAAATATGAAATAAATTTTTCTATTTTTTTGCACATATATTATGCAATCTTAGGTCATTTTATACTACCATGCCAAATATCAAAGCTCTAGCAGTCATAGTTCAACTGGAAATCAATTAAACATTTTTTCTTTTTCACCTATTCAGTGATACGCTGACTGAAGTTGTGGCTTTTTAAAATTATTCTGTCCTTTTCCTTGCAACGTACGGAAGTTATAGCTTTAATATTTAGAATAGCATGTGATATAATGGTATAATTGTATAATATCTATATATTAAAAAAATTGGAAAAATTTATTTTGCACGTTGGATATTGAAATGTTGAAATTGACTTAACATGGTCAATCTGTCTTAAAGTGAAAATATAAAATAAAGTTTTCGAATTTTTTTTTCGTAGCTATTATGCAATCATATGTCATTTTATATACTACCATGCTACATATCAAAGCTCTAGCAGTCATTATTCAACTGGAAACCGATTACAAGTTTTTTCTTTTTCATACATATAGCAGTACGCTCACTGAACATTTGGCTTTCTCTAATAATCTTATTTTTTTCTTTATCATTTCAGTAGCCAAAGTTTAGATTTTTGGAATACTAGTTATAATGATTCAATATCATATAATGATATATGATTGTGAGGAAAAGTAACAAAATTAATTTTATACTTTGACTGAACATTTGCTAATGATTATGCTAAATAAATGTCAATGAATGAGAGTAAAAGTGCAAAATAATTTTTCTTCTTTTTACTGACATATATTTATTACATTAGTTATGTATTTTTTCGAAAGAATTTATTTAGAAAGATAATGTTACGACAACTGACATTATTTATAGCACCTGAATTTATCATTAAAAATATTACTTATGTCGACTGCAACTTACTATCAACTATGAGAATTTTTCCATCGGTCTTTCAGTCTTATAAATTAAATTAAAATAATTAATATTAATGGCAGTGAGATTGCCCTTGTTTATAATCACCCCCGCAGAATCTGAAATAAAAACTTAATTAAAACCTGGAAAAAAAACTTTATTAGCAAAGGACTATCTGACTTCTCCCTACCACCAAATTACCCAATTGCCCAAGGTTTCGAGCCCGCTCGGACTCCTCCTCAGGGACTCTTAACTGAATTTAGTAACAATTTAATTAAGTAACTCACTAAGAAAATGTCAGGGATCCGGATCACGGATTCGGCCGAAACTTTAGGATAGGTTTTTTTATATAAAAATATGAAGAAAGCTGCAATATTAGACCCTAACGCTCAAAAGAACTAACTTTCTGGAAATTTTTAGCTTTATTTTGAAAAAAGTCTTGAAAAATAACTCCTCTTAAAACAGTAACTATTTAACATTAGAAAGTTTTGAATATCATTTCAAAAATAGAAAATAAAAGTAGAGAAAATGAGCTTTCATTTGCTATCTTACGAAGTAAACAATGTCCATTCCTTTCAAAGTTATGAAAGTTTAAATTTGAGCATCGAAAGTGCATCAAAATACGCAGGCAGTGGAACAGTGAATTTTTGGGATCTAACAGTGCATTTTCGATACTTTATTTTAAACTTTCACTATTTAAAAAGGTAAATGAAAGCTTGTTTCCTCTAGTTTTATTTTCTATTTTTGAAATAATATTTAAGACTTTCTAAAGTTAAATAGTTGCCGTTTTAAAAAGTGGGTTTTTTCAAGACATTTTTCAAAATAAAGCTAAAAATGTCTAGAAGTTTAGTTTTTTTTAGCGCAGACATATTGCAAAAGTAATTAAAATACAAAAGCAATTTCCTGTCAAGACAAAAATGTTAAAAGGATAGCTATTATGTTTTACTTACTCTTATTACTGCAATATGTTTGTATATAACATATTGCAGCATAATGACAAAACATTTTTATTCAAGCAAGAGTCATAGCCTAACCTGTCACCCATATATCTGTTGTCTGCATGGTCGTAGCATGCCTACCAACGTGTACGAAAGATACCGATATAAGAACTGTGCGTGCTCGAGTTCTGCTCCACTCGCACTGCTGACTCTCTTCACTGTTCTCTCCGTATTTTATCCTGGAACTTCGTTATAAACTTTTAAATTACCACTAAGTAGTAATGATGAAAGAGCTTGTAATATATCTCCAAATTCAGAAAATGAAAAGATGCTATGTGATGTGGAGATTATAATTTGGGACGAAATTATTACGATTTCTGAACACGTATTTGAAGATGTAGATAAATTATTTAATGATTTATGTGAAACTAATGAAATAGTTCATGGTAAAGTTGTATTAGTATCCGATGATTTTAGACAAACATTGCCTGTAGTTAAACGTAGCAATAGAACTAAAATTGTTGAAAATTGTGACAAAAATAGTTGTTTATGGAGCAATTTAAAACTTTTGGTGCGTGCGTGCGTGCGTGCGGGCGGGCGGGCAAGTCCGCACTTAGGTCACGCCTATCCGTGTCTTAAGTAGTCGATTATTGCACCGTGCCTATTAAGTTATGCGTGAAAATAGACTTAAAAATGCAGTTTATTGCGATTATGAAGTTCTGGCCCACTGAAAATCGACAATTAATAACTGGAGCGTGTTAACAAACACAAAAATACATAAATGATGAAGTAATTGGCAATTTACTTCTGTTAGTATTAATACTAACTTTAAAGTTATAGTCATTAAACCTTTTAGAAATTTTTTTTACTTGGAAAATGACCGAAGACGTGTTGAATAATAACTATGTTTTTTTAGATTTTTTGTAGACCCACTCTTTGAAATGAAATAGAAGTAATAAAATACGTTTTTTTTACAATTAAGGTAGCACGAAGGAAGAAAGGTGGGGATTTATATCGCTCATTCTTATTTTATTGATGTCCAAAAATAGTTAAACTGCCTTTTTCAAATCGCAGCGTAGGAGTAGAATATAAAATGCATTAAACTTACAGGCAGATGATGTGGAAAGTCTAGTCGATCTTGGATCCAATTTGTAAATTTTTTCACCGACAATATCTACGAAGTATAATGTTTCTGATTCGGAGCTCCAGTACGGCCCTTCACCTAAAAGAAGTGGTGGCGTAACAGGTGCAATAGTTACAGACCCAGATTGCGATATCAAAGACTTTTGGTCAGCTCTAAAACATTTTTTATTTATTTCATTTGTTTATTTGTTGTATATATACTTGATATTTTACTAAAATAAAAAATGATATGCATGTTATATGATCCCTTAATTTAAAAAAAAATATAAAAAATATTATCGTATTTCATTACTTTGAAAAGGAATATTGAAGGGTGTCACAGACCCAAAAATTGTCCAAAAATGATTTTTTTTATTCAATTATTCAATTATGGCCGAATCTATCTCAAATCAGGTGGTTCGCGCATGCCTATGTCACCGATCATCCCCCATTATAATAAAGTGCTTCCCTTAATAACGTCACATCTTTTCCCTACATACGACATAAATCTTACTATAATATACAGGTGTAAGCCAAATTACGACGCCAAACCTCCGCGCCACTCCGCGTCCCTCCGCGTCCCTCCGCGTCCCACCTCATCACTCCGCATCCCTCTGCATCACACTGTGTCCGTCAGCGCCCTCCTCGTTCCTCCGTGTCGCACCGCAAAGTCCTCTCCACAAAATAACGTAAAATTCACTGATTTTTTGCGTTATTTGCGGTCTGCATTGTCCCTCCGCATCCCTCCCCATCCCTCCGTCACCCTCCGCATTGTCCCTCCGCAGTGTCCCTCCCCAATGTCCCTCCGCATTGTCCCTCCGCACTGTCTCTCTGCATTGTCCCTCCGCATTGACCCTCCGCATTTTTTACACGTAATTTGGAGCATGGAACCACCCTCGTGACCCGCCAATCAGACCTCCCTCAAGGTTAAAGGAGTCTTGTAGTAGAAACTTCCGCTTTTGCCGTAAATATTATGGGCCAATGTTCTCCGAAACTTCACCAATACCCGTTTTTTGCGAGTAAAGCGCCGGCACCATTGTGGCCTCTCTTGATCGGTTGTCCGCTAAGAGAGGGAGATTAGTCCTGCACTTACTGATACAAAAAGTAAGGATTAACTCTCTTGGCTTCAAGACGTCTCGATAGAGATTCCTCGATCTGTTATATGAATTCAAATATTCGATGAAGTAACGCTCAAGACAAGCTTACAACTCGCTAGGAGAGGCCTCGGAATCTTTTTAGCTTTATTTTGAAAAAAGGCTTGAAAAAAACCTCTTCTTGAAACGGTAACCATTTAACTCCGGGGAGTCTTAAATATAATTTCAAAAATAGAAAATAAAACTAGAGAAAATGAGCTTACATTTGCTTTTTTAAAAATTAGAAAATGTTGATTCCTTCAGAAGTTATTTAAGTTTATAATTGAGCATCGAAAATGCACTGTTTAATCCCTAAAATTAAACTGTTCGACTGCCGGCATATTTTGATGCACTTTCAATGCTCAATTTTAAACTTACATAACTTTTGAAGAAATCAAAATTTTTTGGATTCATAAAAAATCAAATTATAGCTTATTTTTTCTAGTTTTGTTTTCTATTTTTGAAATTATATTTAAGACTTCCCGGAGTTAAATGGTTACCGTTTCAAGAAGAGGTTTTTTTCAAACCTTTTTTTCAAAATAAAGCTAAAAAGGTACAGAACTTCAGATTTTTTGAGCGTTAGGATCTAATATTGCAGCTTTCTTTATATTTCTACATCCAAAAACATATCACAAAGTTTGAGCCAAATCCGTGATCCGGAGTATGCGGCCTCTCCTAGTCAGAAAATTATAAATTCGAAGAAAGCTTAGATTTTGCTTAAAATTAGTATACAGGGATTTTCGAGGTCGCTGATCACGATTTTGCTATCAGAATTTCGAAATTCAAAATGGCGGATCGAATTTGATGGTTAAAAGTTCGGAAAAACTTTAGATTTTACTTAAAGTTTATATACAGGTGTTTTCGACGTCACTAAACACGATTTCGCTATTGGGCTTTTGAAATTCAAAATGGCGCATCCAGTACGGCTATTAAAAGTTCGAAGGAAGCTTATATTTTGTTTAAAATTTATATATAGGTGTTTTCGTGGTTGCTGATCACGATTTTGCGATCAGACTTTCAAAATGCAAAATGGCAGATCCGAGATGGTGGTTAAAAATTCGAAAAAAGCTTAGGTATTTCTCAAAATCGGAGTACAGGGGTTTCTGAAGTTGCTGATCACGACTGTGCTGTTGGAGTTTCGAAATTCACAATGGCAGATCCAATATGGCGGTTAAAATTTCACAAAGCTGAGATTTTGCTCAAAATTGGAATTCATGGGTTTTCGAGGTCACTGATCAAGTTTTTCTATTAGACTTTCAAAATTCAAAATGGCGGATCCAATATGGCGATTGAAAATTGGAAAAGGGCTTAGAGTTGGCTGAAAATTGGTTTACAGGTGTTTTTGAGAACGCTGATCAAAATTTTGCTATTCGACTTTCAAAATTAAAAATGGCGGATCCAATATGGCTGTCAAAAGTTTGAAGGAAGCTTAGATTTTGCTTAATGTTCTTATTCAGGAGTTTTTGAGTTCGCTGGTCACGATTTTGCGATCAGACTTTCAAAATTCTAAATGGTGGATCCAATATGGTGGTTAAAAATTCGAAAAAAGCTTAGGCTTTTCTCAAAATTGTAACACAGAGGTTTTGAAGTCGCCAATCACGACTTTGCTGTTGGAGTTTCGAAATTCAAAATGGCAAATCCAATATGGCGGTTAAACGTTCAGAAAAAGCTTAGATTTGGCTCAAAATTAGAATTCATGGATTTTCGAGGCCGCTGATCACGATCTTGCTATTAGACTTTTCGAATTCAGAATGGCAGATCCAATATGGCGGAAATATACATTAGGGGTACAAATAAATTCTACCCATTTTCAGCAACTTTTTTTTTATTTAAAAAACTCAAACAAAACACAAAGTTTAATCAATATAGGCATCGTCGGCTTCTACTACCCTTTGCCAACGCCTAGGCAGCTGATCTACTCCGTGGCGAAAAAAGGCTTCATCTTTTGAGTTTATGAAATAATCAACCATTTTTCGTACTTCATCTTCATTCTGAAAATGCTACTTTACTAAGCTGTTTTATAATGAGCAAAAAAGGTAGCAATCGCATGGTGCAATGTCAGGAGAATACGCCGGATGCGGTCAAATTTCCCATTGTAATTCTTTTATGGTTTGACAGACCGTGGAACTTCTGTGTGGCCTAGCGTTATCATACTGCAAAATTACTGGTCTTCGCCCATGCCCAGAAAAGGCCTCTTTTCTTGGACTTTTTCCATTAAACGGTTTAATTGAGAAGAGTATCGTTCACCAGTAACAGTTTCTCCGGATTTCAGAAGCTCGTAATATAGTAAGTACCATTCGTTCCACCAAATACAGAGCAGCAACTTTTGCTTCCTCCTAGAGGAAGCTTTGTGATAGTAAATTTTTGAGTTGTTGTAAAAACATGTTATAATTGTGTTCCGAGGTGTTAGGAATCAAAATACATGGTTTTTGAAAAATGTCTGTATGGATGTGTGTGTGTGTGTGTGTGTGTGTGTGTGTGTGTGTGTGTGTGTGTGTGTGTGTGTGTGTGTGTGTGTGTGTATACGCCTGGATCTCAGCTTCTACTCGGTCGATTTTGACCGGACAGGTCTAATTTTTTTTATTTGCTTTGCATGATGACGGGTCAAAAATCCGTTTTTTGATTGGGGCGATGCGTTTTTGTTTTTTTTTTAATTTTTGATTTTCTCAAAACTGTTTTTTGATTTGTTTTAATGATAGGATCGAGTTATTCGAATATGATGGGTAGCATTCGAAAGAGAATTAAAATACCTATATTTTCTAAAAAAAAAAATTTCTAGCTATCACGGTTCTTTTGTTATTAACAAAAACGTGTTTTTTTTAGAAGCTTATAACTCCTAAACGTAATGGTCAATTTTTTTGAGAAAAATCATGATAATACAGAATATAAATAGCTATAATCTGTTAAAATTTGAATACATTCTGTAGGCTAGATTTTGAGTAAAAAATTGAAAAATGAAAAAAATCAGTTTTGTATGTCCAACGATTAAAAGAGTAAAATTGACTTAATGGCTTCAAAATTCCTTTTAGAGGTAGATTTTTTATAGTTCTCGGTCGAGTCCTTTGGGCAAACTGATTGGTCCATAAATTTCAGAGATATTTGAGGTTAAAAATTTTTTGACATTTTTTTAAAATCGTAATTTCTCGAGAACGGCTCTATGTATATGAATAGGGTGGGTGGCATTCGGAAGAGAATTAAAATACCTATATTTTCTAAAAAAAATTAATTTTCTATCTATCACGGTTCTTTAGTTATATTATAAAAAAAAAACACGTTTTTGTTAATAACAAAACAACCGTGATAGCTATTTGTTTTATTATAAAATATAGATATTTTACTTCTATTTCAAATGATAACTTTATTTATCAGCTCAAAATTTATATAAATTTGATATAAATAAATAATAAATAAATAAATAAATTTAAAAATTAACAATTTTTAATATTCATAAAAGAATTTAATTATAATTATGCAATACATTTTTTTAAATTATAAATTTTGTTATTAAAAATTAATTAAAGGAATCAACAAATTACGGTTGAGGAAGCTACGGGCCAATGAATTGGCAGCGGTTTTTTCCAAAGACGTTACATTTTGGTGTTGATGTTGTGGGCTGTCCTGGATCTACCCAATGATTTTGACGTTTAGGATTCTCGTAATAGATCCACTTTTCATCACCAGTCACTAATTTCGACAGAAACTTTTTTTTTGACTTGAAAGCAATGAGAGACAGGTCTCGACTCGCCTTTCACGTTGCTCTTCGGTCAATTCATGAGGTACCAATTTTCCACAGTTTTGAATTTTTCCCAACGCACGTAACCTTTCTGAAATAGCTTGTTGGGTAACGCTGAATTTTACAGCGAGCAGATGTTGCGTTTGTGCTGAGTCTTCATCTAGTAGCTACTGCAATTTCTCATCACTCATCTTTTGATGCTTACCACAGCGTGGTTTGTCGCTCAAGGCAAAATCTCCGTCTTTAAATTTTCGAAACCATCTGCGACATGTACTCTCATCAATAGCTTTTTCTCCATAAGTAGCACCGATCGATTTATGAGCTTGAGCGGCAGTTTTACCTTGATAGAATTCGTAAAGTAAGCAATGTCGGATATGCATAATATTTACTTCCACTTTTATTTATGTTAAAGACAGAATTATATTCGCAATGAATACTTGCACACTCAGTCTATTTGAAGAATAGGATCTGAAATATACACTAGCATAAAGAAACGAAACCAGTAAGCATCTGTTCTCAAGACAGCGCCATCTCTTACAAACGGGTAGAACTTTTTTGTACACCTAATACTTGAAAATTGAATTTACTGGTTATATTCAAGTAAATGAGAAGAAAAATTAATGCAAAAGGTACATTAGGTAATTTAAAATTCATTTAATTTTTTTACGTTGTTCAATGTAAACGCATACAATTCTAATGGTTTTCATAATTTTATAGTGACGTAGACTGTAAATTAGGCCTACTTTAATATAAAACGCATGTTTCTATTTACCTCTGAGGTGAAAAAAATAAAATAGAATTTACAATTTAATCACTTTCTAAAAATGAGAGTTGACGAGCGGAACGAGTAGGGGGTACTCCCCTAGTGTGTGTGTATGTGTGTGTGTGTGTGTGTTCGTGTGCGTGTGCGTGCGTGCGTGCGTGCGTGCGTGCGTGCGTGTGTGTGTGTGTGTATGTGTGTGTGTAGTAGATATTAGTTGGTTTGAGTTTAAAGGGTTAGGTAAAGGGTTAAGTAAGGGGTTAGAAAAAAGGGTTCAGAAAGGGTTAAAAAGGGGTTAAAATGGGGTTAGAAAAGGGTTAAAAAAGGTTTTAAAAAGGGTTAAGAAGGTAAAAAAATATACAAAGCTTTAAGGTGGTCTCATACCTAATGGCATCTTAGGCCAAAATTACCTGAAAAAATTAATTAAAATATAATTACTATAAAACCAAGTATATTTATTACTAATATAACTTATTGCTAATACAAAATCCCGAGAGATAGGTCTCTTAACCCATTTTATGCAGAATTATGTCATTTTAGAAAAATCAACTGGTGTGCAAGTTTTCTTGGCAGCCACTGTATGGATTTGGATAAGACAACTCGCCGATTACTTGGAAAACATATACCTACGGCACGAAGCTCTGGAATTAAAAAATTTCGTGATCAAGTATTTTTTAACTGAAAAAACTACCTTTTAATTCCAGAGCTTCGTGCCGAGGTATATGTTTTCTAAGTAATTTGCGAGTTGTCTCGTCCAAATCCATCGAGTGACTGCCAAGAAAACTTACACACCAGTTGATTTTTCTAAAACGACAGAATTCTGCATAAAATGGGCTTAGAGACCTATCTCTTGGAATTTTTTATTAGAAATAAGTTATATTAGTAATACATATACTTTGTTTTATAGTAATTATATTTTAATTAATTTTTTCAGGTAATTTTGGCCTCAGAAGCTATTAGGTATAAGACCACCTTAAAAAGGGTTAAGAAAGAGTTATATATCAAACATAAGAATTAGCACATTTTCAAATGAAATTTCAATATTGTTTTTATTAAGAAATAATTGATTGATATATCATTTGATAAGTGTTTTTTATTTAAACTATCATATATGTGAATCACATAGTTTTTGTAATAAGAAGAAGTCCGAAGTCCAAATTTGTTGTCACTCGAGAATAAAATTTGAATATATTCTGTATTAAGAATAATAGGGCGTATATTATAAGGTTTTTGTATTAATAAAGTTGATTGCATTGCGAATGATGTCTTTAATACGAGTATTTTATTAAATTTAATACATGGGTATCTAACAACATACTTTCATTTCCAGAATAATTGTCTTTTCCTATAATAATAAGTCTTTCCTCTTCATTTAACATTTTCGCTCAAATATTATGATTTTTATGTGAACAGTATTTATCTATCACAATCTAAAAGAAATTGCATATAAAATATTTATATAATAGGGTAAGTATTCTCATTAATGTGTTATGAAGGGAAAATGTATAATTAAGCACGAAATATGTAACGATCTAATTTTGAGTTTCTTAACTTAAACTAGTTTCAAATAATGGAATATTTTGCCTTACTATTGGTATTTTTATTTATTGGAATATAAGCATATTTCATATAAATATAGGTAGAATAAAAAAGAATTATTACGCACGTATTAGTGTGCCTTGGCACATACCAGTGCTGTATTTGTGTGCCCCCTATTTGTATGCCTATTCCTATGTATTAAATATTGATTAGATTACAGTTACTTACAGTAACTAGAGTAACTTATTCATATATATATCTCTTAATAATTGTTCAAACAAATCAGGTTCAACAGCATCGTCATTAGGAGCTTATTCATTATCTTGTACCTCTAAAGAACACTCAGGATACGCTAATGTAGCTTTTCTACATCAGCTGCTAATGTTGTAAGGTCCTCTTCAGGTTTTTATCGCCTATTTTGAAACAAAGAATAATTATTCGCTCCCAAATTTTCCCCGAAGCGCACCTCTAACTTTTATAATAACGTTGTTAGAATTAAAGTCTCACAAGGAAATGTTCCGAACCCGAACTCACCGATTTTAATGATTTTAATATATGATGTAGAGCATAAAAAAGCTAGAATAGTTGTATTTTTTAACGGCTAATATTCACTTTTAAGGGGTGAAAAAGACCCCTAAAATTAACCTCCAAAAAGCTTTTTCTTTAATATCTCAGCTTAAAATAAATATTTTTCAACAAAACAAAATGGAGGTTATTACTGATCAAAAAAGCAAGTATTTCATAGTGATTCGAAGAGTAAGAGTGACATCCCCCATGTTTTAAAGGATGAAAACTGATATTTTTCGTCATAATTTGTTAATAAAATATCATAAAACGACTAAAAAAATAAAAAAAAAAATGTTTTTAACAGATAAAGCACAAAAATAAAGTTGATGCGCTTCGGTATTTTCATAAGTATTACCCCTAAGGGGGTAAACCCAACATAACTATAAGTATGTAGTTCTATCCATAAAATTTCATAGAAAGTTTGCATATAGTGAAAATTCAAAATGGCGATTCCGATATGGCGGATGAAAATGTCAAATAAAAGGTTAAAAAATACTTTAAATGTTACAAAATTTTAAGCTCCGCTGACAGAAAATCCAATAATTTTTAGAAACTGTACGTTACACCAAAGCAAAAATATTTAAATCTGATTATTATAGCATCGAAGAGTCTTAAAGAACTCTAGTTTAGATTATTTGGTCAAAAGATGAATATATTATTATATTCATATAAAAAATGGTGCCAATAGATATTGGCACTTTTTGTATGCCTGTGTTATTATTTAATTTTTCATTATCATTGTTATTATCACTCTTGTGATTATTATCGTTCTAATAATAATAACAACAACAACAACAACAACAACAACAACAACCACAACAACAACAGCAACAACAACAACAACAACAACAACAACAACAACGACGACGACGACGACGACGACGACGACAACAACAACAACAACAACAACAACAACAACAACAACAACAATAATAATAATAATAATAATGGCACAGTTGGACAGGGAACTGGACCCGACAACGCGATCCCTCGCGGCATCGGTGGTAGGGAAAAGGCTGAAAAGCTAACAGAGGAAACGTCGGAGCTCTTGAGATGGCTCTGTGACGCCTCCATGCCAAGAAAACGGACGAGACCTGACAAAGAACCGGTGTACTGGTGGACCGAAGATATCGCGCGCCTCCGACGCGAATGCCTACGGCTCCGACGGAGGGCCCAGCGCGCCCGCGACAGAGCGGACGCGATGGCCCACTCGGAGGAGTACCGGGTAGCGCACAAAGAACTGAGGTGCGCTATCAATGACAGTAAAAAGGAAAGTTGGACCAAACTGATTAACGAGGTGGACTCAGACCCTTGGGGAGCGGGTTACAAGATCGTCATCCGCAACCTGGGAGGCAACAATCCACCGGTAGTCAGGGACGAAGAAACGATGGACAGAATCATTGACGGACTCTTCCCTACACACTTTGAACAAGGATGGGGGGCGACGATACTGGCGACGACGAGGTGCAGGAGTTCACCCGGGGTGAGCTCAGCTTGGCTGTTGCGCAGCCCTCGGCGGGGAAGGCACCAGGTCCGGACGGTATCCCAGCGGAAATCCTCAGGATTGTTGCAAAACGACGCCCGGGGATACTCCTGAACCTATATAATACATGCCTGGCGGAGGGCGTGTTCAGCAAAGATTGGAAGACGGCGCGGCTGATCGTCATTGATAAAGGAAAGGGTGGGGACCCGGACTTGCCGTCATCCTACAGACCGCTGAGCTTGCTGAATACACTTGGCAAGCTCTTCGAAATGCTCCTGAGATCGCGAATCCAACAGGCGGTTCGGGACGCTGGCGGTCTGAACGATAGATAGTACGGTTTCAGACAAGGACGGTCGACGATAGGGGCGATCCAAAAAGTGATCGACTCCTTTGACAGAGCACAGACTAGACCCCACAAGAACAGGCCAATAGTGCTCATGGCAACACTCGACGTACGAAACGCTTTCAACTCGGTGAGGTGGACGGACATCGTGCGGGCATTCTCCGACGCTTTCCCGCTGCTCCCATACCTTCTCCGAATCCTCAAGGACTATCTACGAGACCGTTACATTACGTACGGGCCGCAGACTGGGGTCAAAAAAAGAAAAATGACGGCGGGAGTAGCGCAGGGCTCCTTGGCTCCGATATTTGGAACGTAGGTTACGATGAGGTGTTGGATCTTCCGATGCCGCCGTGGGTCTATCTGGTCGGCTACGCAGACGATCTGGTCATCGTCATCACGACCAAGGATACACGACTGGCTCAGATGAGGCTGTCCCAAGCCACGAGACGGGTGGACGAATGGATGCAAAGTCAGGGACTACAGCTGGCCATGCAAAAGACGAAGTTACTATACCTAACTAGGAAACGGATAGACACGACGATACCCATTACGGTGGGGACGTCCGTTGTGCATCCTGGACGGTCCGCCAAATATCTGGGAGTGATCTTGGACACGAGGATGACCTCCTGGCCGCACATACGTGGCGTCGCTGAGAGAGCGGCGTTAAAGACCGCCGCCCTCGCCCGCCTCATGGCAAATACGAAGGGACCGAGACCGAGCGTACGACGAGTGCTTATGACAGTGACCAACGCGATGCTCCTTTATGGGGCCGAGATATGGGCGGACGCGACGCGAATAGAGAGGTATCGCAAAAAGATCGCGGCGGTATAAAGACTGGGAGCGCTGCGAATCGCGTGCGCGTACCGCACTGTCTCAGAGGTGGCGGTACTAGTGATCGCAGGGGTTGCCCCAGTAGACCTTCTCGCTCTCGAGCGGAAGAGGATCTACGAGCCCAGCGAAAAAAGGGGAAGAGCGAGGGCCTCCATAGACGCACGGACGACGACGCTGATATCCTGGCAAACGCGATGGACAGACAGCGACAAAGCCAAGTGGACGAGCCGCCTCATAACGGACGTGCGACTCTGGCATAAGAGAGGAGCTGGGGAGGTTTACCTGACCCAGTTCCTACCCGGACACGGATACTTCCGCCAGTATCTGCATCGGATGGGGAAGGTAACGACCCCGTCCTGCAGGTACTGCGGACATAATAGAGACGACGCGGAGCACACATTTTTCGTCTGCCTCCGCTGCACACTGGCCAATCTGAGCCCAAAAGTGATCAAAATTAATGTTTTAAGAGAATTTTTGAGATAGGGATTTTTTCTTTGCGGGGTTCGATAGGTGCAGTAATTAGCTATGATTATCCGTTTCCGTTTAAACGATATACCTAAGTCCTTTTTTCTACAGGCTTGAGATCACTATGCGGCAATTTCATCTCAAATATCCTTTATCGTGTTAAAAAATGATGTCCCTTCTATTAACTGTCACATTGCAAGTATTTAAGATACGACAAAGAGGTAAAAAAATTATAAAAGTTGCCAGTAAAAGCTCAAATTTAAGCTCCCATTTGTTAAAAAAAAATTGATTTTTCAGGAAATTGTAAGCAATCAAACATAGCGTAGGAAAACCATTAAAATTAAATTTAGACAAGTTTAAGCTGTGCATTTATTTTGCATTAATACCTTTATAATAAATATTATACATATAAGTATGTATGTATAATTTAATATAATATATTATATAAAATAATAAATAATATATATCTTTTACTGAAAATGAGGTAAAAAATTTACAAAAACTACAAAAATTCATAAGAACTGCTATTTTGATAATTTCCAGCTCTGAAACTTTATGTTGAAAACCGTAAAAAATTTGGAAGGGTTAAAAATATTCAGAAAAACATGAAAAAAATTTTGAGCAAAAAAAATTTTTTATCTTAAATTTATTAGAGAATAACCCATACATATATATACACACACACACACAGGTGGGCACGCGCGGGCACATATACGCACGCACACATGCTCACACACATATACACACACACATATAGACATATATATTCAAGGGCAAGGAGTTAAAAATTTTTCGTCATTTCAAGCGATTGAATGGATTGTATTTTTAATTATTTTCTTACGCTATCTTCGATTGCTTACAGTTTCCTGAAAAATCAATTTTTTTTAACAAATGAGAGCTTAAATTTTAGCTTTCACTGTCAACTTTTATAATTTTTTTACCTCTCTGTCGTATCTTAAATACTTGCAATGTGACAGTCAATAGAAGGGACATCATTTAACACAATCAAGGATATTTGAGATGAAATTGCCGCATAGTGATCTCAAGCCTGTAAAAAAAAGGACTTAGGTATATCGTTTAAACAGAAACGGATAATCATAGCTAATTACTGCACCTGTAGAACCCCGCAAAGAAAAAATCCCTATCTCAAAAATTCTTTTAAAACATTAATTTTGATTACTTTTGGGCTCAGATTGGCCACTGTGCGCTGGATAGTCGCGAGACACAGACTACAGACGAAGACAGGTGACATCACACCGGATAACGTCGTGACACTGATACTGTCAAGCAAACAAAACTGGGACGACATAGCACGCTACGTGACTCACGTACTACAAGGCAAAAAGACTGACGGTTGCCTTGAAAACTGATACAGAAGACGAAAAATAGACAGACCAGACAAGATATATAAGATTGCCGTAGGGCATAGAAACGCCGACCGGTCCGAAGTAATGTGTATAACAGTTCCGGGCCGGATTCCGGTGAACGCCGCGGGAAAGGTTTTGGGTGTTTAGGGGGTAGAAATCCCTCACAGCGCGGAGCCCGACGCTTCGTGATGGTCTTAGTGGGCCCCCCTCCATGCTGTAAGCAAGGACGGGGGCCTCGGAAGATTCACCTAGTACCTCGGAAAAACAAAAAAAAAAAAATAATAATAATAATAATAAAAAATAATAAACACGGACGGCGCCGTACCCGCTGACGACCTGCTTTCTAATCGAGTGAGCCAAGGACTCGCGGACGTGTCATTGGTTAGCGAACAGTATAGGCATCGAGCTCGCAATACGAGGTCGTGGTTCGCGCACGAGACCGACACAGCGGCGATAGATACAGATCAAAGATTACCGGACGAGGCAAGGGGGAGGGTTTAGTATGGGTGCGCGTATGGGATGTTACCTACGTGAGCGTGTATATATCCCCCAACTTACGAATTTCTTAGGCAGGTTGAACGCACGGAAGACGTATTGCAGAATATCTCTGACCTCCTACTGTTTGCAGGAGATTTTAACGCATGGGCGATAGAATGGAGTATGCCGGAGATGAACAGTAGGGGCAGGGATTTACTCGAGATGGCCGCTAGATTAGGATTGGTGATTGTGAACGAGGGCACGGTCACTATCTATCGACGCCCGGAGGTCGGCGAATCCATCCCGGACGTCACTTTCGCATCCAAGCAACTAGTACCGAGGATTAGTGACTGGCAGGTCTTGGACGAAGAGTCAGGCAGGGATCATCAGTACATCACGCTTACGGTTTTACATAATGTAGGTGTACTCCGAGTGAGCAGATCATTACCGCGGTGGAACGCCCATCGATTAAACGTGGATCGGCTAGTAGAAGTGCTAACGGTATCACAAACGGTCGACGAAAATATCAGGCCGGGAGCGTGCGGAAGCCCAGGTGACCAGGGCAACGTCAGCTATAGTAAGGCATGCGATGCCTCTATGCCGCGAAGCGAAAATAGAAGCCGCCGCCAACCAGCGTACTGGTGGACGGAAGAGATCGCAGAGTGACGTAGGGTATGCTTGAGGCTCCGTAGACGGGTACAGCGCGCGCGGGTACGACGCGGGGCCACCGTTCTTAACGCTGAATTTAAATAGGCACAGAAAAGGCTAAGGCTCGCGATTAAGTCCAGTAAGCAACGATGCTGGAAAGAGGTGTGCGATGAAGTTAACTCCGAGCCGTTGGGATTAGGCTTCAAAATCGTAACTCGTAGGATAGGGGCAATGAAGCCACCGGAGATCAATGACACGCGGTTGATAAGTAAGATAGTTGACGGGCTTTTCCCTGAGCATCTGCCAAGGGAAGAGACTCTGTATGAGAGCGTGCGACAGGAGGATATACCCATGTTTACTAAGGCTGAGCTACGGGTAGCGATCAGATCTCTTAAGAGCGGCAAGGCGCCAGGCAAGGCGCCGATGGGATTCCAGTGGAGGTGTTAAAGGCCATCGCTTCACGATGCTCGGAAATCTTACTGGATACCTACAACGTATGCCTCAGGGAAGGTGTTTTCAGCAGTCGTTGGAAACGGGCGAAACATGTCCTTATTGGCAAGGAGAAGGGAAACACGACATCCCCGCCCCTGTATCGGCCACTTAGCCTATTAGACACGATCGGCAACGGTATGGAGGCGCTACTAAGGAGCAGAATCCAGATCGCAATACAACAGTCAGGGGGTTTATCGGAAAACCAGCATGAATTCAGAAAGGGTTTTTCGACGATAGGCGCGATACGATCGGTTACCGCGGCGGTAGAGCGATCAAGGGAACGTTGTCACGGATCGCGACCGTTGGTGTTGGTAGCAACCCTGGACGTTAAAAACGCGTTCAATTCAGCACACTGGGCAGACCTACTAGCAGCGCTGAGGGGCTTCGGGGCTCCCTCTATATAATACGCGTAGCAGAGGACAACTTCTGGAATCGCGAACTCATTGTCGAGATGAGCGAAGGGACGGTGGTTAGGGAAATTACGGCAGGCATTGCACAGGGATCACTGTTGGGCCCCGACTTTTGAATCGCGTCGTACGACGGTCTGCTGCGCCTGGGCATGCCCTACGAGGCGTTTCTCGTGGGATACGCGGACGACGTCACGGTGGTGGTAGAAACACGAAATGCGGACGTGGCATAACTTATCTTGTGCCAGGTAATGAAACGAGTGACTAGGTGGATGACGGAGCATAGGCTCAGTCTCGCGCTGGCGAAAACCGAGGGAGTACTATTGACACGTAAAGAAATCCCTACGATAGTACTGATGTACGTAGAATCCGAGTTAGTAACTACGAGGCCGACTGCGAAGTATCTAGGTGTCATCCTGGACTCAAAGCTTTGCTTTTGTTCCCACATCAGGGAAGTAACGGCAAAGGCAGAAGCACGTATAGTGCTTTTTTCGCGGCATCGATGCTTCGCATATTCGATTACTCTCTTCCGCTGACTCGCGATTGCACCCTAATCTTTTCATTTCATCGTACCCACCACAGATCATCAGGCTGAATACGTCCGTGTTCAACTTAGCGGGATTGTACTTGAATTCTTTTGATACAGGCTGACGGTTTCGGGGTCCCGATTGCTGTTGGATCGAGAAAGAGATATACTGGTGGTCGCTTGCGGTAAAGCCCCGTAGCACCTCCCAGTCTTTTACTCTACAAGCTAGTCCCTCCGATGCCAGCGTAACATCGATTATCGTCTGCCTATACCCTGCCCTCCTGAAAATGAACGCGCAACTTTTGACGCTACTTTTTGTGCTACTTTTTGTGCTACTTTTTGCGCTGCTTATTGCGCTACTTTCTGCGCCACTTTATCGAGCGAAAAGTGTCGCTACTTTTTGCGCAACAAATAGCGCAACTTATCAGAAAAAATGATATAAAAAAAATATATATTTTAAAATTCTCTATTCCGTCGTGTCAAATCTTTTCCGATAATTTGGTAGAATTAATTATTGATGTCAATGAGTGCATTAAAAATCTACGTTCAAATTGCTTCAAGAAATTACAGAAAAAACCATGTGTGTCTCACGTCGTCTGGCAGTACACCCAACGGTAAAAATAACTTTGAAAATTGAAATGAACGTTGGAACGTTATAAATTTGATAGGTTGTTTGTATGTGTAATGAAAACCCGTGGATCCTTTTGAGCAATTAAGTATTTTATTAATTTACTATCAGTCGACGTTTCGGAATCATTGTAGGATTCCCTTTTCCAGAGACTAATTAATTAAATTAACTAACACATACGCCCAATTTCATAGCAGTGTAGTTGCTCGTCAATATAAAAAGATTAAACACGTAGCTCTCTCGACATTTTCTTTCTAACGCACGTCATATTTGCATTGTCATTGTGTGTTGCTGTGAACAGGTCGTTGCCATCTCTCTAACCCTCTTCTTCTCTCTCGGTGTCGCAGTGCTGATCCAACACCAATAGAATCAAATGAGTTTTTTGTCCTTTCAGACTGCTCGAAATTCAACTTTGATAGAACACCCTGCTCTTCGATATTTATCTAAGCTAACCTTTACAACCTTTCAAAAGCTGGAATTCCAATTTTCAAAGTTATTTTTACCATTGGGTGAACATAGATGTTTCTTCTGAAGTAAGGAACTGTTTGAATACTTACATTTGTGGACCCTGTTGAAAATGTATAAGTAAATTATTTATATAAATAATTTGTGTAAATAATTTATATAGATGTTGACGTGAAAAATTTGGACTTTTATTTAGATAAAGTATTTGCGTACATTTTTTACGTAAATATATTGAATGCAAACTATTTATTTAAATCATTTTCATAAACAATTTACGTAAATCATATAATGGTTTTTTGGTTATATATTACATTTAATAATACAAAATACACTTACTCTTTTAATTATATTACTTCTTACTTACATTTTTGTTTATAATAAATAGTAAAAAATAATATCTATTTTAACTTTTGTAAATAATAAAGAATAATGTTTATTATAACTTTGTTATACCATATAATGTTACTATATATTTATTTCCAACTTTATTTTAATAATAATATATTTTTTTAAACATTGTAATACTATAGCAATACTATAGTAATACTATAGTGTTACAAAGTTTAAAATTAACATTATTTTTTTACTATTTATAAAAGTTAAAATAGATATTATTTTTTACTATTTATAAATAAAAAGTAACGTTATTAAAATAGTAAATGTACTCTATTTTATTAACAATATAATCGAAAAACCATTTATGTGATTTACGTGAATGATTTATGTAAATGATTTACATAAATAGTTTACAAAATTAATTTACAGATAATCTACATACATGTTTTCATTCCCATACCCATAAATATTTTGTACCCTTAAATATGAGAAATCCCCACAACTTTTTTTATATAACTATAAATAATAAGGTTTTTACAAATACAGACCATCACTATTAGTTTCCAATTTAGATTACCAAATAATTATTAAAAGAGGATTTATTTTAAAATTATTTATAGCTAGATATTATATGATGTAAATGGACAAATTGTTAAATGTAATTTGAATCAGATTGAATAATGAAAATGATGAAATAACAAATTTTCTAGCCAATTATCTTGCGTACACTGAAAACATATTTAATTTTATTTAAATTTTAATTGACATATAACATTGACATACTTCATTACGTCAATTAAATATATTATTTTAATTTTGCAAACAAATATTTTATATTTTACTATATTATATTAATTGATTTAATATAATTATGTGATTGTGATATTCAACTAAAATTTAACTAATAAAATTAAATTTTTTCTTAGTGTATAGTATCCTTGAAAATTATACTCTTTATATGGGACTATGATGCTTTTTTACAATTTTAAATAGTTATTATACGTAGTGTAACACGGCAAATTGCCTGTTACTGAGAGAGTATAGGAAAGCACGGCGCTTTCGGAGGCGACAGAGCTAGGAGCGAAATGGTGCACACGCACGCGCATACACGATTATCTGCGCACCTTTTCCTTCCCTGACACCGTGTTCCGACGCGTACCTTTCCCCCGATAGGTCCCTTTCTCAACAGCTCGGCCAGGACGAGCAGCAGCAGCAGCAACAGCAGCAGCAGCAGCTACAGCGGGGACAAGCTGTAGCTGGAGGAAGAAGGGGCTCTAGCTCTCCCGTGCTGCTGACAGCAGCAGACGACGTCGGCAGTGCAAGAGAGAGACGCGCCGACACGGCGCTGCCTCGGCCGTCGGACCGACACGGTGCGTGGCGAGCCTCGGCAGCCATGCTGGACTGCTCGCTCGCGCCGCGGTGAAGAAGACGGCCGATCGGCGAACTGGAGCGGAGAGCAGAGCGAGCACGCCGGCCGGCATTTTCTTCATTCTGTCGCCTACCGCCGTGTCGCGTGCCGCAAGCAGGAGACCGAAACAGATTCGCGCGTGTGTGCCCCACGAGCGTCGTCGCCGAGAGAGAGTGAGAGCTGCAACGACGGTCGTCGTCGAGGGCCCAGCTAAGGAAGCAGAAGGAAAGAGAGAGCGAGAGCCCTGCAGCAGCGGAACCTCCTGGCCGAGGTTTGCCCCTTTTATTTCCAGTTCCCGTTGTTCCTCACGTGGTGTGTGTGCGTGTCCGCGTCGGGAGTCGCGAGAGACTCCGAACTCGCGCCAGCTGCAGCTCGTGCTGTAGCTGTAGCTTAGATTAGCATTCATTGCTCTCAGTGAAGCTAGCCGGCGAAGGCTTAAGATTTGGTGCAAGTGACGCGTGCACCTGGCACCCATACCGTGTATTGTACATTTAATTTATAGTAATAAACTACTTAGAGTTTTACCCGGTTGTTCTGTGAATTTAGTAATGACCCGCGCACCTCTGCCCTGATCCCCAGCGGAGTGTGACAGTAGATATTTAAATCAATATCCAAGATTATGTAATAAGTATCATGAATTTTGACTTAAAAATACTGGTGCTAAGAATATCATTATAAAAATCATATTATGTTTATGCGAGAATATCAACAAATGATTAAGGGGGTCTCGAGTAGGTGGAACTGAAAAGCACAAAGAACAGGTGCTGTTGAACAGATTCAAGGCGAACATTAATTTTTGTCCGATAAGTCAAAATTTTACGATACTGACAGATTAATAAAAATATCTTTGAAAAAGAAATTTATACGTTGTGTTATTTTTATATTATTTCAGATTGTATCAAATAAGAGTCCAAAGATTCAAAGCTTTTATGTAAGCATAACAAAAGCATTCAGTGTTCGATAGTTATGTTGAAATTTGGGAAATATTTATAGTTTCAGACAGAAAACTAAATACAGATATTCCAACCAAAAATATGCACTATCAAGATTCAGTTAAGTGTTTTAAGAAAAATCAATAATATTTCTGATCAATTAAAAAATAAATTCCTCTATTTTATAGGAATGATGAGAGAGATTATTAGATTTAGCTGACTATATAAAATATAATTCATTTCAAGAGTTGTGCATCGCACTAAGTGTTAAGATACATCTGCATATAAAAGCGACAAGCTTGCTTAGCTCACAATAAATACGTTATAAATGCTTGAATATATGGTAATCCTGTTTTATCAAAATGCTATGAAAATGCCAAAAAACTGAAAATATTTCATCTCTTAATAAAATTGGTCTACAGATTAAGCCTTGGACTATTTTATCAGAAATGGTGTATACTTATAGTGTGGAGAAGCAAATTACTGTGATACAATTTAGAAACAGCTGACGTAAACAGTCAGACTGATAGCTAGATAGAAAATAGAAAAGTAGAGCAAAGTCTCGCTGAGAAGTCTGCAAAATACATAATAATGTACTGCGTAAACCTAGATTCACTGAAGCGAGCCCGTGTATTCCTAGGAAGAGTTAAAAGCTAAAGAATGTATGGGAAGTTATATGCTATACTACCTACCCGCACACATAACTAATGCATTTAGAACATCTTACCTACTACCCTAACCCCTCTTAGCACTGTACTTCCTGTAGAAGACGAAGAAGGAGCAGCAGCAGGAGCAACATTGCAGCAGGCAGGAGCATACACTAAGGCAGCTTTCCAAAAAGAAAGCAGAGACGAGACCATTAGTTGCTGGCCAAACTACAGATGCAATTTGGTTAACTAAAAGCAGCAGTCTTTAACAGCAGCTGTCCCCGTACTCAACTCCTATGCATTCAATGAGGGCCAGGGTGTAGAGTTTCACGAAAATAACGCAGCCAACAAAACAAAACAAAACAACATCATTGGATTGACAAGGCAGGAGATTATAAGTCACCACTAAGCGATGCACACAACGGAAGGCACGACGCCTACCAGGACATCGTACTACAGCAGCAGCTGTGTTATGTGTTATTAGTATAATCGCCGGCAGTGTAGTTCGCTACCTATGTGCATAGGTAAGTACTCTGTGGTTCAAGAAGTATAGTGCTATGACAGTACTACACGCAAACACAAAGTATATAGGCACGTAGATAACAAACTACACATATGTTCTGGAAGAGTGATGAATCACACGAAACAGCACAATCACGGGCCCTTGGCCCCACGCCAGTGGAGAAAATTCCAGAAATGCTGACTTGATGGGGACCAGCTCCCGGTGTTTATAATAAAAACGCAACTACTGCTATAGTACGATGTCCTGGTGGGCGTCGTCCCTCCCGTTGTATGCATCAGCTAGTGGTGACTTCTTCGGAGATAGGAACGCAACACGGTCGGCGGTAAAGACGAATTTGGTAAGTCCTTTCTTGTTTCTATAACCTCCTTCCCTGTCAATCTGATGATGCTTTTTTTTTCTTATGGCTGCACGCTGTCTTCGTGAGACTCTACACCATGGCCCTCATTGAATGCAGAGGAGTTGAGTACAGGGACAGCTGCTGTTGAAGACTGTTGCTTTTGGTTAATCAAATTGCATCTGTAGTTTGGTCAGCAACTCATGGGCTCCTCTCTGCTTTCTTTTTGGAAACCTGCTTTAATGTACGCTCTTGCCTGCTGCGATGTTGCTCCTGCTGCTCCTTCTTCGTCTAAGATGTTCTAAATGCATTAGTTATGGGTGCGGGTAGGTAGTATAACATATAGCTTCCCATACATTCTTTAGCATTTAACTCTTCCTAGGAATATACGGGCTCGCTTCAGTGAGTCTAGGTTTACGTGGTACATTATTATGTATTTTGTAGACTTCTCAGCGAGACTTTGCTCTACTTTTTTATTTTCTATCTAGCTATCAGTCTGACCCTATTGAAAAATATCGCGCGATTATCGTGCGATGAATCGCGCGATTCTTCGCGCGACTAATCGCGCGAAGATCGCGCCAGTTTATCGACCATTTTCTGCCGCGATAATCGCGCGATAATCGCGCGAGTTAGCCGAAATTCAACATTAAAAAATAAGTTTTATTTTCACAACTGTGTACGTGCTTGCATAATTGACAAACATTATGACTGTAAATGTATCACCCAACTGAAAAATCTCACGTGAGATCTCACGCCAAAATCTCATCTGACCTTTTTCGTCATTCATAATTAAATTTCACTAGAAATTTAACTTTTTTTCTATTTCGTAATTAAATTTCTCTTTTCGGTGGCCGATAACGGAGTCTAGACGGTGCGCTACGTGGAGCGCTCCATAGGTTTCTGCCTCTAGGTATTGAAACTTATTGTATGCGTGGTCAGGTGTTCAGGGTGACCGATGACGGAGTCGACCCGCATGAATTCAGAAAAAAACTATTTCAAATAATTTCTCGAAGTAAGTTTTAGACTTAATTCTATTTTTTAAAACACTACTGAAATGTTGAAGTTTGTTATTAGCTAACAAAATTAATATTACTTAAGTCTTATACTTCTTTGATAAAATATATTTTTATTATAAATAGAGGTTATAACTGTATAAGTATATATAAAAAATGCTATAACTGTATAAGTATATATAAATAATAGATATGAAACATACCTGTAACATTACAATAAGATATAAGAGCACTGATGATATTTTGCATAAGCGGGTGTGGAATACCGACCTCTATTATGCGACCTACCGTACCGACCGAACAGAAGTAATTCGTTATAACTAGATTGTTACTACGATTAACGACTTATTCAAATCCGCTTGCCCTCCGTAATGTAATTATCTATCGCTCCGCAAAGTTTTGAGGCAAAATTGTCCTTGAAATTTTGCCTCAAAACTTTGCGGAATGATAGATAATTACATTACGGAGGGCAAGCGGATTTGAATAAGTCGTTAATCGTAGTAACAATCGAGTTATAACGAATTACTTCTGTCCGGCCGGTGTGGTAGGTCGCATAATAGAGATCGATATTCTACATCCCCTTAATGTGGGGAAAGAAAAACGACGTTTAACGAGTCTCGTGCTCGCACCCTCGACGTCGACCCGTGATAGCAAATTCACACTAGGCCGGCGTCGAGCGCGCCCACGTTTACTCGATATTAGTAGCTACCGCTAGAACAGTCACGATGGCGACGGCGACAGGGCGCGCGAGGAGGCGACGTCTTGGCGATGATGTCCCCGTTGAGAGAAAGCTGAAATTTCGCGCCAAGCCTCATATAACAGAACAAAGTCCAAAGTATCTTGCAAATTTGTGACCTGACTGGTCTTGGCGAATTCACATATAGTTATAAAATCACTTCACATATGAAAGAGTATTGACATGTGGATGGCTTTACTAGTTTATAAATTTTAATCGGTTTTTAAATAAATTGTTTGTACATTCATTATTTTATTTAATATAATTGAGGTTTTTTGTCCACCACTCACTGTTATAGTGTAAGATATATTTTAAAATATTTTAAATATATTTATTCATTTTGTTATTTTGTTATAGGCACATCTTTTTTGATATTCACAATTCAGATATTCGATGATAGACTTAAGCCTTGGGTGGGTATAGCGTAAGAAATATATTTGGACCCAATGAACTAAATAATATTGTAGATCTCTTATACAAGAGGACCAAAATCAGCCTTGATTGTGTGTAAATTGTAGCTAAAGAGACGAAGTACCTATAAGCATACAAAATTTTCGAATTACATAGAATATTTTATATACACATAGGTAGTGCCTTTAGTTACAACTTTTATTAGTCGTTAAGCCACTTATCGGCTGGGTGACTTTATCGCAGGAAATATTGGGACCATATGGACAAAATACCTTGATCATATTTGATTATAACAGTTATGACATGTACGTATTACTTTTACAAATAAAATTCATATTTAATATGACATTTTTACAAAATCATATTTACATTTTCTTTTATTTTAAAATAATGTTTTAATAAAATACTTAACCATTACGGTCACAAAGATTCATATCACATATGATGCCATTATGTCCATCGGGTTCAAATATATCCAGCGGTAAAGTCACTCATCATATATTAAGTACTTATAAATGTGAATTTTTTATAATCAATTATGGTATTAATTTACTTATAATAGGAGTAGTTCTATGTATAAATGAGTAATGTGAAAGAGTTTAAATTACGTGATGACTCATATTAAATAGTATTGACATGTGCGTAGCTTGGACTGTCTTTCTTTAATGATATATTTATGCTTATTCGCAAGTATTTTATATATAACACTATACAATTTCTAATAAAAGAAGAAATCCATACATTATTGCTAAATGATACTTGATCATTAAAATATATTGCTTTACGGCTTGTTTATTAGATGCAGCATACATTAAAAACAATTTTATATTCATAACATATAGCCTTTTACGAACGGTAAGCCCTATTTTAATGATTAAATAGCATTTAGCAATAATGTATTGGAGACAGGACGTAATCAAAAATACATGAAAGTCTAAGGCCTTACCTAGATATAAACCTGAAGAACATAATAAGCGCGACGGTGACAACTAGACTTAACCTATAGGCAACGTCTGCGAGAAACTCGGCATAGCCTCAGAGATGACAGCATGGACAGCAGCAGGTCTTTCTTAAAGAAGCCACAATGAACCCTTCTTCACGTCATTCATCGTTAGTCGTAACCCATGAACAGGAGAGCGCAAATTGCAACACATTGTTTGATGACTACCGCACCCGCATGTGTACTTATTGAGAGTTTGAGCACTAGAGAGAGAGAAAGAGAGGAAGAGAGAGGGACGCCTATACGGAAGTGCATGTGCGCGACAGTCATAATCAAACGCCGCGTGTTACGACCAGTGCTTACGCTTTCAGAGTTATAACGACAGAAGTTCGAACGTCAGAGAGAGGGTTCATTGTGGCTTCTTTAAAAAAGACCTGCTGCTGTCCATACTGTCATCTCTGAGGCTATGCCGAATTTCTCGCAGACGTTGTCTATAGGTTAAGTCTAGTTGTCACCGTCGCGCTTATTATGTTCTTCAGGTTTATATCCAGGTAAGGCCTTAGACTTTCATGTATTTTTGATTCTGTCCTGTCTCCAATACATTATTGCTAAATGCTATTTAATCATTAAAATAGAGCTTACAGTTTGTAAAAGGCTATATGTTATGAATATAATATTGTTTTTAATGTATTGCTGCATCTAATAAACAAGCTGTAAAGCAATATATTTTAATGATCAAGTATCATTTAGCAATAATGTATGGGTTTCTTCTTGTATTGGAAATTGTATAGTGTTATATATAAAATACTTGCGAATAAGCATAAATATATCATTAAAGAAAGTACAGTCCAAGCTACGCACATGTCAATACTATTAAATATGAGTCATCATGTAATTTAAACTCTTTCACATTATTCATTTATTTATAGAACTAGTCCTAATATAAGTAAATTAATACCATAATTGATTATAAAAAATCCACATTTATAAGTACTTAATATATGATGAGTGACTTTACCGCTGGATATATTTGAACCCGATGGACCTAATGGCATCATATGTGATATGAATCTTTGTGACCGTAATGGTTAAGTATTTTATTAAATCATTATTTTAAAATAAAAGAAAATGTAAGTATGTTTTTGTAAAAATGTCATGTTAAATAAAAATTTTATTTGTAAAAGTAATACGTACATGTCATAACTGTTATAATCAAATATGATCAAGGTATTTTGTCCATATGGTCCCAATATTTCCTGCGATAAAGTCACCCAGCCCATAAGTGGCTTATCGACTAATAAAAGTTGTAACTAAAGGCACTACCTATGAGTATATAAAATATTCTATGTAATTCGAAAATTTTGTATGCTTATAGGTACTTCGTCTCTTTAGCTACAATTTACACACAATCAAGGCTGATTTTGGTCCTCTCGTATAAGTTATGTACAATATTATTATTAGTTCATTGGGTCCAAATATATTTCCTGCGCTAAGGCCACCCAAGTCTTGAACCCATCAATGAGGAACTAAATTGTGGATCTCAAAGGAGATGTACCTATAATTATTAATTACAGCCTAAAGACTGTACCTATAAGTATACAATATTTACTAAATAACAAAATACAAAAATATATTTAAATAAAAAATCCACATTTATATAGGCTAGGTGACTTTACCGCTGGACATATTTGAACTCGATGGACCAAATGGCATCATATTTGATAAATAATCCACATTTATATAGGGTAGGTGTCTTTACCGCTGGACATATTTGAACTCGATGCAACAAATGGCATCATATTTGATATGATTCTTTGTGAGCGTAATGGTTAAGTATGTTTTTGACAACATTGCTTTAAATTAAAAGAAAATGTATGATTTTGTAAAAATGTCATGTTAAATAAAAATTTTATTTGTAAAAGTAATACGTACATGTCATAACTGTTATGGTCAAATATGGTCAAGGTTTTTTGTCCATATGGTCCCAATATTTCCTGCGATAAAGTCACCCAACCCATAAGTGGCTTATCGACTAATAAAAGTTGTAACTAAAGGTACTACCTATGAGTATATAAAATATTCTATGTAATTAGACAATTTTGTATGCTTATAGGTACTTGGTCTCTTTAGCTACATTTTACACATGATTAAAGTTGATTTTGGTCCTCTTGTATAAGAGATCTACAATATTATTTAGTTCATTGGGTCCAAATATATTTCTTACGCTATACCCACCCAAGGCTTAAACCTATCATCGAACATCTGAATTGTGAATATCAAAAGAGATGTGCCTATAACAAAATAACAAAATGAATAAATATATTTAAAATATTTTAAAATATATCTTACACTATAACAGTGAGTGGTGGACAAAAAACCTCAATTATATTAAATAAAATAATGAATGTACAAACAATTTATTTAAAAACCGATTAAAATTTATAAACTAGTAAAGCCATCCACATGTCAATACTCTTTCATATGTGAATGATTTTATAACTATATGTGAATTCGCCAAGACCAGTCAGGTCACAAATTTGCAAGATACTTTGGACTTTGTTCTGTTATATGAGGCTTGGTGCGAAATTTCAGCTTTCTCTCAACGGGGACATCATCGCCAAGACGTCGCCTCCTCGCGCGCCCTGTCGCCGTCGCCATCGTGACTGTTCTAGCGGTAGCTACTAATATCGAGTAAACGTGGGCGCGCTCGACGCCGGCCTAGTGTGAATTTGCTATCACGGGTCGACGTCGAGGGTGCGAGCACGAGACTCGTTAAACGTCGTTTTTCTTTCCCCACATTACGGGGATGTAGAATACCGATCTCTATTATGCGACCTACCACACCGGCCGGACAGAAGTAATTCGTTATAACTCGATTGTTACTACGATTAACGACTTATTCAAATCCGCTTGCCCTCCGTAATGTAATTATCTATCATTCCTCAAAGTTTTGAGGAAAAATTTCAAGGACAATTTTGCCTCAAAACTTTGCAGAACGATAGATAATTACATTACGGAGGGCAAGCGGATTTGAATAAGTCGTTAATCGTAGTAACAATCTAGTTATAACGAATTACTTCTGTCCGGTCGGTACGGTAGGTCGCATAATAGAGGTCGGTATTCCACACCCCCTTAAGCAAAATATCATCAGTGCTCTTATATCTTATTGTAATGTTGCAGGTATGTTTCATATCTATTATTTATATATACTTATACAGTTATAGCATTTTTTATATATACTTATACAGTTATAACCTCTATTTATAATAAAAATATATTTTATCAAAGAAGTATAAGACTTAAGTAATATTAATTTTGTTAGCTAATAACGAACTTCAACATTTCAGTAGTGTTTTAAAAAACAGAACTAAGTCTAAAACTTACTTCGAGAAATTATTTGAAATAGTTTTTTTCTGAATTCATGCGGGTAGACTCCGTCATCGGTCACCCTGAACACCTGACCACGCATACAATGAGTTTCAATACCTAGAGGCAGAAACCTATGGAGCGCCCCACGTAGACTCCGACATCGGCAACCCTGAACACCTACATCGCGCATTGGATGCAGTTCGAGACCTCTAGACCAAAAACTACGGAGCGCACCGTCTAGACTCCGTTATCGGCCACCGAAAAGAGAAATTTAATTATGAAATAGAAAAAAAGTTAAATTTCTAGTGAAATTTAATTATGAATGACGAAAAAGGTCAGATGAGATTTTGGCGTGAGATCTCACGTGAGATTTTTCAGTAGGGTGATACATTTACAGTCATAATGTTTGTCAATTATGCAAGCACGTACACAGTTGTGAAAATAAAACTTATTTTTTAATGTTGAATTTCGGCTAACTCGCGCGATTATCGCGCGATTATCGCGGCAGAAAATGGTCGATAAACTGGCACGATCTTCGCGCGATTAGTCGCGCGAAGAATCGCACGATAATCGCGCGATATTTTTTAATAGGGGACTGTTTACGTCAACTGGTACTAAATTGTATCACATCAATTTGCTTCTCCACACTCTAAGTATACGCCATTTCTGATAAAATAGTTCAAGACTTAATCTGAAGACCAATTTTATTCAGAGATGAAACATTTTCAGTCTTTGGCATTTTCATAGCATTCTGATAAACAAAATTACCATATATTCAAGTCTTTATTATGTATTTATTGTGAGCTAAGCAAGCTTGTCGCTTTTATGTGCAGATGTATCTTAACGCTTATTGCGATGCACAACTCTTGAATTGAATTATATTTTATAGTCAGCTAAATCCAATAATCTCTCTCATCATTCCTATAAAATAGAGGAATTTATTTCTTAATTGATCAGAAATATTATTGATTTTTCTTAAAATACTTAACTGAATCTTGACACTGCACATTTTTGGTTGGAATATCTGTATTTAGTTTTCTGTCTGAAACTATACATATTTCCCAAATTTCAACATAATTGTCGATTACTGAATGCTTATATTACGCTTACATAAAAACTTTGAATTTTTGGACTCTTATTTGATATAATCTGACATAATACCAAAATAACACAAAGTATAAATTTCTTTTTAAATAATATTTTTATTAAACTGTCAGTATCGTAAAATTTTGACTTATCGGACAAAAATTAATATTCGCCTTGAATATGTTCAATAGCACCTGTTTTTGTGCTTTTCAGTTCCACCTGCTCGAGTCCCCCTTAATCATTTGTTGACATTCACGCATAAACATTATATGATTTTTATAATGATATTCTTATCACCAGTATTTTCAAGCCAAAAATTCATGATACTCATTATATAATCTTGGATAGGCTTAGAAACATGATTTAATAGTCTATGTATAATAACTATTTAAAATTGTAGAAAAGCATCATAGTCCCATATAAAGAGTTTAATTTTCAAGGATACTATACACTCAGAAAAAAATTTAATTTTATTAGTTAAATTTTAATTGAATATCACAATCACATAATTATATTAAATCAATTAATATAATATAGCAAAATATAAAATATTTGTTTGCAAAATTAAAATAATATATTTAATTGACGTAATGAAATATGTCAATGTTATATGTCAATTAAAATTTAAATAAAATTAAATATGTTTTTAGTGTACGCAAGATAATTGGCTAGAAAATTTGTTATTTCATTATTTTCATTATTTAATCTGATTCAAATTACATATAACAATTTGTTCATTTACATCATATAATATCTAGCTATAAATAATTTCAAAATAAATCCTCTTTTAATAATTATTTGGTAATCTAAATTGGAAACTAATAATGATAATAATAACTTTTATAAATAGTAAAAAAATAATGTTAATTTTAAACTTTGTAATACTATAGTATTACTATAGTATTGCTATAGTTTTACAATGTTTAAAATAAATATTATTATTAAAATAAAGTTTGAAATATATATATAGTAACATTATATAGTATAACAAAGTTATAGTATAACAAATAATAAACATTATTCTTTATTATTTATAAAAGTTAAAATAGATATATAAAAATGATTTAAATAAATAGTTTATGTTCATTATATTTACGTAAAAAATGTACGCAAATACTTTCTCTCAATAAAAGCCCAAATTTGTCACGTCAACATCTATATAAATTATTTACACAAATTATTTATGTAAATAATTTACCTATACATTTTCAACAGGGTCTACAAATGTAAGTATTCAAACAGTTCCTTACTTCAGAAGAAAAATCTATGTACATCCAACGGTAAAAATAACTTTGAAAATTGGAACTCTCGTTTTTGAAAGGTTCTAAATGTTAGGTTAGATAAATATCGAAGAACAGGATGTACCCTTGCTTTAGGGTGCGATCCCATGGTGTTCCGAAAAATTAGGCGGAATCATTTAAGCCCGTGAGAGCGAGAGAGACATTAACAGAAGAACCTCTATCTTGCACTCACGGGCTTAAATGGTTCCGTGTAATTTTTCGGAACGCGATGGGATCGCACTCTTAGGGTTAAACTAACGTTTATAACGTTCCAACTTCCATTTAAATTTTCAAAGTTATTTTTACCGTTGGGTGTACTGCCAGACGACGCGAGACGCACATGGTTTTTTCTTTAATTTCTTGAAACAATTTGAACGTAGTTTTTGATGCACTCACTGACCTCAATAATTAATTCTACCAAATTATCGGAAATGATTTGACACGACGAAATATAGAATTTTAAAATATATTTTTTTATATCATTTTTTCTGATAAGTTGCGCTATTAGTTGCGCAAAAAGTAGCGTCACTTTTCGCTCGATAAAGTGACGCAGAAAGTAGCGCAATAAGTATAGCGCAAAATGTAGCACAAAAAGTATCACAAAAAGTAGCGTCAAAAGTTGCGCGTTCATTTTCAGGAGGGTGGTCTCCTGAAGGTCGTCCTTTTCCTCTATTAAGAACAGTGAGCCCAGTTCTGGCTGCTATCTCTACTGTAGCCTTACCTCTCATGCCCGTCTTCTCGCCTCATTCAGCGGCTTTCGCGTTTAGGTCACCTCCCACGACTACGTACCCCGAGCATTCCCGAATGTCATCCTCGAGCGCGCATACTTCCGCCCTAAACGCCCCGCGGTTTTCGCTTGGGGTTAAGCAGCAGCTAAAGTATGTTACAGCCCTGCTTTTAATCCAGGCATACCCTACTCCTCGTCCTTTTTTCTCAACCGGCACCTTCCCAAGGTTCGCGATCCAGATGGCAGCCGTCCCTGTATCGTCGGAGATCCACGACGGTCCTTTCGCGTTCACGTACTGTTCGCTTAGGAGCAGTAAGTCTACGTCCCACTCAGCTTGTGTTTGCCAGAGGAGATTGCTCACTAATTTGCTCCTGTGCATGTTAACCTGCATTATTCTAATTTTCCTGCCATTTTCAAGCTGCAGTTTTCTCTTTTCTAGGGCTAGTTTGAACGCCCGACACTTTGCTGTCCCTAGGATGTGCTTTCACTCAGCAACATTTACTGCTATTTCAGTACATAATGCGCAGTGCGGTTCGTTGTCACAATTCTCCGCGAGATAACCCGTTTGCTTGCACTTGTAGCACATCTTCGATCTATCAATTCCCTTGCAGTTCCTTGCATGGTGTCCGTAACCCAGGCACCTGAAGTATCTGACTAACGGAATCCGGCGCCGTACCCTACAGATTAACCAACCTACATTAAATTTGCCAGTCTTAAGTAGCTTTAGCGCCTCCGTCTCCTGCACCGTAGCTATCGCCCAGGGTTGGCCCCTCTTATTTGCGTGGGTTAGGCGAATCACGAGCTCACCTCCTATACCTGCTTGAGCTATCGCCTGACGCACTTCGTCCTCCGTTGTGCATGCGTCCATATCGCGGATCTCTAGGGTTGTTTTGGGGGTACTACCACGGACATCGGCTGCGTCAGATCCTACAGCTCGTCTTCGACGCTGAATTGGGTCTTATTTTGCGTGGACTGCAGCTCTAGTAGTGCCTGCCCTCCTCGGGTACACGTAATCGTTTTGAACAAGGTCTGGGTTATGGATGGGTCCACGGTATCCGTAATCCTCTGTAGCACGTCCACGTAAGTTTTACCTTCTGCGGGTTTGGTCAGCACCGCTTCGGCCCGCGGGCGGCAGAGTTTGTTGCTACTGCCTTGCTTCTCCATAGTTTGTGCTTTTGACACCGTGGCTGGGGGTTTTTGCCCTTTGTTTCCTCTTTTCTTTTCCTTCCTTGGTGGTATGACCTGCCAAGTGTTCCCCTCTGGGAAGCGAAAGAGTGGAGTCCCAGAGTGTCCTCTTCTTTATCCTGCCTTGTAACTTCTTTGTGTTTTTTCCCGGCTGGAACCATCTGACTTTCGGGGATGATTACATCTGCAGCCCCGCACTTGATGTTTTGCTTATCCTTGAGACGTCGGTAGTCCGTTGGTGTGACCCGCCGTGACTCTACAAGGGAGTTCAAAGCTTCGTGCAGCTTTGGAAGTCCTTCTTTTATAGTCTTGTTCACATTCGTCTGCAGCAAGGAGGATTCTACAATCGCCATGATGAGCTTATCCATCGTCAGGATATATTCCTCTATGTTCTTTTCTTCTGCTGCTGTTGTGCGTCAGGGGTCTTCAGTTGTAGCATCAGCGCCCGCTGGAGTGCTACTGGGATACTGTGTGTGTGTGTGTTTTTAAATTTGTTCATCAAATATATATATACCGGGTTCCCAAACTAAGACGTACACGAGATTTTCTCTCAGCCAAATTGATAAATTCGTCAAAATCTGGGGGCCCTAGGGGTTTTCGGACCCAAGGAATCGAATGGCGCTGTCAAAAAGTTCATAAAATGCCAAACACAAAAAGTAAAAAAATTATTTTTTCGAAAAATATTTGCGGTACGGCTTTTATGATAGTTTCTTGTAGTTTGTTCAATTTGAAGGCTATACCACCTTTACCCGATAACATTTCATGTAATAATATTTATTTAACGCATTTTTGAAAATTGTATATTTTACTTTGGCTTGGACCGCAAACTCGCGTTCGAGAAAGCGGAATTGCGGAACTCGGAAAACGCCAGACTTTCCAAACTGTGACTCTAGCAAAGAAGCGGCAACTTCAACACGCAATATCTCATATCTGAGCACAACTAAATAAAGCCAACAAACTATCTTAATCATTGGTACAACATAATAGCATGATATTCATGATGTTTTCATCAATAGCTATTGTTTCCAAGTACATATTATTACTGTAGCGTACAACGTAATACATAATTTGTAGGCCAGAGAGCAATGTTTACAAATGGTGAACATCTGCGACGGCGTCCAGAGATGGCGCCAGTGCGACTTACGTCGCACCGTATGAAAGCAGCGCGCGGAGTCACGGCCGTAAATGAGCTCGTGGTGTCGCGCGTATATGCGTATCTTTGCAGTACTTATTTTCAAAGAAACTAAGCTAAAGAATCATAGTTTTGTTACTGAAAAGTAATAATACCCAATTTGTCTTGCGCTTCCTTACTTCCTGTTAACACGAGATATGTTCTTGTTTACACGAGATATGGACTGTCCAAGTTTTTTCCTCCCTAGGTGCGTAATATACTATTTATGAAAAAAGTAACGAAGCTTTCCAAATCAGACATACTTTTATACTGTTACGAGTGAGAAATCGCAAATAAATTAATAAATAATACACAAAATCATATTTATCCATATAACATCAGACAGTAACGTTACTATTCATAGTGATTAATAATTAATTTATTGTTATTCTTAGAATTTATTATTCATAACTTTTTCTTGAAATTACTATTACTATGAGTTTATAATTTTTTCGTAATTATTTATTCATAGTGTTAAATAATTAAACATAAACCTCCCAGCGTGAAAAAAGTTACTAAGTCCTAAATATTTCACATAGTATTAGCCAAGTATGGGCAAAATGTGGCCTATAAGAAACAATATATGGGCGAAATACTGGCTTTATAATGTCACAGCGCCGGAGCCACATACTGTACTAAAGATAGCTTTAGATATATCTTGGGCAGCTATTGCCCATATATTGCTTATACAAATCAAATGTTACGAAGAAATCCTAACTCGTAAAATCGAACTTATACCCCGACAGTTTTTTCAGAGCTTCTTCCAGATTATTAAGCAAACCTAGAAAAATATTACGAGCAAACTTTTACTGGGTGATTGAACGTTCAAAACTGCAGCGAAGTGTTCTCTTGATTTTTTGTGATTTTATGTATTTTATTTTTAATAAGCTTGAAACTCTACCAATTGCTTGGTCGGTAATATTAGAACTATGCCACCCCGTTAAGGTATGGCTGAAAGTATGGGCTAAAGAATTGCTGGTAGTATGGCTGGAAGTATAATGGTTAAAAGTATGGCTTAAAGAAGGTCGAAAATATTGGCAATATATTGAGTATATATTGTCAATATATTGGGAATATATTGGCAACAAATTGGCAACAAATTGGCAATCTCACAATCGTTACATACAAAATTATACACAGTTTGTACAAAGTTCAAATTTAGATAAAGTTTAAACAAAGTTTAGACCAAGTTCAGAGCAAGGTTATAAAAAGTCTCCAAGTCTTAATGAAAATCTCGCTTAAAGTGTCGCATACAACGTTTATATGAAGTTTAAACAAAGTTCAGGAAAAGTTCAGGCAAAGTTTGTACAGAGTGTAGATAAAGTTTAGATAAAGTTTAGATAAAGTTTATACAGAGTTTAGATCGAGTTTATACATACAACGGTTATAGAGTATAGCTGAAGTCTAGATAAAGTTTGAACAAAGTTTATACCCCGTTTAGATCAAGTTTATAGAATGTCTCGCTCGAAATCTCGCTTGAGGTCTCGCTTGAAGTCTGGTTAAAAGTCTCGTTCGAAGTCTCACTAAAAGTCTCGCTAAAAGTCCCACACGAAGTCTCGCTCGAAGTCTCGCTAAAATTCTCTCTAAAATTCTCTCTCGAAGTCTCGCTAAAAATCTGGCTAAAAGTCCCGCTCGAAGTCTCGCTAAAAGTCTGGTTAAAAGTCTCGCTCGAAGTCTCGCCAAAAGTCTCGCTAAAAGTCCCGCACGAAGTCTCGCTCGAAGTCTCGCTCGAAGTCTCGCTAAAAGTCTCTCTCAAAGTCTCGCTAAAAGTCCCGCTGGAAGTCTCGCTAAAAGTCTCGCTCGAAGTCTCACTAAAAGTCTGGTTAAAAGTCTCGCTGAAAGTCTCGCTGAAAGTCTCGTCAAAAGTCTCGCTCGAAGTCTCGCTAAAAGTGTGGTTAAAAGTCTTGCTCTAAGTCTTGCTCGAAGTCTCTTCAAAAGTCTCGCGCAAAGTCTCGCCAAAAGTCTCGCTCTAAGTCTCGCTAAAAGTCTTGCTCGAAGTCCGGCTCAAACTTTGGCTTGAAGACTTTGAGACTTTCTATCAACTTCGTCAAAACATGTTGTAAACTATGTTTGAACTTTATCCAAACTATATCTCAACTTTATATAAACTGTGTATAAACTTTGAATGCAACGCTTTAAGCGAAACTTTCAATAAATTTTGTCTAAACTTGCTCTAAACTTTACCCAAACTTTATCTAAATTATATCTAAACCTAATTTAAACTCTGTATAAACTTGGTCTAAACTCTGTATAAACTTTATCTAAACTTTATCTAAACTTTATCTACACTCTGTACAAACTTTACCTGAACTTTTCCTGAACTTTGTTTAAACTTCATATAAACGTTGTATGCGACACTTTAAGCGAGATTTTCATTAAGACTTGGAGACTTTCTATAACCTTCCTCTGAACTTGGTCTAAACTTTGTTTAAACTTTATCTAAATTTGAACTTTGTACAAACTGTGTATAATTTTGTATGTAACGATTGTGAGATTGCCAATTTGTTGCTAATTTGTTGCCAATATATTCCCAATATATTGCCAATATATACTCAATATATTGCCAATATTTTCGACCTTCTTTAAGCCATACTTTTAATCATTATACTTCCAGCCATACTACCAGCAATTCTTTAGCCCATACTTTCAGCCATACCTTAACGGGGTGGCATAGTCCTACCATTACCGACCAAGCAATTGGCAGAGTTTCAAAGTTATTAAAAATAAAATACATAAAATCACAAAAAATCAAGAGAACACTTCGGTGCAGTTCATTCATATACACAGTACATATACACAGTGCATATACACAGTAAATGAAAATAGGATGAAAATATATTGATATTAAGTTATTTTTTGTCTCAAAGTTACCATTTATTCATGCGTGAACGATTGTAATAGAAAATAATATAATTTTCCTTTAAAAGGTAAAAGAAAAGAAAAATTTAAATAAGACCTTGCTTGTGTGTATTTTTCTACGCGTATCGGTAGTTAAGACAATTGTATTAATTTTACTTGAAAGTAAGAAATCTTATATCAGGTTTGGGAAAAATTTTTAAAAAGAAATACATGCTTAACTTAAGCCATGAAATGTATGTTAATTACTAGTCCAGAAAGGCAGTAGTATTAGAACATGTTTCAGTATGCGGTTAATTTCAATGGGAACATTACTGAAGTAAGGAAGCGCAAAACAAATTGGAATTATTACTTTTCAGTAACGAAACTATGATTCTTTAGTTTAGTTTCTTTGAAAATAAGTACTGCAGAGATACGCATATACGCGCGACACCACGAACTCATTTACGGCCGTGACTCTGCGCGCTGCGTTCATACGGTGCGACGTAAGTCGTACTGGCGCCATCTCTGGACGCCGTCGCAAATGTTCACCATTTGTAAACATTGCTCGTTAGCCTATAAATTACGTATTACGTTGTGCGCTACAGTAATAATATGTACTTGGAACAAATAGCTATTGATGAAAACATTATGAATATCATGCTATTATGTTGTATCAATGATTAGATAGTTTGTTTACTTTATTTAGTTGTGCTCAGCTATTGCGAGATGAAGTTGCCGCTTCTTTGCTAGAGTCACAGTTTGAAAAGTCTGACGTTTTCCGAGTTCCGCAATTCCGCTTTCTCGAACGCGAGTTTGCGGTCCGAGCCAAAGTAAAATATACAATTTTCAAAACTGCGTTAAATAAATATTATTACATGAAATGCTATCGGGTAAAGGTGGTATAGCCTCCAAATTGAACAAACTACAAGAAACTATCATAAAAGCCGTACCGCAAATATTTTTCAAAAAATAATTTTTTTACTTTTTGTGTTTGGCATTTTATAAATTTTTTGATAGCGCCATTCGATTCCTTGGGTCCGAAAACCCCTAGGGCCCTCAGACTTTGACGAATTGACCAATTTGGATAAGAGAAAATCTCTTAGTTTGGGAACCCGGTATATATATATATATATATATATATATATATATATTATAACGGTGCACCTACGTTCGACCAGGTACAGCGCTATTGAAGATCTCCAACGATAATTTAATATGAGTTATTATTGCATGCCAAAATATATATTTTCAATGTATGGGTGATCGCAAAGGAAATAGGAAACGACTGGGATTTTGAAATGATCACTCACGGCAATTAACAATAAGACTTTAATATTTATTAAAAAAAAAAGAAAGAACGAACGGAAATTATGTATATTTGCGATTACAATTAAGTCTACGGTTGAGCGCCAGCTGGGATGTTCTCCAGCGTTCTAACTAATTATTACGGAACCTATTTAACTACGCAATACGACGCGATGACGAGGCGATTTCGGCAGAACGCCATACGGGAAGCGAATTCAGGCGAAACTCGCGTGCGAGCGTTTCCAGACGTTTCGACACTACATCAGAGTACGCGGCACGAGAGAGAGAGAGAGACGAAAAGGAAACGGTGAACGCTGCCGAACTGGGACGAGAGCGCAGTGGAGCAGCGCGTTGACGAGCGGCGGCAGGTCTTATGCCAGGTGGTTGCTGGCGACGTTCTCTCCGTCGCTGGCTGTCGAGAGGCTAGAGCGTCGACCCGGCAAGAAGCTGAGAGGATGCGACGTGGCTTCGGTGTTGGGACCTGCCGTCAGCGACAGTGTTTCGCCACCACTCCTCACACAGACACTTACGGCGATATAGCGGAACGAAAAACTAGCAGCGCGTGCTACGGTCCACAATGGAGTGGCCGAGCACAGCGCGTCAGCCGACGGACGAGTTCTCCGGGCCCCGCGAACGAGCGCCATCACTCGTTCGTGTTCGGTTACTAGGCTCACTCTCTCTCTCTCTCTCACTCTCACTCTCCCATGACACATGTGACGGCAGCGCACAGCCTGTTGCGAAGATGCGCGCACGCCCCGGTGTTCTGCCAGACGCCGATGACTGCACTCTTTACCAGCGTAAGTGCAAGTGCATCGGGAAAGGAGAGACAGGGAAAGCCCTCACCAGATGTGCGGGGCCCTCAGCAGTTGTGCTCTCCATATCAGCAGGCGCACAACACAACACCCGAGGAGGTTAGGTTCTGCTGCACTACCAGATCAAGACTATAAGTGCATCTAGCTAGGATCAGTGATTTACCCTTATTCCATGATATTCATGTATTAATCTTCAGTCTTGTATCGTTGCAGATCACAAGTAAACGAGCATCAGGACTGATATGAAGCAACTTTCTCTCCAGATGCAGCTGTTCACTCAGATGAATCCGTCACTTCCATGCAGTTCCACCTTTTCCTAGTATGACAGCATCCAGTGGCATTTCTTCAAAACAGACAAGGTAAATACTGTTCCTTCTTATTGCTTCTTATGTACCTATTCCATTATCTTTGCTTATTTACAGGTGTGAGCAGTGGGAACACATAAACATAGTCGAGAACGGGGCCAGTGGCGCTTCTGCGCCACATATCCTTGGCTTCTAATGTGTTTTGTATCTTGATTCTTTACCATGCTGCATGTGTTGTTTCGAGATTATTCATTTTCTTATAATACTAATTATATTTTTCTTCTTACAGGTTCACCTAAGCTGCCGCCTCCACATGTCTTGACGACTCCAGAGGAGAGTGAGCTCAGCTCCCTCGCATCGCAGTAGCATTAATAGTATAAGGGATACCAGGAACAACGTCATCTTCAGCAGGAGTAGGGCATCGTTGCAGCACGAGGAGCTCGCAATGCTCCTCTACAAGAGTGCGGTCTTCGCTTCTAGGGTAATTTTCAGGTAACAGTGCAATTAGGGTGTTGTATGGATTACTTGAGCCCTCTTCTGCCAAGCATGCCTTATTTTAAGTAAAGATTTTCTGTTCTGGATGCTTAGCCAGAAAGGAGCCCCTGCAGCCGCAGCTAGGGTTTTTCCTATGTTTATTTATCTAATTGTAATGCTCAAAAAGTGGTCGTTACAAACTCCCCCTCCCAAGATCGAAGCGCGCCCTCGCGGTTCGCGAAAAGATACCACCCTTGCTACTATGTACAAATTTCGCGACTACCCCACCTAACAACATCGATTGATAGAGAAACGCTTCCTACTCTAACGATAGCCACTCTTACAATCGCACAAGTTTCGCCTGCGTTCACACTCCATTCGCAACACAGTTTTTTACTGATTGGACCGTAGCTGGTCATCGATTTGACAATAATTTAATCGAAGACGTTGTCTAGCGCTCGACTACATAATGTAAAAACAATAAGGTATTTTACAACGCGATGCAAAACAAAGCAAAAGAAATAAAGGTATTCTGCAGACGACAAGGAATGCTCTGCAAAACGAACAATAATTTCTGTTCGCGATAATCCGGCGAAGTGTTCTACTATGCAAAAAAAAAGATAGTTTTCAAACAAACAAAAAAAAGGTATTCTACGTAACGAACAATGGTTTATTGTCCTCGATAGGTAACAAAAGTATAATACGCAAAAAAATGATTTATAAGCGCAAAAAAAGGTATTCTGTGACACGAACAATAGTTTTTGTTCGGTTTACGCAAGCGACGTATTCTACAAAGACGAAGACTATTTTTGTTTCCTCAGTGAACAATGATAAAATGTTTCTTGTTCACAACGGCGTACGAGTATTCGATTGAGCTGGTAAGTGGCCATACAATTCTGGGTTCTAACAAGGAGATAGCCTTTCTACTCAACATGCTGAAGCTACGGTTAATGCACGTGTTTCATGTTCATGCGTAGCCATGTGGCGTACCTCAGTCTGTTTTCCTCCCATCTATCGCCAGCTCATTCATACACTCTTCATCAACAACTCATGCTTACTATCCCGACAAATGGCAGTAAGTATTCTCCCCATGACTACGGTGGCAACCAGTTATACGAGAGTTTGTGCACAATTTGGGGCATTCCTACTAATTGCATAATAGTCTCGGTACCATAGCGAAGTTTCGGCAGGGGTGTTTCGACAATATGGGATGGGTTGTTACACGTGACTCGACCACGGATACTTCTACCCGTCATAGTATCTACCTAGTCCTGAAAGCACTGACAACAAATTTGATGAGGTTTCTGTGTTTGGCGATAGTGATGATCGAGATCCTTGAAATCACTGCATAACCCTACTTGTTGAGCAATAGAGTCGTTAAGCAGTTACTTCATATTCTACAACAATAAATTAGGGAACAGACCTGCGACACCCACAATCGTGCGAGGAAAGTTGCATCAGAGGGGGTGGCGCGACACGTTTCAGAGACCAGGCGTGATCTCCTTACTTTCACCCGGGCTCTTAGCATTGACGACTAATGTGCTAAGAGCATTTATTCGGGGCTAGTGGTTTGGTGCCCCATCTAATTAGGAATCTCTCTACCGTTCTTCTCAACTCATCGACTATCCTATGAGGAAAAGGGCGTAGAGGTCGATTTTTGATCTTTGACGACAAGCTCATTGATCCAAAAACAACGAACCTCTGACTTAACGGGCGAGAGAGCCTCCCTAAGCATTTCAACAAGATCCATACGTTTCGATAAGACGAGAATGTTTCGATAAAGACCTGATATTTCGAGAGGGTCAGATTGTTCCCATAAAGATGTTTCGATAAGGGCTTGATGTTTCGAGAAAGTCAGGTCGTTTCGATAAAGGTGTTTCGATAACATCAAGGTGTTTCGGTAAGGTAAGGAAGTGTAATAAAAGGTAAATTTGTATCCGATGGACTCAATAGGGGTCCTTGCCTTATCTACGCAAGGTACGATGTAGTCATCCTTCTTTGTTACTTTATTAAGTGAACGATAATTAATACAAAGCTGAATGGAGTCATCTTCTTTAGGTACGACGACTGCCAACAATTTATCTACTTCCGCATGAGCGGCTACTGAAAGTGAAATGCGCAGAGCTTTTTGTTTTATCGGGGGATGACCCTATACATCAATTTTATGGGGTGTAATCCGTGCAGCCTCTGTGTTTCTACGAGGAGGTTCGAGAAGTGGGTCTAATCTCACGCGTAAGAGGATTCTTTCCCCCTGAGAAAGCTCAGCAACACTGTTGATGGTTGCTACAGTTACGGCTGTACTAGGGTCTTGAGTTTTGGAAGAACAAGGGTGAACGATACCTTTAGGAGTGTACCAAGTTCTATCGCTGAAATTGATTCGCATTTGCATGCACTCTATAAGATTCATTCCTAAAATAATGTCATACGTGAGAGAGTTCGATACACTGATACGAGTGGTGATTTCTTCCTCATCAATGGTGAACGTTAGATCTACCTCCCCTACTATTTTATCTGCTTGACCATTTGCCATGACCATGTAAGTGGAACAGGGAGTTATACGAGACTTTACTAATTCAGCTGGTTTTGGACCTAAAACGTTGACATAGAGACGATTGTCTATGTTCCCCACTGCTGCTGTCTGACATAGCGGCGGGGGCGTAAGACATGTTCTAACTAGATCTTTTTCCGATTGGATTGGTGATCTTACTGAAACTACAGCACTACTATTCCGTCGTCCCTTTCGTTGTATTGCTGCAGCTTGGACACGTTGCAACAACAACTCCAGGGTGTCCACATCTATAGCATAGGATTCCTCGCCTTTCTTTGCAGCTCCTTGCCCAGTGTCCTTGTTTTTGACATACCCAGCATTTGTCCGATGCCGTGCTATTTCTCCTCAGCATTTGAGGGACAGTTGAGTTCTTGGCGGCTAGCGCTGATTGGTGCGCTTTTGTTGACGCCTTCTTCTCCTGTGTCTTCCTGGTTTCCTGGGATGGCTTCACCCTTGGTGTCGTGCCATTTGGAGGTGTTTGATTTCCCCCTTGTCGTTTCGGTATTGGGTAGTCTTTGGTAACTTCTTCTACAGCAGCCACGTTTTGTTCGCCTTCCGTTTCCATTGTGTTTATGACTGCTGCTTTCGTTCGTTTTTTTGTTTGGCATGCGAAGTTGGGGAAAAGTGAAGATTCGGGGAGAGGCGGTAGGCGATATACTTTTTCCTTTTCCTTCCTCACTTCCACTCTCTGTCCCAATTTTTGCAATTCCTCGAACGACTTAAACTGTTCTCTAAATATGAAGCGATAGAGTGAGGGGTGCAAGTTTCGATATGCTCTTTCGAGTTGCGCCTCTACCGTCATTTTTGGTACTACTTTGTCCAACAACAATCTTAATTTTGAAAGGAAGGTCGAAATTGGTTCCTCCGGCCCTTGCGTTCTCGATCGAATTTCTTCCTCGAGACGGGCTTGGAAATCTGGGATCCCATATTGCAGACGAAGAGCTGCGAAGAAGTCTGACTTCGATTTCCAACTTCTACTTAACGACCTTGCCCAGTACCGGGCTGCGCCTGACAATATCGACGGAATCAATTTTAATATTTCCCCATCAGTTACACTCAATGAGTACTGACACTCTTTAATTCTTTCTATGAATTCTTCAACATCCTCTTTATGCCTCCCAGAAAAGCTAACCTGCCACTTTTGCAATAGAGTGCATGTTCGAGTTTCTCTCTGAAATGTAGTATCAAGATTCGAAGAACGTCTTGACATATCTACTATTGAGGGTTGCGAGAATGAGGCGAATCTTGGATCATTTTGCGAAGTATTACGATCCTCTAGTGGGAATACGGGCTGGCCATAGGTTGGTCCATAACCTATCGGCGGATAGTATCCTTGCGGTGGAAACATGGGAGCTCGGAGGGTAGAAACCCATGCTACTATCAGCTCCTTGATGGAAGCCTGGCCCTGCAAACGACGATCTGGCATTTTCCACTAAAGGTTGTTGAGGGTTGAATCCTACAGCGCCATTTAAACCTGCTGGATTCTGGCAATTTATCGACGACTGTGTATATCTTATTCCACTTGGAGTGGATTGGTTTGTCAGCGATCGACTATTACTTTCCTCGGCGTCTCTGGTAGCTGAACCAGGAAGCTGAGGATCTGCTTCTCTGAGCATGTTCGCTTCCAACCGAGGAGGGTACAACCCCTGTGACTGATTAGTTTTGGTACGAGAGATTTTGCTTTGCGCAACCGAGGTTTCGATATTCCTAGGAGGGTAGTTTTCGAAATGTACCTGCGCGGTAGTGCGATGTGGCCCTCGCGGCGATACAACCTGGAATGTTTCGGTAGAGGGAGATAGCCGATGGAATTGAGGACGTTGGTCTAGGGGGAAGTGATGGGAGTAGTGCTCCAAACCACCAGGTAGGTTGGCTTGTGTTTCGAGAATCTGGCTATTATTGGAGAAAGGATATAGCGTTGATTGTGCACTCAGTTGATTGTTCAAATACTGACTAAACGAGTTTCTACTACCGGGGGCTTTTGATCTAACCCCGTATGGGCGTGGTATAGCACCAGTGCTCATCACTGTCATTGGCTGGCTGGTCTTGGAGGATAGTCCAGTGTAAATTGATTCGTACATCCTATGTGGATTTTCAGCATAAAGTGTCGATACCATGCTCGATGTTACACTATTATCTGGAACTATGCTCATATTCGTGGCCACCGTCTCCATTTGGGCTGATTGTTCCAATATCTCTCTCACTGTTGAGTTGGAGGCTGGATCCTCCCCCTCAGCGGCCTCTCCAAGTCCAGTCTCCGCAGTCACGCCCATAAAAGACCCATCGTGCTCTAGTCCCGGCACTAGAGATCCCCTTGATGGATCGTTATCCTCTAGGATATTCCAGGGGGCGGCTCTAGCCCCAAACGTTCGACGCAAGTCAAATCTCACTAAACGACCGATTAAATCCGGCATACTCCCTTCTCTACTTAACCGACTACTCTTCAGCGCCTGGAATTATCTCTCTCCATATTCGAGGCCATTTCGACTACAATAAATAACTACTTAATTTTATTCCTAACGAAGACGAGTAAGAGAATAAACTAATGAAGAAGTTTTATGATTTAGAAGTGAAACAAAGTTCACCCTTCGCTTTCGTAAGTGCAAATGCTCAGGAAGCCAACTGACTTATTTTCTCGGGATGCCACTAAGGCTCTCTCAATTCGAGAAATGAAGGAAAAGAACGGAATAAAACCAACCAAGCAAAAGCAGAAAGCAAAAAAAATTCAACCAGGCACTGCAGTAATCTGTTGCTAAAGAGCAACAGACAGCAACAAAAAATACTACTGCAATTGACTGTATCTGAGTCAACAGCAAAAAAAAACTGATGGAAGAATAAGCAATCCATTAAAATATGACGTGCCCAAGCCAATCAGTTAACAACGAAGCAACTATATCAATATCTCTGTTGTTTCTGATTGCTTGCCCCACCTACAACAACCAACTTACTACAATAAATAAAAAAAACCGCTGCCAATTCATTGGCACGTAGCTTCCTCAAACTTAATTTACTGATTCCTTTAATTAATTTTTAATTCCCATATTTAAAATTTAATACTTTATTTTATACGGGGAGACTATGTTAACTGGTTTGTGGCTTTTTATTTTTACTCTTTCTATTCTTTATCATTAAAAAGTTATTATTATTGTACAATTTTATATTTTACAAAAAAAATTCATTACCCACAAAAATTTTTTTTCATGTTTTTTATTACTGATATCTTAGAGAATATTTGATCAATTTGAAATTTTAACCAATTATTACAATTATTTATTACAATATTTAGTTAAATTTTCAAGACTTTTTTATAAAACATTTTTTTTTCTGAAAAACAAATGAAGAATTTTACCAAATATAACTATATATATTTCAATGAGTTTTATAAGTGGTTAAAATTTTAAGTCGATAAATCAAGTATTCTCTGAGAAAACGGGATTCGAAAAGTTAAAAAAAACATTTTTCACCTCAAATAACTTTTTTCTTAATGGACCGATTTTTTTGGGCAACGAACTCGATCTGAAGGTATATAAATGCTACATCTGTGCAAAATTTCAGGATGAGTGGATAATTTTTAGCCTTGTTATCGTGCGACAACGAAAACTCAAATTTTTTTTAAAATAATCTTTTTCTTAAAAACAAATGAAGATAATCTCTTGAAATGTTAACCAAATATAGTCTTCAATGAGTGTAATAAGTGATTAAAATTTCAAGTCGATAAATAAAATATCTTTTGAGAAATTAATTTATGAAATATAAAAAAGTTTTCCTTAATAACAAACGACAGAGTGAAGATAATTTAAATATTAAAAAAAGAAAATAGAGGTAATTTAAATACCTTTCAAAAAAAGTTCATTATATTATGTAATAATGGCTGAAAGATATAAAAATACCAAAGCTCCGATTATGTTGACTTTTATCTGCGTCACATTTCCGCATCACCTGCAGATTTTCGCGAAAACTATTAGCAAATTTTTCTTTTTATGGAATACTTTCAAGCAAGTGTAATATATTAATCTAATAATAATATTTTCAAACTCAAAAATAAGTTCATGCTAATTACGAAACTCTATTACAATTATGTATCTCATATTTTTATAAAAAATTCAGTAATTATAAACAAATGATGTCAAAAATGTATATTGTGGAACAATGATAAAATAATTGTTGATTTACTGATATATTATAAACTTCTGAAAAGGTTATTCTGACACAGTAGGCTCAAGTGATAGGGTATATTTGTAAATACATTACTTTTGTATACCTATATGTTAGAGTTAATCGTGCCAATATAAATATGGCCTATCATCAGAGTAACCCATAGAAGTTTCAACTTTAAAATTTTTATCTCGAAATTACGTAGAAGAAAATATTCACTTTTTAGATAGCAATTATTCAAAAAAATCAGTTTAAACACAAAAATAATTCAATTTCGTTATTTCTTACGTTGGTAGAAACTAGATCGTACGCTCGTATCCTTTGAAAACGATATTCAAAGAACATCACCATTGCAACATCTACGAGCAAACGAATGTGACAAACAACTGACGGTATACGAATGAAGAGCAAAACGGCATAGAGCACCTGTAGTTAATGATATCTGCAAGCAGCTGTAGTTGATATGTAGTTATTGATACAAAAAGTAAAAACGGAAAAACGATTAGATAAAATGTACACTCTCAAATGTATATGTCACGCCTATTACAGGCTTTGTTTAAATAAAACAATCTAGTCTTTAACAGAATGTATATAGTTACAATTTGTCTTCTGCGTCTGAAACAATTTACAATTACACAGGTTTTACCGCCAATTTTTTCCATTAGAAATAAAGTATTTCAAAATTGAAAACAAAAATATACACGTCTGATTAATTTGTATAACGCGGACCATTATTAAATTTTAAACATCATTCTACCATCGGAACACGAAAATAGCAGAAGGTGTCACGCTTGACAGCGATAATAAATTGTTTTATAAGTGGAAAAATGAAATTTATAAAAAAAATTTGTGTGTAGAATAAACAATATATTTGTGAAATTTTATTAAGAAATATTATCTACTAATTATACAAAATATCACAGTAAAATAATTTGGAGGTAATATTAATTATGAAAAGGGTTTTTATATATCGTGAATTGAATGTGTATTAGTTGCGTTCCAAGTAGGTATGTTATTTTATATTATTTATATCTTAACATAAATACTTTTGTGTTGACACATTATTAATTGCATCTAATAAATGATTTAAAGAAGCAATTAAGTCAATTTTACTTCCAAAATCGCTAGACATACGAAGCTCAATTTTTTTCATTTATTAATTTTACTAAAAATATTTTAACCTCAAATATCTGAAATTTATGGACCAATCATTTTGCCCCAAGAAATCGACATAAAAATCTAAAAAATACACCTCTACAAGAAATTTTGAAGCGAATAAGTCAATTTTATTCCAGCAATACAAAACTCATTTTTTTTATTTTTTCATTTTTCAATGCTTGCGTTTTTTTTTATAATAACAGAACACCCTATAAAAGAAATTTTTTTTTTAGGAAATATAGCTATTTTAATTCTATATCGAATACTACCCATTCCCTTCGAATACATAGAGCTATTCTCGAGAAATTACGATTTGAAAAATGTTAAAAATATTTTAACCTCAAATATCTCCTAAATCTATGGACCAATCATTTTGTACAAATAACTCGACCGAAAACTATACAAAATCCACCTCTACGAGGAATTTTGAAGCGATTAAGTCAACTTTTACTCCCGCAATGGTTAGACATACCAAACTCATTTTTTTCCATTTTTCTATGATTACATTTTTATTAATAACAAAAAAACCGTGATAGCTAGAAAAATAATTTCTTTTAAAAAATATAGGTATTTAAATTCGCTTTCGAATGCCACCCATCCGATTCAGATACATAGAGCCGTTTTCGAGAAATTTCGATTTGAAAAAAAGGTTAAAAAAATTTTAACCTCAAATATCTCAGAAATTTATGGACCGATCATGTAGCCCAAAGAACTTAGCCGAGATCTATCCAAAATCTACATCTATAAGAAATTACAAAGCGATTAATCCAGGTTTACTCCATAAAACGTGCGACATAGAGAACATATTTTTTCCATTTTTTAATTTTTTTCTCAAAAACTAACCAACAGAATGGATTAATATTTTCACAGATTATAACAATTTATATTCTACATTATCGTGAATTTTCTCCAAAAAATTGACCGTTTAGTTTAGGAGTTATTAGCTTTTTAAAAAAAAACATGTTTTTGTTAATAACAAGAGAACCGTGATAGCTAGATATTTTTTTTTTTTTTTGAAATTATAGGTTTTTTTTATGCTCTTTCGAATGCGACCCATCCGATTCAAAAATTTAAATCCGATAATTAAAAAAAATCAAAAATAAAGTTTTGGAAAATAAAAAATTTGAAATAAAACAAACTAATCAGTAAATCATCAAAAATTATTTTCTAATTCGGAATAAAAGAACAAAAAAAAATGAGAACCTGATGGTTAAAATCGACCGCGTAGATCCGGAGATAAAGCAGTATACATACATACACACACACACACACACAACACACACACACACACACATACACACACATCCATACAGACATTTTCTAAAATCATGTGAAACAAATTTCTAACACCTCTAATGATGTTTATAGAGAGTTTTAACGAAGTTGAAAATTTTACTATTACAAAGCTTCCTCTAGGAGGAAGCAAAACTACTAACTACAACTACTAAATTCACTCCATGTGTGTAGCACGCCGAAAAAAAAATGAATAATTTCGATACTCACTTCGCTCTATGCTAAAATAATTTAAGACACTGCCAAATAATTCAAATAAATAGCAATAGCGAAGTTTAAAAAAAAAAATGCAAACCGGAAACGAAACTAAAATTCGAGCTAAAGCCGAATTTAAAATTCAAGTCGAAAGCCAGAAAAAAACAACAACAACAAACTAGAATTCAAATCAAAACCCAATTTAAACTCAAACGGAAAGAAACAAAAATTCGAACCGGACACTGCATGGAAAGCCAGCTAAGCAACTTACTATCAAACATGAAAGCAGAAAAATGTTTTGCACAGGGATGTAATTATGCGGTACACTAAACTCCGGCAACGGTACAACCAAGCTATTATGTGGGAAAATGCTAGAGGGTTTCGTTTAGACCGACGCAGGGATAACTTCTACTATGTCACGTAGTATAGAGTGAATCAGCTGATACTAGCTAATACTGTCAATGTTCCCATAATCAAGCAAATTGCCATTAAAAATTTCTGAATTGATTCCTAAAAGGGGTATTCTACCAGTTTATTTTAAATAGTAATTTGCTTCCCCGATTTAATTTAGAGCAACCCACCTTTAACTAGTCTTATTTATACACAAAGATATTGTTAAGAACATGTTAGTCGTAATACCGATTTAAATAAGATATTCGATGGCAACTATAGTCCCTGAGGAGGAGCCGGAGCGGGCTCGAAACGTTGGGCAATTTGGTGGTGGGGGGCAGTCAGATCGTCCTTTGCTAACAAAGTTTTTTCCAGATTTTAATTAAGTTTTTATTTCAGATTCTGCAGGGGTGATTATAAACAAGGGCAACCTGACTGCCATAAATATTAATTATTTTAATTTAATTTGCAAGACTGTAAGACCGATGGAAAAATTCTTATCAGTTGATGGCAACTATAGTTCCCATATTCTTTCTAACAGTAATCACCGCTTAAATACTGTTTTCGATAACAATATGACTTTAAAAATTTCGAAAGATAATAATCAAAGAATAACAATCTGCTAAAATTATTATTTAAACGCTAAAGAAAAAATATTTTTTTTTACCAAAAATTTACTGCTGTAATTTCGAAATTGTTTATTAAAAAATTACTACTTTTAATATAACTTTAGAAGCAATAACCTTGTAAATAGTTCTTAAAAAAAAACATTAATTTAAGTATAATATTCCAAAATGATAGTTTATAACATCTCTTATTCAGAAGAGAACAGTTTTAAATTACTATTTAAAAATAATAATATTCACGATATATTATTCGACAGAAATAAAATTTTAAAGCTGTGTATTTAAGCGTGATAGAATTTCAAGTAATTCTCCTCGGTAGCTATGTATAATAGCTGTACGTGAGAACATGTCTCGCGCACAGCGGCCTCGCGGTATGTAAACAAACCGAGTTTCGTATACGTGTATTACTCGTATATGTCTCGAAAATCGACTAATTATTTTCAACTACTGCGAGACTACTTTAATTTATTCTATATTCGAGTTTAATAAATATAATTTATTTTTATTAAAAGCAATAATTCCCTTATTGTGCATAAACTCTACTTAGTTTCCACTTTGTTTCAAATAAAAACAAAAAAAAAACAATTTTCTGATTCAACTATGGGGCCAGTAATTAAAAGCCATAGGTACCGCATAAATGAGAAAAATTTTCCCCAAGCGCATAAATAGGTGTTTCGATAGTGTGGGGGTGCATTTGTCGGGTTGTTAATGAAAAGCAAATATAAAAGAATGAGCAAGCAGTATGAATAAAAACAGGTATGTATGAAAAGAAAGATATTTTCAAATAATATGATGCATAAATAATTGAAATAAATAATTAAAGTGATAATGCTATTATTCGTGCAGAAATGCGCTACGTTCTATGTCAATTACTGAAGCATGTTTCGGTACTATAATTGTGAGAGCGTGCAATAATGAAATTTTCGAGATCTACTAATTTTCTACCACTTATTCGATTGTAATTAATAATTTGTTATTTGACAATTTTCTCTTCAACGAGATGTTTCGATATTATTTTTAGCACTTATCAATTTTTCAATTTCGTGACGGAATTAATTGGTTTTCACAAAAATCTTCTATTTATTTAGAAGCTTTTGATGACGTAACATCTACAAAATGTTTCGACAAGATTTTTCTAACTACCATACAATAGAAAAAACCAGAAAAATGTCAAACGTATAATCACCAAAATTTTGCTCTAATTTCTGAAATTACACACGCCCACAATTTTTCTAACACACATGAGCACGATTATGCTTTTGCCAGCAACGCCTGTTGCGTCGCCTTCTCGTCGTGACGCGACAATATTCAAAATGGCCGACTAAATCGATAGCGGTTCGACAAAGGCGAAAATGGCTATCTACCCGTTTCTCTCTCTCGCGCGTCGGTATCGCCGAATTACAATTTTTTCACTCGCGATTCGCCGGGCCCCACGTTCTGGGTACCATTTATAACGGTGCACTTACGTTCGACCAGGTACAGCGCTATTGAAGATCTCCAACGATAATTTAATATGAGTTATTATTGCATGCCAAAATATATATTTTCAAAGTATGGGTGATCGCAAAAGAAATGGGAAACGACTAGGATTTTGAAATGATCACTCACGGCAATTAATAATAAGACTTTAATATTTATTAAAAAAAAGAAAGAAAGAACGGAAATTATGTATATTTGCGATTACAATTAAGTCTACGGTTGAGCGCCTCTCCGTCGCTGGCTGTCGAGAGGCTAGAGCGTCGGCCCGGCGAGAAGCTAAGAGGATGCGACGTGGCTTCGGTGTTGGGGCGTGCCGTCGGCGACAGCGTTTCGGCACCACTCGTCACACAGACACTTCAAACAACGACAAAAGTACGACGATACGGCGATATAGCGGAACGAAAAACTAGCAGCGCGTGCTACGGTACACAATGGAGTGGCCGAGCACAGCGCGTCGGCCGACGGACGAGCTCTCCGGGCCCCGCGAATAAGCGCCATCACTCGTTCGTGTTCGGTTACTAGGCTCACTCTCTCTCACTCTCACTCTTCCATGACACATGTGACGGCAGCACACAGCCTGTTACGAAGATGCGCGTACGCCCCGGTGTTCTGCCAGACGCCGATGACTGCACTCTTTACCAGCGTAAGTGCAAGTGCATCGGGAAAGGAGAGACAGGGGAAGCCCTCACCAGGTGTGCGGGGCCTTCAGCAGTTGTGCTCTCCATATCAGCAGGCGCACAACACAACACCCGAGGAGGTTAGGTTCTGCTGCACTACCAGATCAAGACTACAAGTGCATCTAGCTAGGATCAGTGATTTACCCTTATTCCATGATATTCATGTATTAATCTTCAGTCTTGTGTCGTTGCAGATCACAAGTAAACGAGCATCAGGACTGATATGAAGCAACTTTCTCTCCAGATGCAGCTGTTCACTCAGATGAATCCGTCACTTCCATGCAGTTCCACCTTTTCCTAGTATAACAGCATCCAGTGGCATTTCTTCAAAACAGACAAGGTAAATACTGTTCCTCCTTATTGCTTCTTATGCACCTATTCCATTATCTTTGCTTATTTACAAGTGTGAGCAGTGGGAACACATAAACATAGTCGAGAACGGGGCCAGTGGCGCTTCTGTGCTACATATCCTTGGCATCTAATGTGTTTTGTATCTTGATTCTTTACCATGCTGCATGTGTTAGTTCGAGAATATTCATTTTCTTATAATATTAATTATATTTTCCTTCTTACAGGTTCACCTAAGCTGCCGCCTCCACATGTCACGACGACTCCACAGGAGAGTGAGCTCAGCTCCCTCGCATCGCAGCAGCATTAATAGTATAAGGGATGGCAGGAGCAACGTCATCTTCAGCAGGAGCAGGGCATCGTTGTAGCACGAGGAGCTCGCAATGCTCCTCTATAAAAGTGCTGTCTTCGCTTCTAGGGTATTTTTCAGGTAACAGTGCAATTAGGATGTTGTATGGGTTGCTTGGGCCCCCTTCTGCCAAGCATGCCATATTTTAAGTTAGGATTTTCTGTTCTGGATGCTTAGCCAGAAAGGAGCCCCTGCAGCCGCAGCTAGGGTTTTTCCTATGTTTATTCACCTAATTGTAATGCTCAAAAAGTGAGCGTTAGAATATATATGGGATATTTCAGGTGAAGTCAGCAGCTCAAACTTTTAAAATCGATCAAAACTCGATTTCTTTAATTTTTTTATGAAAAAAAAATGTTCCTCAAATTTTAGGTCAATATTTGCAAAAATAAAAAAGCTATGCAAGATTGAAAATTAAATTTTTCGCAATTTCTGGTTAAAATCCAAGATTATTCATTTTTTAACTCAAAATCTTGAAACTTTTTGTATAGAACATTGATTGGCAAAAAGTTTGCATTTTTTCTGTAGAATATGCCAGTATTTATTTTATGACCCTTTTTGAAAGTCTCTGATTGGCTGCTTCTTAGTATACCATCATCGAAGGATATTGAGGCTGCGGTCAAATATTTTTTATTTGACAAAATTTTTTTATATTTTTCTTCGAAAACCCTTCAAAATGCTTTTTTGATCAATATTGGCCGAGCAAAGGGAAAAAAGTTACAATTTTTTGATATATCAAGAAAAATCCATAATTTTAATTTTTGATAACATGATTAATGAAACTGAATATTATTCATACATCTTATGGCATGGACCGTACCACTGAATTTTGTTAGAGCATCAAATAGAACATTATATATATCTAACAAGTAGTGAAATGATAACACAGCAAATGTGGGAGGACAACCCAAGGCTTAAATAAAAACTCCTTTAGTTAATTTTTTTCCATAAATACCGGCAACGTTTCGTCCCTGGTATTTATGGAAAAAAATTAACTAAAGGAGTTTTTATTTAAGCCTTGGGTTGTCCTCCCACATTTGCTGTGTTATCATTTCACTACTTGTTAATATGGAGAGGAATATCAATACTTATTATTATATATATCTATTTTCATTAATATTAGGCTTACACAATAACCTATACCTAATTATGAATTAATAATAAATTAAGCTATAGAGGTTAATTACTATAAAGCTGTCAAAATGAAATCAGGCTACAGACTCATAATATCATTCATAATTACGTATCGCTTATTGTGTAAACCTAATATTATTGAAAATAGATATTTATAATTTAGATAAGATAATATCGATGTTAATGAGTTCAAAATGATGTAGTTTTTATTTGTGCAACGTTTCGGTAGCTAATTCGCTACCCTTATCAAGCACTGAAATTTATTAATACAAAATAGAATACAAGGTCACAGATAAAAAAATATAACATACAATATCCAAACTGCACGTCGAGCTTACCTAAAGATTTCTGTTAAATAATTAACAACGTCATATACAAAATACTGCATGCATTCTTCGTTCTGCAAAAATAGAGCCAATAATGAAAAATATATAAAAACCTTTGCACAGAGATCAGCCTCAAATAAATAGGTAAAAACAATCTAAATGTTAACGAAATCATTTCCACCTTCGTAAATCGAATAAATTAGGACGACACGGTAATAAATTAATAAATATAACACAACAATTTAATAAATTAAGAGAAGCAGAAGAGAAGCAAAGACAGTCAAAGTAAATAAAAGGAACGTAAACAAGTAGCTGTCTGATACACTATTTAAAATTATGGCAACTGATATACTGATGTCAATAACTAAGTAATAACAAAGCAATTTAACCAGAACATTGCAGTCATAATCTATAAAACTTATTCGACTATTAATTGAATAAATAATAGAAGAATTTCCTGTTAAAAGTCCTATTTTAATAAAACAAAGGTCAATACTATTATAAAATAATTAAATCCATCAAATCAAACCTTAAAAAATTTTTTCTTTTTTACACACACAAAAACTCATTTCAAATCTCACGGTCCACGGCAGGACACTACACCTTTGCACTCGTACTACTAACAAAATCATGCATACGCAGATACGCAGTGCCCCGAGTGACAATACTGCAATCATGCTTATAATATATCTAACAAATCAATAGTAACAATTATATTCATTTTCTATCTGATTTTCCTTATTTTGTATAAAAGTTGTGAATAGTGACTGATTAAATTTTGTGTATCTTCTTTTATATTTATTGGGTTATCTTGTAATTTTATTTCTGAGCAGATTATCCATTTCTGAGCAGATTATTCTTTTTCTCCAACAGTTTTCAGTATCTAATATTTCTGTGTTATCTAAATCAAATTCGTGTTTACATTTTTTAATATGATTGTTAATTACGAAATTTTACATCATCTTAGTATTTGCAATATGTTCCTTAATTCTTGTGCCAAGCATACGTTTACTTTCTCCTATATAACACGCATTACAATCTTTACAGCAAATCTTGTAAGCAATGTTAGTATTTTCATTTTTATCTTGCTTATCGTTCCCTCTTACTATTATTTTGCTAAGATTATTGTTGATTTGTGGTACCATTTTTATGCCATACTTTCTTAAATTATTAGAGACCTCCTCAAAGGTGTCTGGAATATATGGTAGGTTTAATAATGCTTTCCTTGTATACTCTTTATTATTATTATTATTATTATTATTGTTAAATTTGATTCTGTTCAATCTCTTATTCAAATAATATTCAATAAAATTACTTGGGTAATGATTAAGAAATCCCTAACCAGACTGATGTTTTTTTCCCAAAACTTTTTGTTCGAAAGTAAAATCGCCCTGTCTACTAGATGGTATACCATTGCTCTTTTCTGAGAAATCGGATGATGTGAATTAAAGTTTAAAAATCTGCCTGAGAAAGTTGATTTATGATACCAATCAGTGATAATTCTATTATTTTCTTTGATCAAACTTACTTCTAAGAAACTTATAGTATTGTTTTTTTCCAACCCATGTGTAAACTTTAAACTATTATGATACGAATTAAAAACATCCAATACTTGTTTTACTTTACACTTGGCTAAACACATAATAATGTCGTCAACGTATCTATAATAAAACAATGGTTTAAAATCTAGTTTTTCTAAGCAAGTTTCCTCCAAATCGACCATTACTATATCAGCAAACGAGGGACTAATGGGACTACCCATTGGTGACCCATGAATTTGCCGATAATATTTATCGTCAAACTGGAAAAAAGTATTATTCATTAAGAACCTCGAAGTCCCTATTACTTCGTTCAATGGTATATTATGGTGTCTCATATGTAGGTATCTCTTTTCTAAACCCTTGATTACTAGTTCCTGTGGAACATTAGTAAACAATGATGGTACATCCAATGATATCATAACGTGATCATCCGGAACGATAACGTCTTTGAGTCTATTAATTAAATCAGAACTATTTTTTATATGTAAGTTGGGTTTCGGTAAACTATTCTGTATTACTGAGTGCAGAGTTTCTGATAATTTGTACGTAGGACTACCAACACAAGACACTATTGGTCTTAGCAGAGTGTCTCTTTTATGTATCTTTGGGAGTCCATAAATCTTGGATAGAATGGTGTTAGTTTGTGTCAATTCATTTTTATGATATTTTTTATAGAAAAAATTGTTATCGTTCCAACGATTCATTATTCTTTGGACACCTTTCTGTAATTTAGAAAGAGGGTTGCTAGTAACTTGTGCGTAAGTGTTAGTGTCTGTCAATAAACTATTCATTTTTTGTTTGTACTGACTTTTGTCAATGACAACAGTTATATTGCCCTTATTAGCCATGATGACAAAATGATGATCACGTTATGATATCATTGGATGTAACATCATAGTTTACTAATGTTCCACAGGAACTAGTAATCGAGGGTTTAGAAAAGAGATACCTACATATGAGACACCATAACATTGAACGAAATAATAGGGACTTCGAGGTTCTTAATGAATAATACTTTTTTCAGTTTGACGATAAATATTATCGGCAAATTCATTAGTCACCAATGGGTAGTCCCATTAGTCCCTCGTTTGCTGATATAGTGATAGTCGATTTGGAGGAAACTTGCTTAGAAAAACTAGATTTTAAACCATTGTTTTATTACAGATACGTTGACGACATTATTATGTGTTTAGCCAAGTGTAAAGTAAAACAAGTATTGGATGTTTTTAATTCGTATCATAATAGTTTAAAGTTTACACATGAGTTGGAAAAAAACAATACTATAAGTTCTTAGAAATAAGTTTGATCAATGAAAATAATAGAATTATCACTGATTGGTATCATAAATCAACTTTCTCAGGCAGATTTTTAAACTTTAATTCACATCATCCGATTTCTCAGAAAAGAGCAATGGTATACCATCTAGTAGACAGGGCGATTTTACTTTCGAACAAAAAGTTTTGGGAAAAAAACATCAGTCTGGTTAGGGATTTCTTAATCATTACCCAAGTAATTTTATTGAATATTATTTGAATAAGAGATTGAACAAAATCAAATTTAAGAATAATAATAATAATAATAATAAAGAGTATACAAGGAAAGCATTATTAAACCTACCATATATTCCAGACACCTTTGAAGAGGTCTCTAATAATTTAAGAAAGTATGGCATAAAAACGGTACCACAAATCAACAATAATCTTAGCAAAATAATAGTAAGAGGGAAAGATAAGCAAGATAAAAATGAAAATACTAACATTGTTTACAAGATTTCCTGTAAAGATTTTAATGCGTGTTATATAGGAGAAAGTAAACGTATGCTTGGCACAAGAATTAAGGAACATATTGCAAATACTAAGAAAGATGATGTAAAAAAATTCGTAATTAACAATCATATTAAAAAATGTAAACACGAATTTGATTTAGATAACACAGAAATATTAGATACTGAAAGCTGTTGGAAAAAAAGAATAATCTTAGAAATGGTAAACATAAAATTACAAGAATACCCAATATATATAAAAGAAGATACACAAAATTTAATCAGTCACTATTCACAACTTTTATACAAAATAAGGAAAATCAGATAGAAAATGAATATAATTGTTACTATTGATTTGTTAGATATATTATAAGCATGATTATAGTATTGTCACTCGGGGCACTGCGTATCTGCGTGCGCTTGATTTTGTTAGGTGTAGTGTCCTGCAATGGACCGTGAGATTTGAAATGAGTTTTTGTGTGTGTAAAAAAGAAAAAATTTTTTAAGGTATGACTTGATGGATTTAAATATTTTATAATAGTATTGACCTTTGTTTTAATAAAATAGGACTTTTAACAGGAAATTCTTCTATTATTTATTTAATTAATAGTCGAATAAGTTTTATAGATTATGACTGCAATGTACTGATTAAATTTCTTTGTTATTACTTAGTTATTAACATCAGTATATCAGCTGACATAATTTTAAATAGTGTATCAGACAGCTACTCGTTTACGTTCTTTTTATTTACTTTGACTGTCTTTGCTTCTCTTCTGTGTTAATTTATTAAATTGTTGTGTTATATTTATTAATTTATTACCGTGTCGTCCTAATTTATTCGATTTACGAGGGTGGAAATGATTTCGTTAACATTGAGATTGTTTTTACCTAAGAAATCAGGTAACAATTATATTTATTTGAGGCTGATCTCTGTGCAAAGGTTTTTATATATTTTTCATTATTGGCTCTATTTTTGCAGAACGAAGAATGTATGTAGTATTTTGTATATGACGTTGTTAATTATTTAACAGGAATCTTTAGGTAAGCTCGACGTGCAGTTTGGATATTGTATGTTATATTTTTTTATCTGTGACCTTGTATTCTATTTTGTATTAATAAATTTCAGTGCTTGATAAGGGTAGCGAATTAGCTACCGAAACGTTGCACAAATAAAAACTACATCATTTTGAACTCATTAACATCGATACGACCTTATCTAAATTATAAATATCTATTTTCAATAATATTAGGTTTACAGAATAAGCGATACGTAATTATGAATGAAATTATGAGTCTGTAGCCTGATTTCATTTTGACAGCTTTATAGTAATTAACCTCTATAGCTTAATTTATTATTAATTCATAATTAGGTATAGGTTATTGTGTAAGCCTAATATTAATGAAAATAGATATATATAATAATAAGTATTGATATTCCTCTCCATATTAACAAGTAGTGAAATGATAACACAGCAAATGTGGGAGGACAACCCAAGGCTTAAATAAAAACTCCTTTAGTTAATTTTTTTCCATAAATACCAGGGACGAAACGTTGCCGGTATTTATGGAAAAAAATTAACTAAAGGAGTTTTTATTTAAGCCTTGGGTTGTCCTCCCACATTTGCTGTGTTATCATTTCACTACTTGTTAGATATATATAATGTTCTATTTGATGCTCTAACAAAATTCAGTGGTACGGTCCATACCATAAGATGTATGAATAATATTCAGTTTCATTAATCATGTTATCAAAAATTGAAATTATGGATTTTTCTTGATATTTCAAAAAATTGTAACTTTTTCCCTTTGCTCGGCCAGTATTGATCAAAAAGCATTTTGAAGGGTTTTCGAAGAAGACTATAAAAAAATTTTGTCGATTAAAAAATATTTGGCCGCAGCCTCAATATCCTTCGATGAAGGTATACTAAGAAGCAGCCAATCAGACTTTCAAAAAGGGTCATAAAATAAATACTGGCACATTCTACAGAAAAAAAAGCAAATCGCCTAAAACATAATATTTTTGTAACGTAGTGTTAAAACGTGTTATATTTTACGATTATCATAAAATACTATGCTACATAAATATATTTACTTTGATTCGGATCCAGACAATTCTATCACGGAGATCTTATTTTTAGTAGATGTCAGGAACTCTTTCTTACTTTTCTGTCTTTCTTTTTCTGTAGTCTTTAATTTCTCTTCATAATGTTCTTCTTCTGACATGTTATCAATCGTACCTGTCCTTAACTTCTTAATAAAAACAATGAATCAAATAATAAAAAATAAAGAGGTAATATTTTTATTGCAACGTTTTTATTATTTGATTCATTGTTTTTATTCACTAAAGTTACCACTCGTTTAGAATATAGATAACAAGACTACAAGAGTTATTGCAAGAAGTTAAAGAAAATACAGTCCATCCAACTCTGTCAAAAGAAAGTACAAAAAAATTACGCAGTAATGTAAGAGAAGCAAAACAGCTAAGTTTTCAAACGTATATAAATATATACAACATCAAAATGTAATTAATTAATATATTTTAAAAGCACAGAAGTTAAGGACAGATACGATTGATAACATGTCAGAAGAAGAACATTATGAAGAGAAATTAAAGACTACAGAAAAAGAAAGACAGAAAAGTAAGAAAGAGTTCCTAACACCTACTAAAAATAACATCCCCATGATAGAATTGTCTGGATCCGAATCAAAGTAAATATATTTATGTAGCATAGTATTTTATGATAATCGTAATATATAACACGTTTTAACACTACGTTACAAAAATATTATGTCTAGGCGATTTGTTAAAAGTGCAAGCCAGCAGCTTCAACAAGAAAAATGAGAAAGAAAAGATTGTTTAATCCACTTGATGAGTCCTATGTTGATATAGAACCAAGTGAGGTATGTTTGATAATAACTATCGTAACAAACATCCGTATTTAATATTTTACTTTTTACTTATAAATTTTTTTCACCCCTCACGGTCTCCTTCTTCGTCTACAAGGAGTTGGCGTAATAGACGGAAGTAAATGCTAAAAAGCTTTATGTAAAAATTATCGTCTTTCTTAATTTTATATTTAGTGTATTTTGTTATACTGTATACAATACTATTAGTAAGATGTTATTAATTTAGTAGTGCATTTACGATGCTAATTATGATAATATTTGTATCGTAGAAATAAAAATACAATTTAAGTGTAATGTTTTAAGTATAATTTTAATATAAATTTTATTTTGTAAAAACAAAAATGAAATTAAAATTTGTGTAAATATGTGAAATATTTTGGAAAATATTTTATAATATAGAATTTTTAAGAAAATGTCTTGCTTTTCATAAGAATTTGTTAAAAAAAAGTATTGTTCATATTTAAAAAGAATAATTTGAAAAAATAAATATCGAAACTGTTTTTAAACATATAATATTTTGTTATTGTTTAATTTTTTTTTCTGCATAATTATAATATTTTATATTACAATTACATTTTCACCATGTTTTGCTAAAAAATATTCTACGTCTGTATTTTTTATTAGATTACAAAATAATTGTCTTGCAATGACAAATTATACATGTTATTGCAAGTAAACTTAAATTGGTGTACTTGTGCATAATGTTTTTAGAAAAATATGATATTGTGAAATACTATTTGTTTTGTTATGAAATATTGAATTTACATTCATTTTTGTACTCGACACATTTAATAAATTGTAACGGGAGGCCTGGGGAAATCTTTTGTAATTCCGCGAACCGAACCCTAGAACACGGTGCCGTCGAGTGCTACTTCTACGCCGAGCACTCGGGGTTGATGTTCTCTGGATCCCTGTTTACAAATGTCGAGTTCACGATTGAACTCGACTTTTCCGTGTGCCGGAAAGGGTTAATACTCGCGCTAGCTAGACGCGAGGCGCGGCCACTCAGACTGATCGTCGTCTCGGTTCGACGATCCCGCGGAGGCGGCGGTATCCGGGAGAAGGTTAGGTGAAGGTTAATAAATAACGAGTGGTCTTGGTTACATTCAAAACTATAACAAGATCTATTCTAAATTATCCTATACAAAATACGCGTCGCGTTGCGCGTTGACAAGAAGGCGGGGGATCCGCCGCTCGGCGCGGGCGGATCGATGTGATTGTTTTTCGCTGGGCCGGCGATCAAGACACCGGCCGCTCGCCGCTGCGCGCCGAAAATACAAATCACTCGCTGCGCGGAAAATAGGCGAAGAGTCTTACCGGGAGGGGAGTGCACTCCCCTCGTCGCTCGCTCACGAATCCGCTCCTGCGTCAGGCCTTATCCTCCGGTCGACTTCGGAGTTTTCAGGCCGAGTCCTAACGTGCAGCGTTCACCTACAGACGCTTCGGACCCCAGGAGTGGCTCGGATTGCTCACGTGCGCTGCTCTTCGTGGTCGGTACGTGTACGGGCGCTGCTCTGCACCGGTGAGGACGCACGATACCGTTTTCTTCGCGGACGATCAAATTAACTCGCGTACGCGCGGTTTGACAGCCCGAGAGAATCTGATTCAAAAAGAATCGGGCGCGACTTAGCAACGGTCAAAGTCACGCCTGCCCCGCGCGTAGCTAACGCGAATACATCGTCCGAGCGATGTCAATACTCGCTCGAGATATACGAATTCGCGGGAACGAGAGCCTAACGGGTTCGATAGAATACGGAGGACCGAGATGCTTATCTTCTCCGTATTTTATCTTGGAACCTCGTTATAAAATAACGTTTAAATTTTTTGCTAATTAAACAGTGATCACTAAATTTTCGAACATTTTTTTAATGTATGCCTTGAGTGCGTACACTTGCATTTTGTGCCCACAAAACATGGCGTAAAATGCGTATATATTTTAGATACGTCCGCAAGGGCAAAAATAATGTTTGTGTCACGAGCGAAGACTAGTACGCCCCATTGATTCGCGTCGAAGACTAGCACGATCTGCTTCATTGCGGCGAAAACTAGCACGTTCCACTGCTTGTAACGTAAATTATCACGATGACGCAAAGTGCTGGTTTTCGCGGCAAGCTTGCGAATCGTGTTACTTTTCGTCGCAAACTCACGAATCGTGCTACTTTTCGTCGCAATCTTGCGATTTGTACAATTATTCGGCACAAACTCGCGAATGATGCTAGTTTTCGTTACAAAGTCGAGAATTGTACTAGTGTTAGCCGCAAAGTCGTAAGTTAAGCTAGTTTTCGTTGCAGTTTTCCGAAATGTGCTAGTCTTCGTAAAGAGGCCAAAAAACGTGCTAGTTTTCGGAAGGAGCGTCGATATATAATGAGAATACTTTATTTATTGTTGCTAAATATTAGAAGCATATCATTAATAAAAAGGAACTAACGGATAGCTAAATTTACTCATATATTATCAAATTAAAAATCAAACTAATTTAAAAAAATTGATTTTATGTAATATTTTGATTTTATATACTTGCGTTATAATTAGAAAAGAGTAAAGAAATCAAACGAATAAATAGTAACATTATATAGTAACATTTTTACTAAGTTCACCAAATAATTATAGTACAGCTTGGAATTCTACGGCATCCCCAAGAGGTGTTGAAATAGCGTGAGGATTAACATAAGTTATTATTTAGTCGTGTCAGTGCTAGCGTTTTTTAACCCTTAGAGGGCCGGGATGACGCCTTGAGGCGTCATGGTCTGAATCGCCAACATTCGACCTTGGTTCGGTTCTAACTTGGGGACCTCAAATCACTTTTCAATACAAATTATGAGCTTTTATAATTTTTGAAATCCCTGCCCTCTAAGGGATAATCTGCCCATAGCAAGTAATGCCCAATATTGTAAAAAACATTTTTATTTTTTACGTAAATATTTAATTACTTAGCCAGAATTGTAAATAATATATTAGTTACAACTGACTCATTCAATAAGATTATATAGATCTAGATACAATAAAAACATTATATTAAATTTATACTTGCCATACGAAAGTAATCAAACTTGTATTTATATATTAAAAAATATTCATGTAATGATTTTTTCGAATATTATAATTTAGAATGTTATACAATATACAATACAATAATATCATTATATCAAATTTATACTTGCCATACGAAAGTAATCAAACTTGTATTAATATATTAAAAAATATTCATGTAAAATTTTTTTCGAATATTATAATTTAGAATGTTATATATTTCATAATTTTTTGAACTACTGTAGTGTTTGAAATGTTTCACAACTTTCGTTTTGACAAAAATAAATTTCAATTAATATTTACCTTATTTTTTTATGTATATATAAGTAAACTAAACTTTTACTTATGGTTAATTAATAAGGTTAAATTACCGAATGGAATTAAGTGAGTTTCACGAATACACGAAAAATACTAAGTATTTGAATTCGCGGTTTTTCCAGCGAAAGTATGCAAAGCCAATGTTTATTCTGGCTGTAGTAGTATTCTCCCAACTCCTCAACTAACCAACTCACCAACTCACCGGTGAGTCGGTTTGTGAATAAGGAATGAGGAGAAGTTTGCCGATGGACCGAAAGTTTTCCTCACCAGCCGATTGTCAGCCGTCTTTGCAATTCTTCCAGTACTGAAATCGACTATTTTAACTCTGTTAAATCGTTGCGAACTCCGTAGCAACTTTTTATTTATTTTATTTTATTTTATTTTATCTTTTTATTTACTCGTCTTTTTGTCACCCTTGCATCGCTCGAGTGACAAATTGACTCGTCTCTATTCGCTTGGACATTCATTTTGAAAAAATGATCGTGTTTCGTTCACGGTTTGTTAAAAAATAGTATACGCAACAAATAAAAAAAAAATATAATCAACCAAAATATACGAACATTTTTACAAAAAACAAAGTAACGCAAAAACAAAACTTCTGCTAGTCAACAGAGGTAATGTTAATTTAGTCAGTCTGTTTTTATAGTATCGATTGTCAGTGTATAGGTACAGCAAGGTGTACGAACCATAGAGATGAGAGTCAATAAGTCAGAACTTACACAGTGCGGTATTATTGTGAAGGTGGGGGGTACAATGGCCCTCTCTACCGTACAGTCAGTGTGACTACTGTACTACGCATTAAGACTCTCTCAATATATGTACTCTCAATACTTATTACTACTGCCTACCTACATTATATATTATGTTAAGTCTAATCAAATTTTTTCTCTGAATAAACGCTTTGTTGTCATTATTTAGTTTCATCGTGTCAGTAATCTTGTTAATAAACTTCCTTTTTGTGTGTATATGAAACATTTCAGACAAAAGTTTGCTATCTAGTCTACATTCCTTATCCAGAATTTTAACCTTATTAAAATTAATCTTATGATTTGGATTCTTTAAATGTGTATACAATGTGTTAGTCTCATATTTTTTGTCACAATTATTACTGTGTTCTTTTATTCTAATATCCAACCTACGGCTAGTTTGCTAGACCTACGTGGAATCTCAATTTTTACAATCTATTTGTTACACTATGTATATGTTTTCGCTTCTTTTACACAGAGTTACTGTACGGTAGAGAGGATCATTGTACTCCCCACCCTCACAATAAAAACCAATGCTATAAAAACAGACTTATTAAATTAACATTACCTCTGTCGACTCGACTGGCAGAAGTCGGACTGCATGTAATAATTTTCAAAATGTGTAAGTTTTATTTTTGCGTAACTTTAGTATTGTTTTTGTAAAAATTTCGTATATTTTGACTGATTATATTTTTATTTTATTTGTTAATAAAGAACCTTTGAAGAGAGGCATATTCAGATGCCCGAAACTTCGGCAAAACTTAATTTGGTGTGTTTTTTCTATCCATATGCACCTGGTGGACATCTGGACCATTCCATTTATTTAAATTAACAACTTAATTAAATATTTTTAGGTGGAACTTGTTAAGGAGTCCAAGATTCTTGTAAATGCATATCGTCTCAAAAAAATACAAGATTTATAAAAAGAAAAAAATCCACGGGAGGTGATACGACAAATGATGAAATTGATTATAGGAGAGGATAAATTAAAAAAGTATTCACCAAAAGTATTCACAGGAAAAAATGCATTGAAGTCGATACTAGAAAACATTTGCGAAGAAGTTGAATGTAAATATACAAATAGAATATCGCAGGTTATGTTAGCGCCTAACTTGTCAAGTAGTATTAATCAGAAACTGACTAACGAGCTAGTGCAGGGGCGGTAACGAACACTTTATCTAATTATTTAATACTATTATACTACTATTATACTTTAATATTATTGATTTTAATTTATTTTCATAGGATTTATAAATGAAAATGCATCGAAGAGCCAGTATAAATTGTCATGCAAAAATTAAGAGGAAATGTACAAGGCTATGTGAGCAACGCTCAGAAACCACAAAATTACTTCAAGTAATTCTAAAAATGAAATAAAGAAGTCTTTTAATAATCAAGAAGAGCAATTTCGTGTTGAAGACAGTGAAAAAATAGTGTTGAAGCTGTGGAACAAAAAGAAAAGAAGGTAAAAGGAATAAAGGTAATAATAGAAGATAATGAAGATGTAACAAAAGAAATAGAATAAGGAAAACCAATGATCGAGACCAAAAAGAATAAAACGATTAGACAAAACGAAGAAAAATCGAGATAAAATGTGAAGCAATAAATAAAAAAACAAAAAAACGTTTAACTTAAAAAGAGAAATTGAATTAAGTACGTACAAAACGAATTAAACAAGAAGATGAAAATCAATGTAACGAAAAAAAAATTAAAGCTATGATAAAGATTTACAAGAAGAAGTAATAATGAACATGGAGAGAGAAAGTTAAAGAAGTAAAGGAAAAACAATACCCGAAAAAGAAGAAAGTTATAAGAAAAAGGATAAGAATGTGCACAAGAAACTAATTAGTAGAAGGGGAAACAAAATAATCAAGGTGTCATTAAAACAGTAAATCAATAAAAAATAGGATACAAGTTAAAGGAAAGGAAAAGGTTTTGAAATCATGATAAATTGTTATGATTCGCAGTATGTTTTCTCGGACTCGTGCAGCTGCGAAGTCGGAATGCTGCGCCGATGACATAGTCGAGGAAATGAAGCACTGAACTACCGATTTTTTGAGCAGTAAGACGGATCGTAATGCGGTTTCTTTGCATTCGATTCGTGAGAGCGTCCAGAAACTTTGTGACCCCAAGTGATTAATTAATTTTTGAAATTGCATTTGTGCATTAAAAAAATGCATTTTACAAATGCATTTCGAAGAGGCAATAAATAAAAAAATTGTCAACACGGAAATTATTGCTGGAAATGAGTTTACTTTTGTTACTCGGAGGTTTTCGGGGTCGCTGAACACGAATATCATGACGGCAGCGGTCTCCGAGGTACCTGGTGCCCAGAGTGGACAGTATGAACGTCGTCTTCTAGAGTTTTACGGAAATTTGAAATATAATTAGACGAAACTAATTACTCGGGGGTTTTCGGGATCGCTGAACACGAATATCATGACGGCAGCGGTCTCCGAGGTACCTGGTGCCCAGGGTGGACAGTATGAACGTCGTCGCCTAGAGTTTTACGGAAATTTGAAATATAATTAGTCGAAAGTAGTTACTCGGAACTTTTCGGGGTCGTGGAACACGAATACCGCAACGGCGACGGTTTCCGGGGTACCTGGTGTTCAGAGTGGACAGTATCAACGTCGTCTCCTGGAATTATCTTGAGTATAAGATTAGTTTTACATAATATTAAATATATTATTATAAATTGTTTATTTAAATATTGCAAGAACGGTGTAGGTAAAAACAAGATTTTGAAATACAATTTCTGAAAACTTGATATGTATTCGTGACAATTTTTATAAATTTTATTTTTTTAAAAAGATGTAAAAAACATATTACTATTATTAAAACTAAGAAAAAGTATTAAAAGTATTTTATTTTTAGCTATTCAATAATCTCTTCTTCGTTCTCTTTCTCTGGTTCACTCGATAATGGCTCTTTTTCGATGTAGTTGTCAACGTTGGAACAATTGCAGCCTGCACAATTTTTGCAAGCAAGATTGCAGATTAATCCGTGCTTTCTGTATCCACATGAATTACCGCAATCTTCTTTGCAGCTGCAGAAAATTAAGTTCATAATGCCGTGTGGACCAGGAGGCTGTGTCATCTTTATTGGAATTAAAGAAGTTTCTACGAGTTCCCATCCCCAATCTGTTGGATTTAAAAAGTCTTCTCCATGCAACCAATTATGTACTTGTAAATACACTCTTTTTAAATGTTGGGTGAGTGCATCTACCGTAGGTAGAATTTTACCGATGTTAACTTTTTTATTTTTGTTAATAGCCATCAAATACATCCTGTACCTATAAGTTTCGAGCAACTGTATATTACTCGGTTTAAACTCATCAGATACATTCGGCTTCCTGAAGGTCAGTGGAGCATTGTACATAGCTAGTATTAGCTGACAGCTGTTCTCAACTATGTCTTCAATAGGCAAGCCAGGTCCTTTGAATTTTTGTGCGTGCACAGCAAGATCAGGATTGCTTTGGAAGGTATTAAAAAATGTTATTTTTTCTTGATAGAAAGTGGCTGATACCGTATCGCATCCTGTGAAAGCATGAAGAAATAAAATATTTTCCAAAACAGATGACAGGTGACACAAACTCTTCGAAGAGTATAATACTTCTGGTTTGTTTGGTCGAGCAGGTTTCAGAACAAAAACTTCAGAATTGGTTGGAGTGAGAGCAGCGACAAGAACTAGGACGTCAGTATCTTCAGTGACAACAACCACTTTTTTATTAATATCCTCTGCTATTTTTAATGCAGTAGTAACTATGGTTCTATCTGCATCAGCTGCACATTGCAAGGAATTTATTCCTACTTCAGTTAATTTATTTCGCAACATTTTAATGATATTACTTTTATTTTTGTTATTAAGGGGGTCAGACACCTTTACAATTTTCTTAATAAAATGACCTGAAAAAAATTAATTCTCATAATTAGAAATATTTAGAAGTAATATCCTAAAAATATATTCAATTTATGATAAAATGAGATCCAAAACAAAAATTTTGATCGATTTTAACCAAATATATGACCATTTCAAAATTGTTGCTCTGCCGTCGACTCCAGATTCAGGAACTGCATATATTTTAATGGGAGAGGTCCTAAAATTTTGGTTTTTTATATCACTATTGACTGAAGAGTTGTACGTATCCAATTTATTTGATTAAATCATTTTTTACGGTCAAAAATTGCTAAAAAATCTTAAATTTAAGTGAAATTCAGATTTTTTAGCAATCTTTGACCGTAAAAAATTATTTAATCAAATAAATTGGATACATACAACTCTTCAGTCAATAGACATATAAAATACCAAAATTTTAGGACCTCTCCCATTAAAATATATGCAGTTTCTGAATCTGGAGCTGACGGCAGAGCTCAAAATTTTACATTATGTAGAAAACAGCTTTGAAGATAAAATTACTAAAATACTTCTTTATTTCTTAACTCCATCTCTGCCCTGAAATACAAAAAAATATTGTTTTTCGCTCAAAATATTTTACATTTAGAACAAATATTCTGGTACCTCAGTATACGATCTATCAGACTTGTAAGCTATGAGCACGCGTAACAGTCATATCCACATCAGTCAGTCAAGTTTGTTAAGTGGTTTAATATGTAGATCCTTTGGTGCTTTTAAATCCATATGTTTTTAATAATCTTTATCACATATATTAGATTCTTATACATATACTGAGGTAAATAAAGAATATGTTGAGAAATCCAAAATCCTTCATGCATGTAATGAAGCCAGTATCGCCATAGCCAAATGCTTGAAAAAAATGTTTATAGCAGCAACATTCCTATATTGATCTTCTTTTAATGTCTGTGAAGGTGAACTTCTTTACTTGTCCTTCATTATTCTTTTTCACATATAATATTATTACTTAATAAAGAGAATACGACTGATAGATATTTATTGCAGTGCATAACTGTTTTTACTTCAGAAAATAAAATGTCAATTATATCATAGTGAGATTCAGGCAATGGCTGATAATGGTAGCTTTCTAGCAGAAGCGAAGGTTCCATAACATTTTTCTACACAATAGCATATCTTTCGCTTCCTTTAAAAGTTGATTTAAATCTGTACACTAAATGTTTTTTGTAATAGTCAATATAGACTTAATTTTTCTTTAGTATCAATCCGTGTTATTTTAAGTATAAAGTTTCCAATAAAAGTTCAAGTACTAAAAGCTATTTCTAAAACATTAATTCAACTGTCACACGTATTATTCAAACACTTTTAAAAACTGATTTAAAATACTTTTACGTATTATAATACACTAAATGTTTACTCCAAAATCCGTTGGAAACAATGAAAATTAAGAACAACACTTTGTATAGAAAAGGTGCTGATGCTGATATCACAGTGTTTATATGAAATGACAGCTGTGCATGTTTACATTGCTTGCGGACTTTTACATAGGTTAAAATCAGCTCTGTTACAGTGAATCCACATTGCATGCCGTATGCCGTATGCCATATGCCGTCAGAAAAAAAGTTGTTGTCTGAAATCTATAGAATTTATAACTCTATGGTTATAAATCCTATGGGCCTTCACACAGCTCTGAGGAACAGATATAAAGTACAAGAATAGCATGGGTTAGTATATCTATATATACGAGGAACAGCGAGATACACAAGGAACAAGAGTTTTGTTCCTTGCTGTTCTTCGTATATATAGATATATAACCCATGTTATTCTTCTACTTTATATCTGTTCCTCAGAGCTGTGTGACGGCCCTATAGGAATTGTAACCATAGAGTTATAAATATTATAGATTTCGGACAACAACTATTTTTCTGACGGCATACAGCATACGGCATACGGTATACGGCATGCAATGTGGATTCACTGTTACAATAAAGGAGTGAGCTGTGAGCCTGTAAGAGGCTGTCGTTGATAAGCCAGGTTGTTACGGTGCCAACTTAACTACTATATAAGTTTTAAAATCAAATTTTTATTTTTGTCAAAAATACCGTCCATAAATTATATTATTTATTTTTTATCTTTGTATTAATGATTAAAATATTATTTTTGGATCTTTTAAAGTATATACAGACAGATATTTAGAGTGAGAATTTTAAATATATTAAGAACAGTGAAATGAAAAAAAAATTAGTAGAAATAATATATGATTATATAATTATGTATACAAGGGGAAAAATGTAATTTGAACAAAAAACAAATTAAAAGCTTTAAGAATATACACAAAACACTGATGTTTTGTGTATATTCTTAAAACAGAAATAGATAATGCTTTATAACTAATTGGGACATATTCTACAAGTGTTTTTTTAGTAAAATATGTAATAAAAAAAAATTGATTTTTCGTCATTCTAAAGGTGTCCGACCCCCTTAAGTAAAAAATTTTCTTGATTTATTTTTAATACCATACTTTCATTGAAATAAATGTCAGCTGAGGCTTTTTGTTTTGTGCGTCGACTTCTTTCTGTTGCTTTAGTAGTTAGGCTTTCGTACCCACCAAAAATCACAGTACAATTACTGCTATAATTATTGTGAATGTATTTTATATAATTATCTATTATACGTGAGAAAGTCTGTCTGAGTGTCCATTTTACCTTATGCATCAAGAAACCTCCATCTATTACAAAGTGTGTCCGCACAGAATCACGAACATTAATGGAAATTTTTTGGAAAAGTGAATATAAATCAGATTTCGTATTTTTCAGCATTCCGAATGTGTTAAAGTAAGCTTGAGGGAACGGTGATAATTCCCACTTTAAATAGTCTTGCATTTCTTCGTCCGTTTTTTTTATGACACAAATTCTATGAAATAAAACATCAGGATCAATTTCCACTGTATTTTTGTCAATGATAATTGCGGAATTTGAAGAAGCGATTTACAAGTTTGGATCTAGACAATTTCAAATCTTTTAAATTAGTGTTACTAATATCTTCCATTATTGTAATACCTACTTCAAAAGCATTATGACAGTTGTACTTTTCGGTTGCACTCACACCATTCGCAATATTTCTTAAAGTCGCAACTGTTTCAGAAAATGGATGATATTGATCAAAAAGTTGTTCAGTAAGTTGTACAGAATTGAAATCTAATTGAATTCTACTATCAGATGAATCTTTGTGCTGATAATTTTTATCAAATGAACAATTTGTGAATTTCTCCATACCTTCTATAATATCCTTCATAAAAATGAAGCCTCTAATCCATTGATATGCAACACTTTCAGTAAGGCCTCTTCTAAATAAACCACCTCCAAATTTTAATAGTCTCATCAGTGTTTGCTCTATTGTTTGATCAGTGAAAATTCCTGAAAAGAACCTGTCACTTCTTCTTGCTGTCCAAAAACCCGTTGTAGTAAATTTTTCGTACTCGGTACTATCCATTTTCGTTTTTAACGATACCATATCATCCAATATATCTGAGCTGATTTAGCATAAGAAAATGTCCAGTGGCGTGGAAAAACGGTATCATACGTTCCACTGTTTTCAAATGGAGTTCCCAGTTTCCGCTTTTTTCAGCATATATAAAATCTTTGACAATAAAAATCATTCGGCAATATTGGATCCACAACTTGCACGTTGGATTTTCTTTTTCCATAATCTCCAATTCTATTTCAAAATTAGCCGTAACTTTTTCAAAAATTTCATCCGATTGAACTTCTTTAATATCATTTGGAAGCATGAACCGAAATTCTTTTGCAAAATCAACATGTTTTTTAAATTCAGAATTTTTTTCTCAATTCTAGAATATATTTTTTTTTACCAAAGCAAAAGTACAAGCGAATGAGCTCTTACAGCTCGAGCATATTGGTGACCACTTAAAATCTGCTTTATAGTGTTCTCTCCGTAGATGCATAGTAATACCTCGACAAGCCCGCTATCTTTCATAATAAAGCCAATACTCCCTAAAAAGGACATCAACATATGGAAACCACCAAGTCTAATAAGAACCATAATGTCAGTGTCCATTTGTGACGCACCTGTAAGACAATTAATTATTAGAAAAATATTAAGACTTAACTTTATGAATTAATATAGTAATAATAATTCTTACATACCTATTACATCGCGAGATTTCAAGTACAACGGCTGATCGAAAGTAATAATACAAGTTTTCATGTTAAATGTTCGTGCGTATGAAATTGATTGACAAATTGCTGTAAATAATGTGCTATACTCGAACGGATAAGCGTGGATGAACGGTACGAAATTTATTGCAGACACTTCATAATCAGTATTAATAGTTGTTAAATCTTCAACAAAACCATTCCACCCCTTTTCAAAAGTTGGTCTTACAAACTTCAGAAACATCCAATAACTATTTAATTTAGAGGCATCTGTCATTCTTAGATTTAAATTAACATTTGGTTTCGGTAAATAATAAAACTTTAGTCCCTCTAATGGTGTAAATTCATAAGTTTTAATATCTATTTTACTTTGAGCAGCTATTTCTGATTCTGATACAGATTTTAAACGGGGGAAAGGCTTTTTAGGCAAAACGTACGAAGCAGGTGTAATAATTTGACAGCCACCCAAACTATGAAACGTTCCTTTACCGTCCAAAGTCTCTACATTTCAATCTGCATTATCAGAAACGAACTGAATAAATGCACCTTCTTTTAATTCGATTTCTCCTTGCATTGCAGCTGATATTTCATAAGTACGGACTTCATTATACGAACAGCTGAAACCCATAGCATGACACATATCATGACACATGACACATGAAGCGGTGAAAGCAGTAAGCGCGGGAACATTGCTGACATAATGGCATGAGCGATAGAAATTATTAAAGGGTCGTAAAATCCAGGATTTTTTTGTTTTCTATATTGATTAAGGATAAGCTTCTCCAATAAGTATTTAAGCTTATCTGGTATTTTTTCAGCTTTGCCAAACATTGTATCACTCGGTGGGTATTCGTTTAAATCTGTCGTAGTGTATTCTTTAATTTCATTGAAAATAATTTTTACTACTTTATCAATAAGTTGATAATCGAAAGAATCTTCTTTACATTCCTGATAATTTTTTCGCAGAATATCGTATCCTTTGTTTGTTAAACAGCAATAACCCTGAGCACCTTTTTTATTAATAATTACAATATCATTTTGATAATGATTGTGCAATTTATTCCATATTGTCTCATTATTTGGGATAAACATTTTTTTTTTCACGTAAAACTTCATGAAAATCCTCTAGATTAAATTGATTTTCTTCATAGTCATCAATAAAATTAAATATTTCTTCCATTGAACATTGAATTTTTTTCTTGAAAGCTGCTTCCCTTTCAGGATTATGAGCATCCTTTTCCCTTAATTTTGATGAACAATTTTTTCGGTGATATTTAGCATTAAGAACAGTTACATCGTCCTCACATAAAAGTTTATTTATAATTTCTTCACTAACCAATGGATTGAAACTTTCATTATTTGAATGATAATCTATAACTAGTTGTTTACTTTTATCATTACTCAAAACAGAAAAAGGTTGAGTAGGATGAATTTTTTTCGTGGAAATGATACAATGCATTCCAAAATCGAATTCATTATATCTTGCTTCACTTTCATCTGAGCTACTTTGACAATCTGACGGATCCGTGAGATTCCTTTTTTTTCCTTCGGGTGTATCTATTTTTATTTTTATGTAACGTACACGACATTTTTCATGCACTTTAATAGATGTTTTTCCTGTAAAATAATTATGCAATCCGTCTTTCCGAATTTCAGAAGAAATCTTGTATATACTAATAATTCCTTTTTCTTAACATCACTGATTACGTTATCTACTGATTGACTCTCCCAATTTTCAACATATTTGCAAAATAGTTCTCGTTTTCTGGTTCAATCATTCTAAAAGATTATAATTAAAATTTACAAAAGAACAAGAGATTTATACTCACATATAATTTATACTCACATTTATAAAAAATTTATTTCATAATAATTGAAAATAATAATGTTCACTATAATATCGCTAAAAACAAAAATATTTTAACGTTTTAATTATCTTGCAAGAAATAAATCTAATAACTATAAAATAAACAAATTACCTTATAACATGGTGCTGCTGAATAGACTAGTCCTGACAAACATAAATGTTTTAGGGCAGCTACTGATAAGAGTTCTTTGAATCCCCTGTTGCGAATTGTTTAAACAATAACTTTTATTACGTGTTTACTCGAATAACAATACAATAAGAGACCAGTAATTATGAAGCGACTGAAAAATACGTTACAAGATTGAAAAATAGTGCTGTATGATTATTTACTAAATTAAATAAACAAAACACTCACTTGAATATTTGTAAACTTTTACATTCATGATAGTGTCAATTCAATGTCAATAATAAAATCAATTACAAACTCTGTTAGTATAAAAAATCACTGTAAGATCGCTGACAGTACTATGTAACGGAAAGATTATCAGAATGTATTATTTAGCGACGGTAAACTGAACACAAAAATAAGCCTACACCCTTCATGCAATAAATATACACAAATATTTTCGACACTAGTAAATATTTGTACAGACTTTTGTCATGCACTGAATGTTTGTATACAATTATTTCATGTATAGTACAAGGTTATGTTTATGCACAGTTTATACAGCATCTATTTCTCTTGCAAGTTATGAATTGAACAAAAAAATTATACACAATTTTTCAACACTAATGCATTTAGAGTTTACTGAAATTAATATTGACTACGTCTGTTACTGAATTTTTTAATAAAAACCTTCAATATATGCCAACAAAATCAAAATAAAATACACGTGCACAGTATTGCTACTGTGTAAGCTGTGAAATAAGTCGTACAACAGCTAACTCGAAGTCCGTTATACATCGCATCAATGCTACCAACTCTACCAACTACATCAAAGCGCCAAATTAAAAAAAAAAAAAAAAATTTCTTCAGTAGACAAACTTTGTAGTCCTGCTGACCAGAACCTACATTTTTTTTTATAATATTTAAATACATTTTTTAGAATAATATATTTAATATCATGTAAAAATAATGTTATACTCAAGATAATTCCAGGAGACGAAGTTGATACTGTCCACTCTGAACACCAGGTACCCCGGAGTCCGTCGCCGTTGCGATATTCGTGTTCAGTGACCCCGAAAACCCCCGAGTAAACAGTTTCGACTAATTACTGTCCACCCTGGGCACCAGGTACCTCGGAGACCGCTGCCGTCATGATATTCGTGTTCAGCGACCTCAAAAACCCCCGAGTAACTACTTTCGTCTAATTATATTTCAAATTTGCGTAAAACTCTAGGAGACAACGTTCATACTGTCCACCCTGGGCACCAGGTACCTCGGAGACCGCTGCTGTCATGATATTCGTGTTCAGCGACCCCGAAAACTCCCGAGTAACAAAAGTAAACTCATTTCCAGCAATAATTTCCGTGTTGACAATTTTTTATTTATTGCCTCTTCGAAATGCATTTGTAAAATGCATTTTTTTAATGCACAAATGCAATGTCAAAAAATTAATTAATTACTTGGGGTCACAAAGTTTCTGGACGCTCTCACGAATCGAATGCAAAAAACCGCATTACGATCCGTCTTACTGTCCAAAAAATCGATAGTGAGGCCGTTTTTAGTGCTTCATTTCCTCGACTAACAGCTACAATCATTCGACAATAGTTACATATAAATGTCCTTCATAAGCACTTTACCATCAGTGCACTAATGTGTACACTAATTAAAAATTATTCTACAACAGCGCAATTACTTAATGTTGTTACTTTTTTTACATAGTCCTTGATTTAACTAGAGAAATTATTCAACTTATTTATGTATCTATGCATGTTTTTTAAAAGCTTTTAGAATTTTTTTTATTGACTAATTAGAGAATTAAATATACGTTAATAGTTTATTAGAATATAATGTTTCAAGGGAATATAAAACAATAAATAAATATAAAAGGTACAGCAATGATTTGTATTTATAGTTGTAACGATGTGCGTTTTCTGCACCTCCGTGAGAAAAGTAGCAACGCGATTAGCTGATTTAACAAACTATGTGGCGGAGGGTGACACGCGAGACCTCGACACTGAGCTTTTGTCGAGGTACACCAACACACTCACGAGGCGAGCAGAAGACAGTAATCGGCAGCACTCGCACCGCCCCGGGAGTCAGCATCGACGGCGAGAAGCAGCAACGGAGAGAGAGAGACGGGTCGGGATGAGGCGTGATGAACGCCGAGCCACCGGTTCGCACGGTCGCACACGACGCACACGGTAATTAGCACTGTGCGCCGAATGCGAGCGTGCCCACGTATGCTCGGCCGCCATGATGCTCCACAGCAGCAGCCGAGGAGTCATGCCAGCCACCGCCGCACACCCACGCGCCACCCACTACACTACGCGAGCATCACGACACCGGCACTAACACACGAGCCGCGAAAGCTCGTGCAGGCTGCTCGACGGCCACGAGGCCGGCAACGACGCGAAATAGAGAGAGACGGCGTACGCGACGACGCACCGATGCTACGCGGACTGAGCAAGGGGGAGAGGCGACCGCGTCAGTCTACGCACTGCGGAGCGAGAGAGAGTGAGAGAGAGAGTGCGCTGCGGCGCACCAGTATGACTGAGGGAAATAGCGTGCGCAGCGGCACACAATTTATAAGAGGGAGAGAGTGAGCGCGAGCCGCGACGCATGAGAGCAAGAGAGAGCGAGAATCCGGCTTGGTAGCCTGCGAGCTGCACACGGCCGAGAGTATCGGGGGGAGAGAGATACTGCGCAGCGGCGCACAGGTGTATGAGAGCGAGAGAGAGAGAGCCCGGCTCGGTAGCCTGCGAGCTGCACACGGCCGAGAGTATCGGGTGGAGAGAGATACTGCGCAGTGGCGCACAGGTGTATGAGAGCGAGAGAGAGAGAGAGAGCAAGAGCCCGGCTCGGTAGCCTGCGAGCTGCACATGGCCGAGAGTATCGGGGGAGAGAGATACTGCGCAGCGGCGCACATGTAGGAGGGAGAGAGAGAATTGCCGATAAGAGCACGACCGCCGCATCAAAGCGTGGAGGCACGCCGCCGCATAAAGGCGCGCCGCCACTAAGCGGAGAGAATTAAGCCAGGTTATGCCGATTTAAAATCCGTGCGCAACAGGTGGCAGCAGGAATCGACCCGGCAATCGTGGCCGTCGCGCCTGGCCAATCACAGTCACCGTTCGAGTAATTAGAGCCCTAATTGGGTTAAAGGAATAAGTTTCACCACAAAAGGAAAAAGAAAATCGCGACGCGCGCCGATACCTACTGCCAACCTGCCCACCGACCGATCTGATTTAATGAGAGTGAGAGAGAAAGAGAGAGACGCCACCGAGGAAGAAGACGGAAGCGAGCAGGTACCGCTTCCTTCTTCTTCTTCACTCAGTCCTGGATTGTCGCCTAATGCACATCGCAATTGTAGTTACGTGAGGATTCTTTTTGTATAGTAGTATTGGAGAGAGTGTACGAAGTCGTTTGGAAAGAGAGAGAGAGAGTTGTAGGCGTACGGGAAGTCGGCGAGAAGTTGGTGGTTTTGCAGAGAGTCGGCAGAGTTTTTGTTGAGAGAAAGAGACAGAGAGAGATTAGGCGAGCTTCCGAGGAAAAGGGGATCGCTGTCCACCGCCAACTTGCGCCTCACTCCATAAACCACCGTAGAGAGAGAAAGAGAGGGAGAAAGTTAGTTAGAGAGAGAGTTGGAGGTCCGTACCAGCGACAGGCATTCAACGGTAAGAAACTGGTTTACTGTCGTCGGGAGGCAACTTTGTTTCTGCCCCCGACCCTCAATTTTGTCTATTTTCTTTTTGCAGTGCGAGCGATAACTCCCAGCGGGGGCAGGAATTAGAAACGGTTCTATCTCGCGTGTGCGTGAATACCTGGCGTGCGAGGCTGCGAGCGGCCGCCGGAGAAAAGATTTACGAAGGCTATTAAAGATCATAATCGCTAGCTGCCTTGTTGTTACTTATTTTAAGTGTTGTGTTCTGTGTCGTCACCCGCGCATCGGCTTAGTCACCGAGGGTATCGGCCGCCCCAGGCCGTCGCAACGCCCCCCACACCCAGAGGAAGGAGAGTCCATAGCCAGGCAGAGGAGGAAGAGCAGAGAACGCGTCGTAACCGTGGTCTGGCGCCCTTCAATAAAAATTCTGACCGCGCTCGCGCAGTATCGTGTTAGAGAAAGGGAGGAGTTGTGGGAAATTTGTCGTGGGCGCGAGAGTTTATCGCGCATTTCAAGCCCTCAGGGCGAGCCATAACGTTGTTAAGGGGGGTGGAGAAATTGCAGCGTTACAAATGGCGCCAGCAACGTGGGGCCGACACCGACATTAGGGAAAATTACGCGAATCGACAAGCCGAGACACGCGAGAGAGAGAACAAATTGTGAGTCGAGCTGATTCGCACCAAGATATACTAGTATTATTTATCTTTTTCTTTTACATTTATCTAAAAGTTCAATTGTGTGTGTGTGGACGAGAGAGAGAGGGGAGGAGAGCGAGCCCGAGTGCACGCCGTGAACAGTGCGCTACTGCCAGCGACCATTTTGAGCAGCGGCTTCAACTCAGGCGATAGTCAGGTTGCGATTCGGCCGCCGTGAAAGTGACTTCTTTTTGCGAAATTTCGATAGTGCTCTGCAAAGGACGGCGTGTCTCACTGCCACCGCCCTCGTACGCCCAGAAAATTTGCCAAATTACAACAAAAGTTCAAATAATTTTCTTGTCGCGCCACCATTTCGGAGTGACCGAGGTCTGCAGTAACCGAATCCATACATCTTGTTGCGGAGCGAGGTTTTTGACCATTTTAGGTGGAAAAAGGAAGGTATTCTCCAGATTTAATTTATTTTTACATATATTGAAAAAGTTATAAAATATTATATATCCCACCAAGAATAAAATAAAATCCCCCACCGCCAGTGAGACACGACCGACCGCGTGGAGATATACCCGAAGGGCCCTCACGCTGGCGTATTGCGTGGAATAACCCGAAAAGTTTTAGTGTTTTTTTATTGCATTCACCTCTTAATTAGATTTGTTTTTTTTTTGGAAATCGCGCCACCGAGGAGGAAGTAGGAGTGAAATTTAATTGCTATATTCACTCCGTTCGCGGACCCTTCGAGCGATATTCAAGGCGCTTTTGAGGCTGCCCGCATGTACCTGGGGTTTTCAAACACCACCGCCCATCTCCACGTTGGGCATAATTATTGTAGTGCGAAGTATCGGCGCCAGCGAATTCAACCGCTGAGAGAGGATGAAGAGGATCAACATGGACATTGCTAATCATCAAACCACCATGAAGAAGTTTCTGAAGATCCGGGAGGTGAGGGCCATAAATTTGGAAGTTATGCGCCAGTCACCCCAGCAATTGAAAGCAACATTGAAGGACAAGCAGCTGAGCACTCGAGGTAACATCGGCGAACGCCAAGACAGATTGCTGCGAGCAAGTCTGAGGGAAGCCGGCCTCCCGCTGAAGGACGTTCCATGGTACGAGGAGGATGAACAGAAAGGAGCACCCTACGGCCGGGAGTCAACAAGTGAGGAGGAGCTGGTAGCACAGCCGAAAACTAAACGAGGGCAGAAGCCAAAACCGAACCAGAAGGGGACGGGGGAGAGTACCACCACCGGCGATGATGAGAGACTACGCTCACGCTTAACGGAGATGCAAATCCAGGAGATCGTAGGAGCAGTTGAACCGGTGACATCGACCTCTGGACTGGCGACGCGAGGAACGCCTACCGTCAGTTACACCTCAGCCGCCTTGCCCGTGACGAATTCTGCCACGGCCAGCGAAATGACCACCGCAACGAATCTACCGATGTCTGTCGCGACTCTGTCGAGACAGGAGGAGCACCGAACCGTGTCAGGCCTGCCTTAATACCTCGATGTCGCCCCAGAGCAGAGAAATTACTGGACCGGAAAGGCACGAAGCTGGCAGATGAGCACGTTGGGGGTACAGTATGTGAGAACGATCACGACACCACAGAGAGACCAGGCCACCAGAATCAGCCCCGGACATGGAGATTCTTCGACGCAACCGACGCCGCAGCGACGTCAACCGGCAACCTCAACCGTCACGCTCGCAACACTGCAAAGGACAACGCCACAGCCAGCAGCACCCCCGACTCGACCGTCCACCTCGATTAACGCAAATCTGTATGCCGACGGGTGGAACAACGGCGAAGGGGCGACGAGCGACGATACCGAGGTAGACTCGTACACGAGCGCGAAGTTGACGCAAGTCGCAGCACTACTGGCAATGAAGAAAGCCCAAGCAAGACGCCGAGTGCGGAGGGGAGACGCAGCACCACCGGAAGCCGGATCCAAGCCACGTGTGACGCCCCGGCGAGAAAACATTACGCCGCCTAGGCGACAGATACAAGCAGGATTTGACATAAGGCATACAGTCATAATAGAGAGGAATATAAATCCAAAATGAAACTTCTACTTAGTGATACTAAGACTTACAAAATTATAAAAAGAAATCCTTTAAAATCCTTACAGTCCAAAGTTCACAATATTTTATCTCAACTTAACAATAATAATTTTCTAGATTTCAAATATAACAATGACAGTTTAACTCAGACCAATACTGTCCTTCCAAAAGCATATGCACTACCGAAAATACATAAAGTAGATACTCCACTTAGACCTATCATCTCTACTATTAATAGTCCTACTAACTTTTTATCTAAAATTATTGATAGAGATCTCAAAAAATGTATCAAAAAACCCTCTTCACATATCAACAATAGTTTTGAACTTAAAGAAAAATTAGATTCTCTCACAATTCCTTCAGACTACAGTTTGATCTCCCTAGACGTTTCTTCTTTATTTACTAATATCCCAACTGAGTTGGTTATTAACAGTTTTGATAAACGTTTCCATCAAATTCATTTGAATTCTAAGATCCCCTTCACCGATATTATTGATACAATTAACTTTCTGTTTAAGCATACTTTCTTTCAATTCGATAATGTTATCTATCAACAAATCTTTGGCACACCAATGGGCTCTCCAATTTCCCCTCTCTTTGCAGATTTAGTTATGGAGGACTTAGAGACTGAATGTCTTAAGGTCCTTGCTGAAAAATACAACTGCACACCACTTTTTTACTATAGATATGTAGACGATACTATTTTATGTATTAAAAAAGAACATTTGAATTTAGTCTTAGAAGTTTTCAATAGTTATAATAGCCATTTACAATTTACTCATGAAACAGAAATTAACAATAGCATTTCCTTCCTAGATTTATCGTTGTCAATTGATAATAACAAAATTATAACTAATTGGTACCAGAAACTGTTCTGGTAGAATTTTAAATTATAACTCGAATCACACTACACAGTTGAAACGTAATATTGTTTATAATTTAATTGATAGAGCCTTGTTATTGTCTCATGCCTCTTTTCACAATACGAATTTTAAAATTGTCAAAAATATTTTGATAGAGAATGATTATCCAGAGAGCTTTATACATTCATGTATGGCGGAACGCATTCGCAAACTTAAGTATAAAACTCGTTGTCCACAGAATAACAATAGTGTCTTGCCAAACCTTTCAATTTCACTTCCGTTTCACGAACAATTTTTCTATTCTTGTCAATTTGCTCTTCGCAAGTTCAATATTCGTTGTGTTCCATTGATGAGTCGAAAACTCAACAACATTGTAAAACTAGGGAAGAACAAACCAGAAAAATGGATGGAAACAAATATTGTGTATAAATTTCAATGTGATAGTTGTCCAGCGACGTATATTGGCCAAACTAAAAGAAATTTAAAGAAAAGAATAGACGAGCATAAAAAGACATCTTTAGAAAAATTGCTTCCTATTCCAGAACATTTAAATGAAAATCCTTCGCATAATTTTGACTTTGATAATGTACAGATTTTAGATAGGGAGATCAATAAACACAAAAGATTAGTTTCTGAAATGATTCATATCAATACACATAGTCACACCATTAATAGGCAAGAAGATACGCAATTTTTAAGTAAACAATATCAGAATTTATAGATTCCTTACGGACAGATAATTATTTACAAACTTTTTATTCATAATATTCAAATTCTCAATTACTTAAAATTTTTTTTTTTTTTTTTTTTTTTTTTTTTTAATTAATTTTCTCAGGTTAATAATCTTTATCATATTTATTTAAAATTCCTGTCAAATTTACTTATAAAAATCAGTATCTACTTATTCTATGTAATTTTGTTTAATTATCATTTGTTGATGTACCGTTTTAATGTTATTTAAATATGTAAAAAAATTTTCATTTGCCTAGATATTCATACGCGTGGTAATTACAGTTTTCTTGGTTACCCGTTTTCTATTATACTTGTAACTCTCGATACAGTATGACTTGTGTATACAGTATGACCTGATAATATTGTCTCACTATGTATATATATTAAGTATGGATCGCCATGTTTTGACGAGAGAATCTTATTCTCTGAATTTATTTGACCACTATGTGATCGACTAATTTTTATTAGTTTATGTTTATGGTATGTTAGTAATATAACACCTTTTTGCAATCATTGTTAACTTTTATCTAATTGTTTATATATATATTTGTATTTTTCAAATTTAATAAAGATCTGAAGAGGCTGAGAACCATATCAGCGAAACGTTATCTAATTTATATGAAGATGTTTTAATTCTTAGTAATTTTTGGGTTAACTCTGTCAACTTTGAAAAATTTTCCTTTATTATTTACTTTTATATGTTTGACTGAGTATTTTTGTATTATTTTATATATAAACTAAGTTTCGTCTGACAATAAGTACAGTACGCATTAATTAACAACCGTTCGGGTGTGGGATGAAAAGTTATAGGGTACAGCATTTGTGAAATTAGCTTTAAGGGACGCTTGCCTCGAAATCTTGGGGCTGTAAAACACATGGCCCGTAACTAAATATAGATACGATGCTTTCCCACGCAGAGACGCGTTTTTCCGAATTTTGAATATACGACTTATATTATACACTGAAAATATTATTTTATATTATTAGACAATATCTCTCAAACCGTTAAAGATAAAATTGTTTTAACAACTTGTGCACGAATGAACGTGTACGAGTTATTTATATTGTTTAAGTTTGTCAACGAGAAGAAATGAATAAGTGTGACTCTTGGAGTCTCTGCTCCAACCCACTCGAGAGTAGAGATGGAGCAAAAAGAAAGGTTGAACGTGAAAGCACGTTCTAATAAATATGTAAGTAAAGGCAATAATATGTCTTAGTCGCAACTAAGACAAGGGTAGGCAAATGTACGCAACAAGTATAGGCAAAAGTATAGGCAATGTCTGTATATAGCGGTTAGAGGGGTATGGGTAATATTGGTAAGAATGAATGCGAGGAGTAGGTCTCTACTTAAGCACGCGGGTGATGTTTTTTCGTTGAAGGTTGCGCTTGGCGCTTGCCATCTGGCGGACACTTCGGGTACTACAATCCCGAACACAACTACAAATATTAAATATAGCAGTAAGAAAACTAAGAAAAATAAGAAATTCTATATTTCTATGTTTCATTGCAATCTACAGCTTTTGTTTATTTCCGCGTTAATAATATAAAGATTTAATAACCAATTAATAAATGAAGCTAATGGCTATTACGGGCAATCGATAAAGGATAAGGAAGGTGCCTAACTTATCAATCATCGATTTTATTCTTTTTACATGTGTATACTTACACATCTCTAATTATTCTAAGCTATTAGAGTAAAGCAGTCAAGGATATTAATGCACAATTATTTTAATAATTATAAAGTGCAGTCAAGAATTTTTAAAGGATGAGGAAAGGAAAGGTAAACGTATAGGATGAAAAAATGAGAACGAAAAAAATAACGGCCCACTTCTTAGTCGACCTTAATTTTGAATTTTAAATATCATTTATTAGCATTCATTTTGTACACTGATAGATTACAAACAATTAAGTATGAAAAAAATGTAATTATTAATCATTAGCTCATCACTATTATTTTAGGTTAGGTTTTTAATTAATATTAATTGTGTTATCTAATTCAGCGCTCTGTATTCTATGAAAAATGACTTTAAACATTTGATATATAGTGTTAAGTCGTATACTCCAATCAACTAAAGAAGTTTTTTTAGAAAATTGACACTTTAACACCGTGTTTTCGAGGTTATAATGTTATAATATCATTTTCCCTATAGTTTTCCTATATTCGGCAATTCCTAATCTTGAAGCTCCAGCAAGATTCATTGAGTATGGATATTCCTATCGCAAGTTATACGATTTTGAAAAAGAAAAAGTCGGTTTTGCCCACTGTGCGCCATCGCGCAGGAGCAGTACGCCGACCACCGCCACCATCGCCTCTACGTCGCGCGCACCCCCACCGCGGGAGCCCCTGTCGGCGAAACTGACAGGGGTCATCTTCGGGGACCTTCGGCCCATCGCCACCGACCCCGCCCGGGATCCGCCCCCGGGGCACTGCTTCAACTGCTGGCAACAGGGCCACAGTCGTCGCCAATTCCCCGGCCCCCTACGCCGCGGGTTCTGCATGAACTGCGGCCACCGGGGAGAGGAAATTGGACAGTGCCCCCGGTGTGGAGACCGGTACAGGGCTCGCCAACGGGAGTGGGAGGAGCGGAACAACAGAAGAGAGGGAGAGGGCGGAGGAGAGATCCAGCCGGGGCGCAGCCGACCTAGGGAGAGAGAGGGGAGTACTCACCGCCCCCGCGAGCCATCACGAAGGGCCCCACCAAGGCCGCCAACACCCGCCGGTGAGGCCCCGGAGCCGCTACGTTGCCTGGCGCAGCTACTAAGGGACACCCGTGACCTAGAGCCCGGGATGAGGCACCGGATCCTCGCAGCGGCTCTCGGGGAGGAACCGGACGTCGCCCGCGACGCGCAGTCACCGCAAGCACGGCGACGTTGAGCCGCGCGACCGCCACCACCGTAGAGAGAGAGAGTAGAGCAACCACCCCACCGAGAGAGCGAGAGGAGAAGCCACCGTTAGAGAGGACGAGAAGAGAGCCACCAACGAGCGAGAAAGAGGGAAATACCCCAACCAGGGAGTACGACAGCATACCGCCCTTAAACATCGCGCCTCGGGAAAAGTAGTAAGTATCCCACCCGAAGCACCTATATGACGACGTATGAGTGAGATTCTTGCAGGTTCCAGTCGAGGGAGTGGCCATGCAGCACAGCGCAACCAATAACACATTTCTCTATTATTTTCAGGTATGGAGGGGTGAGTCGACTCGACCAAACTGCGGATGTCCATGTAGACCGGCTAAGCCAAATTAGGTTAAGGATTCCCATGTCTGCTCATAGTAAGGTGTTGGGGGGGAGGTAACCGCCCATCCGCCACCGAGTTAGTATGGTTAGTAAACCGGCAGCAACACGAGGTGTTTCCGGTTTAGGGAGGGGGTGTAACGATGTGCGTTTTCTGCACCTCTGTGAGAAAAGTAGCAACGCAATTAGCTGATTTAACAAACCATGTGGCGGAGGGTGACACGCGAGACCTCGACACTGAGCTATGTGTACACGGTTGTACACATAGCTAATCTCGGGGTTTTGATTTTGTCGAGGTACACCAACACACTCACGAGGCGAGCAGAAGACAGTAATCGGCAGCACTCGCAGCGCCCCGGGAGTCAGCATCGACGGCGAGAAGCAGCAATGGAGAGAGAGAGACGGGTCGGGATGAGGCGTGATGAACGCCGAGCCACCTGTTCGCGCGGTCACACACACGGTAATTAGCACTGTGCGCCGAATGCGAGCGTGCCCACGTGTGCTCGGCCGCCATGATGCTCCACAGCAGCAGCCGAGGAGTCATGCCAGCCACCGCCGCACACCCACGCGCCACCCACTACACTACGCGAACATCACGACACCGGCACTAACACACATGAGCCGCGGAAGCTCGTGCAGGCTGCTCGACGGCCATGAAGCCGGCAACGACGCGAAATAGAGAGAGACGGCGTACCCGACGACGCACCGATGCTGCGCGAGCTGAACAAGGGGGAGAGGTGACCGCGGCAGTCTACGCACTGCGGAGCGAGAGAGAGTGAGATAGAGTGCGCAGCGGCGCACCAGTATGATTGAGGGAAATAGCATGCGCAGCGGCACACAATGTATAAGAGGGAGAGAGCGAGCGCGAGCCGCGACGCATGAGAGCGAGAGAGAGCGAGAATCCAGCTCGGTAGCCTGCGAGCTGCACACGGCCGAGAGTATCGGGGGGAGAGAGATACTGCGCAGTGGCGCACAGGTGTATGAGAGCGAGAGAGAGAGCGAGAGCCCGGCTCGGTAGCCTGCGAGCTGCACACGGCCGAGAATATCGGGGGGAGAGAGATACTGCGCAGCGGCGCACGTGTAGGAGGGAGAGAGAGAATTGCCGATAAGAGCACGACCGCCGCCTCAAAGCGTGGAGGCGCGCCGCCACTAAGCGGAGAGAATTAAGCCAGGTTATGCCGATTTAAAATCCACGCGCAACAGGTGGCAGCAAGAATCGACCCGGCAATCGTGGCCGTCGCGCCTGGCCAGTCACAGTCACCGTACGAGTAATTAGAGCCCTAATTGGGTTAAAGGAGTAAGTTTTACCACAAAAGGAAAAAGAAAATCGCGACGCGCGCCGATACCTGCTGCCAACCTGCCCACCGACCGATCTGATTTAATGAGAGTGAGAGAGAAAGAGAGAGACGCCACCGAGGAAGAAGACGGAAGCGAGCAGGTACCGCTTCCTTCTTCTTCACTCAGCCCTGGATTGTCGCCTAGTGCACATCGCAGTAGTAGTTTCGTGAGGATTCTTTTCGTATAGTAGTATTGGAGAGAGTGTGCGAAGTCGTTTGGAAAGAGAGAGAGAGAGAGAGTTGTAGGCGTACGGAAAGTCGGCGAGAAGTTGGTGGTTTTGGAGAGAGTCGGGAGAGTTTTTGTTGAGAGAAAGAGAGAGAGATTAGGCGAGCTCCCGAGGAAAAGGGGATCGCTGTCCACCGCCAACTTGCGCCTCACGCCATAAACCACCGTAGAGAGAGAGAGAGAGAGGGAGAGAATTAGTGAGAGAGAGAGAGTTGGAAGTACGTACGAGCGACAGGTGTTCAACGGTAAGAAACTGGTTTACTGTCGTCGGGAGGCAACTTTGTGTCTGCCCCCCGACCCTCAATTTTGTCTATTTTCTTTGTGCAGTGCGAGCGATAACTCCCAGCGGGGGGAGGAATTAGAAACGGTTCTCTCTCGCGTGTGCGTGAATACCCGGCGTGCGAGGCTGCGAGCGGCCATTTTGTCAACCGCGTTCCGCCAAAAGTAACCGCGTGTAACGTCCACCGCCGGAGAAATGATTTACGAAGGCTATTAAAGATCATAGTCGCTAGCTGCCTTGTTGTTACTTATTTTAAGTGTTGTCGTCACCCGCGTATTTCCCTTAGTCACCGAGGGTATCGGCCGCCCCAGGCCTTCGCAACGCAGCCAATACCCAGAGGAAGGAGAGTCCATAGCCAGGCAGAGGAGGAAGAGCAGAGAACGCGTCGTAACCGTGGTCTGGCGCCCTTCAATAAAAATTCTGACCGCGCTCGCGCAGTATCGTGTTAGAGAGAGGGAGGAGTCGTGGGGAATTTATCGTGGGCGCGAGAGTTTATCGCGCATTTCAAGCCCTCATGGCGAGTCATAACGTTGTTAAGGGGAGTGGAGAAATTGCAGCGTTACATAGTACTTTATTATTTTTAAATATACAATAGAAAAATAAATGTTATCACAAATCATAAAGAATAATAAAAACCGCTGCCAATTCATTGGCCCGTTGCTTCCTCAAACTTAATTTTGTGATTCCTTTAATTAATTTTCAATAACAAAATTTATAATTTTTGCAACAAATTATGCCATAATTATAATTTAATTTATTTTGAAGATTAAAATGTATTAATTTTCAAATTTATTCATTTATTTATTTATTTATATCAACCGGCAGGAATGTTCCAGGTTTAGCATAATATATACATATATTCATATATAACATCACTAGTATTCTCGAAGCGCTCGGTGAGCGCTGTGATTACTACACCACTTTTGTTTTTGTGACCTAGCAACCCGTTACACCCACCAACCAAACCACTAATAAATTGATATCATAACTCATCCATCATTTATTGAAGATGGGAGATAGGATTAATGAGTTATAAGCTTTTTTGAAAAAAAAACACGTTTTTGTTTTTGTTCATAACAAAAGAATTGTGATAGCTAGACATAAATTTTTTTCCAAATATAGATATTTTAATTCTCTTTCGAATGCTACCAATCCAATCCAGATACATAGAGCCGTTCTCGAGAAATTACGATTTGAAAAAAAGGTTAAAAAACTTTAACTTCAAATATCTCTGAAATTTCTAGACCAATCATTTTGCCCAAAGAACTCGACCGAGAACTATACAAAATCTACCTCTACAAGGAATTTTAAAGCGATTAAGTCAATTTTACTTCCGTAATCGTTGGACATAGAAAACTCGTTTTTTTCATTTTTCAATTTTTTTCTGAAAAACTAACCAAAAGAATGGATTCAAATTTTTAGAGATTATAGCTATTTATATTCTGCATTATCGTGATTTTTCTCAAAAAAATTGACTGTTTAGTTTCGGAGTTATAAGCTTTTTAAAAAAAAAAACAAGTTTTTTCAATAACAAGAGAAGCGGGATAGCTAGAGTAATTTTTTTTTGGAAATTATAGGTTTTTTTACGCTCTTTCGAATGCTGCCCATCAGATTTAAACATCTCAACTCTATCATCGAAAAAAAGCTAAAAACAATTTTGAGAAAATCGAAAATTTGAAATAAAACAAAAACGAATCGGCCCAATCAAAAAACGGATTTGTGACTCGCCATCACACAAAGAAAAACAAAAAGATTGAGACCTGTCCGGTTAAAATGGATCGAGTAGAAGCTGACATCCAGGCGTAGACACACACACACACACACACACACACAAACACACACACACACACACGCACGCAGACACACACACAGACACAGACACAGACACACACACACACACACACACACACACACACACACACACACACACACACACACACACACACACACACACACACACACACACACACACACACACACACACACACACACACACACATCCATACAGACATTTTTCAAAAACCATGTATTTTGATTCCTAACACCTCGGAACACAATTATAACATATTTTTACAACAACTCAAAAATTTACTATCACAAAGCTTCCTCTAGGAGGAAGCAAAAGTTGCTGCTCTGTATTTGGTGGGACGAATGGGACTTACTATATTACGAGCTTCTGAAATCCGGAGAAACTGTTACTGGTGAACGATACTCTTCTCAATTAAACCGTTTAACGGAAAAAGTCCAAGAAAGGAGGCCTTTTCTGGGCATGGGCGAAGACCAGTAATTTTGCAGTATGATAACGCTAGGCCACACAAAAGTTCCACGGTCTGTCAAACCATAAAAGAATTACAATGGGAAATTTGACCGCATCCGGCGTATTCTCCTGACATTGCACCATGCGATTGCTACCTTTTTTGCTCATTACAAAACAGCTTAGTAAAGTAGCATTTTCAGAATGAAGATGAAGTACGAAAAATGGTTGATGATTTCATAAACTCAAAAGATGAAGCCTTTTTTCGCCACGGAGTACATCAGCTGCCTAGGCGTTGGCAAAGGGTAGTAGAAGCCGACGATGCCTATATTGATTAAACTTTGTGTTTTGTTTGAGTTTTTTAAATAAAAAAAAAGTTGCTGAAAATGGGTAGAATTTATTTGTACCCCTAATGTATATTTATGCCATATTGGATCTGCCATTCTGAATTCGAAAAGTCTAATAGCAAGATCGTGATCAGCGGCCTCGAAAATCCATGAATTCTAATTTTGAGCCAAATCTAAGCTTTTTTGAACGTTTAACCGCCATATTGGATTTGCCATTTTGAATTTCGAAACTCCAACAGCAAAGTCGTGATTGGCGACTTCAAAACCTCTGTGTTACAATTTTGAGAAAAGCCTAAGCTTTTTTCGAATTTTTAACCACCATATTGGATCCACCATTTAGAATTTTGAAAGTCTGATCGCAAAATCGTGACCAGCGAACTCAAAAATTCCTGAATAAGAACATTAAGCAAAATCTAAGCTTCCTTCAAACTTTTGACAGCCATATTGGATCCGCCATTTTTAATTTTGAAAATCGAATAGCAAAATTTTGATCAGCGTCCTCAAAAACACCTGTAAACCAATTTTCAGCCAACTCTAAGCCCTTTTTCAATTTTCAATCGCCATATTGGATCCGCCATTTTGAATTTTGAAAGTCATCGAAAAAAAGCCAAAAACAATTTTGAGAAAATCGAAAATTCAAAATAAAACAAAAACGAATCGGCCCAATCAAAAAACGGATTTTTGACTCGCCATCACACAAAGAAAAACAAAACGATTGAGACCTGTCCGGTTAAAATCGATCGAGTAGAAGCTGACATCCAGGCATACACACACACACACACACACACACACACACACACACACACATGCACGCACGCACGCACGCACGCACGCACGCACGCACGCACGCACGCACGCACACACACACCTCCATACAGACATTTTTCAAAAATCATGTATTTTGGTTCCTAACACCTCGAATATCAATTAGAACATGTTTTTACAACAACTGAAAAAATTACTATCACAAAGCTTCCTCTAGGAGGAAGTATAACATATGGCACAAAGTTTTTTTATATTTAACATACTATTTACATTCTAATCTATTTGGATTTTTAACATGGTGTTTCATAACTTATACCGTCATCTGTATCGTTCGATGATTCACTAAATCTAAAGTCTAATTCACTTGATTTGGTCTCCTCTGGACTTTCTATTTTGTTTTCTTCAAGTTTTACAACCTTATCGCAGTTTGAACATTCGCCATTACAATTCATACAAAAGTCGGAGCAATTGAAGGGGGCTAGACACGTTTATTTCTGAAATAAAAAAATTTTGTATTTCTATATATAAATGTGAGCCAATTATTTCCCACTTTTTACATATAAAAGGGGGTATATTTACCTTTCCTTAGACCTGTGTTTGAGCCTTTATATGGTCCAGAACCATAGTTATCGATGAAACAAGTTTTTTCACTGACCGTAAGCTTTTAAATGTTCCCGCGGAAGGATTGACTCTAGATTTAAACTAAGTACTTCTAAATGGTATAGTTTTCTTAAGAGTGCTAGGATTTTTGATTCAAAGAAAAAAAAATTTTTTATCCTCTTTTTTTATGATATTTTTCTTAATTGTTTAAACTTTTCCAACATTTTTTTAATGTAAAAATTTTTTCTGACATTCAATTTTAAAACCATACACTGATAAGAAAACTATACCATTTAGAAATACTCACAAGGAAAGTACCCGAACTGTCAAATTCAAAAAAATTCCAAACCCATATTAAAAAATAGACCTCTATGCGAGATTCACGAAACCATTTTTTTTATCGGCTGAGAAGCGCTTTATAAGGGTTAAAATCCCCCCCAAAGTTTACCCCCAAGAAACGTTTTTTTTATATATCTCGGCTTCTACTTAACTTTTTTTAACGAAATAAAATGGAAAGAGTTTCTTATTAAAAAGTCAAGAAATCCGTGGTAGTATGAACATTAAGGGTTGCATCCCTTATTTTTTAGAGGGTGAAATTGTGTTTTTTTAAGAATAATTTTTGTTGTGAGAATTCATAAAATAATTAAAAATAGGTCAAAACATTATTTTTGCCAACTACAATAAATAACAGTTGGTGTGTTCTTGAAGTCGTTAATCGGAATCCACAGTTAGATCCACAATAAAAATTTGAAAATAGTGAATTCAATATGGCGAAAAATTTTTTAGAAATATTTTAAATTCCACGAAAAATAGTATGTAGACCCCCTAGCGGAAATTATATTATGTAAATAAGTGTATAATAATGTAACAATGTTTTGTTATGTTATTCTATTATTTATTATTTTTTTATCATACACTTGTTTGTCGTACGATAAACAAGTGTATGATAATGTAGTTGTTTGTAAAAAAGTGTAAGAAAACGTAACAAATTGTACTTTTCTACTGGATTTCGGACGCTTTTACATTTTACCACAGTTATACCATTTTTTAATAATTTCTTACTTTTCCTTACATTTGTCTACGTTTTATTACTTTTTAATTTGTACTCTTAATTCAAATTTTATAGGCATTCTTACACTTTCGTACATCTTTTTACATTTTATTATATATTTGTACTTTTAATTTTTACGTTTATATACAAATTTTGATACACATTTTACATCGTATCACATATTTGTACACTTTTTTCAAATAGTTCATAATTATACTTTTATAATAATTTATAATTGTACTTTTATTTAAATAAAGCTATAAATAAAATATTTTCAAAGATGTAAAGAAAAAATACTAAAACGTAATAAAATGTAAATTATTATGTATTAGAAATATAATTAATATATGTTACAAAATGTAGTTACTGTATAAAAGTTTAAATTTTTACAAATTGTTACAGATTTTTACAATTTATTATCTTTTAATACAAATTCTTATACAATTCTACCAATTTCTAAGCAGCACAACGACCAATTTTAAATCCTACGGGTCAGCCAACAGCAGACGGCAAGCTAGCTAATTATTCTGATGATCATGGATTATATGTTTTACAATAATGATATTCATGAAAAAAATGTTGTAAACATAGCGATTTTTTGCACCATGAACATGTTATAATCGCTCGTTTACCACAAATATCGCATGTAATAAAATTAGAATTGAAGCAAAATTTTTTTGGGTTTTCAAATTTTTCTGGCCTTTCATCAATGTAACCGGCGGCGTACCAAGCATATTTAAATAAATTTTGAAACCTGGGACTTGATAATTGATTATGTTCTAATGAATGCATTTTGATTATATTATTTCTATCGTGTAAGTTGAGATCCTCATTTGTTAGAAATATCATATCCGAAAACGTTCGAACGAAGTTCTACCACATTCGAAAACCGTAAATATCAAGCGGTTGAAGTTCACTTGTTGTTCTTTGTGGAATTTGTAGAATCGTTAAGGTTTTATGTTCCGGTTTTACTTTATAAATTATATCTAGGCAGTGACCTCTCCATGAATCAAGCAATAGGGTACTTGTTATGGTAGTTGATGGAAAATATACATCTTTCGCCCAAGTTTCAACATGTTCTTTAGTCAATTTACCTGATTTCGATGCCATTACATAAACATTTTCTGCTGCAAATAAATTTTTTCTGACTACAGTTCCAAACTCTCCCTTTGGTTCTTGCATGACTAAAAAGAAGGGTGATAGAAGTTTTCCTTCAGCAGATACAGTAGGTTGGATAGTATAAGAATGAGTTGTCGAATGCACTGATTGCACTATACTCTCTACACTTTTATCTCCTCTAAGATTGAGGGTTCGACCACTGTGTATTTCGTAATTAAAACCACTTTGGACGGAGTTATAAACACGTTTTGCATCATATTTTATGATTGCATTTTTTACTCTATTGCGAAATTCCTGTTTTTGTGCTGACCATTCTTCTGAATCATCTATAGATTTTTTAGTAATAAATTTTTTTATTTTTCGAGAAACGATATTAAATCGCCATTTAAATTCATTTAACCAGTGTCTAGAAGCTTTAAATTCATTGAAGTTTAACTCTAATGCTTTTTCTTTTGCCATACGTCTTACATCAATGTCATGAATGGGTATTCTATTCGATCTGGCTACGTTAAATTTTTGTAAACAATATTCCTCAATTTTTTTCAATTTATCGATCCTACTTCTTCCTATTGCCACTTGATCTCTCCATCTATACAGCTGACGTGCTGTTTTTAATTTTTTGAATCGATTTTGGACTGTTTCAAATTTTAACTTGTTTTTACTACTTAACCAATACTCCACAGCTTGCTTTTTGTAGTCAAAATTAATACTCTCTGATTCGGTCCTACATTGATTTTCAGTTTCGGGTGTTACCATATCTTCTGCATCGATATCTTCATGTAAATCATCTGCAGGTATGTCATTGTAAGGTTCATAGGTATCATCATAATATAGAAATTCTTCCGTTTCTTCGTAAATACTACGATCATTTATACTTGATATTATAATATTATACACTATATTAGCAACATTTCTTTCAGCGTCATTAACAGGTAATTTCTTTTCTTGATCTTGAAACATACTGTTTAAAATAAATAAAACATTCATCGCATTTTCCAAATTAATATTTATGGAAAATATTTTCTTTCTTCTTTTAGATACGTTGAGTCGCAGTGTAAACCTGTAAAAGTTTTAGTTATTATAGCCTTTTTATAGCCATAACAGTATAGGAATGTACAATAGTATGAATGTACAGTAAGTGTAAAAAGTATTCAAACATCCAAAACTTTTGAGGAAAACATTTTACTAAATTCCTTTGTAAGTGCATGGGAATTCGTTATTGTTTGTCAATGTTTTGTCTACAAGATACACTATTTTATTAGCATCAAATAGTTGCTAAACGTTATTATTATAAATAAAGTACTACTTCTATTCACTCGTATGAATATTTTTTTACACTTAACTTAACTGATTAAATCGTCAGTATGTCATATTTTATATATTAGAATAACAGTAATGTAACAGTAATTCTAAAAATTAAAATCAAAACATAATTTTTACTATCATAAAATAATTCAATGCATGTATTAAGAGTAAAGTTTCACTATCAAAATATTTACAATTGGTACAATAAAAATTCTATAATAGATTTTTACTGAATTTGACTTTCTTAACTTCGGCCACTTGTTCAAAATTTATTGTATATTTTGACGAGTTTTATATTTAAAAATGCTGCATTTTATTTAACTTTTCAATATTATATCTATTGTATCCTTCTATTAGAAATATTTTCAATAATTATGTAGAAGAAAGAAATTTCAATTATATGGTTACTTACGACTATTATTATTGTTGTTATCATTTAATTCAAATAGGATTTCGTACTCGTAAAATGTTTACTTGCCATTAAAAAATATGATGCAAGTACCTCCAGACACTTATATTTTCAATTAATACCCATAAAATAATGTTGACATTGAATATTAATTTAACACGAGCGTAGAAAAACGTTCAGTAACGTATATTTGTTTTCGACTGACCGATGTTTCACTTATTTATGAAAAAAAGAGGGGGAATCGGGAGATAAGCCATATCAATGCAAGTGTACGTAATCTTGTATATTGCGCAATAACCATGAATTGCTATAATTATCATTATATTAAAAATTTTGTTCATATCAATTTATATTAATAAATCATAAATAAACTTTTCTTATTAAAACCTATCATAATTTCAACAAGCATGAAAATCTCTCCTAGCTGAAATTATAGAATATGAAAGAAAATAAGAAAATACTTATAAAATGGAATAAATTGTCGAAAAATGTAAGAAATCATACGATACTGGACTTCGGGCATATTTAACAAGTTGTTAAAGTTTCTTACATTTTCTTTCAATTCCTTACGTTTTCTAAATATTTCCTTGTGTAGCTTATTTTTATGAAATTATAAGGAAGTATTTGTTAGAAAAATCTGTAAGAATTTGTAAAAATTTAAACTTTTATACAGTAACTTACATTTTGTAACATATATTAATTATATTTCTAATACATAATAATTTACATTTTATTACGTTTTAGTATTTTTTCTTTACATCTTCGAAAATATTCTATTTATAGCTTTATTTAAATAAAAGTACAATTATAAATTATTATAAAAGTATAATTATGAACTATTTGAAAAAAGTGTACAAATATGTGATACGATGTAAAATGTGTATCAAAATTTGTATATAAACGTAAAAAGATGTAATTAAAAGTACAAATATATAATAAAATGTAAAAAGATGTACGAAAGTGTAAGAATGCCTATAAAATTTGAATTAAGAGTACAAATTAAAAAGTAATAAAACGTAGACAAATGTAAGGAAAAGTAAGAAATTATTAAAAAATGGTATAAACTGTGGTAAAATGTAAAAGCGTCCGAAATCCAGTAGAAAAGTACAATTTGTTACGTTTTCTTACACTTTTTACAAACAACTACATTATCATACACTTGTTTATCGTACGATAAACAAGTGTATGATAAAAAAATAATAAATAATAGAATAACATAACAAAACATTGTTACATTATTATACACTTATTTACATAATATAATTTCCGCTAGGGGGTCTAGATACTATTTTTCGTGGAATTTAAAATATTTCTAAAAAATTTTTCGCCATATTGAATTCACTATTTTCAAATTTTTATTGTGGATCTAACTGTGGATTCCGATTAACGACTTCAAGAACCCATTTTAAGGAAAAAAATAATTGCCAAAAAAATATACCTAATTCATTTGTGTTAGGGGTGGTTTACCACCTCTTAAGCGGTTATTTCGCGAAGAATGCCCAAACACACCAACTGTTATTTATTGTAGTTGGCAAAAATAATGTTTTGACCTATTTTTAATTATTTTATGAATTCTCACAACAAAAATTATTCTTAAAAAAACACAATTTCACCCTCTAAAAAATAAGGGATGCAACCCTTAATGTTCATACTACCACGGATTTCTTGACTTTTTAATAAGAAACTCTTTCCATTTTATTTCGTTAAAAAAAGTTAAGTAGAAGCCGAGATATATCAGAAAAACGTTTCTTGGGGGTAAATTTTTTAGGGGTGATTTTAACCCTTATAAAGCGCTTCTCAGCCGATAAAAAAAATGGTTTCGTGAATCTCGCATAGAGGTCTACTTTTTAATATGGGTTTGGAATTTTTTTGAATTTGACAGTTCGGGTACTTTCCTTGTCAGTTTAAATCTGGAGTCAATCCATCCGCAGGAATATTTTAAAGCTTACGGTCAGTGAGCTTATTTTATTAAAAACAATATTGTGAGAAAATCAACTTTAAAGTTTTGATATCTCATAATGCATAAAAATATCCAAAACACGACTCCCTTTTAGTTGATATTGATATTTATGCATATACTGGTTATGAAAAACAATTTGGCATTGACTTTCTTGCGTAGAATTTTATTTTCCTTGGTATTTTTTGACCTAGAAAACAAAATCAACTTTTTGTCATTTTATAACATTTTGGCTGTACGTGCATCAATTTATTTATCTTAAATACTTATCGTTTTTTTCGCCTTAGGTTAAAAACTTTTTTAAGTCTTGTTGTTAATGTGTTGTCTTAACCTCATCTGTCAAATCCTGCATGGTCCCATGGTAGTCGCTTGATGATGTATTTTCTTTCAAAATCACTGAAACACGTATAATATATATTTTATTATTTTATTTAATTATTTCAAACAATATGTATATATACACACACACATACACACACATACACACACATGCACACACATACACACACGTACATTAACTTGCACACACCAGGCATATAAAACAAAATTATATTTTTACATTTTTTGCATGGAAATGCTATAAGCAAGTAAATTTTAATTATGCAATTATTTCTTGGCTTATGACATTTCCATACAAAAGTGTAAAAATATAATTTAGTTTGATGTACCTCGTGTGTGAAAATTAATGTGTGTGCATGTTTGTAAGATATGTATGTTTATGTATACATATACATATACAATATGCATAATATACGCATGTCTAATGTACAAAAGCATATATATTATATAATATACTTACATAATTTAAAATGCACCTGCTGCATACGAAACATCCTGGAGCTGCTCTCCGGCTTGTCTTCTCATAATACGAGCATCCTTGGTGTTGGCTTCAGTCTTCTTTTCTGCAGATCTAAGTCTGAATTCGTCGCTTGATTCCATTCATTGTACTGCAGTCGATCCAGGAGTGCATTCAAACTTTTCCATGATATTTAGAATACCTGTTTTTCCTTGGTTGAAGCAGTTTACAGCAATGTGAGTACTTATTTCCAAAACTTTCAAGCCACTGAATGAGGTTTTTGGAACTATTTTCCACACGCAGTTGTTGAAACTCTCATTAGAGTTTTGCGTAAAACCTCCAAGACACTTCTGGAGAAGATCTGAACTTGATAAGTCTTCATAAATTGGTCTCACCTGATCCATGATGGCCAGTGGAAAGGCTACTTTATGTTTAAAAGTCTTGAGTTTTTTGTTGGCCTTTGCTTTTTGCCATTTACACCAGCTGGTAAGTCCTGATGGGCAGAATTGATGTTGAGGGCTCTGATCGGTAGACAACTGATGATAATATGTAGCCGAAATAGCATTTCTCATACCAGTGACAGAATCTGAATGGTCTCTGATCGCCTTTCCATAATAGGAAGATAAGGTTCCGATCACCTGCCCTGTCAAGCGACCTTTTCCACCCATTGGTTTTCCATTCGATAGAAGCTTCTTTCCTGATGCCTTCTTTATGTTTCTTAAACGAGTGCCCATCCTCTTCTGGACATGCCCAATGCACTCTATCTTCTTTACTTGTAGTTTGTCACCATAGGGATCCGCTTCTGACACAGACTTGAACACTTTAGAGTCACCATCACCGATGTAATACTCATACTTAACTGCATATTTTTTTTCAGATCGTGAGAACATTTCCTTTATACCGTCTACTTCCATTTTTCCAGCACAGCCCTGATGGTTTACCGTGCAATTTGGTTCGTGCTCTTCATACCATTCTTCATATTCCACTGTTCCTTTTTTTTTCTCCCAAACTAAGCAAGGCTTATAGGAACTATTTTTAATAGTAACATCTAAAACCTTGCCAGATCTGTTGCTAATAATGCTGGCAACACCTTGTAAAGAAGAAAAGCCTCTTTTCCTCCAAGAGCCGTCACCAGACACAGTAAGTCCAGTATTTGGTGGTGTTAATTTTAGTTCTTCTTTCACTGCTGTGTCCATGGACTCTTGAGCCGCTTCTGCACAAATATTACCAAGCTGCTCATTAATTTTATCATAAGCAGAATGAGCCACTGATTGTGATAAATCCATGATTCCAGAGAAAGTTGATAGTCCTGTGTGACCATGGCCAAGTGCACGCGTGGCTAGCACACTTCTTCTATTTATTTCCCATGCATTACTCATGGAGCCAACTTTCTTGGAAGAATTTATTCCTGCAATTTGACCACATCTGTCACACACCATATCAATTTTGAATCCAAACCCTTGAAGGCTGGATTCGCTTATACAAACAGGTCCATGGCACTCACTGCAACATAACACTTTTTCCAGTTCAGGAAACAGAATGCTGATGTTGATAATTCTATTCTTCGTATTGCAGTGAGAAGATGTTGATGTATTTCTCATTTTTCTAGCTGAAGTTGATGTTCGTCTCCGCTTTCTTTCATTTTCTTCTTTGTGGATATTCCCTCCAAAAATTTTTGGTCTCTTCTTCACTCTTCCTCTTGAGTATTTGGCGTCAGGATGAGTGCTGGTAAATCGTCCTCTGGCATCTCCTGCCATTTTTAAGCTTTGTTAGAAGTCACTTTAAATTTTTTTTTTAATCACTATTTTTATATTTCACAAAGTTCACAACTATATAAACACAATAATTATACTGTGCAACAAAACACACGAACCTCAAATTACACAAAAAGAACACTTTTTACGTAAAAAGCGACGTAAAACGAATCTAAACCATCCGAGTATTCGATTCAGCTGACACTTGTATTTACAAAAATTAAAGAGCTAAAAGTAGGTTACCGTGTCAAATGCTTACATGTAACATACGTATGATATGTGTGTGTTTCTTAGTTCATGGTGTATCATAGTCCAACTGTCCAATTATCTATAGTTCAACATAGTTCATGGTGTACCTTAGTCCAATTATCTATAGTTCAACATTAGGCCTTTTACAGCCAAAGGAACACAGAACACGATATAAGGAACAGATGCAGAAATACCATGGGTTACTATATCTATATATATATATATATGGAACAGCGCTTATTCCTCGCTGTTCCTCGTATATATAGATATACTAACCCATGTTATTTCTGCATCTGTTCCTTATATTTTTTTGAGTGTAACGAGCTTTACTGTTGTTCATGCCCGATTAGTCCAAATCGTTTTATACAATAAAACTGTGGTATATTGTTTGATAGATATAATAATTATTCTATGTATTCAATTTTCTTATATATGTATGGTTTATATTCAATTGTTTTATATTATTAGAAATATTTCGACCATGAAAAGTATGAATTACACGTAATTATATACACGGATTGATTTTTGTCAGTTTTTTCTGTTATTTTTTTCTAATAAAATTGATTTATTTCTACGGCGTATTTATTTATATTTATAAATATATTAATGTAGATTTATTAAAAAGTATAAAATACATTAACAATTAAAAGAAAATAGAATTCTACCCAAAAATAAAAGTATGTATGTCGAAAAAACTGTATATTGAAAAAAAATGAAATTACAGTGAAAAATCGATAAATAGTTTAATCAGTATTTTATCAATATCTTAAAAAAAAATAGATATCGTTTTCAGGTAAAAAGGAGCATATTCTATGGATGCTTTCCTATAGAAAAAAAAAAAATCGATTTTTCTCAAGAAAAAAGGTGTCTAACCCCCTTAATCAATCTTTAACGCAAACGCAATTTTTACCGCTATTTTTCGTATATCTACACCTTATGTCGCGCAGTACATCTTCCTGTACTGCCGGATCGGTGCTTTGAATCGGTTGCAGCTTATACTTACTTATTTTCCACCCTCATTCATTTGGATTCATTTCCCGTCGAAACCGCTGTTGGACTTGATGGTATAATTTTAAGCTGTATTGAGCTGCAGCCGATTCAGTCAGGGGAAAATTTTTGAATTTAAAATTAGTTGTAAAGGTGCATTATTTGAAACATTAATGTCGAAATTCATTCAATGTATAGCAACTTTTCTTTGCTCCATATAAAGCCATAATCATTTTTTGCCCTGCGCTTATAATTTGTTGCAAAATACTCTGTATACGTAGACACCGTTTTAGAAATATGGATTTTAGACTATCTTTTCCTCATTTAACCAAAAAAACAAGAAGACTCAATTTATTGTTAAACCTTTAATATACATGCATAAATATATAAATATGCCATATGTTTTTTATTATTCTTTGTACTTTGTGATAACATTTATTTTTCTATTATTATTTAAAAATAATAAAGTACTATAAATACAAATCATTGGTGTACCTTTTATATTTATTTATTATTTTATATTCCCTTGAAACTTTATATTCTAATAAACTAAAAACGTATATTTAATTCTCTTATTAGTCAATAAAAGAAATCCTAAAAGCTTTTAAAAAACATGCATAGATACATAAATAAGTTGAATAATTTCTCTAGTATTAATCAAGGAATATGTAAAAAAAAGTAACAACATTAAGTAATTGTAATGAAAAATGTAATAACGTGAAGTAAAATAACAATTTCGAGTGACCTTACCAGTTTTTTCATCAATTATTGTTTAAATAGTAAAGAAAAAGTACGAATTTTAAAGAAAAATGTAAAAAAGTTGGAGATAATGTTTAAACATTAAAAATATTACTTATGCCGACTGCAACTTACTATCAACTGATGAAAATTTTTCCATCGGTCTTACAGAATTATAAATTAAATTAAAATAATTATTCCTCTTACCCCCACTACCATCCACCTTCACCTGTCCAACTTTCCATTCTCACTTAAATTAAAGAACGATAAATGTTATCTAATTTACTTGACAGTAGTATATGGACTGGTATAGCGAGACATATCATATTACAAGGGACGGGGGGGGGCGCCCCGTGGCGGCGCCGCCGGGAGGGTCATTAGGTTGAGTGTTATGTAAAGAGTAGCTGCACGGTAGCTAATGACCCATGTCAATGGTCCATGTCAATGGGTCTATTGTTTTCAATCGCTACTGTTTTGTAAACAAACCTCCCATTAACAATGGGTAATTAGCTACTGTTTACATAACAGTTAACTTAATGACACCACCCGCGGCGCTGATCTCCCCTTGTAATATGATATGTCTCGCTATACCAGCCCGCGTACTGGAGAGAGAGAGAGAGAGAGATGACGCACGCACACACACACACACCCGCGCCCACCCGCCCTCCCAACCACCAACACCCACATCCACCCACCCACATCCACCACCCACGCCCACACCCACCCGTCCAACCACTCACCCCAACCCACACACCCACATCCACTCGTCCACCCACAACTACCCACACACACAGAGAGAGAGGTGGGGTAAGAGAGAGAGAGAGGTAGGGGGAAGAGAGAGAGGTGGGGGAAGAGAGAGAGTTGGAGGAAGAGAGAGGTGGCGGGTAGAGAGAGTAAAAACAACGTTTATATATTTGTTTATTTGTTAATATTTACTGACACACATACACACACACACACACATGTGCGCATACATTTACGTGCGTAGGCAGACGCCATGCCCGTCACACACACGCACATGTGCGCATACATTTACATGCGTACGCAAACGCACACATAGACACGAATATGCACACATACATTTACATGCGTTCGCAGACGCCGCGGTCATCTCACACACACACACACACACACACACACACTCATTCGCGTACATTTTCGTGTGTTCGTAGACAACACATTTCACTTGTCACGGTGCGTACATTCACGTGCGTCCGCTTCCCACACGCGCACATTGTTTTTACACTGCTGCTGCTGCTGCTGCTGGTGGTGCACCCTTTGATGGCGTATCCGCTGCTTGCCTTCACCGCTACTTCAATCTATCCGTCGCTAGTCGATCCGGGTGTGTCTATTCCTATAAAGCACTTACACGTGCTTTCGCGGCAGGCACCGCATCTAAAGTTTTTGCAGTGCCAGCACTGCTTCCATGACCGGACCTCCGGGTCACTCTTGAGAATGCGGAACATAATTCCGCACACGTTGCACTTGACGCTGGCGATATTGGATGGTGGTAGTGGTGGTTGTCTTGGAGTCCGTTGCTGCTGATCGAGGCGCTTTATTTTCGCCTCTAAGCGCCGAATCATCTCATTGGCCTGAACTGCACCGGAGCGGTAACGTTCCAGCTTTTTATGATATCTTGCGAGCCTTGCTCGCAGACTCACTACTTCTTGGTCCATTGCTCGATGAATACTGGTGCTGTCAGATTCTGTTAAACACTGAGTAGAGTCGCGGCATGGCCGCGTTGGTGGGGAGGCCTCTCTGGTGGGAAGCGATTGTGGAGTGCTAGCGCCTGCTAGCTGGGCTCTCCGAAGCGCTGACGCTTGCGCACAGACCCACGCTTCTACCCTCGCTCTGCGCTCCTTAGGCCACACGTTCAAAAGTAAAGTAATGTCTTCGTGATATTTAGCCAAACCTTTGCTACGAATGCAAATATATTTGCATATCTTATTTAACAACTGTCTGTCAGCGGATCCGTCAAAGTCGCGCTGTATGCGGTTTTCTATGTTGGCCGCGTCGCTCTCAGCCCTCGCTATCTGTTTGGCCTCTCGTTGTGCGTAATAGCAGAGTTCACACAGAACCGCTACTATAAGCTGGAAACCCGCACAGCTAGATTCCATGGTGAAGACTTAACTGGCGTGTGTGTGTGGTCAACCTCATCCCCTCGGTCACGTGAAAGAAGCGGTGATGGTAGGGATGCACGAGTGGTGGACGTTTTGTGCGGTACAGTCGTCGAATTTTTATGACTCAACCGTTCCGACCAATATTATTGCTGGGAATTCCACATCAACGGATTAGGAAGAAAGTGGCCTGCGTCCGTGCTGGAAATATTTTCACCCAAGGGTAGTTAACCCGAGAGAAAATTTTTATACACCCGGCTAGCGGGTGTTTGTCAGGTCATTTTTCAGTGGCATTTACAACACTGCACTCCGGCACTCTTCAATTTTTTATCAAAGCTCTTTCCATTTTGGCAGCACTGCATTTAACGTCAGCTACAACGCGGCACAGGGATTTGACCCATGCTGTCGAAAGTAATAAACTATGTTTTTTGTAGAACAATATTTCACGACTGTTAGCTGTGCGTTGTAAATTTTTATCTCGCATGCATGTGTTCTTTTTCCACAGATGCGTCACGAATGTTTTGGTTTCGAGAGCCATGAAACTCTATCCCTTTTCAGCGTCGATGTTCTAGTATAGAAGGCTCATTGTTTTTTTATCGTTCATCTTAGACCTCCTTTGGAAAAGCGCTGTTTCGCGCCACATGACGATCAAACAGTCGTCACGGGCACCGTTATTATTTTTCGTGCGCGCAGAGAGGCATTTTTATACTACGGGCATCTCGGGTCCTAGGAAAATGCGACTGGACGCTCCGAGGAAAAATAAGTTTGACGAACGTCACGTGACGAGATGCTGATTTCTTTTATCGCTCATGCTTTTGACTGCGCTTGTATAAAAGCTCTAAGCGTCGCTGCAGCGGCATCAGTCTTCGAAACTCCGAGATGGATACGTTCGTAAAAATTTCGCTGCGAAAAGCCATACTGCGGCTCTTTGGTAGAGAGAGATATAGTAGAGGTAGTGCGTGGTTGCAGTGCTTACGCGGGATGACTCGCGACAAGTTGATCCGTCAATTACAGAGGACCCTTAGGACGACGGGGTATCGCGCAATCGCACGCTTACGATATATCGAGGCTCTAGACGTTCCGGTGAGGTTTTACGGATAATCGAAGAGTTTGTTTTTAATCATGGATTAAGTGGCCTGCCAGTTTTTAGTGACATAATCGAAGGGCGATCGGAGCGGCTTGGTAAGTTTAAAATATTTCAAAATATTTCAAAATATTTATAAAATTTATAATCATTGACATGCTATTTTTCAGCTCTGGAGAGTCTACTAAATGACGACGATTCGAGCGATGCTACATATTTTTCCGGCGCGGAAGACAGCACGCCTACACACTCGCGGCGCGCCGCGGGGACGTTAGTAGTTATTGTGGCACCATGGGACAGACACAACAAACCCCCACCACCGACTTTGAGGTCATTGACCCTTTCTGGTGGTGGGGGTTTATTATGTCTGCCCCATGGTGCCACAATATTCAAAATTCAAAATTATGATTTAAACTTAACTCTATGATTTCAAAATTTAAAATTATGATTTAAACTTAACTCTATGATTTCAAAATTAAAAATATAACTTGAACTTTTAAAATTTATATAATATTGAACTCTATGATTTAAAATTTAACTTTTCAATTTAACTCTATAATATTAACTATTATTGACTTAGTCAATTTATATAAGATAAATATGCAATTAAAAACAAAAATTGTTGGTAGTATTATAAGAAAAATTGATGTGTGGTTAAAATACTATCACAAGATTGTTTTCAATTGTTCAACATTTTTCATATATATTTATTATATAAAAATACCTCCTCCCACCAGGGGAGTGGTGGTAGTGTTTGTTGTGTCTGCCCCATGGTGCCACAATATTCAAAATTCAAAATTATGATTTAAACTTAACTCTATGATTTCAAAATTTAAAATTATGATTTAAACTTAACTCTGTGATTTCAAAATTTAAAATATAACTTGAACTTTTAAAATTTATATAATATTGAACACTATGATTTAAAATTTAACTTTTCTTACTCGCCCACCCGAAAGTACGTACTTTCGGACCGCATCTCCGGGCCGAAAGAGAAACTTTCGCATCCTATTTTAGACCAACCGCGCGCTCTGATTGGCTGCCGAAATTTCCTGACCCGCGGCGCTTCAGCGCCCGCGCGCATGTCCGAGGAAAGATGTTTGTGCGGTGTGAAGGTTAGACACGTACGAAATAAACAGAGGAAAGTGCACGGGTGACGAGAAAAAAGTTAGTTGAAATAAAAAGTGGTTTTGTTTGATCGTGGTTATTGTTTTTTCCTCTTGTTTTCTACACGTACTTTCGAGTCGTGTAGAAACAATTAAGTAAACGTATGGACGGGAGCATCCGAGGAAAATATGTTTGTGCGGTGTGAAGGTTAGACACGTACGAAATAGACAGAGGAAAGTGCACGTGTGACGAGAAAAAAGAGTTAGTTGAAATAAAAAGTGGTGTTGTCTTTTTTTAATGAATGTGTTTCTGATGCCCGCCCCGACCAGCAAAACCTCGGCTTCGCCTCGGTCTTGCAAATGTCGGGCGGGCATCAGACCATCTGTGCAATAGCGAAAGTAGCAGACGCACAAAAAACCAGCTCTGTACGCCGGGCCGAAAGAAAACACAGTCGGTAATATCGACCGAGCTACCCAAAGCGGCCGACAGAGGCACTACTATCGAGCGGGCCGAAAGAAAAACTAACACTCAAACACAGCTAGCAGACGACAACGCAATTTTATCAATTATTTAACAATTACAAAACGTACTTTCGGCCGGGGAGTAAGAAAAATAGTATACAATACTTGGACCGGAAATTGGATGCCCTGGCTGTGCGTTATGACGCCCTCGGCTTCGCCTCGGGCGTCGTACCACGCACGGCCCGGAAATCCAATTTCCGGCCCACGTATCGTAATATACTATTACAATTTAACTCTATAATATTAAACTCTGGCTGCCCCATAGTGGCACAATATTCAAAATTTGAAACTATGATTTAAACACACACACACACACACACACACACACACACACACACACACACACACACACCACACACACACACACACACACGCATGCATACGCACACACACACACACACACACGCACGCACGCACACACACACACACCACACACACCCGAGAGAGAGAGAGAGAGAGAGAGAGAGAGAGAGAGAGAGAGAGAGAGAGAGAGAGAGAGAGAGAGAGAGAGAGAGAGAGACAGAGAGACCGGCAGGATCCCCACAATCTTACCGTAGAGCGCTCGCTGCTTCAGAGCGCTCACTATACACACAAGTGCCAGACGGCGCAGGGATTCCCAGTCTGACACGGCCCGCTGCTCCGGGAAAACTACACGATCGTGCAATCAGCCACGGCTACGAGCTATGACTCCCCACCATCGGTAGTAGTAGTGTGGAGCAGCTGCAGCTTCCTCCTGCGTCGACACACCCACACACACACACAAACACACACGAGAGAGAGAGAATTTATTTAAATAAAGCAATATTTATTTAAAAAACAATATTTATTAAAAGCAATATTTATTTAAATTTAAAAAATGAACAAATAATATAAAAACTTACAATTGTCAGGTATCGACTCGTCGATGGGGATGTCTTGAAACTCTTCAAGCGGCATTGATGGTGGTGGTGGTGATAATGGTGGTGAATTAGCCATTTCGTCTATGATGAGAGAGAGAGGTGTTGCCCCAATAAAATCTTACAGCAGACTGGTGGACAGCAGGGTGCTCTAGCCATCGTTTTTTCAAAAGTTGGCGAAAACTGATGATAAGCTACAATCTTATTACATTGAGAGTGTGTAGAAACTTGCAGAAAATTGGATTTTGCATTCATATTACACGTGGCGGGGGAAGTAGGAATTATTTTTCAAATAAATTCTAAAAACATACGATAATAAGAAATGGAACAAAACCCTCGGTTTACTCTTATTACGTCTGGCGAATACTCTAAAATTCTTTTCTCACGAAAACTTTCAATCTCAGCCGATACCAGAGACATTTGCCTACTATATTATCTAAATAATTTATAAATAATTTGAGAAAAGTTTATATAAGCACTGTTTCAGCGCTTGTACAGCATTTTACCGAGAAATATTTTAAATTATCATTTTATGTTTCATTATTGTTTATTTATTATAAAACTATGCTGAGGAAGTGTTTATTTATTAATTATACATAAAAAGTTAATATTAATATACAATTAAATCGACCCAAGTTAGTAGAGAAACATCTGAGTGAGTAGGTTTATTAAAAAAGCTACGAAAAATAGAATGATAACCACTGCATTAGGACTATCCCACTAGCACGCGTTAAGCTACACCTACTTTATGTGCATTGCCTTGAAGTTTTTTCGTTGGTTGACTCTTATCATAAGTGCAACGAATGAGGTATTGTCGTTTCTATACCAAGCAGCCCATCATAATGGCGAACTGACCAGCCGACATAATGGTCTATTTATGACTACACACATGTGCCACTTTCTTAACTTATATGTTCCTGATACATGCTGTGAAAAAACTGTAATAAAAATTCATTTATTATGATTTCCAAGTACACAAACTCCCCTTTACGTAAACCTCAAGGTAGGATGAGAAAATAGAGAGAGTTTAGTACACTGATCGACGTATTTGTACGGTATTGGTCCGATTTACTACCGAAAATTACGGTCAGATCGATTCGCGGTATTAGACTTTTTTATAAGGTACCATATCTTCTTTTAAATGAAGATGTTTTGGAACCTCATTGCTTGATCGATTTCGTTATCGATACATTGATCAGTCTAATCGATGGTTATATCAGCTCGCAGCATTATACTTTTTTACTACCTACTTTACCCTCTAACCGTTCTGCATATTTATAACTTTCATTAACCAATTAATTTTGTTATTGATTCGGTATTAGTAAGGTATTGGTACGGATATCTTGAAAATTTACATTCACACTAATTCGCGGTATTGGGCTTTATTGTTAGGTGCAACATTCTCTTTTTATTGGTGGTATTTTGGAACCTCACAGATTGATTGATTTCGTTATCGATATATCAATTGAACCAATTGATAATCATTACAACTACTCAAACTCTTTTCGCTGTTTGTTTCTTATGACAAGTACAATGGGTGATACGTTATCACTTGTATGGCTAGTAGCTCGTCAGAATAGCCATCTGATCAGATAGTATAATGCGCTACTTATGACCATTACATATGTGACACCTTCTTAGCTTATATGTTCCTGATACATGCTACGAAAATCTACAATAAAAATTAATTTATTGTTATTATCAAACACACAAAACACCCTTCATGTAAACCTCAATACAGGATGAGAAAATAGAGAGAGTTTAGTAAACTGATCAACGTATTGGCTCGATATTGGTATGATTTTCCACTGGTAATTATAGTCAGATCGATTCGCGGTATTAGACTTTATTATAAGGTACCATATCTTCTTTTAAATGAAGATGTTTTGGAACCTCATTGCTTGATCGATTTCGTTATCGATATATTGATCAGTCTAATCGATGATTATATCCGCTCGCGGTATTATACTTTTTTACTATCTACTTTACCCTCTAACCGTTCCGCATATTTATAACGTTCATTAACCAATTAATTTTGTTATTGATTCGCTATTAGTAAGGTATTGGTACAGATATCTCGAAAAGTTACATTCAGATTAATTCGCGGTATTGTACTTTATTGTTAAGTACAATATCTTCTTTTTATTGGAGGTATTTTGGAACCTCACAGGTCGATCGATTTCGTTATCGATGTATTGATCGACTCAATCAATTTTCGTATTAGTCAAGAGTAACATAGTTTTTACTACACAATATATTCTTCTACCAGGTGTATTTTATAATTTTCTTATAAAATATTATTTATAGATTTTCGTTTGCTTTTTGTAATTCTATGTTTCATAAAATATTTTACGAAGCTGTTCCATTATAAAATGCTGAGTTGTGATTATTCTTGTGTGCTCTTGAAATACTAAAAAGTGTCTATCACTTCAAAAGATGTTATTTTGTAGTGCATTCTTTCATCCCACGCCCTGTCTCCGATTTACGTGGTTTCAAAGATCTTTTGGCGGGTATATAAGCGCCTATGGTACCACGTACATAACAGTCCATTCTTCGAAATATCATAACTGCACTCTTCGAAAACGACCAAAGATTAGTTGAATCAGTAGTCTAGTAAGATATATATAAAATACTTATAAAATTTAATTCGAGGCCTCGTAGATTTGAACACCAGCATATACATACGTCAAGGTAAGTTTTTAAAGTATTGATATTGTTTCAAGTTAAATTATAAATGAAAAGTATCTTATTAAGCGATTCATATTTTAATAAAATTACATGGAAATGATTAGAGTATTTTTACATATTCTTACAATTTAAATAATTTTTCGTAGATACAGATATCACTAACACTTATACTACAATGGATTCACGTGGAGAATTATTAAGAATTATAAGGGTTATTTATCATATTGCAATCGTAAGACATAACATTATTCGAACATTTTGTGACAATCAATGGCTTAAAAATTTAAAAACACTTTCTGAAGAAACATTGATTAGAAAACTACGGTTTATTATTAGCCTTTGTTCGTTACGAACAATTTTATACATTTATAAACGCGGTATTTTAAATAACAAGAAAACAATCTTTATACTTGCTGAGCACTTCAAATCACGAAATTTACACGATTCACCATTTACTACCGATATGATGCGACAGTACAACCACTTTAAACATAAGTAAATTTCGAGCTTATTAATATTATTTACTTACTTAAAATAAATATTCAAAATTTTACAGAACTTGATAGTTTTTATAATAATGATGATGGAGACGATGCGCTCTTCGAGAATATCACGTATGGTACGATAATTCTTTTTATTTTCTATTGACGCCCTATATACTAATCTTATTTAATAATTCGTTTTTCAGATAATACAGACAATGCTACAGACGTAATATTTGATCCCGAGGCTGGACCTTCAACTAGCTGATTAAGAGGTACACATAATTAAGCATAAACTAATTTATTATCATATACTTATATAATGTTTAATAATATTTTTCGTTTAGATAATACCTATGAGAAACAACCTGTATTGAGTTTGAAGACAAATTCTCATAGTAGAAGTACCAACAGAAGCAACAGCAGAAGCCGTAGCAGAAGCAGTAACAGAAGCAGTAGCAGAAGCAGTAGCAGAAGAAATAGCAGAACCAGTAGCAAAAGCAGTAGTAGTAGTAGTAGTACCAGCAGTATCAGTAGCACTAGCAATAGAAGTACTAGTAGCAGAAGTAGTACGTGTAATTCATCAAACATGCATACTGGTTCGGATGAAAACAGTAAATATATTTAATATATTAGTACTTGATAAAATTTTTTATTTGTACATATAGTTAAAAATTTGCAGAGCGGAAGAGGAAATGAGCATATCGCAGAAGAAGAAAATAGAGAAGAAAACGTAGAAGAGCCACACATCGTAATAACAGACGAGGCTACAAGACATTATCGGCGCTTTGGTATTGAAGGTAGGGAAATGCATGTTCAAATTCGACCACCACCTTCTGGAGTCAATGTTTATGAGTGGCTCGAGAGTGCAATGCAGGAATTGTATGGAAAATTATGTGGTACAGCAACACCCGAAGATTTTATTGGCGTAACTCTTTCATCAGAAAGATTTCTTCACGGTCCTGCATGGATTTCATTTAGATGCGTGAGTGATTTATCTGCTAACGATTTATGGGATAAGCTAGCAAGCGCTGCACAAAGCGCTGATAATTTTGAAATTGATGATACATTATTAGTATCTTGTAGCATTGTATCTGTCCCTGTAGGTTGTGGTCGCGTAGCTTTAATTCATGAAAGTGTTTTTAAGCGTTCTATATTAAAAATAAAAAACGATGATAATTTATGTTTACCAATATCTTTAGTAGTTGCATATGTGCATGCGATACGGGGACAAATATGTTCAGGAGTACTTCAAAAAGAGTGGGAAAAAATTAGAAACAGGCGTCAAAAGTATCAAAGTGAATGTGCACAAAATCTTTTACGCGATGTTGGTGTAATTATACCCGAAGGAGGGTGTGGATTAGATGAAAATCATACATTTCAGACATTTTTTGCTATAATAGGTATTGCCATCGTTATCTACTCATTTCAAAGATTTGGACGTAGTGATACACCGTTGTATGACGGTTCAAAATTTGTTCTCGATACGAATAATATAATTAAACATACTCTAAGGATTATATATTACGAAGCATCACATCATTATCAGCCAATATTAAATTTGCTTGCTGCTGCCGGTAGTAGAGGTTACTGCATACCATGTAATAAAATTTTTACGCGTGAAGAAAATCATAAATGCTCACAAAAATGTAGCAAGTGTTTTCAAAAACCTCCTTGTGATGCTGAAAATGTTAAAATGAACTGTCGATTTTGTGGTAGAGATTTTTTCGGTAATATTTGTTATAAAAATCATCAAAAACCAAAATCTTTTGACAAAAAACTGTCAGTCTGCCAGAGTATAAGAATTTGTACAATGTGTAATAACAGTTAGAGTAAAAGAAGAAAAACATGAGTGTGGAAAAACATTTTGTAAAGTTTGTAATGAAATATTACCTACAGATCATTTTTGTTACATAAAACCAATTGAACCAAGTAAAATTTTAAAAACTTTATTTTTCTTTTATGATTTTGAGACACAACAACGTGAAAGAGTAGATGGTGATGACAAAATTAGAATACATGTACCAAACTTGTGTGTTGTACAACACGTTTGTAGTTTTTGTGATAAAAATACAGACATTTCGACATTGTGTACATATTGTGGTATTCGGGAATATGTATTTGATCGTAACTCTGTCAGACAATTTATAGATTTAGTGTTTGCGAAAAGAAGAGCGTTTAAGCAGATTGTTTGTATAGCGCACAATGCACAAGGTTTTGATGGACAGTTTATTCTAAAATATATTGTTGAGCGGGATGAGATTCGTGTTAAACCATCTATTATATTAAACGGTACAAAAATAATTTTAATGGAGCTTATGAATGTTAAATTTTTAGATAGTTTGAATTATATTCATATGCCTCTTAGTGCTTTACCTAAGGCTTATGGTTTAATGTAGATTGAGAAAGGCACGTTTCCACATTTATTCAACACGCTAGAAAATCAAAATTATATTGGTGAATTACCACCTCTTTCATCCTATTCACCCGATAATATGAGTGTTATTGAGAGAAGGAATTTGTTAGAGTGGTATAACGATAAGAAAGAACAGCATTACGTCTTCGATTTTCAGAAAGAAATTTTGAAATATTGTAAACAAGATGTTAAAATTTTAAGGCTAGCATGTTTGGCTTTCCGAGAAACTTTTTTAAATTGTTCTAAAGTTGATCCTTTTACTGAAGCAGCTACAATTGCATCGTCTTGTCTTCGTGTGTATAGAAAAAACTTTTTAAAACCAAAAACTATTGGTATTATACCTCAAGGTGGATACAGGCGAGCGAATAACCCATCACTTAAAGCATTATTATGGTTAAAATGGATGGAAAAGGTTATGAATTGTGAAATACAACATGCTGATCGTTATGAAAAACGACTTCCGGAGGGACCAATAGTTGATGGTTTTCTATCACCTTGTCAAAATAACACTCATAGTAAGGTATAGTATTACAGTTTCACGGGTGCTACTGGCACGGGTGTCCAAGATGTTACCGAATGTTTGGTAGTGGGTAAGGAAACATTGGATGATAGGTATGAAAGTGTTAAGTCCGGAAATAAGTGGAAATAAGTAGTAATTGGTTTTATGTAGGTTTATTATATAAAATACAATAATTTATTACCAATACAATCTGCTGGCTTCTGGTAGATCGATGTCTTGTAATTTCAATTACAATTCTTTTCTATAACGCTAGCTTTTACAAATTTACTATAAATAACTTATACGATCTGCTTACTAGACGAGTAAGGCTTACAATTTCAATTTCAATAACTTATAAAATCTGCTTACTAGATGTGTAAGGCTTACGGTTTCAACTTCTCGATGTCGTAGAGGTACACGGAGTTCGCCAGGTTTCTTGTACGCTGTGACTGACTTGCGCGATGCATTTCGCAGTTTTATTATGCGGTTTAATTGGGTTATAGATGATAAGTTGAGATCATCTTTATTAAGAAATTTTCGGTTGCGGCTTATACGCGTAGCATTTAAGTGGTAGCATTGTGAAATGCTGATTTGTTAAAAATTTGCACGCCACTGTCTTCTGGAGGTCGATGGCTCTCTACGTCACACGGTCTACGGTACGATGCCTGAGCGAAATGCTGCGTTGCATTCTCGCGTTTATATGTCAGGAAATATCTGATGTGAATAAACTTTCAGAATGAAATTTAAATCTATAATACGTCTCCGGACGTAACACCTCCCCCTAGACTGTTGAATGTCATAGAGATTCAACAATGTTATTATGCATCAGAGATTTCCCGTTACAAAAATTTATTGATAAGTAAATGATAAAATATAATAATACGGGTTATGAATGATAATAATTATAGTAAAAATAATAATAATAATAAAAATAATGATAATAATAATAATAATAATAATAATAATAATAATAATAATGATAATAATAATAACAATAATAATGATAATAATAATAATAACGATAACAATAATACTCGTCAGTTCTACTTTGATTTAGTGGTTATCAGGTTTAAGTTTCAAATGACCCTTTCAGCATTTTTGAGGTTGTCTGGTCGAACGTTGATTCGACCTATTCATTTTTCTTCCTGATCCTCCTATCTCGGTTCTTATGGGGATTTTGATGTCGGGATGCAAGTTCTCGATTTTAGCCCTTCCCTATCTGCTGGCATTGGTACTAGTGTTTTCGGGCTTAGTCGTCATTTAACTTGATTATACGAGGTCGGTGACTCGATGTCGCACGGACGAAGTGCTGCGTCGCATAAATTCGTATCGAAGTTAATTTTTCAAATAGAATCAAAGGTGCGCATTGTTTAATTTGACAATTATATTTGGCGTATGCTATTCTTGCTAGCCGTGAAGTTAAAAGTGCATAGTTGTCGAAATTCGCGTATACATTATTCTGTGTCTTGAAAAATCACTGATTTACGTTTTATTTAATGAATGTTTAAATGATACGTCTCCGGACGTAACAAAAGAACCTGCAAAATTTCTGAAAAAATTAGATCATATAATTATTATCTTATAGAAAAATGGGAGTGTGAATATGAGAAAGAGTGTTTGGAAAATGAAAGTATGAGTCAGTTTTTGTACAACAGGCTAAACTTAAAATGTATGAACCCTTAAATCCTAGAAATGCTTTCTTTGGTGGTAGAACAGGCAATACAGTTAAAGTTTATGACGCACAGGATAACCAAAAAATTAAATACGTTGATGTTTCTTCACTTTATCTGTACATATGTAAACGAGGCAAATACCCTGTTGATCATCCAAAAGTATATGTTGGCGAAGAAGAGTGTCTTCAATTCATTGGTAATATAAATAATATTCATAAAATCGATGGACTTATTATGTGTACCATATTACCACCACGCAATTTATATCACCCAGTTTTACCTGTAAAAATGCATGGTAAATTAATTTTCCCACTATGTCGAAAGTGTGTAGAAGATAAAGTGCAAGAAGATTGTATGCACGAAAATGAAGAAGACAGAGTATTTATTGGTACATGGGTATCTGAGGAGGTAAAAAAAGCTGTTGAAATTGGCTACAGAATTAGAAAAATTTTTGAAATTTGGCAATATAAAATTACGCAATATGATCCTGCTACTGGTCAAGGTGGATTATTTCGAGGTTACATCGATGAATTTTTTAAACAGAAGACCCATGCATCTGGATTTCCTGCGGAATGTAACAATGATCCAGAGGCAATAGCACAGTATATTCAAGACTTTGAACGAGCGGAGGGTATAAAACTGGACAAGAGCCAGATAAATCTTAATCCTGGGAAAAGGTCTGTAGCAAAACTTTGTCTTAATTCTTTATGGGGTAAATTTAGACAAAGAGAAAATATGCCAAAAACAGAAATAGTGACAGATCCTCAAAGACTTGTAGAAATGTTAACCAACTCTGAAGTCGAAGTTATGGCGTATTTACCCGTTAATGATTACACCCTGTACGTCTGCTGGCAATACACTGAAGAAGCAATGGAAACATCACATACTACTAACGCTGTTGTTGCTGCTTATACCACAGCACAGGCCCGATTGAAACTTTTCAGTTACTTGGAACCCCTAGGAGAACGCGCTTTATATTATGATACAGATTCAATTATTTATGTGAGAAATACAGATACACAGGAGTATGAACTACCTACGGGAACACTTTTAGGAGAAATGACAGATGAATTGTCATGTTACGGCATAGGGAGTTATATAACATCTTTCGTATCAGGGGGCCAAAATTTTATGCTTATAAGGTTAAGAAATCTGACGGCACTGAATCTTGCATATGTAAGGTCAAAGGTATACGGTTAAATTATTCAAACGCTGAGAAAATAAACTTTGACTCTATACGTGATTTAGTTACCGGTGAGATTCCACCTATATTATTAACGTTCGATTCGATAAGACGTACAAACTTTCATGATGTCGTAACGCGGGAAGAAAATAAGATATGTAAACCTGTGTATGCAAAGAGACGTTTTATAAATATATCTAAAAGTTACCCTTATGGGTATAAAACACCTTAAATAAAGATTATTTAGTTTAGTATATCTGTGACAACCAAGATGTTGAGAAGCCTGTCCAAAAGAATGGAGTACATTGTTCACATGCAGGGGTTTAAACAATCTACAGATGATTATGTCCTTAAGAAGCTTGCTATATTACCTCTGGAAAAAGACTCTGAACCTCTAGTACTTTTGTTTCGAGAACCATATAATTGGCGTCGACTTACGGATAGACAAAAAAAAAGAAAATACGTAGCTGAAACAATACCATCACGGGCTTTCATGGAAGTCTGGTGAAATTCCTTATGCGAATATAGGCAAGATTCTTCGAGAAGGGTTACATGATGCTAAGAAAGTTTTCGTCAGAGGTCAGATTAGAAAGGAATGGTTGAAACGTTTTAAATTTAATGTCATCGATATTTACGATTTAGGTTACTCACAAGCTGTACAATCAAAAAAAATTGTAACTATTTGTATTAATCATAATGGTTATTATAAAAAAAATTGTGCACTTCATAACACTAAACTTATGAGAAAATATTATTTCGAAAATATTTGTGTGAATTATGAATAATTTCATATTGTTAAATAGCATAAGTGAATTAATTGTATTCATGTGTCAAAACATTTGTAAATACTTAATAAAACGCTTATGCTTCAATCAAAACTGTTTGTTTCTCAATTAATCTTATTTCAATGTAATAAACCTAACAAAAAAAATAAATTTTGCTAAAGCGGTGGTGGTGAAAGGCTCAAGAAGTGTATTAAACAGTCTGATATACCCCATATTAAGCTTATTGATTCACATCAAGCTTATCGATTCACATTGTGCTTTTCAATTCACATTAAGCTTTTTGGTACACGTTGATAGCGTTTATCACAAGTTTTATAGCTTGAAAATAGCTTGTCACTTCATCAGCAATCTGGTTTCTCGAGCAGCTTGTGACACGCGCGCCGCCGCCCGCCGCTGCCGCAAACCTCGAGACTTATAAAAATATTATTTGCTTTCATAAAAACAGTTTTTGTCATGGATCCACGGTGGAAACATCCTTGGACATCTATGGTTTGCGGTCCCACATCATGTGGGAAAACCATGTTTGTTAAAAACTTTTTAAAACATATAGATAGTATGAGTAACGTACACTTTGACCGAATAATAGTTTACTATTCCGAATGGCAATCAACGTATAAAGAACTGAGTGATGATGTCGAATTTCACGAGGGTTTACCAAAAAATTCAGACTTTGTCGACGACCCTAGGCCAAAATTGATAATTATAGACGACTTGATGAGGGACTCTTCGGGTGGTGGTGGTAGTGGTGGCGTTATTGCCAATCTTTTTACCAAGGGTAGTCATCATAATAATTTAAGCGTAATATTCATCACACTAAACCTTTTCCATAAGGGCCAACGTGAAATCTCGTTAAATTCTAATTATATAGTTATTTTCAGAAACCCTAGAAATAAATCTCAGATACAGTATCTAGCTCGCCAAGTGTGTCCTGAAAATCCACAATTTCTACAAGAGACTTATCTTGATGCAACTAAACAAGCACACTCCTATTTATTACTTGACTTACGCCACGATACACCTGATAATTGTCGTTTTCGTAGTAATATATTTCCGTTTGATAAATATCACTATGTTTATGTTCCCAAGAAATCTATAAAAGGTAGCGAACTTGGGAATAATATACCAGTCATACGATTGTAATGGGTTCGAGTAGACGCAAGCGTCTTGGACAAAAAAATTTAAATACTTTAAAATCTCTGCTTCATTTCGATAAAAATCAACGACGTGTTTTATTACGCGAAGCAGATAAAAAACTTGTTATTCTCATTTGCAAATGTGGTTTAAATATTTTACGTGGTAACGTGCCTTTGAACAAAAACTATAAAAATAAATTGAAAAAGTACGTTTTATTCTTAAGAAAATTAACTGATTCTTTGCAAAGTTTGAAAAATAAAAAAAAGTTGATTATCAAATACCAGACTTGTTTACCACTCATCTTGGTACCTGTGATAAAATTATGGAGCATGCAAGAAAAATGATTTTGATCCCTGAAGAAAGTATAAACAATTTACACCATCGTTTATCAGGTGAAAAATTGGTTACTATGCAAACACCGGGTACACCTTCGTCGCGACTAGACAAAGAAATGAGCGAAATTATAAATTCGACATCAATTCAAGATGATCGTGAAAAATATGCGATGTACCAACAAGCATTAGACCGTTTTATGTATTATAAATCAAATGATGGTGCAAAAAAGTTTCACGTGAGCGACGTAACCACCCCTGAAGATACGATAAAGTAAGCAGAGTAAATAATAACCAAGATACCAATGAAGATAGCAGCAAAGTAGATGATAAAAAGTGTACCATCAACGTTTCCATTTAAAGCAAAACAGTTATTACTACGATTGTCTGCTTCTGGTGATGTCACATGGGATGATCTTGGTAAGATTACCATAGATGGCAGTGTCGTCAAAGGTGGAAATATAGTAGATTTGATTAACGATGCTCTGAAAAATAGAAAACAGCCGTTGTCAAGTGGTTATAGACAGTTTACCGAAGCGCTTCGCAGAGCAAATATACCACAAGAATTTATTGGTAACAATAAAATTTGGGAACTTGTTTCTTCACCACAACCTGACAGTGACGACGACGACGAAGAAACTCAACAATCTAATAGTGAAGAAACAAACGAAAAACCAACCAATAGAGCAACACCAAGAAAGTTGAAAAAAATATTACACCCCCAAGAAACACCTAGACACGTTACAAAAGTTCGTATACTTCCATGGGATCGTCTAGAGTAAACATTGAAGAAGATTTGATCGCACACCCAGAATCAAGTCTTGTAGATAATTTAATCAATTCTTTACCTTTTGAAATACATGCTCCAGGGTACCATTTTTGTGGACCTGGTACACGTCTAAACGAGAGGTTAGAGAAAGGTGAGAAAGGTATCAACCCACTCGACGATTATTGTCGTGAACATGATATAGCATATGCAAACAGTAATGATCGTAGCAAAGCTGATTGTTTGCTGGCTACACGTGCCTTTGCACGTTTATTGTCTGAAACAGGTACAACTAACGAGAGAGGTATGGCTTTAGTCACAACTTGTTGTATGATAAGTAAAATAACTTTTGACAAGTTTTCTTTGTACATTAAAAAAATAATTAAAAGAAACGTAAAAAAGAAACTAAAAAAGTTTAAGAATAAGATAAATGGAAAAAACGTTAAATAATTTTTTTTATCGACCACCGAAATCACCAGCCTATGCTGGTGCGTACAACCTTTTAAAAACAATTGATAAAAAACACGATCGCAAAAAAATTATCAAATGGCTTGAAAGTCAGGATGCTTATACTCTACATAAACCTGCACGCCGTCATTTTCCGCATAGGTCTTATGACATTCGTAACCCTTTTGATGTGTGGGAAGGAAATCTCGCTGATTTACGATCATTAAAAACCTATAACAATGACAACACATATCTACTTGTGGTTATAGACGTTTTATCAAAATTTGCATGGGTTGAACCTATTCGTAACAAAACATCGAAAAGTGTCGCTACAGCATTTGAACGTATTTTGACACGTTGTAAAGGACAGCACCCGATGCTCTTTTAAACTGATAAAGGTAAAGAATTTCTCGGCAAAAAGATGCAACAAGGTTTGAAAAAGAACAGTATAAACTATCGTGTAGTTAGAAATCCTGATATTAAAGCAGCTGTGGTTGAAAGGTTTAACAGAACATTGAAGGGTCGATTATGGCGATATTTTACTCATACAAATACGTACAGATATATTGTTATTTTATAAAAAATTGTTGATGCTTACAATAATTCTTGGCATTCTGGTACTAAAATGACTCCTGCTAAAGTTAATTTGTACAATGCCGTAAAAGCATACCAAAACCTAGCCCAGCGATACAACACGACCCGTATTCGATACCCTAAATACAAGGTGGGTGACTTAGTACGTGTTAGTCGCGCCAAACTAGTGTTCAAGAAAGCATATGAAAGCGGATGGACTTTGGAATTATTCCGAATTACACGTATATCTACTAAACGCCAACCGCCTGTTTATACTTTAGAAGATCTTGACGGTGAACCAATCGAAGGTTTTTTTCTATGAAGAAGAACTTTCTAGAGTACAAAAAGATTTGAATACAGAATCATTTCAAATAGATAAGATTCTTAAAACTAAAGGTAAAGGGAAAAACAAAAAATATTTTGTAACATGGAAAGGTTATCCCGAAAAATTTAATTCCTGGTTTTCAGCAAACAATTTAAAAAAGATATAATGAGAGAACAATTTTACATAGTATTATCTAGTAACAACAGCATGTATGTGTTTCCTGAAAATAAAACAATACATTTTACCACACAGCTACCTCAAAATATTTATTTACACGGTGAGTGGTCTGTAGCTCTATGTGAGATTCAGATACCCCACACATTTCAACATATTTCGCTCGATAACTATGAGGGTATGGTCTGTGTAAAAACAACTGAGTCGTTTTCACCAAATGATTTGAGACACGAATCAATAGAAAATGATGTTATTGTACACTTATCTCCAGGAATTTACACAGATATGGAAAATCTTTTACAAGAAATAAATAATTTACCTAACATAAATCACTTACAATTCAAAGCACAACGTGAAGGGTTTATAGAAATTGAACGAACTTGCCAGGATACTTGTGACACGAGTTTTCATAGTTTAATTTTGTCTGAAAAACTCTTGAGAATTATTGGTTTTGAAAATCATAATCTTGAAAAAATTAGAGATACAGTTACCGGTCAAAGACCTGCCGATCTTATTAGCGGTTTACCATCGATAATAAGAGTGTATAGTGATATTTGTGAATCTTACATTACAGGTGATGTACACACACCTCTTTTATGCATAGTTCCTCTTAATATGAACGAGTATAAATATGGTAGCATTGAGATTAAAAACTTTATCACGCCAATGTATATTCCATTGTTATCTACGTCATTTCAATCGATCACAATAGATATAAAGGACCAAGATGGAAACCCTATAGCATTCGATTACGGCACGTTGGCAGTAACACTTCATTTTAAGAGATCCGCATAAGATGGGTTATTTTGAAACAATTTATGATAACCAAAGTGCCCACGATCCATTCAATAATAATATTACAATAGATACATCTATGCAAAAAGGTAAAGGTGTTGGAAGCTTTTTAAAAGGTGTCTATAGTGGTGTTTTACCGTTTATAAAAAAAGGTGGTAAGGCTGTAGGAAAAGCTGTTGGTAAAGAGGCTTTACGAGCAGGTGTAAATATTTTAGATGACATTACTCATGAAAAACCTTTTAAAGAATCTTTTCGCAATAATATTCGATAATCAGGAAAGAATCTCAAAAGAAAAGCCGAAGAAAAATTGGATAATCTGATAAGTGGCTCAGGATATAAAACTAAGCGTCGGGCCCAGAAACAACAGTTGACTAAGAACTCTGATACCGTTAACACCAAAAGTAGAAAACGTTCCAAAGTTAAACCAAATAAAAAATTTGGTATTAAAAAAAACACTGTAAAAATAAAAGAAAAACTTTGAAAGAAAAACGTACTGCACGAGATATTTTTGAAGAATAATGGCTTCTCTACATAGTGGTTCGTGTGCATGTCTTAAATCTGAAGTGAATTTATTTAGTGTACCTCCTACACAAACAACGACTGAAAATTCAAATTATGTTCAATACAAGCCAATATCTTCGCTAACTGAAGGGTCGCCAATAGAGTTTTCTATACCGGGAACTAGTGAATATATCGACCTTGCACATACTCTGCTTAGTGTTCGTGTAACTATCGCACAAACAGTAACACCTCCTGAAACCATAGATAAAAATACCTTGAAAAATGTTGGTCCTGTAAATAATTTTATGCACTCAATATTTAATCAAGTTGATGTATTTTTTAATCAAAAACCTGTTTCCCCGGCCAATAACGCCTACGCTTATCGATCATACATTGAAACTTTATTAAACTATGGGTCTGCAGCTAAAAAACCTCATCTCACCAGTGCACTATGGTACACCGACACTCCTGGAAAAATGGATGCTACTGATGACGAAAACGAGGATCTTACAAACCGTCGAATCCTTATGGGCGATGAGAAAAACATAGATATGATTGGGTATTTACATTGTGATGTTTTCAATCAAGACAAATTATTAATTAATGGTGTCGAAGTACGTGTGCGGCTCGTACGATCACGAGATAGTTTTTGTCGTATGCACCCGACAGGACTCTATACCGCTCGAATCACCGAAGCTGCTCTCTTTGTACGTCGTGTCAGACTTAGTCCACGTATTATATTGGCTCACGAAAAAGCACTTTCGAAAACAACAGCTAAATATCCCCTCACACGTGTAGAAGTAAAAGCTATTACAATGCATAGTGGTATTCGTGGAGAAACATTGGATAATGTCATTTTAGGTCAATTACAAAAAAGAATTATTGTTGGCTTTGTAGAAAATAAAGCTTTTAACGGTGATAAGGGTCTCAATCCATTTAATTTAAAAAATTTCAATATAAATTATTTGTGTCTCTACATTGATGGTGTACAAGAGCCGTCTAAACCATTACAACCTGATTTTAAAACGAATAATATGTATGTTGATGCATATCATACTTTATTTTCTGGTACAGGTATACATTATTTAAATGAGGATAATTCCATTTCACGCGAAGCTTATGCCAATGGGTATTGCCTTTTCGCTTTCGATTTAACACCTGATTTATCAGCAAATCAAGACACACATTGGAATCTAGTAAAACATGGTAGTGTGAGAATTGATGTTCGTTTTGATGATCCGTTAAGCAGTACAGTAAATTGTATAATTTATGCTGTATATGAAAATATACTTGAGATTGATTCGTCACGTCAAGTTCTCGTGGACTATAGTGGGTGAGATGGTGGGGGAAAGTAGTAGTAGTGGGGGGTAAAGGTTAATGGTTTGGAAATGTTTCTGATATGTCAGTCATTGATTGGACGTTGATTTGTTCAAAACTATGAAGATGGATATCGTCGTAGATATACAGGGTGCTAAAGATTATAAACACCGTCCGGTACCAAAAGAAGTGGCAGTTCTTTCATTAAATCAAAATTTCACAGGACATGGGCTTGTTTCTCCGAATAGACAAATAACTGTACTATGTCAAGAGGCTAGAAAAGAAAACGATTAGTTATCACGAAACCATCACGGCTTGGATTGGCTTGAATAAGGTGTTTCCGAAAAAGTCTTGTTCAAAAATCTAGAAGAAATTTGCAAGAGAGCAAATAATATCTATGTTCGTGGTGGCATGAAAGTGGCGATTTTACGAAAAATCACTACACGACACATTATAAATTTAGAGTTTGAAGAAGATTGTCCACCATTTCACAAACTTACAGCATCTGGTAATTACTGCATGCAACATTCTTTAAAATTCGGTTTTTCAAAGTTTAGTTGTGCTTTAAATAACGCCTCTAAGTTAAAAACGTGGCTGAAAACACCTGGTAAAACTGAAGCTGTTGGTGAAGAGTTTATCTTTGAACCGCCTATTAACATTTGTGATGAACAATATACAAATTCAACGGATTTTATCTCGAATTTCTACTCATGCTATGGGTGTCTTTGCGGCAGATCAAATTCCCCTGGTCTGGACGAGACCGACAGCTTTTATTTTCAACACCCAAAGTCACGATAAACCTGGCTTGCATTGGGTGGCAATTTACGTCAATAAAAACGGTGATGCCTGGTACTTTGATAGTTTTGTTGTACCTCCTTACATACCCGATCATATAAACCGTATTCGAAGAAATGTTAGAAAATTTCGATGGAATTCACGACAACTACAAAGTGAAACTTCAGATACATGTGGTTATTTTTGTCTCATGTTTTTACATTACATGTCTGTGGGCCTTGGAATTGGACATTTTCTCGAAAACTTTTCTCGTAACTTACACAAAAATGATCGAAATTATGTTTCAAAATTGTATAGGGGCACATTTCCCCACTACCATTACCCCCCCCCCCTTCACCACTACTAACACATCCCGCTACTATCCTACCCTTCCAATAGAAAACCCCTCCACCATCCGAATGAATAGTATAAAAAAGAGCGTCTACCACAACCTATTCATTAGTTCACACGATCACTCCTGCTGAAAATAATACACAAGAATGGCTGGTCAAGGCAAGCGTAAATACAAGGCAATGGCAGGTCAAGATAGTGTTTCCAAATATCATTGTCGTCATCAACTGTTGCCAATGGTGTACGGACTAAACAAATCTTATACTAAGAAAATTACAATTGGTCTAGAAAATAAGAAAATTGGTGGTGAATTTCTACCTATCATCCGTCTTAGTGCTGACGACGTTGTTGGTATACCATTTACTGTGTCTGACTGACGTTTATTTGAAGAAATTTTTCCAGTTATTGATAAGTTTTTTGAAACTGAAGATGGTGATATGCTGGATAAAAAGATGCCCTTTAGCCGTTTTAGCATAAGGCTTATTATGAGTTATGGCGACAAGGCAATTGAACTTGTAGAAGAAGAAGATTCACAGACGTCAGGTGATCAAACACCAACGAAACAGTACCGACGTAGTTTAATATTTAAAAAAGTTTCTTTTGATAGATTAAAAATATTAAAACATTGTATACGTGTGAGAGTGAGATTTTTATTAGATGTAACATGTAACATAGAATATATTATTAATACACTTTGTCATTATTTCAAAGAAAAATTGCAAGAATCGCAATCATCACAATATACACATTTTTCTAAGGACGATTTATTAACTTATGCGGAAAAATTCGGCATACCTGATTCTGATAAAGTTTATGATGAAATAATGCTTAAAAAAAATGATATACCGATATCAATACCCATTCATGATGTTATGTCTTTAATATATGAGCTTGTATCATTACATTTAGAAAATACTATATTTTTAATGAATAAAAAGATTTAAATGTACCAAACTTGTTTTTACTTACCTTTCATACTCCTATCCTAAAATACCACCTAGTTTTCTTACAGATAGAGTTTAATATTATAGAGTTAAATTGTAAAGTTAAATTTTAAATCATAGAGTTCAATATTATATAAATTTTAAAAGTTCAAGTTATATTTTAAATTTTGAAATCATAGAGTTAAGTTTAAATCATAATTTTAAATTTTGAAATCATAGAGTTAAGTTTAAATCATAATTTTGAATTTTGAATATTGTGGCACCATGGGGCAGACACAACAAACCCCACCACCACTTCCCTGGTGGGAGGGGAGGGGATGTATAATACCCCCTCCCACCAGGAAGTGGTGGTGGGGGTTTATCGTGTCTGTCCCATGGTGCCACAATAACTACTGACGTTGAATCCAGTCGCACGCACTCTGAGTTTTGATATCAGTGATGATGGTGAAGACGCTGAGCCTGTTGTTATTATAGCCGATGTGCATGCTGGCGACGAGGAGAGTGAAGAACCTCCACGAGAGGTAGAAAGCCCTGCACTAATTGTAGGGGATATCTCTAATCGCATGAAGGAGGAGGAGGAGGAGGTGCAGGTGGAGGTGGAGGAGGAGGAGGAGGAGGCTTTAAGAGAAGCGCGAGAAGTAGCGAACGAGATCGAGTTTCAAGAAGAAGCCATAGGCGAGTATCTTGCTGCGTACGATCGTCTACCTCTCATCGACGAGGACTTTCGGCTTCTGGCAAGTCAACCACCTGGTGTAGAGGCTAATGACCATTCCACCACTGCTGAGAGTGCGCGCAGAGAAAGACGGCACATACTGTGTGGGCTGTGTGCCACCGCCAACCAATTGGCCCCAGGGTACAACACACGCGAGCGCCTCGACCGCGTGGTCAACGAATGTAAGTAAATATTTATTCTTATATTTTAAAATATGCCCTTTTTAAAAATATTTTTCCGTGCGTAGTTGTGCGAAGTCGCGATTGGTCCCTAACGCAGGTTGTGGTATCGCTCCCAGAGCTTGCTCGTTTGCGGGAGGTATACGAGCGGGTATTAGACAATCGCCAAGCACGGCTCCAGCGTTGGTTTCGCGACCAAGCCGAAGACGAATCCTCCCCTTTGTATACAGAAAGCAATCTGCGGGATTTGGTGAATAGAGTATTAGAAAGCTTTGCGGGCATCGCAGAACCTTAAAGTAAATCCCTCACCGTAAAACCATTAATCTATTTTAATATATTTTAATAAAGGCATCATTTGTTTTGTTACAGCTGAGATCCGCTCATCCGTGCAGGTAGGCGATGGTGGTAGTGAGGATGTTTATGATGCCGAAGACTACGACAGCATACAGCCCCCCGGCGTGCGCTTCACTGCTGTGGTTGAGGAACAGGAGTACCTGCGACGCTTCGGAGTGCAGGGCCATAGAGTAAGATTTTCAATTATAGAGCCACGCGCAGATATAAATCCCGTATTATGGGTAGAGGCCGCGATTAGGGACATGCACGATTATATAACGACACGCGTTTCAGGGCATACATTAATCGGGATTACAATTTGTAATGAGCGATTTTCACGTGGTACGGGCGGGCTGCCGTTCAGGCCTGTTGCGAACTTTAATTACGCTGACTTACGGAATTTAATAAGTTCCATAAGTCAGAGTAACGAAATTTTGTGTATCGGAGAGGGACTCGAGTTACAGGTGTGCTACGTAGTAATGCCCGTAGATGCGGATGGTGGCTTAAAGTTGAGCGATTTGCGAAAGCGCTCAATCGTTGTTATTAACAATGCCGATAATTTATGTTTACCGCGTGCGTTTGCGGTCGGAAGGGTATACATGGCTCTCAAGTCGCAGCCTTGCGATGAGGTGCGCGCAGAATGGCATGAGATTCGCGACGGGCGTTGAAAATTGCAAAAAGAGCGCGCGGAAAGTCTCGTGGACGCCGCTGGGGTAAATATTCCGGGTGATGGCTGTGGTTTTGAAGAGCTCGTGAGCTTTCAAAATTTTTTTCTCACAAGTGGCGTAGCACTGGTTGTTTTCGAGAAACAATTTTGGAAGCGGTGAACCCCCGCTCCTTGATGGACGAAACACTCTCCGGGAATTAAATGCCCCACTAGCCGGTATTATTTATTTCATGTTTGAAGAGCGTGCATGACATTTTAATTTAATTACTAATTTATTTGGAGCGGCGGAATCGCGTGTTTTCTGTTCTTATTGTAATAAGGCATTCCGCTGCGTAAATCAGCACAAATGTACGCAAACATGCGCGTGCTGTTACGTTTCACCACCATGCAGAAGCGATCAAGTCGAAATGATAGAGTGCGTGGATTGTGGGCGACAATGTTTCAGTCACGAGTGTTTCGCGAATCACAAGCGTGCAGGCTCTTACAAAAAAAATAATAAAAAAGTGTGCGACGTTGTGCGGTTGTGTGAGAATTGCATGCGCATTGTAAACGTGTATCAGCGGAAACACGAGTGTGGTATCAGTTTTTGTAGGCACTGTCAAAAGTAGCGTGCCTTTAACGACTTGTGCTTCATGCAGCCAATCAGCGTTGTCGTCCCGGGTAAAAAAAAGAAATATCTCTATATTTTTTATGATTTCGAGACAACACAAGACACTCCGTATGGCGAAAATGCGCGCGTTCACGTACCTAATTTGTGCGTCGCGTACCAAGTATGCTCGGATTGCATCGGCGTGGACGACATACAAATAGAATTCCCCACTTGCGGGGTGCGCGAATTCATTTTCACCCGCGATCCCGTTAAACAACTCTTGGAGCTATGTGTCCGAGAAAAGACAGATTTTGCCGAAATTATGTATATAGCGCACAATGCTCGGGCATTCGACTCTCAATTTATATTGAAAGAGTTGGCAGAAAGTTCCAAGTGTGGCACGCCACGCGTAATATTAAATGGCCACAATATTACGCAGCTAAAGTACGGGAGCACAAAGTTTATTGATAGTATCAATTACTTTCAATTGAAACTGAGTGCTTTGCCTGCGACATTTGGACTGCCCGAGAGCGGTAAGAAAGGTTATTTCCAGCACTTTTTCAATACCAGTGAGAATGAGCACTACAGGGGCCCTCTACTCGCTCCCGAGTTTTATTGCCCAGGTACTATGTCTGTGGCTGAACGTACCGCTTTTCTCGTGTGGTTGAGAATACATCCCCAAACTACGTATTCAACTTTCAAAAAGAGATTGTCGAATACTGTAAAATGGACGTGGAAATATTGAGGCGCGCGTGCATACGGTTTCGCGAAATTTTCATAGAAGTCGCTCAAACAGACCCGTTCGGCTTCGCGTGTACAATTGCGTCCACATGTATGTATGTTTTTAAAAAAAATTTTTTGCAGCCAAAAACTATTGGCCTGATACCGCCAAACGGATATAGGCGCGGGGATAAGCACTCGCAACAATCTATAGAGTGGCTGCTATACTGCGAGCGCGAGTTCGAGCGTGAAATTATACACGCGGGGCGATCGCGCGAGTTTCGTTTACGCGAAGGGTTTCTCGTAGACGGGTATCTACCGCCAATCGGAGGAGGAGAGCCTGCCTCAACAGCCAAAAGAATTGTTTTTGAATACCAAGGCTGTTACGTACATGGCTGTCCGTGCTATTTCAGCGATAATCATACTGTGAGAAAAAATAAATATGGCCAAATATACGCACAGGCGTACGAGGGCACGGTGGGAAAAGTCGTGGCAATGAGGCGGTTCGGATACGACGTGTGTGAGATGTGGGAATGCGATTTCACTCGCGTGAAAAGTCAGCAACCGGAAATTACGCAATATTTAGCGACTCATCCGGTCATGAGCAAAATATCCTTAAACCCGCGTGACGCTTTTTTCGGTGGCCGCACGGAAAATATCGTCACTTCTCGCAGTTCCGCGCCGGACAAAGAGATCAAATATACCGATATTTGCTCTCTTTACCCATATATCTGCAAGAGGGGACGTTATCCCATTGGGCACCCGCGCATTTACATCGGCGGAGAATGCACGGAATTGAATGCACTTTATCAGCCCTTTTTTAATAAAAATTATTTACCTATCAAAATTATTTCTACCTATATCCATCACTTTCCTCGCATTAGTACGCTGAAAAAAAAAGCATGCTGTCATAATAGTCCATTATATTTTCTTAACAAAGTAATATACAGAATGTTTTATAGCGTTTTCATGTTAAATATACTAAGAAGGTATTGTAGTTACAAAGTCGCATCATGTTTCATAGTTAACTATATCGCCGGCTTGTGCATGCTAGTCGTCGCGGTAGTCCTGCTCATTCTCCCGGCGGAGACAGCCTAGTCAACGCGCGCGTGAATCAGCTAGTCACCGCGGATCAGCCCATCCCCCCGCACGACCAGCTTGTCGCCACGTCAGCTCATCACCGCGGTAAAGATGCTAGTCCCCGCGCGCGCCGCCGCCGCCGCTTCGTCCGCGCGTCATGCAGACGGTAATGTTTCGCGCGAATGGAAAAAGGGTATAAAATGATTGAGAAAGCGTGGGACAGTCTATTCGGTGGCTAGAGGTCGTAAAAAAATGGATACACGCTTAAAACATCCGTTTACCTGCTGTGTGTGTGTGGACCCATAGGCTGTGGAAAAATACGCTTTGTTCAGCGCTTTCTCACCCATTTATCGGCCATGTGTACTGCACGCTTCGGCCGTTTACTGTTTTATTACGCTGAATGGCAAGAGGCTTACAGAACAGCTTTTAAGTCCAATGGACCTATCATTGAGTTTCGAGAGGGAGTCCCGCAAGTAGGCGACTATTCCACGGATAACGAGAAGAAAAAATTACTCATTCTCGATGATCTTATGCGGGAATCCTCGAGCGACGTTATTTTAGACTTATTTACGAAAGGTAGTCATCACAAAAATATCAGTGTGATATTCATAACGCAAAATGTTTTCCACAAGGGAAAGGCGCAGCGTGACATAAGTTTAAATACAAAGTACCTAGTGCTGTTCAAAAATCCGCGCGACAAGGCACAAATACAGCATCTCGCGCGCCAAATCCATCCCGAAGACTCGAGTTTTCTCCGCGAAGCCTACATAGATGCTACGCGAGCACCACACTCTTATCTCTTTATAGATCTCTCGCAAGGCTGTCTCGATGAGTTTAGATTTCGCGCAAACATATTCCCCGGTAACAGTGCGCATTACGCATACGTGCCCAAATACTTTAAATCACGCTGATTTGCTCGCCCGAACGTCAGTCGGGAAAAAACTATGGTCCCGTACGGACGAGCTGCCTCTTGTCGCGGTACGTTACCGCGCGGTAAACATTTTTCCAAGAAAAATCTCGCGCTACTCGGCGTGCTCTGCCACGGCGATAAGAAACATCGCACAACCATAGCCCGAGCGGCTGACAAACCCCTTGTCAAGTGCATATGCGAGTGCGTGTTGAACGTTTTACACGGGGTCGTAAAATTATCGAATAGCGAGAAGAGACGATTGAGCAAGCATAAACACACGTTGCGCAAGTTATCGCAACCGAGTGGTAACACCGATTGGCGCGCAAAGAAACGAGCGATTATTCAGAACAGGGGTCATTCCTGCCTATCTTATGAGCTCCAATCGTAAGTACTCTCATTTAGAAAATATTTGGCTCGCGTAAAATGATTCTCGTGCCAGAAGGTTCGATGGCCGCGAGCCCGGCCGCGGATGTCGAGGAAAAAAGTTTACAAACGCAGGGCGATAATTTTTCTCGCTTGAACACCGAAATGTACGACGTTTTACGCTCGAAGGCAGCGCGCGATGATTACGAAAAATGTCTGAATTATTTGAAGATTTTACGTCGCTATCTTTTTTTCCGCGACAACGAGCGTATCGCTGAGCGGCGCGAGACGAATCACGAGGTAGACGAAATTGAAGAGAGTCTCGCACCGCTCAGCGAGGAGACCATTCTCCGAGGTATACCCAAAGTACTCACGCCAAAAGCGCGACACTTGCTTCGGCATTGGAGGACAACGGTTCCCGAGCGTCTAAAGTGGGACAATGCAGGCACTGTGAGCATCGATGGCCGACAAGTTGCGCGCTCGAGTATAATCGAGTTACTTCTCGACACACTGCAAAAGAGCCTGCGTGTGGAGAAGGAAGAACCGCCTGCCGGGCGCTTTGAGTTTGCAAAATTTCTCAAAACTAGCGAGACGCCCGTTAATCTCATCGAAAATCGCAGTTTTGAAAATTGGGCGGATTTTCACTGCAATAGCGAATACGGCCAAACGACGTTTGCCGCGGCAACAGACTATAGAGGCCGGAGAAAATAACACACCCTCGCCCATGCTAACTCGCAGTAAAAAGCAGACCAAGATAAAATGGATGCACTTTGATATATAAGCGATAAGATGACATACGGAAAACAATACTACGATCTCGAGCATGAGGCGGGTTACGCGGGTGCACGAAACCTTCTTCGCGTAGATGCCAAGAATGAGTAGAAAAAAATTTACGCGTGGCTGAGCAATCAAGATGCCTACACGCTTCATCACCCGATAAAAAGAAGATTCCCGCGCCTGTCGTACAATGTAACGAACGTCGATGATGTGTGGGAGTGCGATCTACTTCAGCTGACATCGATAAAGGATTACAACGACGGGTACTGCTATATTCTCGTGGTCATCGATGTACTCGGTAAGTTTGCCTGGGTTGAACCACTGAAGGATAAAACTGCGTGCAACGTTGCCGACGCTTTTGAGCGAATTACCGACAGATCGAAGCCGCGCTTGCCCATGTGTGTGCAGTCCGATCGTGGCAAGGAATTTCTTGGCGCCGCTTTTCAAAATCTTCTCAAGCGCATGGAGATCGGCTTTCGTGTCGCTAGAAATCCAGATGTCAAGGCAGCGATGGCAGAACGCTGCGCGAGCGCATATGGAGATATTTCTTACATCGAAACACCAAGCGATACATCATACAATCATTCTCAGCACAGTGGTACGCGAATGCGCCCAGCAGAGGTCAACCTTTACAACGCTGCGCGAGCGCGCGAAAATCTGCCCAAGCGCGCGCGCTCCAATTATCGCCACCCCGCCGCGCCCTACCATAAATTTGCTGTGAGTGACCTCGTCCGTGTCAGTCGAACAAAGAACACCTTCGAGCGCGGATACGAAAAAAATTTCAGCGAGGAGATTTTCAAGATTATACGCGTATCTCCGGGGCAAGGGCTGTACACATACGTATTGGCGGACTTAAACGGAGAAATAATTGACGGATTCTTTTACAACGAAGAGCTCGTTTTGCTCGGGCACGATCGACTGACTAGCGATAAGAGCTCAAAATCGAGCGTATTGTGCGCACGAAAGGTCGTGGCGCCAACAAAGAAGTGCTCGTCAAGTGGCTAGGCTATCCCGATAAATTTAATTCTTGCGAGTCAACTCGACAGCATTTCGTAGAAAACCACGAGCAGACATGGACGCGAACGATGATTTTTACATGGTACTGCCTAGCAATAGCAGTATGACTTACTTTCCCGATAACACAACCAGCTGTTTCACCCGCACTTGCCACGCGAGATCAAATTACACGGAGAGTGGCACGTCGGACTGGTGGAAATTCACGTACCATGTAGTATCGTGCATTTCCAAGACAATGATGCCTTTCACACTTTCAGTCTGTTCGCCATGGACGACGACGAACAGAGTGAGAAAACATTCTGCCATTTTCCAATCGGCATTTACGACTCTCTTCAACAGCTGGCAGACGCCATAAATAACTCGAATGACACTTATAAGCATCACATGCTTGAACCCGTAAAGGAGAGCAATGGCTATTATGCCATCAGACGCAAGTGCGCCTGTCAAGAGCTACATGCGACTCATTTCAATGAAAAAATTCTACGCATTTTTGGGTTCGACGACGAGCCCGGGAAAAAAATTCTGTTTACGACCTTTAACCATGGCGGGCTGCGGGAAATTGTAGCCGAGAGACCAGCCTCGCTCTCTCGTGGCATTACCGACCAACTGTACGTTTATACAGTTATTTGTGAACCCTACACAGTGGGGGACACGCAGGCCTCGCTCTTGTGCATCGTTTCCTTGGATAACTCAAAATTCAGATACGGCTGCAGTGCTGTGCAGCGTTTCACACCCGCCCACTACATACCGCTTCTCTATCACAATTTTCACAATATTATCATCGATATAAGAGACCAGCTCGGGCAGCGCATTCCATTCGAGTACGGTAAATTGACCGTGACACTCCATTTCAGACGAAGTCACTGAGATGTCTCATTATACTAGATACTACGATGATCAGATAGGTGGCGGGCGTGGGATAAGAAACGTTTTCGCTGGCTCGGCCTTTCAGAGAAGGCGCGGTGTTGGCTCTTGGTTAGGGGGCCTCTTTCGCCGCATTCTACCATACGTCAGGAGTGGCGCTAAGACCGTCGGGAAAGAGACCTTGCGCGCAGGTATGAAAATCATAGACGATGTCGCAAACAATGGTGTCAATTTCAAGGAGGCCATAAAATCGAGAGCCGGAGAATCGGGACGCCATCTCAAAAGAGAAGCGGCAGAGAAAATTAGCGAAATCATGAAGGGGTCAGGGTATAAAACTACCAGGCGCGTCAAACGGCACGTGCAAGCGCCCATACCTCGCGGACCAAGCGTAAGAAAAAATTGACAGCCGCGCCGCGCAAGACTCGTAAAGCGAGCAGGAGAACGCGGAAAACCCCCGCTTTTAGGGATGTTAACGATATTTTCGGTCCAAAATAAATCTTGAAAATGTCTTTCTTGTACTCTCACTCGTCAGAGTGTATGTCGAGCGAACTCGATCTTTTCTCCCTCCCATCTACTCAAACGTCCATCGAGGGCAGCAGTTTTTTTAACTATAAGCCCGTCTCTTCGATCAGCGATGAACGCGATGCGCCCATCGAATTCGTCGTACCTAGTGCCAGCGGGCATTACATCGATCTCGCACAGACCATGCTCTTTGTCAAGGCACAAATACTCCCCAACGACGATGTTGACACAAAGTTAAAAGTTGGCCCTGTAAACAATCTTCTTCATTGAATGTTCAATCAAATCGATATTCTTCTCAATCAAAAGCTCGCCTCACCGCCCAACAATATGTACGCGTACAGAGCTTACATAGAGTCACTGCTGAGCTATTCCCCCGCTGCCAAATAATCGCATCTCACCGCGAGCCTCTGGTACGATGATACACCCGACTGCATGGAGGGCGCGCCGGAAAATCAAGCAATGAGAGTGCGTCTGGTGCGTAATAAGGATGCATTTTACCTGATAGATTCCACAAACGATAGCCGATTCGGAATAAAAATAAAAGAAGCTACCCTCATTGTTCGGCGTGTCAAGATAAATCCCGGTATTTTGATCGCACACGCCAATACACTGGCCAAAGCAACAGCCAAATACCCCATTACGCGTGTCGAGGTGAAAACATTTACGCTTCACACTGGTATACTAGGCGATAGCATTGATAATGCGATTCTTGGTCAACTGCCGAAACGTATAATCATCGGTTTCGTCGGTAACAAAGCGTTCAATGGAAATCGAGCGCTAAACCCATTCAACTTTCAACACTTTGACATAAATTATCTCTCACTATATATCGACGGGGTTCAAATACCAAGCAAACCGTTACAACCGCACTTTACAGACAACAGCGCAACGTTTATCGAGGCATTCCAAACACTCTACTCAGGCACAGGGGTTGTTGCGTGCTGTTGCGTTGATTCTTTGCCTGTTGCGGGTCTTCGTTGTCCTTGTTGCTAGCTGTGGCGTCTGGGTGTCGTGTGTGCTGGGTGTCGGGCACGGCCTCCGCCGTCGTCCTACGCAGTATTTGTAATACTCGCTCTTGAGCACGACTTCCAGTGGATGTACTTGCCAGCTGGATATTTCCATAAAGGAGCCATCATCTTCTGAGAGGATTTTGCGTAAGAGGTTTTCTCTTAACGCCATCCTGCGTGCGACTATATCGTCCGGCCCCTCAGGCTCCTCGAACTCCTGCGGTGCGTAGATTCCCAGCACCCATTGGCTTAGCCAGTATGCCCTTAGGAGCATGACTCCCTGCCGCTTCAGCTGCAGTTCGGCTAGGTAGCTTTCGGTCTCACTCGGAGAGATCGACAGCACCCACTCCTCCACAGCTTCTTAGATGTTGTAGGACATCGTTCGCTAATTGTGTGTGTGCAAGGGGATTATAATTTAATTATCCGAAAGTCGAGAGTGCTTTCGCATGGCCAGTGGTATCCATCACAAGGTACCTACTGGATTACCACCGGCTCAATTGGTAACGAACTCCCAACTGGTGGTTTGGTCTTTGCGCTAGATCGAAGTAAACTCGCTTTTACCCCCTTGCCTAGAGGTTATGTCGCTTTTTGCGTATTGCGCAAGCTTAATTGTTGCCAGCGCAAACGATTCCCGGTCAGAACTGAAATTCGCGATTTCCGCGCGCTGCACATGCGCGGCACTAAAATCACTATATGTATTAGTACCGCCGACGCATGCGCAAACGATTCCGCGTGAAAAAACAAAAGTCCAGTTTTTCGACCGTTTGCGCATGCGCAAAATCGAAATTAGTGAATGCGCCCACCTTCCCGTGGGATGAGTAAACGAATTCGCGATAGCAATTTTTCACTTTTCATTTTCTGATTCTGCGCATGCGCGGGCCTAAAATTACTGCATGCGCACTCTAGGATATACTCCCGCGCGGTCGTTTATGCAGATTTCCCCTTAAATGTGAAAATCCAGCTGAAATCCCAATATTTAAATATTGGGTGTGGAATCCGTTATTTTACTCCCCGGCGTGCACGTGTGATGACGAACAAAGAGATACAACGTATCCCATATTAAAACCTATATTAAAACAATTGTTAATAAATATTATAGTATAATAAATAATTAATAAATAATTGCTACCTAATCCCTTTGTTGTCCTCGCTATATACTTCAACAAATGCTCGGCCTTCACAAGCAATGTTACTCACTAATTACCTGCAGGCCGGGTTATTTCCTCCAAGCAAGGTTACGAACCACCAATTGGTTACCCTTGCACACACTATACACTTTTATAATAATTATCACCGCGATAATTAATTATTCGCAACGCGCGTCTCGACCTGTTTCGAAAAATTGTCTGATCCTAAAAAAAAAAAAATCGCCGTTCCCTAATCTAATGTGCTGCAACACGTTAATGGGCGCCAGTTGTAACAGGGTTAATTTACGAGAGGGTATTAATCCCTCTCTGCGGTGCGCGAAGGTAATATACGGGCATCTACTACGCCCGAAGCAGCTCGACGTTGTAGAAGGACCCGTAGGCCGGCAGGAGCGCGTCGGCACAGGTTACGAACAAGCGCGCCCGGCTTCTATTGTAGAAAGCTTATGTCGCTTTCTATTAGAACCGGCGCTCCGCTCTGCGCTACTGCCAACTTTGGCGCACAAATCACCGGCGGCTAGCTATGAACTAGCCTTACCTACCCTCGCCGGTGTTCCCGTACAACGCCGCTCAGGGTAACCTGAGCGACTTTAACTTACAATTTCCCCATTGACGATGCTCCTCTAGGAGGTGATGCCTCCGACTAGTTGCAGCTGCTGAAAAGGTAGAGGGCGGTATTCGGGGAGATAGGGAACGGTTACTCGCAAAATAATGAACTCGTTACTACAAGATTAAAATGCAACAGAAAGGTTTATTCAAGAAAAAGGAAATGAGTCGCGCTAGAGGCGCGAAGCCCGAACAAACTCCTACAAGTTTACTATGCGCACAGGCCGAGACTTTACGCGGAACCGGCTGATCGCACAGCCGGCATAACCGCGTCACGAAACGCTACGAAATGGCCGCTGCACGCACGTACGCAAGGCCGCTTGCCTCAATGCAAGCGGCGTCGGGTAGCCGCGAAACACAAAACACTCGCTAGTCGCTCGCACGCAGAAACTTACGCGGCATATATAAAAGTGAAGCGCAACACTTACGTTTGGAGCTAGCCAGCTCACGCCCGCAGGATCTCTCTCTCTCTCTCTCTCTCTCTCTCTCTCTCTCTCTCTCTCTCCCTCGCTCCCTTTCGCTATGAGCGTGGAATGCCGGGCCTCGCTGCGTCTCTCACTTCGCTGACGGAGCCTCTCTCGCTATCTCTCTTTTCTCTCTTCTCTGGCGGCTTGGCAGGAGGCTGGCTGCAGGCGGCGTTGCGTGGCGAACGTTCCGGTGGCGGAGTCAAGGCGCGGGGGCACGAGGCACTACTCACTCGCGGCACTGCCGGAGCGCGGGGAACACACGTGCTCACCTGTTGAGCGTCAGGACGAAGATGGCCGCGGCGCGCGCTTCTTCTTCTTCTCCGGTTGACTCCCGAGAGAGCCGCGCGGCGCGCTATCAGCCGCGATGCGTGCAAGCGCGCGAGATTCAAATCTCGCGACGCTGTATGCGCTACTATTCTTCCTTTATTCATGCGCCCGTTACAACATAAAAAAATATATTTGATATTAGGGTATTCTCGTGGGTGAAGTTACTATCACCACTATAGCGGCTTTTTCGTCCTCTAAATGTTAACAACAACGAAGAAAAATATTGCTATTACATATTAAAATAAAATTTTTATTTTGCAATAATGAAACTAGCAAAAATTTTATTTGTGAAAATGATGATAATAAAATTATTTAATATAAATATTTAGTTACAAAGTAGAAAACATTACAGTGATCTATTTAATAACTTATTATTCTATATATCTTTGAATGAGAAAATATAGAACTAATCCAAAAAAAAAGAAATAAAACCATTCCTAAATCTTAAAACCCTAACAAACATATGATGAAAATAGTTTGACTGTACTTTTATGCAAAATCAAACTGTATTTGCTTACGGGAAAATTGTTCGCACTTATAAAAGAAATTTTATGAAGAACAAATGAAAGAAATAATTCAGGTACCTATGTTCACATTGCTAAGATTAAATGGAATATATGTATTGGAAGTGATCAGTTCAGTTATATACTAACATGATCATTCTATAAGGTACACTATTCTGCACTGTATTGAGTATTTAACACATTTTTATACTCTAACGCACTGCATACCCTCTAAAGCAAATACGTGAATGCTACCCATGACAGAAAAAGATTAAGTTCTAAAATGAATTTTTGAAATGGCTGTAAATTTTCAACCAATGATAGAATACAATTTTATTCTGCAATGTTATTGCTGTAACGGGATTACAGATTTCGGAGAAACAGAAAAAAATAAGCGGGATTTGAACCCGATTCGTCCGGACGAAAGTCGAGCGCCCTAACGGGGCTACCGATCGCACACTTACCCAACCCAATATATGCGTGATTTCCCGGAATGCCAGTATTACAGGGCTCTACTATGCGCCGACTAGCGCCAAATCTGTGATCTCCGTTATATTGCATAAGAGCAATAAGAAGTCAAAATTAACCAAAATTACTCCAACCTATTAACCTTCCTTTTTATCAAAAATACCTGTACAATATGAAATTTTTCTTTGCGAAATAATTATAATTTTTCTCAGTATACGGTTCAAAAATATTTTTATAATGATAATATCAAAAAAAACCTTTAATATTATTCTACATGAACAAAGAGAAAAAATATATCTTTTGCCAGATATCTCAGTAAGAAGAGAAGTGAATGATGACTTGAATCATTCCCTATATATTTTTCCTCACCTTTTATTTACTACAAAATTATTTACTACGCACATTATTTCTAAACTTAATTAATCAATAACTTTATTTTATGTAATTACAGCAAAACAAAACATTAGTTCACATTACCGTTAATAAAATAATTAAATTGTCGAAATGCTATGTACAATCAAGATATATATCTCTACACAAATTCTAATGCATAACGTATGCAATATTTATTACGTAACGTTTTATTAATCATATGTAGTTGTTTGCAGCTAATGGCAGTCATGGTAGAATATACTAAGGAATAGACCGCTAACGGTTCTACTGCCCAGGTTAAAGAATAAAGACAAAACTTATATGTCCAACGTTTCGAACGGTTTTATTCCGCCCCTTATCAAGGTCTAAAAAATACAAATAAAACACAAATTTATTCAGGAACAAAGAATACTTAATCTATGACTTCGTATTTTTCGAATCTTACCAAAACTCTATCGTATTAAAGTATACTGCAAGTAGACACTATAAGTGACTGCTAGTCAATGTGAAGCAACGTAAGCAGATTCGTCGTATTTATAGTAAAGTATGTACCTGTGTGTGTGTGTAAGAAAAGTGTGTACTGACAAGCTATTAAGTAACGATGACTAGACCGCGTATGTATAAAAAGTATTATTATTCTGATAGTTCAAAAATGAATATAACTTATAACAACTTATTGTTATTGATAAAACTTTTATAATCAGCCTTTAAAAAATTAGTGTCAAACTATCTATTTAAACTATTGTGTTGTGAGTGTATATGGAGCATTTCTGATAACAATCTTTTATTTAAATTTTGTTCTTGATCTAAAATTTTGATATTTTTAAAATCAATTTGATGATTTGTATTCGTAATATGTTCGTGTAAAACTGATTTATCCCTCTTAAATTTGCAGTCGCTCGCATGTTCTTTACTTCTTACAACTAATTTTCGAGATGTTTGTCCTACGTAAGACGCATCACAATCGCAACAATTGATCTTATATACAACATGAGATTTTTCATTTTTGTGATATTTGTCTTTTCCTAATCTAATTATGTAATTGAATTTATTGGAGATTGAATTGATTATGGTCAGGTTATTACTATTACAGATGTTTTTTAATTCTGGGTTAATATACGAGGGTCATTTGATAAGTACCTAGCCTACAAATGAAAACACCAAAATTTTACAAAAAATAAAATTTATTTTTCAATGTAGTCTCCTTTTAGTTGAATACACTTGGTCCAGCGGTATTCCAATTTTTTTAACCCCGTTGAAAAAAATGTTTTCTCTTGGTTTGCAAAATAGGCCTCCGTGGCTGCGATTATTTCGTTATTGGAGTGGAATCTCTTCCCGGCGAGCGAATTTTTTAGGTTCGGAAACAAAAAAAAAGTCGCACGGAGCCAAATCTGGAGAATACGGTGGATGGGGCAGCAGTTCGTAGCGTAATTCGACCAATTTAGCCGTGGCGAGTGCAGAAGTGTGAGCCGGTGCATTATCGTGGTGGTAAAGCACTTTCTTTTTAGACAAATCGGGCCGTTTTTCTTCTAACACGGCGTCAAATCGACTCAATAGTTCGGCGTAGTACTGTCCTGTGACCGTTTTGCCCTTCTCCAGATAGTCAATAAAAATCACACCTTGAGAATCCCAGAAAACAGTGACCATCACCTTTCCGGCCGACGGGACCGTCTTCGCCTTCTTCCGAGCAGGTTCACCGGGTAAGGTCCACTGTTTTGACTGCTCCTTGGTCTCTGGAGTGTAGTAGTGAATCCATGTTTCGTCGACGGTCACGTAACGATGCAAAAACTCTTTTGGATTGCGATTAAACAGCTCCAAACACTGCTCTGAACTGGTCACACGGATGCGCTTGTTGTCTGCAGTCAGCAAACGCGACACCCACCTTGCTGACAGCTTCCTCATGCCTAAAATCTCATGTAGGATATGCCACACGCGTTCTTCTGAGATGCCTACTATCGCAGCTATCTCGTGCACCTTTAATCGGCGGTCTGACAAAACGATATCGTGTATTTTTGTCACGTTCTCCTCCGTAGTGGTTGTTTTCGGAGCACCTGGGCGTGGATCATCAAAAACCGACGTACGACCACGTTGAAACTCGTTATACCAAAATTTAACGGTCGCCATCGAAGGAGAAGCATCCCCATACACTGCATCCAAGCGTTCTTTAATTTCACTGCGCGATTTCCCTTCCAAAAACAAGAATCGAATCACCGACCGATATTGTTCTTTCTCCATTTTTTCAAAAATCAACGGACACATTTGCTTTCACACGCTCTCAAAAATAAACTACAACTCCGATCCGGCTGAAATTTCGTCTGTAACCGTTTACAGGAAGATACTGCACTGCAGTGTATTTCTGGTGCGATAGTGGCACCATCTGGCGGTGAGGCTAGGTACTTGTCAAATGACCCTCGTATTTAATATATGGAAAAACTAAAATGCTGTTGAAATTTATATTTTTAGAATTACATGTATTTTTATTATTATTTTTAATATGTAGTAAAATTTTATTTATGTGTTTATTAATAAAATTAATAGGGTAATCATTCTCCAATAATAAATCTCTAATTAGATTAAGATTATTGTCATGGAAATGTGTGTCTGCTAAATTAATACATTCATCCACTAAATTACAAATAATACCAATTTTATTACTAACAGGATGGTGAGAGTTGAAATTTAAAAATCTACCAGAAAAAGTTGGTTTCCTGAACCAGTCCGTGGAAATTTGTTGTTTATTTTGAATGATAAGAATGTCAAGAAAACTAATTTTATTATTATTAGATATTTCAACTGTGAATTGCAAATTCTTATCAAAACTATTGAATAAGTTTACGGTATAATCTATCATCCGATCAGGGACACATATGATGATGTCATCGACGTATCTATAATAAAACGGAACAGGAAAGCAAATTTTTGATAAGGCTTGATTTTCTAAATCCTCCATGACAATATCAGCTAAGATGGGACTTAAGGGGTTGATAATAATAAAATTAGTTTTCTGGACATTCTTATCATTCAAAATAAACAAAAAATTTCCACGGACTGGTTCAGGAAACCAACTTTTTCTGGTAGATTTTTAAATTTCAACTCTCACCATCCTGTTAGTAATAAAATTGGTATTATTTGTAATTTAGTGGATAAATGTATTAATTTAGCAGACACACATTTCGATGACAATAATCTTAATCTAATTAGAGATTTATTATTGGAGAAGAAAAATCTCATGTTGTATATAAGATCAATTGTTGCGATTGTGATGCGTCTTACGTAGAACAAACATCTCGAAAATTAATTGTAAGAAGTAAAGAACATGCGAGCGACTGCAAATTTAAGAGGGATAAATCAGTTTTACACGAACATATTACGAATACAAATCATCAAATTGATTTTAAAAATATCAAAATTTTAGATCAAGAACAAAATTTAAATAAAAGATTGTTATCAGAAATGCTCCATATACACTCACAACACAATAGTTTAAATAGACAGTTTGACACTAATTTTTTAAAGGCTGATTATAAAAGTTTTATCAATAACAATAAGTTGTTATAAGTTATATTCATTTTTGGACTATCAGAATAATAATACTTTTTATACATACGCGGTCTAGTCATCGTTACTTAATAGCTTGTCAGTACACACTTTTCTTACACACATACACACACAGGTACATACTTTACTATAAATACGACGAATCTGCTTACGTTGCTTCACATTGACTAGTAGTCACTTGTAGTGTCTACTTGCAGTATACTTTAATACGATAGAGTTTTGGTAAGATTCGAAAAATACGAAGTCATAGATTAAGTATTCTTTGTTCCTGAATAAATTTGTGTTTTATTTGTATTTTTCAGACCTTGATAAGGGGCGGCATAAAACCGTTCGAAACGTTGGACATATAAGTTTTGTCTTTATTCTTTAACCTGGACAGTAGAACCGTTAGTGGCCTATTCCTTAGTATGTTTTATTAATCAATTGTTATATAAAATTAAATTTATGTACGAACGAAGTAAGACTACTCATTTATTCCATAGTAATCCGCACTGCCATTTGAACGCTAGAAAAAATCGGCATTCAACAAACGATACAAAGTAAAACCATAGATTAATTTGTATAGAAGGATAAACAAATTTGAATACATTTCTAAGAACAATCATTCAATCTTTTCCGAAAGTTGTTTGCAATACTTGACTATCAATAACTGATTTCACACCTTTCGTTTTTTTGATTTGCAGCGAACAATTTGAATGTACTTACTTAGATATAATTTGTTCAGCATATGATGACTTAAAAAAGTAAAATACTTTTTCACTGGTATTTATTTATCAAATTAAGTTTGGGGAAGCCATGGGCAGCGGCTTTTTGTGTTTAATTTGTATAGAAGGATGATCAAATTTGAATAAATTTCTGAGAACAGTAATAAATACAGTTTTTCTATTGATAATTGATTTCACAACTCTCGTTTGTTTGATTTGCAGTGAGCAATTCTAATGTACCTACTTACATATAATTTGTTGAGCATACAATGACTCAAAGAAGTAAAAGACTTTTTCACTGGTATTTATTTGATTTCTTATAAAAAGTCATAAATATTATTATTTCATAGATTATACAGAAAAGATGTCTATACTTGCTTTATTTTATACTTTCGTAGAAATTTGTATATTAACAATATTATTATTTGTAGTCATAAAAAAATTATCACCATTTATAGATAATGCTGAATAGATGAGTTATTTATACAGTCATGAAAAGAATTATTACCATTTGTAGAGAGTGCTTATTGAATAGATGAGATTAGAAGAAATAAAAGGACTAGACAAATTGGGGTTGTTAGAACGTACTTAAAAAATTAGCTTTTAAAAAACGTATTGATTGTTTTAAAAAAATATTCAAGCTCTCATTAAAGTTTTTGGTACTCAGTTTGACGGATGTTGAGAGAGAGGGAGAGAGAGTATGAGAGGGAATAGAGGGAGGGAGAGAGAGAGAAAGGGTGGGCGGGTGGGAGAGACTAATACTTGCCTTAGTTTAAACTTTTGTAAAATGTTTTTTCGATAGATTTCACAAATTTTTAAGAGAAAATAATAATTATATAGTGTGATAACAGTGTGAGGGTTTATTTAGTATAGTATATATTTAATATCATTAGTAATGATAGTATTGTTATTCACAAAAGTTTTAAATTTGAATGTTTCTTCAAGGAACTCGATAAAATGATTACATTAGTAAAGTTTTTTTAAATGCTATAATCAAACGCGTATATTCTTAGGTATGCTGATAATTTAACAATACTATTAATTATTGTAAAGTCATATGAAAATATCATTCTTTTTATTTTTACAGTTTCCAGGAAAAACTTATACATGCCTTATTTTATACTTTCGAAGATTATTATTAACACGACAAATTACATAAATACTAAAGAGATCGATATTTTTTTGAACAAATTAGATCTTAAAAGGAAGCTTTTAGTTCATATTTTTATAATTTTTTTTCAGAGCATATCATAAGTATTTTCATTTTTTGGTACCAGAAGTTGATTATTAGAGCCTTAAATTAGTTCTACTACAAGACTACTATATGATAATATCATTAATTATTTTTGTAGCTTCGCAATTATTTTTTATTTATAACCTGGCGATAGTTTGACGCAGCTTCGAGGCAAACCTCAAAACCTCGAGAGCTGACAAGGGTAGTCGGAGACAAAGCTGTCTCAGACTTTCCAGGTACAACCGACGTCGGATTGGTGTACAGAGTCGCCCATCTGGAGATAAGCGACGTCTGGGTGGGGGGTGTCACGGTCCGCCGTACCGACGTCGATAATTAATAAGTTCGTGGTATCGAACGCTAGAGGGCGCGTCGATACAGTATTGGAGCTGCATCGACGAGACGAGGAGCGGGCCGGCGCGAGAGAGCCCGGTTTCCATATTCTTGTTACCGCTCGTGAGAGATACACGCGTGCGAGTTCGCGGATTTTGTTATCGCGAATTTCGCGAGTGACAATGTGTTTTCTCACTCGTTCAACCTCAGTAAAGAAGTAGTGTGCTTTACTCAGGACATTTACTCTGCCGGAAAAGTGTGACTTCACGTACTTACGTGGGAAGTCCGTGAAGTATACCGAAACTGTACGGCAGGCTGATTCTACCTGCCGTACTGTGAATAAAAGTGACTTCCGCGAGCAGAAGAGCCGATCGCCTGACGTTGCTACAGTTCGAGAGATCATGAAGAACCGAGCTACGATGCCAGATAAGTCGAGAGGATGCACGCGAGGATGCTAGGCCACCGAGTCAAATTCGCCGAAGACCTAACATGGTAAGCGTGCACGCATCATCCGCGACGCGAGTAATAACACGTAACCGCTCGTCCAGGCTCGTCGTACCTGGACATCGGCTTCGAGTAGGCGTTCTCGTGCGGTGAGAGCAAGTGCGAGGAGAGAGTGTAGGTACCGGGTTCGCACTTCATCAAGGTTAAACGCGAGGTCAAACCACCGGCTTTTTCAAAGCCGGTGAGTGCGCACAACAGGTGCGCACACGTGTAAACCGGCCATCTAACCTCTCTCTTACACTTATATGTGTGTGCGTCGCGCGACGATTGCAACCGCTCTCACACTTCGTCGCTTTACTCGGTGAGCGCGCGCATAGAGTACGAGTACCGCACACGTGAGGCGTATTATACCTCACGTGCGCAGCGTAAATTACCGTGAGCGTGACGTCAGTCTCCGAGGCAGCTGACGTCAGAGGTAACGTGCTGGCGCACCGTTTAGGTAGGGCATACGCGAACCTAAATTCATTTCTTTTATATTAATGATCTATTACCAAACCTTAACTTCTTTTATTTAATAAACAATAGTCTTTCATTATTTACTTTAACCACTCGAGTTGTTATTTCGCGACCTTAGTCATTCCCCGTTCCCCGCCGCCTCCGCGGTTGTTACATAAGGGAATACGTATCTTTCATCTGAGCAGCCGGCACACCAACCAATGAACGAGAGGAGAGTTCGAGTCACTGGTGAGAAACAAAGCGCAAGTCGTCGACTTGCGTGTTGCACAGTAAGTCACCAGGTTAGGTTAACATTGCACGACGTTGTAGCATCTGTTACCTAATCTGGCTACTTAATCTCCGGGAGTTGAACCGAGAGATACGGAATTGAACCGCTAGAGTACGCAGGTAAAACGTGCCTTAGTCCGAGAATCCACCCCGTGACAAACATTAGCAGATTTTCGCTGTAATTTTTTACATAAACAAACAGTTACTTTACTTTAGATATAAAATAGATGATACGTAAACATTTATATATTGTATAAGATATGAAGGTAGATTAGGAAAGTTATTAAATGTCTAATGCAAGTGTGCAGTGACAGTTGAATTAAAGTTTTAGTACTTGAACTTTTATTGGAAACTTTCTACTTAAAATAGTAGGGAACGATACTAAAGAAAAAGTAAGTCCATATTAACTCATACAAAAAAACATTTAGTGTACAGATTTAAATCAACTTTTAAAGGAAGCGAAAGATATGCTATTGCGCATAAAAACATTATGGATTCTTTACTTCTACCAGAAAGCTATCATCATCAACCATCGTCTGAACCTCACTATGATATAATTGACATTTTATTTTCTGAAGTCAAAACTGTTACTGTTTCGCAATACAATAAATTTATCTGAGTCATGTTCTCTTTATTAAGTTATGTTGTATATATGTGAAGTAAAAGAGAAAAGTAAAAAGGTTCAACTCATCGGACATTCAAAGAAGATCAATAGGAATGTTGCTGCTATACACATTTTTTAAGCATTTGACTATGGTGATACTGGCTTTGTAACAAGTATTTAGGATTTTGGATTTTTTAACAAATTCTACATTTACCTTAGTATATAATTACTTAATATGTGTGAAAAAGTTTATTAAAAACATATGGAGAGAAAAGCATAAAAGGAACTTTCTGTTTGACCACTGAACAATACTTGATTTACTGATGTGGTTTTTGCTGCGTTGCTGCTACGTGCGCTCATAGCTTATAAGCTTGAAGGATTGGATACTGACGTATTATAATCTTCTAAATATATAAAAGATATTGTGCATAGAAACATATTATTTTATTTCGAAGAGAACTAATTTTTAAATTAAGTTTTCTCAAAATAATGAACCATCAATTAATGTCACTATTAAAATACTTGGTAATCTATTCTTTGATGCATTGACCTGTAATGAACTTCATTTCTCTACCCTCGCTCACTGTCTCGCTCTCTCTTCCTCTATTACGTGCGCACGGCAGTCATCGAATGCTGTGTCGACCGCTGCTTTAACGCGCATGCGTTTCGAGGGCTACGACTTGGAGAGTGTTACGGTTGCCGTTGGGGAAGGCCTCCTGCTGCTGCCCCCGATGTCATCGGCGAGGTACAGCTGTCAGACTTCGAGGTTATGTTTTCTTCTGTTTGATTTGAAATGGCGATATGAGGGGACAGACAACCGAGAGTAGAAAGATCCGAGACAGACCACCGAGAGGTTACGCGACTATGCCTTAGGGTAGCGCAATTCTAAATATTGTAACATTAAAAATTTATATTACAACATTTTTATACGTTTCCTTACAAATATGACTTTTTTTTCCAAATTAATCTGCAAAATCAAATATAAGGTATGAAAATATAAGGTAATGAAAGGTAAGAAAATATAAGAAAATATAAGAAAATATAAGAAAACGTAAGAAAATGTATAAAATGTAAAATATTACATATTCTTACATGTCGCGGTAACATCCTATTTAAGGTCCCGGTAAGAATCGCGTGAGAGCCCTACTCTAATCAGGGCCCTTCTCTCACGCGCGGCTGAACTCCTCGGCGAGCACAAGGTGCTCCCTCCCCCAGTTTTCATCAGTCTAGCGCGCGGCAGCAACGAGGTAGCAGCTTCCGCAGTTTACTGCGCAATGTAGAGCTAAATAAACGCCACAGTTACTGAAAATCAAAGTCTACTTATTTCTACCACGCCTGAACCTATCCAACTCCGAAACATTGGTCCTTCGAGCCGGATTCGGGACTGTGAAATTGAGAGCGCAATCGGCGCATGATTCAGAGTCATCGAGACAACTGCGTGTGACACTTGCTGAAAGGATTCGAGCAAGCAGTAGGAGCTGGCCACTCAACCGTTCCTCTCGAAGCACCGCCGACGATAGGGAATCGTGCGGACTGCAACGTGGAATTCACACACGTGAGTTGCTCTCTTGGGTCGTGTTGTGCGTGCTCATGCCAGCGCGCGCCGTGAAAAGACGGCCACGCACATCGAAAGCTGTAGCCTCGCATCGTTTGTCGCTACCGCGCGCGAAGAGTCAAAGCACTCAAGCCAAAACTCTCATACGGATTAGCCATAGTACTGACTAATCGGCTGTCATAGCCCTCGCTTCGTATAAAAACGAAACTCAAGTCGGCGTATCAAGCCGTTCAAGCCTCCGGTCGGCGAGGCGTACGCCATTTTGGACGTCATCTTGATCCCCTGCAACCGCAGTCACGACGGCTGCTGCGAGTCGCATCTGTTGCTTACTCGCTCGTGCCGACTCGCGCTCGCCCGAGCGTTCTCGCCTTCTCCGGCAGCCTCGCGCTCGCTCGTGTTCTCGCACACGCAACTACCAGACCGTCGCAGATATAGGCGCTGAATCTGCGTTCGCTGCCACTCTCATGACACAGAAGATCGGTTGAGGATGTTGCCTGGAGCTGATACCTCATAAGGAAGAAAAAAAACAGAAGATCGGCACGCTCAACTAAGCTGCGCAGTGACGTCATGCCCGCTACGAGTATGTAGCGCTCGCGCGTACGAGCATTTTCGAAGAGAATAAGGATACCCAGAGTCTACTGGATTGCCAGTGTTTCAATTTACATTATTGCCACGTACCCAATGACAGCTGTTACTCAGCTACAAGGAAGGTCAGGAATCTCACTTCAATCTAACCTGCTTTCAGCCGCAATCTAGATGTCAGGTGGCATAAACCTTGATGTTCATCCTTAGCGCAGCGTCACCTATAATGTAAAGACGCTAGCGTTAATGCTGTGGGATGATTGGTCATATGCCACTCACTCTTCAAGACAATAAGTATTGTTCCATTTTAGTTTAGTCACCTTGAAGGTAACACTTGATAAAGCACTTAATGCTAAAGTTTAAGTAAATTTGTAAGGTTACAATAAGTATAAGCTGTGCATCGAATTTAGTACTACTCTAAGTATTAACCATTCTAATCAATTGAAAATTAAATTAAATTAGCTGTTGAATCTATTTTTAGTTCTTGTGGCCTATTCACTTATACATTTAACTTTGCAGCCAAACCTTGCCTCCGGATACGTGCACTCAACACTATATCCATCATTTTCACTCATCTGTCAACCACGCTTCTGTCTTCTGCTGTGCTTCAACCATCAATGTCAGTGCTATTAGTATCAATGAGGCGTAATGGCTTAACTACCACTGGTTAACCATCTGTAATACTGCCTGCCTACGCCTCTCTACAGCAACGGGCAGCGAGCATTCTTCTGTCGGATACTCTACGAAAGCTTGCTATTTAGTCAACTCAACAATCAAATAGAAGCACATGAAGTGTTCGAGGAGACAGCTACCACCTGCATCGCCATCTATTATAAATGCGATAAATACTGTAACTAGTTTGAGTTTATAGGTTAGCAGTGAGTTAGCATCAGTATAGGGTTATAGCAAGTTAAGTGCCGCTAGTCTCAGAATTTGTCTAGTCTCATCGACTTATCCTGCTTGAGTTGTAGTCAATTCTCATGCAGCTCCATGCCCTTGGGTAATTTATGCTAATGATGTGAAACTGTTCGCGTGAAGCAACCAAATGAAATTGTATCTAGTCTAACTTAACTAAAGTATAGGTCGACAATGACAAGTAGGCACAACCCTGCATTAGTCAAGGATATTTAGTACTATTTTGCCTGTTAAAGAGCGCATAGTCTGACAATTGCTTATGATTAGAGTAGAAGTGTTGAATAATAATATTTGTGATCTTCTCTCTTGCTCACGATCTTCCTGTCGCAGCACTGTCTTGTTGATTAGTTAACCTAACTCTCAATTTCAGTTCTAAAAGCTGGCAATTAACTGCTATTGCATTGCCACAACCTCGCTAAGTATCTCAAGAACGCTCCCCAAAATGGAAGGTCATCATGCTAAGCAAATTGAACTGCAAGCGAAAATTGCAAACTCCTTCCGTAATTTCAAGTCGAAAGGACAGGAGAAAATGACAAAGGGTAACGCACAAGCTCGTCCCGAAAGCCTCGAATCTTATTATGCTCGCTTCCTTGATACTCATAACAAAATTTTGGGTGTTAAAGATGTTCCCAAAACTCATGAATATTTTTCTACTAACTTAAGTAATCTAGTAGAGGATAGTTACTATGATCAAAGAGCTGAATTCTTAGATTTTATTAGTAGTTTGAATCCTCCACCATCAACTGATGCTGCATCAACTCATTTACCCTCAGCCACGACCGGCAAAAATCAAGCCTCATTAGTCCCCTTTGAAATGCTGTCTATGCTGAAATCATCGAGAATCAAATCTCACGGGGGCGCATTCATGAGCCTATAGCTTTGTGCTCCAAACTCGGATGGTTCGTGACTGGCACTATTTCCACAGGTAACCTCACGGCAAGGTCCATCTCTCTTCATTGTTGTTCCAACTGTGACTCCGAGTCAAGACTCCTTGAATTATTACAGGATTTTTGGAGGGTGGAGGAGATGAACGGTAAAATCCTATACCCCAGATGAGCAATATTGTGAGGAATTCTATAGTAACACTCTCCGTCGGGACGGTTCTGGACGCTATGTAGTTAGATTCCCTTTAAAAGATTAAAAAAATTCTAGTAAACTTCAGTTAGGAAAATCCTATACAGCTGCGTTATGCACTCTTCAACGCATGGAAAACAGTTTTAAAAGGGACGATAAGTTAAAGTTAGCTCATATAGAATTTATTCAACAGTACGTGGATCTGGGTCACATGAAAAATGAGGAAAACCTTACGAACGAACGAAACGTTGCCATAAAGAAATAAGATCATTTCATTTTGCCTCCAAAGATCGTCCTCAACTATTTAATATAAAAATGGATGACGTTATACATTCAACATTGAACCTTACGAAAGATCCATCAGATTCAAACACACAAGGTGGGTGGCCGTCTTTCACACGCGTTACTCTCTGAAGACGCAAAACACCCGCTTATTCTCCCTACGTTTACATGGAGGTGTTCAATTTCAATTGACATTGTCCATAATCCGAAGGGAATATTGGATAGTTAGTGGTCGAAAGGTAGTCAAGCAAGTCGTTTGAGCTTGTTTTACGTGCGCACGTTATGCCACTCGCGCTCAAACCCAGCTAATGGGAGAACTACCCGCCACTCGTATCTGTCCCTTCCCTCCATTCGAACGATCGGGGGTAGATTATACGGGATCAATTAGCATTCGTCTTACCAAAACCCGTGGAAAGGGCACAATGAAAGGGTATGTAGCGCTGTTCGTGTGTATGCTGCACAGCTCGTAGAGGCCATTGTAAGGAAATCTGTTCTGATCAAGAGACAAACTTTATCGGGGCGGATTCTCAGCTGCGGGAAATGCTAAGCGAGTCCTCTTCTTTCATAACTCATATCTCTCGTGCGATGTCTCAAGAGGGTATCGCATGGGTCTTTAATTCTCCCAGTTCACCGCATTTCGGCGGCCTATGGGAAGTAAAAGCGAAATCTACCAAATTTCACCTTCGTCGAGTGATCGGTGAACAAATTCTCATGTTCTCGAATGATTTTGTAAAAAATTGTAATCTTATACAATATAAATAAATCTGGCGGATCTTATAAAACAATATTTTCACAAAATTGTAAAAAGGAGCTTATTTGCAATTCTTATTTCTTAGTCGTGCACGCCCTCTCACACACATACACACACACACACACACGCACACATACGCATATATACACACACACACGCATACATACGCATATATATACACACACACACACACAGTTTACATTAAGACAAGGTATATTCTATTTCTTTAATAATTATTCGATTTAGCGCATAAGAGCAGTGCAATGTGCTCTCTGCCCTGTTTTGTAGCCTACCCATTGACCACTTATAGACCCAACACTAATTGGTTAATATTTTAATATTAGTCAATCAGCTATAAGCTCTACAGGTAGGGTACATATCCGTATTACGGAGATATCCCTGAAAGGAAAAAAAGGTCTGCTGGTAAGTACCAAGAGGGCGAGGTACTGAGTAAGACACGTAGCACGGCATGGTGACTATACTGTACTTTCTATACACTCTCGTGAACATTGAAATGTGAAAAAGCAAGTGTATCTACATATAGATATCTAACTGTCCATATGTCAATGTGAAAATGAATAGCATTAAAGTTATAAGTAACTTATTGGCAAATCTTCAACCTGCTAATAATTTTTTATGATCCTATCAAATGAAACAATGAGATATCCATGTTTTTGAAATAAAAATTAAATAAAATTTAAAATATTACTATCCACAGAGATTATCCCAGATAAGTCTTGGATCTCTATTTCAAGTCCTAAGGCTAAGTTTGATGTATGAAGCCTACTACATTACTGTAGTATCTATACACTCTATATACTTTGAATATATGAATATATGAATATATGAAATATATGAAATCGTCAAAAATTGGCAAAAAAATGTTTCTTTTGCATTTTTAATCATGACCTCCCATTTTTTTCAAAATTTTCAATACCACCTATCTAAAAAAACAGGAAAAAATATGTTAATTATGTGTATTTACAACTTTACCGATTTATAGGATTAAAAATCGATTCGAAAATTTTAGGAATTTTTTGAGAGCGCAAAATCTGAAAAAAAATCACGTTTATTTGCTGCTAGAAAATACACTTTGCTGAAATTGTTCAGATTTTTTGGAGCCCAAGGCCGCTTAATATAAAATAAATTCTGAAAAATACGTTTTTGAGGTTAAGAAATTAATAGGGTCACTTAGGGGTCTAAAATTTTTGCTTACGAAGTATTTGAATATTTTGAGTATTTGAAGTATTCGAAGTATTTTTACTTTCGAAGTATGTTCTTTTGACAAATCCAGTCAAAAAGAAAATCCCTTCCGGGGCAATTTTCACCATTAAGCCCGGCTAGACCATTAAATATTAAATATGCTTTTTAAATGACCTTTTTTATGATTTGAAGAACGATTTACCACTATGTAGTCGTTATTTTAGATTTGGTACTGTTTTTATACGTCTAATTCTTTCTCTTATATTATATAACTTTAGGCTCTTATGATGACCAATGAGTGCTATATTATTTACCTTATTCATTATTTGTTACGTAAACTTTTAACTAAATTTAAAAGTGGAGACAAGCCCAATATGAATATTTCGTTCAAAAATTACGCAAAAATTAATGAATCATTTGAATTGAAAATTTATGATAAAACCTAAAAAAGTGTTTTTATTATTTTGCATAATGAGGTGAATTTTTTTTTTTATAATGTGCTTTACGATGTATGTATGTACTAGATAAGTGGTAAATCTTAAATTTATTCGATTGCTTTCAAACATAAAAATTTAAAAATTTTTTATATTTTCAATTTTATAATCTGATTAATTATTATGCATTTGCATAAACAAAAGTAAAATCACCATTTAAAAAGTATATACATATATTTTTAGTGACTTGTATTACAATAATAAAGACTTTTTAATCTGTTCTACAATACCAAAAAAATTCCAAAATTCCAAAATGAATATCACCAAAAATAATTGTGCAATCTTAATGAAATTTTGTACATAAATTTTTCGTAGCGTAAGCAGCCTATAAATTTCAAGTTGGTTTGTCCATTCGTTTTCATGAAAATGTTATTTGAAAATTTTCAAAAGAAAAGTTATCCTCAAATATCATTAAATCTTATGAACAGTTTTTCTTGGCCATGGAATGGGCTTCAGGAGTTTAAAAGAATGATCTCTGTGTGAAATTTTATAAAGATTTATTGATTTTTACTCCTGTTATCGCGTGATAATGAAAACGCACTTTTTTTCTTAAATAATTTTTTTCTCGTTAACCTATCAAGATAACCTCTTGAAATTTTTACAGAAAGAAGTACCTTTTAAGCTTAATAACTGGTAAAAATGTCGTGTAAAAATATTAATAGTTTTAAAATTAATAGTTTCGGAGATAAAAGTTATAGAAGAAAATAACATATTTACATCAATAACAAATGAAGGACGATAGATATTCAAATGTTTAAAAACGAAAATGTAGCTATTTCAATACCCTTTCAAATGCATTTCAGATAAATGAAAAAAAATTGCCCTATCATATAAAGATATACAGAAAACTGAAATTTCAAAATCTTTTTCTGATCATGAAACAAAAGAAAATCAGTAAGTTTCAAAAACGATTGTGGATTTGAAAGCAACATCGAAATCGAAGCGAGTAACTTTTGTCTCGTCGAAATCGACCGATGCGTTCTCGAGATATATTCTGTACATACGCACACGCACGCCCGCACGCACGCACGCACGCACGCACGCACGCATGCACACACTCACACACACACACACACACATATAGAGAGAGAAAGGAAAAAAATTTCTTAAAATCAAAAATCTTTATGCCACTATTCTGAGAAAATGTTTTTAATAATTTTTTGTCCGAAAAATTTTTTCACTATTATAAACCTTACTGTTTAAGGAAGCAAAAAGTTATATTTCCATTACTTACATTTCAAAACAAGTTGCACACAGAAAAATAAATCGAAAACAGCATGCATGTGATGAAATACTGTATTTCATGACGGATTTTATCCAATACTTGTGATTACTTGTTATTTCGTGATTTTTCTGTTAAAAACGCAAAAGCAGTATAGTCGAATTAGAAATATGTAATTTTTATTACATTCGATATTTATGTAATAAAAATCTTTATATAACTTAGAAGTAATGTTGAACAGCTGCTTATGCAACGTCTACTGTTCTGGATTCTTCGTTCTTGTACCGTTTTCACCAAGCGTACATTCTCATGAAAGGCCTTGAACGTTGTTGCATGTATTTCTTATGTTTCTTATGCAATACTATTTGTATCTCTTTTAAAAAAGTAGATGTAATTATTTCATATGAAGTATAGAAATTTTCCTTCTTATAAAGCACTGAGAATAACAAAATATATATAATTTTTAATGATTTCTCATTTCATACATATATGTTTTGCTATAATTCGCTTACTATAAAGACATAATTTGTTACTAATAGAATTTATTTAATATACATTTATTTAAAATAGTGTGTTAATAAATGGCCGCGTGCACTTAATATTATATTTTTGAAGTTACATTAATACAAATACATTATTTTCTTTTTGAAACACGTAATAGAATCATTTTGTTTTTCTTTCACGAAAAGATAGGTTAGCAATTATATATTCGAGTAACATATACTTACTTTTGTATATTTTATATAACATTGTCGCATTGCATATTTAAATACATATTACAAACAACAGTTTATGTAAGTTGCAATTAAATATTTACCACATACTGTAGATGAAAATAGATTCTGCACTGTATTGTAAGGGAGACAAGTATTTGAACGAAATTTCGGAACATTGTAATTAATTTTTTTCTATAGTGTCCATATCATAGACCATTGATACTAGTCAGTATTTAATTAATTCATGCTGATTAAATTATAAAATATGATTTTTCACTGTTTTCTGCCAATTTGGAGAACAATTTTACAAATGTAGCTAAATGTTGTATATATGTATATAAGTGTAAAAAATGATCCATGCAATTCTTTTTCCTAGAAAAAAGTATTTCCTAGAAATCCTGCAAAAAGCTTGTTACAATATTATATAAACTATCCAAGAACTTCGAAAAAGATTTCAAAAAAACCTAGCGTTAAACTTTTAAAAACATTTTATAAAACAACAACTAAAAATATTTTATAAAGCAACAACTTAAACTTTTTGGAAAACCTTCCGACAAGCATATGAAAATATTTCGCCAAACATTTCTTGTATCCTTGCTGCTGAGAAACGTGAAATATTATGTGACATATTATTAAAATGTTTTTGAAATGTATTTAAAAACGATCATCAATGATCCGGATCCCACATGTTTCAAGTAATGCCCCACACTGCTCGAAATATTCTTGGAATATTTCTGGAATATCTGGAAGAAAGAATTGCAAACTTCCAGTAATATTTCATTGAAATATTCTAGTAATATTCATATGTCCGTGAAATTCCTTACATTAAAGTATTTCATGAATCATTACTGGAACTTAAAAAAAAGATTTCATGAAATATTTCAAGAAATTATTAACAATGGAAATGAATATAGAGAACGAAATATCCGATGTTTGTGAAATAACTTGTTATACTAACGTAAAACCATTATGAAATAAATTTTATATTATTAACCCAAAGTTAGAGAATGGGACAATATAAGCAAAATATTAGTATTAGTAGTCATGTCAAAACAGTGTTAATATATATTATTATTATATTATTAATATGAATTGACAGTTTTGGTGTAAATAAATTATTTAATATTGTTTTTCATGCATAAATAATATTAGTCCGAAGAATAAAATGATTGTTTTAAAAAATTAATTTCAAGTTGTCTTATTCATTTAATAGTTACTAGTAAAATAATAACATTCTTTATTTAGTTATACAATTGAATTCATCTCTCTCTCTCTCTCTCTCTCTCTCTCTCTCTCTCTCTCTCTCTCTCTCTCTCTCTCTCTCTCTCTCTCTCTCTCTCTCTCTCTCTCTCTCTCTCTCTCTCTCTCTCTCTCTCTCTCTCTCTCTCTCAATCTCTCTCAAGTCAAGCTCTCTAAAAAAACATTTATAAGAGCTTGAATATTATTTTTAAACAATCTATACATCCTTTAAGGGGGTCGGACACCTTTAAAACAACGAAAAATCAATTTCTTTTTATTACATATTTTACTAAAAAAAACACTTGTAGAATATGTCCCAATTAGTTTTAAAGTATTATCTATTTTTGTTTTAAGAATATACACAAAACACTGATAAAGCTTTTCATTTGTTTTTTGTTCAAATTACATTTTTCCCCTTGTATACATAATTATATATTGCTTCCTCCTAGAGGAAGCTTTGTAATAGTAAAATTTTAAGTTTCATTAAATTTCTCTAGAAACATGATTAAAGGTGTTAGAAGTTTGTATCACATGGTTTTAGGAAATGTCTGTATGTCTGTATGGATGTGTGTGTGTGTGTGTGTGTGTGTGTGTGTGTGTGTGTGTGTGTGTGTGTGTGTGTGTGTGTGTGTGTGTGTGTGTGTGTGTGTGTGTGTGTGTGTGTGTGTGTGTGTGTACGTATACCGCATTATCTCCGGATCCACGCGGTCGATTTTAACCAGGTGGGGCGCATTTTTTTTTTTGTATTTTTATTCTGAATTCGGGAAGAAAACTATTTTTTATGATTCATAGATTCGTTTTTGTTTTATGTCGAATTTTTCATTTTCGAAAAATTTATTTTTGATTTTTTTAATGATTGGATTTAAATTTTATAATCGGATGGGTAGCGTTCGAAAAAGGATAAAAAAACCTATATTTAAAAAAAAAAATTCTCTAGCTATCACGGTTCTTTTGTTATTAAAAAAAACTTGTTTTTTTTTAAAAAAGATCATAACTCCCAATCTAAACGGTCAATTTTTTGGAGAAAAATCATGATAATGTAAAAAATAAATAACTATAATCTGTAAAAATTTGGATCAATTCTTTTGGTTAGTTTTTGATACAAAAAATGAAATATGAAAAAAATTAGTTTTCGTTGTCGCTCGATAACTGGAGTAAAATTGACTTAATCGCTTCAAAATTTTCCATAGAGGTAGATTTTATATACCTCTCGGCTAAGTTCGTTGGGCAAAATGATTGGTCCATAAATTTCGGAGATATTTGAGGTTAGAATTTTTTTAACCTTTTCTTTAAATCGTAATATCTCGAGAACGGCTTCATGTATCTGAATCGGATGGGTGTCACTCGAAAGAGAATTAAAATACCTACATTTACTAAAAAAAATTTTATTTCTAGCTATCACGGTTATTTTATTATTCGTAACATTGGTTTGCTCGTCGATATTGCAATGGTGATATTTTTTGAATACCTTCTTCGAAGGATACACAGTTGACGTGGTCCAGATCCTTTTTCTTTCTCAGCGTATACAATTTTTGGTGTCAGTTTCTGGCAAAGTAAGATATAACGAAATTTTAATAATTGCAATTTATAAATTGAATATAGTAGGATATATTCCTTTTCAATTTTGAGACATTTATTTTAATAGAAGTTCAAATAAAAGAGTTATGGAACATTGAAAATTTAAATTTTTTCCAATTTTTGCTTAAAATTAAATTATTCATTTTATTCAAAATCTCGAAGTTTTTTGTATGGAACATTGATTAGGAAAATGTTTGCATTTTACTTGCAGAATATGCCAGTATTTTTGTTGTGACCTTTTTTGAAAGTCTCTTGACTGATTGTCTTGATTGGTGACATTATAATAAACCTTCATATGTGTAATAAACGAATATATATGTAATACAGAGTTTGGTAATTTGTTTGAATTTATTTTTAAGTTTTCAAAATATTATGGATTTAAAATATTACCCAAAGTTGAAGGTGCACCATAAAAAATAATTATGCTACTTCTTTTTGTGAAAATGATCAGATGATTCGGAAACGTGATGTAGAGAAAAGTCAATATAATCGGAGCGCTTGTACGTATGAAAACATCGGAAATTTTTGTGTGACTGCATACTGAAAATTAACATGAAAATTGTACATATTTACTCTCGTGAAATACATGATAATATTTCTTTTACTAATTCAGAATTCTATCACATGATAAAATTATTGAATTAGTCGAATAATAAAATTATGCACTTTAGAGAGATGAATCCGTGGAGTCCGTCGCCTGTAGCCCTACTAAACCACGGGGGTTGTTCCTCCTTTCCTCAACCACTACAGAAAGTATTTAAAAATAAATACTCTCTGCAAAGACAACTCCGAACCTATTTCCTTCCTCCGCCAGTTAAGTGTTCATGCAATAGAATAATCGTTATAATATCTACTTTTATATGCAATATATATATATATATATATATATATATATATATATATATATATATATATATATATATATATATATATATATATATATATATATATATATATATATATATATATATACACACGCATCAAGTAAAAGTTAACAGATATGTATTACAATTTATTCAATTGAATGAACATATGGTAATAATCATAAAAATTATCACGCAATTATTACATATGATAAAATCATGTCATCTAATCATACTACATACTCGCGGTATAAATTATTATGATTATTATTAAATTATATATTGTATATTAAGAATTTCTAATGAAAAGCTTCTTATTTATATGAAGAATTTAGGAACATAAGAATGGATGAATAAATGATTATCAATCACGTAAGCACTAATTTTTTACCAATTATCTTTTGTTTGGACAATGGAAATTAACATAACGACAATTTTATAATCAATATTAAAGAATAATAGAATATAAATATATAATTTCATAAGTTCACAATCTTTTTAGTTACAAAATAATTTAATTAGTTTTGAATTTATTATATCGGGGTGACTTATTATTGTTAGTCCCCTTGACTCTGATAAATATAACGAAATACTTAAATTTTATTATATATACATATTTTATATCATTTGCATTTAGTTAAAGAATATTTCTAAAAATATTATATACAGATATTTAAAACAGTTTTGCAATTTGCTTTAACTTATTCGAATTTTGAAAATATTATTGATTTTATACATGCATAAATCTAATTATTTGGTTGTTTTATTATTGTGTGTCCCATTGTCTCTCATAAAGATAACGAAATACTTTAAATTTATAATATATACATATTTGATATAATTTTCGTTTAGTTGGTCACTTTTTTATGAAAATATGCTATCCGTATATTCAATACATTTTAGAATAATCGTTTTAAGGTATTTTCGAATTTTTTAAAAATTAATTACGTAATTTAGACTATCGGGGTGCTTTATTATTGTGAGTCCCCTTGTCTCTCACAAAGTTAACAAAATGATTCCGGATTTACTATTTACATATTTAATGTCATTGTAATGTAGTTAATGAATTTTTTATAAAAATATTATACACATTTATTATGATTAGTGCCATTGCTTCTTACAAAGATAAAGAAATAATTTAAATTTAAAATATAAATATTTGATATTAGATATAATTTAATTAGTTTTGATATATTATATCGGGGTGACTTATTATTGTGAGTCCCGTTGCCTCTCACAGAAATTATCTACATATATTCAATACCGTTTGGAAATTAGGTTTAACTTATTTACGAATTTTAACATATTAGGTATTTAATTTTTTACATCGGGTGGCTTTATTATTGTGAGTCCCCTTGCCTCTCACAAATATAACGAAATAATTAAATTTTATTATATATACTCTATTATACTATATTATATAAGTCGGAAAAACATGGCGGGCGAGACGGACTCGCTCCCGCCAGACGAGGTAATTCTCGGATGTTGTGCAAGGAAAAAAATATCTTTTGTCTGTTGTTTAATATATATGTAACAAAGTATATCATACCAGCTGTGGCACTAGAGACAAAGACTTCAAAAGTTTAAAAGGAATCTTAGGAGTATGTTCATGTTCACCTGACCTAACCTCAATAAGTCAACAAGAGGAGAAAAGCAAAAAGACGTTACATAGAATTATAGAAAACTATGAACAGAAACTGAAGAATGTGCAAAAAAAATTCGAAACGAAAATAAAGGAAATAGAAAAAGAAGTTAGCGAATTAAAGTTTGAAAATGAAGAATTAATAGATAAACATGATATACTAAAAGATCTCAACATAGAGTTGAAGAAAAATAACAAACTATTGGAAGAAAAAATGCAACAACAACAACATAAACAAAACATAACTCCAGAGATTACGTATGCTGGGATATTAAATAAACAAAAAAGAATGCTAAATGCTAACATAGAAAAGTACATACAGTGCACAACAACATAAAACAAACACTATCCAAAACGAATAAACAAATAGATAAAGTTTTCATAGTCAAGGACAAAATAATAGTTAAATGTGAAAACAAAAGTGATGTGGAAGAGGTGCATAATATAATAAAAGAATCAAGTGACAAAATAGTATCAGCTGAAATAGAAAAAAGAAAAAACCCACGCATAAAAATTGTTGGAGTACATAATCTGAAAAAAATAAATCTAACAGAAAGTGAATGTGATGAAAATAATGAACACGATGATAAAAGTGGAAGTGATAAACAGAACATTGTTGAGTTAGCAGAGATGGAAAATGACATCAAGTGTAGAAATAATTTTGGAGATGATGAGAAAATAAATGTTGTTCACAAATACTTAAACAAAAAAAGCAACTTATGGACAATTATAGCTGAAGTGAATGCCAATGCCTACGACAAATTAATGAACAAGAAAAAAGTATTTGTGGGATATACTAGTTGTAGAATATACGATGACTATAATGTGAACATGTGTTATCAATGCTGCACTTATGGACACTCAAAAAAAAAGTGCAAATGGAAAGTGTGTTGTCGTTACTGTGCAGGCGAACATGAAGATAGAATTTGTAATCAAAAAGGGAATTTGAAATGTATAAATTGTACTAAATCAAACGAAAAATATAAAACAAATTGGCAAACAAATCATACAGCAGACAATAAGGAAGTGTGTGAATCATACAAACAATTAATAATAAGAACAATAAAAAAATACGACTACCCATATGATCCAACAACAAGAATAATGCAAAGTGCTACAAAGTTTTCCAATAACAACAAAAAAGACAATAGCGTGACTAATTATCCGGAACCTACATTACCAACGACTGATAAATCAACTCTACTGGACCAACAAGTGTTAATAAGGGAACAACAGTCAACTGTACATAGCAATGGCGCAATAATTTGAATTATTAAAGGAAATACACGAAGAAGTAATTAGAATGGAAGATGCTTATAATGATCTTCAAACACTTAATGAAGCAATAAGTAGTAAGACGAATTGTATAATGTACGTTAATATACGTAGCTTAAATACTAATTTTGATAAATTACAAATTCTTATTAAGAGTTTGAAGGTCAAACCTTATGTGATTGTTTGTTCGGAATCTTGGAATCTTGTGCATTATAAATATTTCAAATTATCTGGGTATAGCATACATTATAATCATAGTAATATTAACAAATCAGATGGTGTCGTTGTATTTATAAAAAATAATGTAAATAAAACTTCCGAAGTAATAGAAATCAATAGGTTAAAAATTCTACACACAACTATAAAATTAAGTAATAATAGTAATCTTGAAATTTCTGCAATATACAGATGCCATGATCTGCCCTGTCTAGAATTTATTTGTAATCTAAAGAAACTCTTAAAATTAAAAAGAAATGTTAAAAATCATCTGATTATAGGAGATTTCAATATAGATATTCGAAAAGTTAATAACATCAGTGAAGAATTCTTAAATAATCTACTTGAGCAAGGTTTTTTCCCAGGGTTTATAGGTACAACGAGGCCATATAATGATGATAATAGTGGAAATGGTACATGCATCGATAACATATTTATCAAAAGTGATTCGATTAATACTAAGACTTTCAAACTAATGATACCAACACCAGATCATTATCCGTTATTTGTTAAAATAAGCAAACCTCAGCCCACTAAAGACACTGATAATAAGATTTGTTACAACTATAAAAAATTATATAATGTTGCATGCAGGACAGATTGGAACTCTTTTAAATCGATGTATCATCCAAATCAAGCTATTAATGCTGTCATAAATGAAATTCAGGACTGTCTGGAAAAAATAAAGTACAAAGCTAAAGTAAATAGTAACAAATACAAGCAAACTGCAAGATCAGATTGGATTACTACTGCAATTATGATCTCATGTGAAAAAAGAGTACTTATATAACAAAATGAAAAATGATCCATATAATGATATTTTTAAGCTGGAATTTAGAAATTATGTCAAAGTACTAAACAAAGTTATTAAGGATGCTAAAATAAAGCACGAGAATAAAGTAATTAACGCCAGTTGCAATAATACTAGATAATTATGGAAGATTATTAATTCAAAAATAGGCAAAAAAGATAGTAAAAATAATAACATGATAAACCAAATCAATACTGATAATAATGAAACCATCAAGGAATCTAGCAAAATTGCTAACTACATGAACGATTATTTTAGTAAAGTAGGAGAAGTACTAAGTAAAAATATCAAAACACCCAAACATAAAAAAATAAAGTTACCCCCAGTCAATACAAACACAATATTTATAGGACCTACAAACTCAGCTGAAATACAAATAATCATAGAAAAAATGAAACTTAAAAATGGTGGTGTAGATGGAATAAACGCAAAAGCACTAAAAATAATATCAAATCTAATTTCAGATACTCTAGCCTATATTTTTAACATATGCATTGAACAGTCAGTTTGGCCAAATGCCTTGAAAGTTTCTGAAATTTTACCGTTACATAAATCTGGTAATAAACGAGAGGTATCAAATTATAGACCGATATCCTTAATATCTAATTTAGCAAAGATTTTTGAGAAGTTAATTTACAATAGATTATATAATTTCATTTCTAAAAACAAACTATTATCCTGTAAACAGTATGGGTTTATAAAAAATAAAGGTACGAAAGATGCATTAAGTTTCATTACAAACAAAATATATGAAAATTTAGATAAAAGTATTCCTATAGCAATTACATTTTTAGATCTGGCCAAAGCTTTTGATACTGTCAATCATAAAATACTACTTGATAAACTTTATAATTACGGAATACGAGGCAATGCATACCATCTTATTAAAAATTACTTAGATAACAGATATCAAAAGGTTAGGGTGGATCAAAAGGAAAGTAACTATACAAAAATTAGTACAGGAGTTCCTCAAGGAACTATATTAGGACCTTTGTTATTTATATTGTATATCAACGATCTCTTAACTGTAATGGAGGATGACTCCACTTACTCTTATGCTGACGATACTGCTATTGTAGCAACTGGGAAAACTTGGAAAGAGGTTGAAATAAAAATGAACAAGTACTTAGATGAGGTTGACGATTGGCTTGCACTGAATAAGTTATCACTAAATATAAAAAAAACTGTGTACATTACATTTGGAAACTATTGTGATAGCGTACCGAATAATATCAACATTAAGATAAAAAATAATAATTTAAGGAGAGTAGAAGAATGTAAATACTTAGGCCTGATCTATGATTATAATTTAAAGTGGGATGGCCATATTCAATATATTATAAATAAAACAAAATATCTAATATTCATTTTTTACAAATTAGCAAAATTTATGCAAACTGAAACAATGAGAATGATATACTATGCACTCTTCCATAGTATTATTCATTATGGTATTATCGCATGGGGAGGAGCTTATAATAACAATATAAACCTATTACAAAACGTACAAAGAAGATTAATAAAAATTATTAATAAAAATAAATTTATTCAAAACAATCCATTGAACATAAAGCAAATGTTTGCCTTAGAAGCTTTAAATTATAATCATGATACACTAAAAAAAATGTACCTTGAATCAAGCAGTATTACAAGAAATAGAAGTATAGCTATACCCAAAAGAGATAAAACAATTAGTATAAAAAACAGTTACATTAATGCGATTATGATCTTCAATAGTTTGCCAAAGGAGTATAAAACATTGAATAGCAAAAAGTCATCCACCAAAAAAAAATTTAAAGAATGGATTAAAGTTAATTTTTGATCTTTTCAACTTTTGAATTAATTCCTGTTAATTATTTACTAAATGTTAGACACACATTTTATATTTTATATTTTGTTATACTGGCCGAATAATATATTTTTTTTTACACAAAGCGATATATATATACTATAGTTATTTAGTTTTAAGTTTAAATTTAAGTTTAGTTTTTTGTAACATCAGGGCCGCACACAGGAAATATTATTTTCCTTTGCGGAATTACGTTTCTATGTAATTTTCTGATATATTAATAATAAATATTAAATAAATATTAAATATACATATTTTATATTATTTGTATTTAGTTAAAGAATATTTCTAAAAATATTATATACAGATATTTAAAATAATTTTGCAATTTGCTTTAACTTATTCGAATTTTGAAAATATTATTGATTTAATATATGCATAAATCTAATTATTTGTGTGTCCCACTGTCTCTCATAAAGATAACGAAATACTTTAAATTTATAATATATACATATTTGATATAATTTTCGTTTAGTTGGTCACTTTTTTATGAAAATATGCTATCCGTATATTCAATACATTTTAGAATAATCGTTTTAAGGTATTTTCGAATTTTTTAAAAATTAATTACGTAATTTAGACTATCGGGGTGCTTTATTATTGTGAGTCCCCTTGCCTCTCACAAAGTTAACAAAATGATTCCGGATTTACTATTTACATATTTAATGTCATTGTAATGTAGTTAATGAATTTTTTATAAAAATATTATACACATTTATTATGATTAGTGCCATTGCTTCTTACAAAGATAAAGAAATAATTTAAATTTAAAATATAAATATTTGATATTAGATATAATTTAATTAGTTTTGATATATTATATCGGGGTGACTTATTATTGTGAGTCCCGTTGCCTCTCACAGAAATTATATACATATATTCAATACCGTTTGGAAATTAGCTTTAACTTATTTACGAATTTTAACATATTAGGTATTTAATTTTTTACATCGGGTGGCTTTATTATTGTGAGTCCCCTTGCCTCTCACAAATATAACGAAATAATTAAATTTTATTATATATACATATTTTATATTATTTGTATTTAGTTAAAGAATATTTCTAAAAATATTATATACAGATATTTAAAATAGTTTTGCAATTTGCTTTAACTTATTCGAATTTTGAAAATATTATTGATTTAATATATGCATAAATCTAATTATTTGGTTGTTTTATTATTGTGTGTCCCACTGTTTCTCATAAAGATAACGAAATACTTTAAATTTATAATATATACATATTTGATATAATTTTCTTTTAGTTGGTCACTTTTTTATGAAAATATGCTATCCGTATATTCAATACATTTTAGAAAAATCGTTTTAAAGTATTTTAGAATTTTTTAATAATTAATTACGTAATTTATACTATCGGGATGCTTTATTATTGTGAGTCCCCTTGCCTCTGACAAAGTTAACAAAATGATTCCAGATTTACTATTGTAACGGGAGGCCTGGGGAAATCTTTTGTAATTCCGCGAACCGAACCCTAGAACACGGTGCCGTCGAGTGCTACTTCTACGCCGAGCACTCGGGGTTGATGTTCTCTGGATCCCTGTTTACAAATGTCGAGTTCACGATTGAACTCGACTTTTCCGTGTGCCGGAAAGGGTTAATACTCGCGCTAGCTAGACGCGAGGCGCGGCCACTCAGAATGATCGTCGTCTTGGTTCGACGATCCCGCGGAGGCGGCAGTATCCGGGAGAAGGTTAGGTGAAGGTTAATAAATAACGAGTGGTCTTGGTTACATTCAAAACTATAACAAGATCTATTCTAAATTATTCTATACAAAATACGCGTCGCGTTGCGCGTTGACAAGAAGGCGGGAGATCCGCCGCTCGGCGCGGGCGGATCGATGTGATTGTTTTTCGCTGGGCCGGCGATCAAGACACCGGCCGCTCGCCGTTGCGAGCCGAAAATACAAATCAATCGCTGCGCGGAAAATAGGCGAAGAGTCTTACCGGGAGGGGAGTGCACTCCCCTCGTCGCTCGCTCACGAATCCGCTCCTGCGTCAGGCCTTATCCTCCGGTCGACTTCGGAGTGTTCAGGCCGAGTCCTCACGTCCAGCGTTCACCTACAGACGCTTCGGACCCCAGGAGTGGCTCGGATTGCTCACGTGCGCTGCTCTTCGTGGTCGGTACGTGTACGGGCGCTGCTCTGCACCGGCGAGGACGCACGATACCGTTTTCTTCGCGGACGATCAAATTAACTCACGTACGCGCGGTTTGACAGCCCGAGAGAATCTGATTCAAAAAGAATCGGGCGCGACTTAGCAACGGTCAAAGTCGCGCCTGCCCCGCGCGTAGCTAACGCGAATACATCGTCCAAGCGATGTCAATACTCGCTCGAGATATACGAATTCGCGGGAACGAGAGCCTAACGGGTTCGATAGAATATGGAGGACCGAGATGCTTATCTTCTCCGTATTTTATCTTGGAACCTCGTTATACCCCTCTCCCAGACGTTTCGTAGCGGGAGAGAAGCAACTCGATACTGAGGCTTTCGTTCGATTCGACTTTACGTCGTCGTCGGCGGCAGAGACGACAGTTCCGGATACGCGCGGATCAGCTCGTGTACTAAACTACAACGGCGGTCGAGACCAATCCCCAGACGATTGATGGACCGGAGACTGTTGGCACTTCTGGCGCTGGGGCTCCGGTCGACAACTGCCGTCATTCCTCCAAGGTTGACTTGGCAGATCATCTCGTCTTCTTCTTGTCTTCGTCTTTGGGCCCTCTTTCCGCTCCGGGCAGGCCCAGTGAAGGTGCGTTGGTGACCTACACGTCCAACACAATTTTCTGTTTGGACTCGGTGGTGGGGAGTTATATGCTCCGAGCGCGTTCCTCGATCTTGACGAGCGGTATACTCGACTATCCAACCCCTGCTGGATATACCGCTATTTGAGACGTCGAGAAGCTACCGTCGTCCAAGGATTCGAACCTGTTCCTTGATTCGAACCCAGTCCACTCGAGGGTTTTCTGCCTTTATCTCTTTTGGATAACTTTGGAGGTCGTTGCATGGCCGCTGCATACGCCTCTTTTTTCCCTGGCGAGCTGGACTTTTGAAGACTTCGGGATGACTTCTTGTTGTCTTTAGTCCCTAGGTCCGATCGAGGTTGCTTTGCAGAGTGTTTGGCTGCACCTGCGGCTCGTTTCTTGTTAGGCGCAGCGGAATTATGAAGTGACGACATTTGCGCGCGTAGCTGGCGCAGCTCGTCGTGCAGTCGCCTCACTTCTTCGCTTAGGCGCCTAACTTTCTCCTCCTCCAATTTATGCGTCTGATTACATTCGCATTCGCAATGACGCTCGCCTTCTGCTTGCGTCGATACGTCGCGAAATTGCGAAGTAATCAGCGTTCGGTCCACCAGTTGTGCCGTCCCCAGACTATCGATCTCTTCCTCGTTGCTCCTTGGAAGGCTTGTCTGCTCTTCGTCTTCAGGAGTCTTTGAATGAGTAATACAGCCGTCCGATGCCGATATATTCCATAAACGGTCCATATCAGACGCTTCGGACAGGGGGAAGCTTGGAAAATCTCCCTTCCCCCAGGCTGCATTTACTCCGTCGTCTTGGGCTTGGGAGTATTCAGCACATCCGTTCGGTGCCCTCAGGCAGTCTGTATACGCCAAGCGACGTGAAGTATCAGACTTCTCGAACAGGGGGAAGCTTGGAGAATCTCCCCTCCTCCAGGCTGTGCTTACTCCGACGTCGATTTCGTGGATGGAAGCTGAAGATGATGGCGATGGTGCGGTTGCTGCACAGCTGTCCGAAATCCATGTGCGGTCTGCATTCCCCGAGCGACTCGCGTTCTCGGATTCTTCGGACTGGAAGGAGATCGGGGAATCTCCCCTCCTCCAAGCTGTGCTGCACCTTAGGTGCACCTGGACATCACCCGGTCCTCCCGCTGGAGATAAAGTGCTCCGTGGTGACGTAAGAGCCTGGTGTCTTACGTCGGGAGGACTGCCTGCTCTTTGGTTCATCTGCAAGACATGTGTCCTTATGGAACTCAGCAAGTTGTTGTCGACTGCTTTGTTCGACGCCAATTGCTGAAACAGGCTGTGAGTTGAGGGATCGGCAATTCGGTTCACTTCTGGAGCGCCGCACAGTGGGCTAAAACCCGATTATTTTTTTCAAAATAAAATAACTCCACACAGAAGCCACCAATTTGGATGATTTTTGTTTCTACTTATAGCAAATTAAATGTAGATTAGAGGAAAAATAAAGAGTATTGTCAAATCAATTATTATAACCTCCAAACTTTACAAGAAACATACGTATTTATCAAAGTTTTATAGGAAACCGTATTTAAGTTTTAGAAAAATGATTCATTTTGGGAATAATGTTGCCTCCTGCGTTCATCTATGTATAATATATAACCTCTACACCTAAGAAACATAACCTAACAACTCTACGTGGAATACTTCGCCGCAAAGTCAGGTTAATACGATAATCTGTAATGCACTATGACTCTGTAAGGTATTTATGACAAAATAAGTGATCTGTAACATTAAAAACTTTTAATGACCATAACCTAAAACTTTTTACCGATTAGCTTATTATTTGGATTTAGAAAAAAAGTTACTCCAGACAGAAACCACAATGCGCCTATATACCTATTACGTTAGTTTTAACTATATAACATATTACTCTTAATCGAAAGCTATTTCATTGCTCTACTCAAATCAAAAGATTTTATTTAATAAGATTATCTTGTTTAAAAGATATAGACAACTGAATTTTTTTATGTCCGTTTTCCTTTCAGAATTTTAGTCTTTTTTTTTCCGGCATCCGGTTTCCAGTTTTAACCTTACAACTATAAGTAAAATACTTCGCCGCAATGACAGGTTAATACTTTATTCAGTATATCTTTTGAATATAATTATCACTGGATTAGTGATTTGTAAACAATTCGATATATACAATCTTTGGTGAAGCTAAATGCAGTATAACCTTCGGGCTCTTTCATATTAAAAAAACCGCTGCCAATTCATTGGCCCGTAGCTTCCTGAAAATTAATTTGATGATCCCTTTAATTCATTTTTAATAACAAAATTTATTATTTTTGCAACAATTTATTACATTATTATAATTAAATTTATTATTGAAAAATTAAAAGTTTGGGTTTATAGTACATGGTCAGTTATTGTCAGTTTACCAGACAACATACAAATTTTTCATAGTTTTGTTTTTCTGTCAGTGCATGATGTAAGTATCTATAACTAACTAGAGGAACTAGAATGGAAATTTAACCAGAGTCTAGAAACCGTCAGCTGTTGAATGATAGCACACGGCCTCAAACTGCCATGCGGGCCTCAAAGGCCTGCTATGTGTAGAGAGAGTACGTCTACAACGTGCCACCCAGCGTCTGGTTTTTGGTTTCGGAACCCCTCTCGGGGCCTGATTCTCTAACTCTATCTCGGTGCGATAGATACAAGACGAGAGTTTGAGCCCAATCAGAGAGATTCTTTAGAAGGAAAAACAGTTGGGTGCGACGGACGTAAGCTTATCAAGGTCCCGTACCGCTTTAGTGATGTTTTGTCTATTTTTGCTCGACCAAAAATCGAAATCCTGAGGCTGGGTAGCAGGTTGTAGACGCTCTACTATACCTGCATTTGTGTCTCTCTCAGAGCAGCCAAGCGAAGTTTGCGATGAAAATTTTTGTCTTCAAATTTTACGATAATAATGGAAGTTGGATAAATGAAAAAAAAGAAATTTTTCTTATATTATTTTAATTATTCGTCAGTTTTGAATACTTAAACTCAAGAATTCATTCTTGAAAATTCAAACATATTATATTTGGGCGCCAGTACACCTCAGAAAACAATTATAACATGTTTTTACAACAACTCAAAAAATCACTATCACAAAGCTTCCTCTAGGAGGAAGCAAAAAAAAAAGCTTAAATTGAATTATCTTATAATTTGAAATTACTCATACAATGGACAGGCAGAGCTTGAATCGAAATAATCTGTAATCTTATGAACCTTGTAGATTGAAATACCAGGTTGAAAGGAAAATATCCGATAGCCTCAAAACTCTTTTATATAAATAGAATAAAGCTTTAAACTCAATAGGCTAGCTTGGCTTGAAGCTAAATCATCCACAGGCTTTGATTTTTTATATTTGTTACCCCAGGTAACTCGACTCGATTTTTTCTCTTTTGTTTATATACAGTTACGTATACATTTAATAACATTTATAATACAATAAGAGAATAAATAAATGAACTTATTTTTCGTTTGTACTATATATTGCATCGGTTATCTGAGGTAAGTATTTTTAACTACATGTATCGGATTGCTTAATACAAATTTTAGACTGTCCAGTGTTCCTGGTTTGTATTGTTATCATTTAAAGGAAAAGTTCTAATGTACACCCTAATGAAATACTTAAGCCGTAAATTATATTAACATTAAATTTTTATATATAATTTTTGCAAATTCGGTTCGAAAAAATGAATACTCGGTTAACTAATAAGCATAAATAAGCGTAGAATTTCTTTATTACTTTATAAATTTCTTAATGAGTTATTAAATATAATTTTATCTAAATTATAAGATAAGACAAGTATGTATATATACTAATTCGAGTCGAAATTAGCATTTATGTTGTCTTACAGAAATAAAGCAATATTCTGTAAAATATAAAATTTAAAAATTATACTATCAATTTGGAATATAATTATTAACTATACCTATAATCTATAAGTATCTTATTATCTGCAGTACAATAAATAATCAAATTATAGCATAGCAACCGTATAAACAATTATGTTAAATAGGTATAATCATATCACAGCAACCGCATCAACAACAGCCAAATGCACAGATTTTCAAAACACGAAGAAAAAGAAAATACTTTAGTTTAGTATAATTTGATTCGTGTCCATCAAACATTGCATCGTTAAGATAAGGTGAGGTTAATGCCAGACTATTGTTTTAGCCTGATTCGAATTACATTATGGGTTAATTATTTGAATATGTTATAGAATAATAATTAAATCATAAATAAATAGGTGATGCAAATAATGTAGAGTACAGGGTCAAAGATGCCAGTGCAGGTAAAATGTCATATAACGTATATCTTAAGGGGGGTATTTCGCTAAGGAGCATATTTAACGAGTACTTCCTTGGGCCTTCAATATTTTTAGCCCATAATATTAATATTATTGCTTGCAAAGTAATCTATAGTCAAAATTAATAATGAAACAATAGATTTTATAGGTAAAAAATATATAAAATTTGCTTACACAATCAATTCACAAATTTTATGAAATTTAAAATCAGTATGTCACGCATTTTGTTTAAATTTTCGTGACTAATATTAAATAACTTGGCCAAATATTTTTTCATTGATTCTTTTTTCTGGTCGTTCGTTGGCCCATATATTTTTCATTGTTTCATTTTTCTGGTGGTTGCTTGAATACATATGCGTTTTCTTATTGGCTAAAATAGGCTGGAAGTATAAAAATTATGCAAACATACAAAAATCGTGCTATCCCACAAGGCTATGTAGCAATGTAACCTGAAAACTCAATTTTTATTAATGTCGTGCTCAATTTATTCTTCATCAAGGTACATTCAAATTATGCAGAGAGATTGGAATAATCATTATTTATCACGTATTTAAATTTTATTTGAAAATATTTGGTTGGATTTTGCGAAAGACCCTCCTTAATGCGTGGATGTATTCAACAATTACCGAGGTGTTTAAAATTAATCAACGGCAAGTTATAAAAAAGGGTTGCATCTTTATTTTAGTTATTCGATTGTTGTTATATAAATACTCTCAAAAATATTTTTTATATAATTAAGAAGATAATTTTTTTTATTTTTAGAGGCAAATGCTATATACAAAATATAAATATGTCAAATAATACTTCTGAGGATTATATTTAGTTATTATTTATTTTTGTAAAGTGGCATATTTAGGGCGAGTAGTAACCGATCAAAAATATCCAGCTAGGAAATCCAGATGGATTTCCAGCTGAATTCCAGGTGGATTTCCTAGCAGGATCGGGTGGATTCACGTAGATTTCGATGGATTTTTTAGCTGGATTCCTACTCTTATCCATGTTGCGTGGATTTCTTACCCATTTTCAGTAAAAATTAAGTAGGAAATCTACGCAACATGGACCAGAGTAGAAATCCAGCTAAAAACTCCATTGAAATCTCCGTGAATCCACCCGATCCAGCTAGGAACTCTATCTGGATCCAGCTAGGGAATCCATCTGGATTTCCTAGCTGGATATTTTTGACCGGGTATCGTACACCTAGGGTTTGAAGAATCAAGAATTAATTTTTATTATTCGATAATTATCCGATTTTATATTATCCGATGTCATACGTGTAAGAAATTAATGTTTTCGTAAATAAAATAGTGTTTCATAATTATTTTTGATTGATATTGTAGCAAAACCCGATCTTTATAAATAGCAAAGTTTGGTTAACATCAATATATATACACTTTTTAAAATGGATTTTCCTTCAATTGTTGTATCACCCTCCTCTCACCTTCTACAGTAAATAATATATCATTTAAAATAAAAATATGCATTTAACTATAGCATGTTCAAACCCAAAACAAAAAAGAGAAAAAGTGAAAATATTCAAAGAGGTCGGCCGAAAAAGAAAACTCGTAGCAGTTTTAACGGAGGAAGAAAACGAATAGTGACAACGGATTCTGATCCCGGTAAAAAATAATGTCATCATAAATGAAACCAATAATTGCAATGTCCTGCAATTTAATATATATATATATATATATATATATATATATATATATATATATATATATATATATATATATATATATATATATATATATATATATATATATATATATATATATATATATATATATATATATATATATATATATATATATATATATATATATATATATATATATATATATATATATATATATATATATATATATATATATATATATATATATATATATATATATATATATATATATATATATATATATATATATATATATATATATATATATATATATATATATATATATATATATATATATATATATATATATATATATATATATATATATATATATATATATATATATATATATATATATATATATATATATATATATATATATATATATATATATATATATATATACTACCGAAACAAACGTTTGACGCTTTGTTATTAGGATGTCAAAGCACAATTTATAGAAGAGCCCATGAAGTTGCTGAATTCGCAAATCATGATGATATAAATTACTAGAATTAGCTCTGAAACTGACTCTAAAATCAAAGAGACAAAGTATTGATGGAAACAATCACATTGCTTATGAAGATCAAACCCAAACTGATGATGAACTAAGTAAGTCCTATAGAAAAAGAACCTTAATCAAAAAAATTAAGGCAATTAATAAAATAATCCTACTCTAAAATCAAAGTTTTAGTTTTTCTTTAACTAATATAAGTTCTTACTAAATTCGCGACTTCATATCCATCGGCAATCACAATTTAGAATCTGTTGAGAATGTTTGTGCTTTAAAATGAAATTATAATAAAAAATAATTGGCTTTTATAATTATTTTTCACTACCTCTAAATTATTAAAAATACATTGAAACAAAAATAATATATGTAATCTCAAAAAATTAACCAAATTATCTTTTGTTGAAGAATTTTTATTAATTATTAGATAAAGTAATATGTTTACTGTACGTTAATTGATGCCACTTTAGTTAAGAAGTATGCATATAGCAATAAAACAAGAAATAAGAGCACTACTTTCGAATAGTGAATGTTTACTAATAGAACCTTCTTACTCCATTTTGAAATGATTGATAAATTCTAATTACATTTTTCATCAGGGCACTCGAATGAATCAGCCTTAGCTTTCTATATGGAAAATGACTATAGCAAGAATCGGTATAAAGCTTTAGTAACCGATACTCATTCAAAGAAATCCAAGATCTATCCACGTTATGAGTTAATTAGGTAATAATTTTTTTTTTATATTTCGATAGAAAAATTTATAATTCCATGATATATTGTAGAATTTGAAATTCCATGATATATTCCATGAAAAATTTATAATTCCATGATATATTGTATTCAATATAATAATTCGTGGAGCTGAATTTGCTACTTTATTTTACTGGACAGTATAGTGAATATTATTTGAAAATTGCGATGTATTAACGACTTTTTTTATACAAAAAGCTTTGTGACAGTAAAAAAGGTTACAAAAATGTTGAAATATTTCAATGTTAAAGTATAATTAAGTTTCAATTACATTGTAAATATAATGCGCAAGAGTTTAAAAGCTTTCTCGTTTTGAAAGTAAAGCTATATGAGTATAAATCGTCCGCTGGGAGGAAAATAGTGCCATCTCGTTATTTTGCCAAGAAAAGTGCTAACTCGTTATTTCGGGAAGAAAAGTGTCATCTCGTTATTTTGCTAAGAAAAGTGCCAACACGTTATTTCGGTAAGATAAGTGCCATCTCGTTATTTCGTTAGGAAAAGTGCTAACTCTTTATTACACTAAGAAAAGTGCTCTGCTGAGTTGGTAGTTTTCTTAGCGAAATTGGCACTTTTCTTAGCAAAATAACGAGATGGCACTTTTCTTACCTAAATAACGAGTTGACACTTTTCTTGGCAAAATAACGAGATGGCACCTTTTTCCTCCCAGCCGACGAAATAATGAACGTTACTTTCAATTTTTTGACAAACGCTAGGTGAAAGTTTGTTTAAAATTCAAGACCAATAGGGTAATAGTGCTATTTTTGTGTTAGTTTGCGTAACGATAATCAATTTCTATTCAAACTAATTATTTAACGTGTAAAATAAAGTAATATTGTTTTTCCAATTAGAAGTGAAATGGTTGAATGTTTACCTACACGAGTTTATGCGACAGAAGTGGAAGTTAGAGTACCTCTGCAAATCATGCTCAACAAAACCGTAGAAAGGTTATGTGAAACTGTAGCTACTGATTGGAGACCAGAAGCCTTAAATGATGTCACCTTGCTGCTTACATCAGGTTTTGATAGCTCGTCTGGACACATGAATTCGCACCAAAGGTGTGAAAATCCTGAAAATGACAGCCTGCTTGCTCAACAAACTTCGTTTGTAACAAGTATCTTATTGATTAAGTTAAGGTAACATTAATTTTTAAACAACAAAACTAAAATGAATTTCCTATTTTTGTTTTTGTAATCTGTAGATCAGATTAAAATTATAAAACCTGGCTTGATTTGACATACTTGTATAAAAACTATGCGTATAAGAATTCACAGCTCAGAGGCTTATCTGTCTATAAGGTATCTTACGGAAAAAAAATCACTTTTTGGGGGTTTACATCCAAATTTGAGTGTGGAAGTTCGACTGTAAGGATTATACACTCAAATTTGGGTATACACGCTCAATTATAAAGAGTATACACTCAAATTTTGGAGATGATACTCATCAGTTAAGAGTACACACTTAAAATTAAAATTATAACACTGAAGTCAAGTGTTACTTTTACTGTTCCTTTATACTTTAAAGTAATACTTAAATTGATAAAGACCTCTGTGGCTAAAGCTTTTTGCCCTTACGTGATAAAATCAACTATATAAAATACAGAACTTTATACATAGGCAAGCTCAGCTTTGAATCTAAACATCTGCACCCCAAAGCATGTTGGTGATAAATATTTAACAAAATGTAAAGTATTATTTACTTCTATGAAGATTTTAATAGTAAATTTACCGAACGATATTTAATTTAAGGAGCATAAAATTGATAGTTTACGCACACTGAATCAAAAAATATTTTAACATTACATATTGGACATATAATACAGTAAAATATTAAATTAATATATTCTTATATCAAGTGCTGAAGAATATAGCTGGATTAATCCCACACCACAAAGTGTTCGGTTTTGTCGACCGTTGCGAATCGCCCTTGAAAAAGAAGATGAAACAGCAACTATTCGGGAATTTCAGCGTTTAACTAATGAGATAAATTCGCTTACCACCCACAAGTTTCAGATGTTAAATAATAAAAAAGTGACCGTAAAGTTTCAAGTGTCTAAAACCATGTTTGATGGAAAATGTGTAAATACAATCACAGGGAATAGGGCGACTTGCAAATGCCCTATGTGTTTACGAACCACGTACAAGTTTAAGCTACAAGATCCATTCACTCCTAAAGAGGAAAATTTGCAGTATGGATTAGGATTATTACATGTTGAAATCAAAACATTTGAACATCTTTTGCATTTGGCTTATAGATTAACAATCAAAGAGTGGGATGTTACTGAACCACGGAAAGGTACGTTAGTTAATATTTTAAATTAAGGGGATGTTGGGGCTATGAGGATTGATTGATATTTTCTACCTTTTGTAACTTTGAAAATTGAATTTGATCATATAAACTAAATACGTTGAAGTGTTCGAGAAGTTACTTAAAAAAAGTAACTCATTACAGTTACTTGGTTTAAAACCTTTTCAAAGGTTTAAAACCTTTTCAAAATAATTGACCAGCTTATATTTTTTCGTAGACCTTGCGTTCTCCGATTAATTGGGTTTGTGACTTTGTTGAATGACTGACTCACTTATTGCTGCACGTATGCATAACGCCCTTTTATTTTGTGTTGACCTTGCGTCTCTTTGCTATTTGGGTTGAATTTTTGAAATAATTGACTTGCTTACTGTTGCACGTCTATGTAATTCCCCTTTTTACATAGACATCGCGCCCATGGCCATTTATATTTGACACTTCTGAAATAATCTCCTCACTTACTGTCGCAGTACGAATTACAGTACGTGTAACTTCCTTTTTGCGTGGATCACGCCTCCTCCTGCTATTTGGGTTCGAGACTTTTTTAAATAAACTCCCTTACTGTCGCACATCTGCAAAAACTCACATTTTTTTGTAGACCTCGCTTCCCCTTCCTATTTGGGTTTGAGACTTTTTTAAATGATTGATTCGCTTACTGTCATGTCGCACGTCTGCGTAACTCCAATTTCACGTGGACCTTGCGTCCTCTGAGTATTTTGGTATAAAGATTTTTTAAATAATCGTCTCTCAGACAGTCTCACGTCTGCGTGCCTTCCTCTTCTACGTGAGCCTCGCGTCTTCTGGCTATTTGGGTATAAGAATTATAATTGACTCGCTAACTGTCGAATGTCTATGTAACTCCCTTTGTAACGTAAACTTACATTAGTGCCTCCAGCTATTTGGATTTGAGACTTTTTTAAATAATTGTGCGTGGAAATCACTTCTCCCTGCTATTTGGGTTTAAGACTTTCTAATAATCAACTTGCTTAGTATTTCACGTCAGTGTACCTTGTTCTTCTACGTTGACCTTACGTCCTCCGACTATTTGAGTATAGAAACTTTTTAAATAATCGTCTCGCTTACGGTTGTACGACTGCGTGCCTTCCTTTCTTTCGTAGACCACCTCAGATTTCGATTTAAAAAATTGTGTGATTCTTGGATTAACTAATGTTCTGAGTTTAATGATTTCCTATATAAAAATGTATTATTATCAATATTATTTTTGATGATATGAACTATTTTTTAAATAAATAATGAGAAATACAGCTTGGTATGCTTGCTCCTACAACCTCTATAAATATAGACTCAAATTTTAATATTAAATTTGTAATTGAATACGTAAAGAGAGAGTATAGTGAAAATAAAAATAGATTAAAACAAAATTTTGGCTTAATATTAAACATCCACCTACATTATAACATATGTTTAATAAAATTAAACAAAAATTGTTACATAAGCAATTTACAAGCTGCTATTTTTTCTCTCTCCAAAATAACTGTATCTATTAAAAGTAGTAATTTCATAAATCGTACTTTAAAAAAGAGATGGTAATCCTTCTATATTCGTTCTCTTATTAATCGTTCGGCCAACGAATAAGAGATCTAACTCAGACCCTCTGGGTGGCTGTTCGTTTTTGCGCGCGATCTCTACATATGCATGAATTCCTAACCTCAAAAGTAAAAATTGAGAAAATATAACAACAAGAACGTGCAATCCGCGTCTCGAGTCTCTAGTTCATAAAAATTTCAATGTAATCTATTACTCTTCCTGATTGAAAAAAAATGATTAGTATTTCATACTTCATGTTAAATTATAACTACGTTTTCAGAAGAATACAATGAACAAAAAACTGCTGTACAAAAAATACTTTTTGCTCAATTTGGAGTAAGAGTAGACCAAGTTGTACAAGGTCACGATACCACAAACACTGGAAATTTAGCACGAAAATGTTTTAGCAATCCACAAAAATTTGCACAATCTTTAGGATTAGATAAACTATTTGTAGCCGATATTGCTTTATTATTGCAGTTATTTAAGTGCAAAAAAGAATTAAAGTTTAAAAAACAGAGAAGTTTTGTTGGGAAACATATGATATGCATTATAGTTTATATCCCTGGGCTCGCATGAACCCAAAAATGCACAAATTTCTTAGGCATGGCTGTGAGATATCGAGTCGCTTCCCTTTACCTATAGCTTATTATGCGGAAGATGCCCTTGAAGCAGCCCACAAGTACTATAGAAGAAATATGGTTTTGCATGCTAGACAGAACAGCAGAAAAAACCGTATTTTAGATGTATTTAACCGAGCTGTATATATGAGTGACCCAAAAATTTCCTTAATTACAATTAAGAACAGAATACAAAGACGAAAGAAAAACAAGATTACTTTGGATATGTTAGAGTACATAAACGAAGTGTAAGTAAAAAGATATCATTGAGTAAATATAAAATTAACGTAGCTTTATTCGAGACTGAATGATAATAAGTACTAAAAAGTAAATTCTACAAGAAAGGAATTAATTCGTTTATATTATTCTCGAGAGAAGGTAATTCATTTTTTTTTTTTTTTTTGTTGCTGGGAAGTTAATGAGGGAACAGTCTATATTTATGTAATAGTAAATCCCTTCATTTATTTTGTTATTTTATTATGCCAAAAATTGGGTAAATTTACTCATACTACAAAAAAGCCTGGTGGAAATTTTCTCTATAAAAAATAGCCGGAAAGTTCTGGGTAGTCATGAAACGATTTTTCTGGTCCAATTATTTATTTAACGGAGACAAGGTAACCTCAAAATGTTTTTACTAAAAAGGACCCACCCCCACAACCATTATGTATTGATTTGCAGATCTAGATCCTATTGACACATTTGATCGGAAGGTCAAACAGTACAAAAATACTAAATTTTCAAAAGAATTGGCCGGGAACCAAAATCAAAAAGGTTGCTGGGTGGTCCTCCTTTCTCTATAATTTGATTATGTATTTAAAACCAAATATTAAAAAATAGCTATAGCCTCTTACTAGTTATATTCTAACTAAAAAAAACTGGCCAAATTTGATATCTTTAAAATACTCATTAATAAGTTAATGTAAATTTGTGAAAAACTTATTCTGATATTCTGCCTATTAAATGGTGAACATGAGCGGAAAAATTGTTTCATTGATGAATAGAAATGGCCAAGAAAAGTGTATAATTTTTACGATTGTTGGTGAAACTAGCTATGATTATGCAAATAATGGAATTGATTTCCACCAGGGTAATTCTAAATATATTGATAACATTTATATATGCGCTTGAAAAAACTATATACTGCTAAATACCTATACCTACATTTAAAAAAATGAGTTGGGCTTATTCAATATAGGCACTTGACATTTAATTTTATTATCGTATACAAAAATGGAAAATAAATCACAACATAGTTACAAAGGCACATAAAGTACAAAATAATTTTTATTTCGACGAAAATTTTTAATATGAGACTTTATTCCAGAGTAAATGTGGAAGATAAAGAAACTGAAACGAGTGAACCTGAAGACGAAGGAAATGAAAGTGGTCGAGATGAAGATGTGGGAACTGAAGACAGTGAAAGTGACGAAAGTGTATCTAGCTAAAAATTAAATAAATGTTTGGTACACATTATCATATATTTTTTACATATTTATGAGTTCAAATATTTACTAATTATAAACATTTTCAAGATACACTCATATAAAAAGAATGATAGCATTTACTCCATCGCATTATCCGAATGGCATAGAATACTTCATGTTATAACAATACCAGTGGTCTCTAAAAAAAATATAATGTATAAATTTAAAAAGTATATCAATCTTAGCCCAATGGTATATAAATGAATTGAAGCCATAAGGCATTGAGATTTAAGTATTTACTTTTTGAGTAACTTGAATGGTTATGAGCTAATTAACTTTAAGCTTGACCTGAAGTTCCAAGCTGAAGATGAAGAAGATTGAAGAAGATTGAAGATGTAAAGTTTACCTGTTTGTGTATTATGATTTTGAAGGTATATAGTTTGGATTATCGGAGATATTTAGCGTTCAGATTGGTCTGTCTTTGAACAAAAGTAAAAAAGGTTATACGATACAGGCCGTTAACTTTGACATATAATAGGAGAGAACTCAATATCTACTATATAGAGCTTCGAAGTTATAATAATTGATTTGACAATAGTCTTTATTTTTCCTCTAATCTACATTCAACTAGCTATAAGTAAAAAAAAAAAAAATCCGACTCGGTGGTTTCTGTGTGGAATTAATTTTTTTCTAAATTAAAATGATAAGTTAATCTGTAAAAAGTTATAGGTTATGGTCATTAATACTTTTTAATGTTACAGATCACTTATTTTGTCATAACTACCTTACAAAGTTATAGTGCATTACAGATTATCGTATTAACCTCACTTTGCGGCGAAGTATTTATCTTCAAGTTGTTAGGTTATGTTTCATAGGTGTAGAGATTATATATTATACATAGATGAACGCAGGAGGCAACATTATTCCTAAAAAGAATCATTTTTCTAAAACTTAAATACGGTTTCCTACCAAATTTTAATAAATACGTATGTTTCTTGTAGAGTTTGGAGGTTATAATAATTAATTTGACAATACTCATTATTTTTCCCCTAATCCACATTCAATTAGCTGTAAGTACAAACAAAAATCATCCGAATCAGTGGTTCCTGTCTGGAATAACTTTTTTCTAAATCGAAATAATAAGCTAATCGGTAAAAAGTATTAGGATATGATCATTAAAAGTTTTTAATATTACAGATCACTTAATTTTTCATAACTACCTCACAAAGTCATAGTGCATGACAGATTATCATATTAACATGTCTTTGCGGCGAAGTATTCCACGTAGAGCTGTTAGGTTATGTTTCTTAGGTGTAGAGGTTATATATTATACATAGATGAACGCAGGAGGCAACATTATTCCCAAAATGAATCATTTTTCTAAAACTTAAATACGGTTTCCTACAAAATTTTGATAAATACGTATGTTTCTTATAGAGTTTGGAGGTTATAATAATTGATTTGACAATACTCTTTATTTTTCCTCTAATCTACATTCAATTAGCTGTAAGTAAGAACAAAAATCATCCGAATCGGTGGTTCCTGTCTGGAATAACTTTTTTCTAAATCGAATTAATAAGCTAATCGGTAAAAAGTATTGGGATATGATCATTAAAAGTTTTTAATATTACAGATCACTTAATTTTTCATAACTAACTTACAAAGTCATAGTGCATTATAGATTATCATATTAACATGTCTTTGCGGCGAAGTATTCAACGTAGTTGTTAGGTTATGGTTCAAAGGTGTAGGGGTTATATATTATACATGGAGGAACTCAGGGGGCAACATTTTTTCAAAAAAGAATCATTTTTCTAAAACTTAAATACGGTTTCCTATAAAATTTTGAAAAATACCTATGTTTCTTGTAGAGTTTGGAGGTTATAATAAGTGATTTGACAATACTCTTTATTTTTCCCCTAATCTACATTCAATTAGCTATAAATACAAACAAAAATCATCCGAATTGGTGGTTTCTTTCTGGAATAACTTTTTTCTAAATCGAATTAATAAGCTAATCGGTAAAAAGTATTGGGATATGATCATTAAAAGTTTTTAATATTACAGATCACTTAATTTTTCATAACTAACTTACAAAGTCCTAGTGCATTATAGACTATCATATTAACCTGACTTTGTGGCGAAGTATTCATCTGCAAGGTGTTTAGGTTATGGTTCACAGGTGTAGGGGTTATATATTATACATGGATGAACACAGGAGGCAATATTTTTCCCAAAAGGAAACATTTTTCTGAAACTTAAATACGGTTTCCTACAAAATTTTGGAAAATACCTATGTTTCTTGTAGAGTTTGGAGGTTATAATAATTGATTTGACAATACTCTTCACTTTTCCCCTAATCTACATTTAATTAGCTATAAGTACAAACAAAAATCATCCGAATCGGTGGTTTCTGTGTGGAATTCCTTTTTTTCTAAATCAAAATAATAAGCTAATCTCTAAAAAGGTTTAGGTTATGGTCATTAAAAGTTTGTAATGTTACAGATCACTTATTTTGTCATAAATACTTTACAAAGTTATAGTGCATTACAGATTATCGTATTAACCTGACTTAGCGGCGAAGTATTCATCTTCAAGTTGTTAGGTTATGGTTCACAGGTATAGAGGTTATATATTATGCATGGATGTACAGAGGAGGCAACATTTATCCCAAAAAGAATCATTTTTCTAAAACTTAAATACGGTTTTCTACAACATTTAGAAAAATACCTATGTTTCTTGTTGAATTTGGAGGTTATAAAAATTTATTTAACAATTTTCTTTATTTTTCCTCTAATCTACATTTAATTTGCTATAAGTAGGAACAAAAATCATCCAAATCGGTGGCTTCTGTGTGGAGTTATTTTATTTTGAAAGAAAAAATCGGGTTTTAGCCCACTGTGCGCCGCTTGTATTGAGGGTCGTCGTGTTGACGAACTTATTCCTGCAATCGAGCCTCCTTGTGAACTGCTCGTAATCACTTCCACTTATTTCTTGTGTGAAGTGGGCTGGGTTGTAACTTCCCATTAGCCATTGAGCGATTCGCTTAGAATCCCCCTCGAGATGTCCGGTGCTTCTTAAATCTAGAGCTATATTTGCTTCTATTACAGCTTCCAAGCTCAGCTCTAGATTTTTGCGCCAATGCTCCATCTTATCGGCTAGTTCTTCTGGGGTCGATGATTCCATCTTGCGAAGCTAGACCGATTATATAAAAAATTTGGTGACGAATTGTGTGTGTATGCGCAACTAACTGCTGAGATTCTCTCTCTAATTGACCGTCTGTTACGCAAATTACAATGTTAGAATTCTAACTACCACACACAATTGTCCCAAGCTACTCGAGAATGACGTATCTCGATGCAGCTAGCTAGGGAGAGAACGTGGCTATTCCAAAAAAAAATTCGCGACGATAACGATTTAAATAATTCCCGCAACCAAAAAAAAAAGGATGAAAGTATTCTCACTTTCGACCGGCTGCACGCACAGGCACGGTCAAACCAAAAAAAAATCGCGTGAAAATCGCTTTAGATCTTGCGTCAAAAAAAGGAATTTAATTCCCGCCACATATGACGACGAAAACAACGATAATCGTCGTTTAAATGCTCTCGCCCTGGCTTTACAGCAGTTTAAAAGGCTCGGGCTAAGTATACACAATACTACCCGAGCATAAACATAAACACACACAAAAACAAGCAATCGGCTGTTTTGTGTTTATGTTTGAATGCGCGTCGCGAGCCTTCTTGTCTATTTGTTTACGCCCGGCACCTCGACTTGGCGAGTTTAAATCACTGCGCCTATCAGCTGTACCGGCATATGGCCATTGGCCGTCAGCTGAATAGTCGGGTGCAGTGATTCGCGCCCGGGCGAATTTAAACGAAACGCGATTTGAATAGGCCGGTCTCGAACGTACCGGCCGCTAACCTTCTCCTTAAACCCAACACGTTAGGGCACCATTTGTAACGCGCGGACTAAAAAAAGACTTTACAGAAAAATAACTCGACGCGTTGCGCACCGACAAGAAGACGGGATCCGCCGCTCGGTGCGGGCGGATCAAGGTATCTATTTCCGCTGGGCCGGTGAACGCACCACCGGCCACTCGCCGCTGCGAGTCGAAGATACTCAAATAAATCGCTGCGCGGGAAATAGGCGAAGAGTCTTACCGGGAGGGGAGTGCACTCCCCTCGTCGCTCGCTCACGAATCCGCTCCTGCGTCAGGCCTTATCCTCCGGTCGACTTCGGAGTGTTCAGGCCGAGTCCTCACGTCCAGCGTTCACCTACAGACGCTTCGGACCCCAGAAGTGGCTCGGATTGCTCACGTGCGCTGCTCTTCGTGGTCGGTACGTGTACGGGCGCTGCTCTGCACCGGCGAGGACGCACGATACCGTTTTCTTCGCGAGCGATCAAATTAACTCACGTACGCGCGGTTTGACAGCCCGAGAGAATCTGATTCAAAAAGAATCGGGCGCGACTTAGCAACGGTCAAAGTCGCGCCTGCCCCGCGCGTAGCTAACGCGAATACATCGTCCGAGCGATGTCAATACTCGCTCGAGATATACGAATTCGCGGGAACGAGAGCCTAACGGGTTCGATAGAATACGGAGGACCGAGATGCTTATCTTCTCCGTATTTTATCTTGGAACCTCGTTATACTATTTACATATTTTTTTTTTTTTTTTTTTTTGCGGAAGGGATGTGTAAAAATCGTCAAAAAGACACCAGGGAGGGTCCGACACTCCCTGGCGTGTGGGATTCTTACCCACTGAAAAGTCACACCCCCGTCCTCTGCTGGCATGTGTTTGTCCCCCCGGAACCGCCGCAAGGCATTACTTCAGGGGGACGCCAGCCAGGATCCGCCCACAGGGCTCCTCCTCTTTCTTCTTCCTGTTTTATGGAAGAAAGAAGGGAAAAACGGGATTTCCCCTCTTACCCCTTTCGCTTACACCCTGTGGGTGGCCGCAACGCGTCCGTCCCCAGCCTGCTTCTTTGAGCGAAGGACCGTCTCAACAAAGACGGCGACCCTCGCCCAGGACTGCTTATCTCTGAGCATCAGCTCGACAATTGTGTCGGGTGTGATGACCGCTCCGAGCTCGCTCTCCAATGCCCCTCGTTCGGCGCTCCATTTTCTGCAATCAAAAAATGTATGTTGAGCGTCGTCGAGGGGGCAGTCACAGTGGGTACAGTCTGGTTGCGCGACTTTACCCATCTTGAACAGGTAAGTGCGAAACAGATCGTGCCCCGTCAAGAGTTGAGTGAGGTAGAAGTCCACCTCACTCTATTTGCGAAGCAGCCAGTGATCCACGAGTGGGATCAGCCTGGCTGTCCATCTCCCACTGGTTTCCTGTTCCTACCGGTTCTGCCAAGCCTGCATGGTGTTGGCTCTGGCAACACGGTGAGCCTCCAGGGTTCCTAGGACGGACTTCTGCTGGTAGACGTACTGTCTTTCCTGTGCTAGTAGGTAGATGGATATTATCCCTGCGACCACTAGTATCACGGGCTCAGAGACCGTGCGGTAAGAGCACGCGATGCGGAGCGCTCCCCTCCGCTGTACTGCGGCGAGGTGCTTACGGTGCACCTCTTTCTGTAATTCCCCGGCCCAGACTTCCGCTCCGTAAAGTATGACGGCTTCCGGCACGCATGAGCAGGCGCCTCTTGTAAGGCCGTGGGCCAGTGGTGTTGGCCATTAGCCTGCTCAGCGCGGATGTTACATTTCCGGCCTTGTCCGTCGCGATCACCAAATATTCCCTGAAGGTAAGCTTGTTGTCAAGCGTCACCCCGAGGTACCTTAAAGCGTGTCTGGCCTGGACCATCGCGCCTCCGACTTGGAAGGGGCACAAGGTGTTTATGTGCCTCTTCGTGAGTAGCACGATCTCAGTCTTAGCCGTGGCTAATTCGAGCCCCCGATCCTCTAGCCAGGAATAGACGCGTCGCATTACCTGGTTGAGTAGCAGCTGAGCGAGGTCAACGTCTCTGGCTACGATGACCACCGCGATGTCATCCGCGTACCCCACCAGGAATGCGCCCTTAGGCATTTCCATCCGTAGGATCCCGTCGTAGGAGACGTTCCATATGTCGGGTCCCAGCATGGAACCATGGGCTACCCCAGATGTTATTTCCCTCATTATCGGGCCATACTCCGTGTCATAGACTATCGAGCGGTCCTTCAGATAGTCCCCAAGGATGCGTAAAAGATACGCGGGGACGTGAAAATCCCGCTCGAAAGCGTCCAGCGCCTTGTCCCACCTTACTGAGTTACACGCGTTTTTAACATCCAAGGTGGCCAGCAGACAGATAGGGCGAGAGTAATGGTTGCCCTGTTCCGTTGACCTGGCGGCATTTACCACCTCCTGGATTGCGTCTATGGTTGACTTACCTCGCCTGAAGCCATACTGCCGCGAAGCCAGATCTCCGGACACACTTATGGCTGCCTGCAGGCGAGGTTTCAGTATTTTCTCCAGGAGCTTTCCCGCCGTGTCTAGCATGCACAGCGGGCGGTAGGCCGACGGGCTGTCTGCTGGACCCTTGCCCTTGCTGATGAGGACAAGTCTCGCTGTCTTCCAATGGGCAGGAAAAATGCCCGCCCAGGCAGGAGTTGTACATGTCCAGCAAGAGGCCCGCCAATGGCTTTCAACAGCTCTGCTGGTAATCCATCCGGCCCCGGAGCTCTCATATTACGCAAAGATTTTATTGCGATGGAGAGCTCCATGTTCGTAAACAGGGGTGTTTCGAGCGGGCCAGATGTTGCTGGGCAATCCAGTCTGCTTGGGTGTTCGGGGAAAAGGGCACGTACGATGTTGGTGATCGTTAGCGCATCCTTCGGTGCTGACGAACCGAAGGTCGCCAGCTTGCGCATAACGATCTTGTACCGTAATCCCCACGGATCGTGATCCATCTCTTCCCCCAGTTCTTTCCAGCATCGCTGCCGGCTGGACTTGATGGCCCTCTTTAGGGATTTCTTGGCCGCTATGTACTCTGCGGCCAAGGGGACTGGGTCGAGATCGCGTTTTTTGACCCTCTGCGTTCTGCGTCGCAACTGCAGGCACGTCTTACGAAGGTCCGCGATCTCGCTCATCCACCAGTAAACAGGACGTCTTGACCCACGTGTTCTCTTCCTGGGAACCGCCTCTACGCAGGCCTTTTCGATGACCTTCATGGTGTAGTCGGTCACCATTTTGGCCCGCGCAGATAGCGGCAGTGATTCCGGGATCTCACGCAGTGTTCGCTGTCCGTGTTCTATCGCCGTGGCAAGCCTCTCGGAGTCCATCTTGGCGATGTTCCACCTGGGGGGCCGCGCTTGTGCGAAAACGGAGCCGGTCTGCTATCACGCACACGGAACGTGATATACATGTGATCGCTTCCTGTGTAGTCCTCGATCACATGCCAGCTCTCGATTCGCACGGCTAGGCGTTCGCTTGCCAGGGAGACGTCGATAATGGTCTCCCTGTAGCCCGGTCGTCTGAAGGTCGACGTGGTACCTTGATTTAGTACCACGAGGTCTAGCCGACTGACCATATCCATAATCAGCCGGCCCCTACGGTCCGACCGGGCTTCCCCCCACTCCGGGGCTTTAGCATTGAAGTCCCCGGCGATAATCAGCTCACCCTACATCTCCCGCGCTGCATCTTCCAGGCCCTCCAGCTTGGCCTGGAAGTCGCTGATGGTCTGGTTTGGAGTGAGGTATACGCTGATGTAGTGAGGTATACGTTGATGGGGTGCCTCACCCAAACAAAACCGCTGCCGCCGCCATGACCCGCAATGTGGATATTCTGCGGGTCACGGTTCCAGATGGCTGCGGTGCCCAGGTCATCGACAAACCATCCCGGACCGTCTCTGTTTCGATACTGTTCGCTGATTAGTACAATATCAGCGTTTTTCTCGAAACAGATCTGTTCCAGGAGGTCGTGAGCTGCCCTACTCCTGTGCATATTGCCCTGAAGAACTATCGCCATTTTTTCTTGACATTTGTAAGTGCCTCTCGGAAGGCCCCACAAGCTCCTGATCCCGCCGTATGGTTGCGGGAGTCAGGTTTGTCCGCTTGTTCTGGACACAGGAAGCAACGTCGGGTGGCATTACATCCTGCGACCATGTGGCCTTCCGCCCCACATCGATAGCATCGCTTGCTGCGGTCGGGCCCTTCGCAGTCCGGGCTAAGATGGTCGAAGCCCAGACATTTATAGCAACGGGTAACCGTTGCTCTCCTGCGAATCCTGCAGTTGACCCAGCCTATCTTTATGCGGGCCGTGGCCATTAGCTTATCCGCAGCCGATGTCTCCACCGTCACTATGGCCATCCGTTGTGCCCTCGCATTTGGCCGAGTCAAGACAGACTGCAGGAACCCCTTGTAGTCCTGCAGGTCTCATTCTAAGGCCTCCTCTACTTCCTCACTGGAAGGGCAACTGTCGAGGTCTCTGATCTCCAGGACGACTCTGGGGACCAGTTCCCTAACAACCGTGCAGTCGTTTCCAGTAGCTTCTCTGAGTGCTTCTGAAAAGGCAGTTCTTGTTGCTGAATTGCCATCTTTGAGCTCGAGGAGTACCTGACCTGTTCTTGTTTCTCTTGGATCTCTACTCCACTCTTTTCCGGCTTGACAGCCTTACGTATGGTGGACAGAATGTCCGCATACGACTTGCCGCTGCCGGTTTGAGCACGATCGCATCCGGCTTTGTTCCCTTTTCTTTCTTCTTCTTTGTCTTCTGCTTCCCCTGCTGTAGTTGCGGCTGCTGTTTCTGTGGCTGCTGCTGTTGTTTCGGCTGCTTCCGCCCTTTTCTATTTTTTACTGCAACCCATTCTTCCTTAGGGGTATCTGCCTTTTTCTTCTTCACCGGCTTTTCCCCCGTATCCAGGCTAGGTGGGCTAGATGCGCCTCGCTTCGCGCTGCCAAGTGACTCGATGCCAAGTCACCCTCTGGGTGTGCCCATATTTTCTACAAAGGATGTCGTCCTTTGCCTCCTGGCTGGGGTGTAAGCCCTGTCCTGCTTAGAAGCCCGCAGTTCCATTTTCACGGCGGATTCGAGCTGCTTCAGTTGGTCTGCCATAACTGGAATCCCCTTCTTGATATCCGTTTTGATGTTAGGCTGTGAATTTAGCGCCTTAACCATAGTCTTGAGGAGCGCTCGCATTTCTGCGAACACCTTCTCCACCGGAGTCTGGCATACACCTTCTGTCTACTTATTTTGTTTGTTTTGTTGGGTGTTTGAATTCATCATCATGCATAGAATATGTTGTTTAAGACGGTTCGCCCACTATGGGAGCCAGACCTCGGTGTGGCCGCTATTCCCGCCTATAAGAAACCCGAGTTATGGATGCCGAAGCCGAGAGGCGGTTTGTCGGGCGGTCACTCCTATCGGCACCTAGTGACTCTACAAAAAAGGTTACGGGAGTGGGCGATGTCGGGTCCGTCCAAACACCTGACCCAAACCTCGGGCTAGACGGTGTGCGATTTGCCCGACGCAGCTTCGGGTATAAGGAAATACTAACCAGGTAATCCTACACACCTGCGCCCAACAATGATTGCTTCAACCCCACCATTGGCTCCAGTCAGTGAGCACTCGAGCGGTCCTTCCACATTGAACATGTGTTTATCAATAATAATAATAATAAACGCAGAGGTTAGGTACTGACATCCCGTGCCACCCGGTTAGGGAGTTTACTACTCTCCCTTTGGCTAGTCTAGCGAGAATATCCACAATCCGTTGGCCGCAGCCCATTCTCACTATGCTCATTCATTCAGCCATTCTCCCGATTTCATTGTTCGCGACCGCTTATTCATTATATTCACGGCTGACCAGACTATGCTGGCCGTTCCCCGATCCACAACCTGGGGACGCGCCCGATAGCATAGAAAAATGCACATCTATCGTTAGATAGAACCCGGGACTATTTACATATTTTATAGGCAAGGGGACTCACAATAATAAGTCACCCCGATATAATATATCAAAACTAATTAAATTATATCTAATATCAAATATTTATATTTTAAATTTAAATTATTTCTTTATCTTTGTAAGAAGCCATGACACTAACCATAATAAATGTGTATAATATTTTTATAAAAAATTCATTAACTACATTACAATGACATTAAATATAATAATACTATTTACATATTTAATGTCATTGTAATGTAGTTAACGAATTTTTTATAAAAATATTATACACATTTATTATGGTTAATGTCATGGCTTCTTACAAAGATAAAGAAATAATTTAAATTTAAAATATAAATATTTGATATTAGATATAATTTAATTAGTTTTGATATATTATATCGGGGTGACTTAATATTGTGAGTCCCCTTGCCTCTCACAGAGATTATATACATATATTTAATACCTTTTGGAAATTAGCTTTAACTTATTTACGAATTTTAAAATATTAGGTATTTCATTTTTTACATCGGGTGGCTTTATTATTGTGAGTCCCCTTGCCTCTCACAAATATAACGAAATAATTAAATTTTATTATATATACATATTTTATATTATTTGCATTTAGTTAAAGAATATTTCTAAAATATTATATACAGATATTTAAAACCGTTTCGCAATTTGCTTTAACTTATTCGAATTTTGAAAATATTATTGATTTAATATATGCATAAATCTAATTATTTGGTTGTTTTATTACTGTGTGTCCCATTGCCTCTCATAAAGATAACGAAATACTTTAAATTTATAATATATACATATTTGATATAATTTTCGTTTAGTTGGTCACTTTTTTATGAAAATATGCTATCCGTATATTCAGTACATTTTGGAATAATCGTTTTAAGGTATTTTCGAATTTTTTAAAAATTAATTACTTAATTTATACTGTCGGGGTGCTTTATTATTATGAGCCCCTTGCCTCTCACAAACTTAACAAAATTATTCCGGGTTTACTATTTACATATTTAATGTCATTGTAATGTAGTTAATGAATTTTTTATAAAAATATTATACACATTTATTATGGTTAGTGCCATGGCTTCTTACAAAGATAAAGAAATAATTTAAATTTAAAATATAAATATTTGATATTAGATATAATTTAATTAGTTTTGAATTTATTACATCGGGGTGACTTATTATTGTGCGTCTCCTTACCTCTCACAGAGATTATATACATATATTCAATACCGTTTGGAAATTAGCTTTAACTTATTTACGAATTTTAAAATATTAGGTATTTAATTTTTTACATCGGGTGGCTTCATTATTGTGAATCCCCTTGCCTCTCACAAAAAAGCTTTTCCACTTTAAAATAGATATTATAACACTTTGACGTTCAAAAAGTGATTCAACATAAGACATTTGGTCTAGATTCCAAAATTTGACACATCTATTTTTAGATGCAGAATACAAAGTATGTGTATTTTTTAAAAAAACAAAAATGGGTACAATATCCCTATGACTTTATAAATCTTTTATATGATTAAAATCCACCACTGAAAGTATTTTTATGTTCTTTGAGCTTTCCGATCCTACTACCTGTAAACAATATTATTATTTATTAATTAAAATTAATTATGGATTTTTTGTATAAATTATGACATGCAATAAATTATGCTAAGGCTTACCAAAAATTTGCTATTTGTACTAATAACAATGCAAGTTATAGATTTTAGTCTTTCTTTATTTCTTACATTTGAATAAGCTACAATCTTTAGATCCAGAATACAAATATAGCCCATCACTGGATAAACAAATATAAGTATTAGAAATTTTATGATCTTTACATCGAAGAATGCATGGTTCCTTATGTCCTGTATAAGTATCGGCAATGGTTTTTCTGAGTGGTACTTTTTCTTCCAGTTATTCATCTTTGAGTCGTTTGGCTATTTGCCCTTTCTTCAAACTATGCTCTGTCCCTTTCTAAAATATAAAAAATAAAAATCAGACTTCTTTTTTAAAAATTTAGAACTTTAAATACTTGTTTGTCACTTACCTTCTTCTTCTATTCCTGCTAAATATTTTTTAGATAACTTAAGACGCTTTTCTTAAAATGTTTTAAATTCTTCTTCTGAGTCATCTCTAGACTCATCATTGTTACTAAAATCAGTTAAGATTTAACAGAAAAGTATAAAGATAATGAATAATATAAAAAACCATACCTCTTTTGTTCTTCATCAAAATATTCATCCGTACTATTTATATAAAAAACAATACAAATTTTGTTATTCATAAAAATCTTCATAAGTACTATTAATACTCTCATTATAGTCATTATTATAGATTTTAGTTGATTTTTTCTTAGACTTAGAACATTGACTTTTTTAATTTTTATCATTGATCTACAATTTGTAAGCAATGGAAAATGTATAACATTTTACAAATTGAAATTATTCATTAAAATAATTCCATAAAGGACAAAATTCGAATAAGGTATACAATTAATAGAGTAGTATGAAAATTATTTATAAAATATTTACAAAATAAAAGTTAAAATTAAAAAATATACATAGTTTATCTATAATTAAATCTGATAATTTGTAAGCAATTGAAAATGTGTAACATTTTATAAATTGAAATTATTCATTAAAATAATTCCATAAAGGGCAAAATTCGAATAAGATATACAATGAATAGAGTAGTATGAAAATTATTTATAAAATATTTACAAAATAAAATTTAAAATTCCAAAATATACATAGTTTCCTTTTTTCTTTTCGATTTTATTTCTTTTTAGGTTAGAATAAACTATGTATATTTTTTAATTTTAACTTTTATTTTGTAAATATTTTATAAATAATTTTCATACTACTCTATTCATTGTATATCTTATTCGAATTTTGCCCTTTATGGAATTATTTTAATGAATAATTTCAATTTATAAAATGTTACACATTTTCAATTGCTTACAAATTATCAGATTTACAAAAGAGCTTACCTTTCGTTTAACACCTTTAGGGTAAAGTTGGTTTCCTTATAAAAAACGACATGTTAATAAAAATAACTTAAATTATTAATAATTGTCACGGCCTGCCGTATCGACGTCGAGTATAAGCCGTAGTTGAAGTAACTCAGGCGCGCGAACGCGAGATGGCGCGTCGATGCAGAATCTGAGCTGCATCGACGTGATGACTAGCGGACCGCGGCGAGGACGGCCATCTTATAGTTCGCTACGGTATTCTGCAACCGCTTTTCGTTTCGCTCCACCTTGTTTCGCCTGTTATTAAAAGAAGACTCGTCCGTTCTTTTGAAGAGAAGTACCGTGTCAGAGCGCGAATCACGAGAGTTTTGCTCGTGATATACAAAAATAGTGTATTGAAGTACTTCTGCGGTTTTCGTGCGTTAAAGTGCAAAGTTCAAGTGCGACAGGCTAGTATCACCTGCCACCCTCAAACCACTTAGTTGTGTTGAGGAAGGAGTAGCACTTCTTGCGTCTACTACACAGCAGCATCGAGGCCTATAGATTCGACAAAGGAGTAAGACTCGACACGTCCGAGACCGACCACCTTGCTGAGCCGTTGTTAATCCGTATAGAAGGTAAGTGTGCACGCATTCTCCCGCGCCGCGTATTAGATCCGCGTAACCGCTTGTCCAGGCTCGTCGTACCTGGACATCGGCTTCGAGTAGGCGTTCTCGTGCGGTGAGAGCAAGTGCGAGGAGAGAGTGTAGGCATCGGGCTCGCGCTTCATCAAGGTTAAACGCCAGGTCAAACCACCGGCTTTTTCAAAGCCGGTGAGTGCGCACAACAGGTGCGCATACGTGTAAACCCGCCATCTACCCTCTCTCTCACACTTATACGTGTGTGCGTCGCGCGGCGATCGTGACTGCTCTCACACTTCGTCGCTTTACTCGGTGAGCGCGCGCGTAGAGTACCGCACACGTGAGGCATATTATACCTCACGTGCGCGGCGTAAATTACCGCGAGCGTGACGTCAGTCTCCAAGGCAGCTGACGTCAGAGGTAACGTGCTGGCGCACCGTTTAGATAGGGAATACGCAAACCTAAATTCATTTCTTTTATATTTCTGATCCATTATCACACCACAACTTCTTTTATTTAATAAACAATAGTCTTTTATTATTAACATTTAACCTCTCGAGTTATTATTTCGCGACCTAGTCATTCCCCGTTCCCCGCCGCCTCCACGATCGTTACGTAAGAGAAAACGAATCGTTTCATCTGAGCAGCCGGCACACGAACCAGTGAACGAGAGGAGAGTTCGAGTCACTGGTGAGAAACAAAGCGCAAGTCTTCGACTTGCGTGTTGCACGGTAAGTAACCAGATTAGGTGAACATTGCTCGACGTTGTAGCGTCCGTTGCATAATCTGGCTATTACATCTCCGGGAGTTGAACCGAGAGATATGGAATTGAACCGCTAATGTACGCAGGTGAAACGTGCCTTAGCCTGAAAATCCACCCCGTGACATAATAAACAGTCTTCATTTTGTTTTTAAGAAAAACTATGTGTCCATGTGGTTACAACTGATTCAATATATATAAAGCACCAAAAATAACGTATAATACAGCAATAACAACTGTTAGTCTGATACTCATGAGTTGCATAGTGGCAGCAGTGTAAGCTGCAAGCTGGACTAGTAACTATTTTCGATCTACCCAAGCGCCATCTGAAGGTTATGTATAGCGAATGAGGATCATACCTAAAAGATCGCGGGTTTGATTCCCGACCACGTGAAAAAGCCGGCATCACTGAAACACGAATTTTTCATGTACTTACTTTCACCGTGGTCACAGTGGTTCGGAACCTACTTGAAACTATAGCTCCAGTAGTTGGAACGGTAGCGTCCTACAAATATCTATAGGCTTCGCTAACAAACAAAAGTGCACTCCCTTGGAGTATAAATACGTACTACATGATATGGCATATCGGCGGCTCAGTTATAAGTACCACGGCCACTAAAACACTACTACTACTAGCAAATGAGCGAACTTATCAGATAAATGTTTAACTACCCTAACTACGTTTTCAACTATCGCCATACTATAATGCTTTTGGCGATATAAAAATAATATATTTGAAATAAAATATTTTTTCAAATTCAGTTTATTTTAAATTTAGTTTTATTTAATCTGAAAATAAATATAACAAAAAAGAATGGACAAGTTATGCACATTCAGCGAAAGTTTATTAAAAAAATTATGGTATGCACACAACTTGTAGCATTTTGTCACATAATCTTAACATAATCTTAAACTAATTTTATCATAATTTTATCATAATCATTAACATAATCTTCACTATATTAACAATTATGATTGTGTTTAATTTGTATTATTTTTGTTTTATGTATAAAACAGTTATTGTATTATACACAAGTTATTTGAAAAAACAAAAAAATTTAATTAATGAGCATTTTGTTGATGATAATATAATAATAGGGTAAACGCAACTGTTGTCGGCCACTTGTTTAATATGTTACAGATATTATTACTTAACATCATAAATTTTTATTGAAAGGTATTTAAATTATGTACATTTTCTTTTTTTAATATTTAAATTATCTTCACTCTGTCATATATTATTAACGAAAATGTGCTCAAAATTATTTAATAAATTTTTCAAATCATAATTGATTTACCAACTTCAAGTTTTAACCACTTATTATACTCATTGAAGAATATATTTGGTTGAAATTTCAAAATATTATTTTTATTTGTTTTTTAAAAAAACAATGTTTTACAACAAAGTAGGAGTTTTGTTGTTACGCGATAACAATATTAAGAAAATCAACCAATAGTCTTAAAATTTGGGAGAGATATATTTTTTTTATATCTTTAAACTGAATTCGTTGCCCAATAAAATCTAACTATTACGACGAAAGATATTGGAGGTTTAAAATAAAACTAATTGAACATATGATATTTTTAAAAAATGGATTTATAAAAATATCGGGTTGTCGCATGAGAAAAAGAGTAACAAGAATGAATTCTCAAAAAAAATATTAATTTATTACGAATATTCATAAAGAAAATTGGGTATGATACAATTAATTGTTGTTATGAAAATTAAAAAAAAAATGAATAAATACATTATTTTGAGGAAGCTAAGTGCCATTGTATTGGCAGCGGTTTTTTTCATTTCACTGTTATTAATATATTTAAAATTCTCACTCTACATATCTATATACACTTTAAAAGATCCAAAAATAATATTTTAACATCAATATAATGATAAAAAATAAATAATATAATTTATGGACGGTATTTTTGACAAAAATAAAAAATGATTTTAAAACTTATATAGCAGTTAAATTGGCACCGTAACAACTTGACTTATCAACGACAGCCTCCCACAGGCTCCCAGCTCACTCCTTTATTGTAACAGAGCTGATTTTAATCTATGTAAAAGTCCGCAAGCAATGTAAACATGCACAGCTGTCATTTCATATAAACACTGTGATATCAGCATCAGCACCTTTTCTATACAAAGTGTTGTTCTTAATTTTCATTGTTTCCAACGGATTTGGGAGTAAACATTTAGTGTATTATAATACGTAAAGGTATTTTAAATCAGTTTTTAAAAGTATTTGAATAATACGTGTGACAGTTGAATTAAAGTTTTAGAAATAGCTTTTAATACTTGAACTTTTATTGGAAACTTTATACTTAAAATAATAGGGATTGATACTAAAGAAAAATTAAGTCTATACTGACTATTACAAAAAACATTTAGTGTCCAGATTTGAATAAACTTTTAAAGGAAGCGAAAGATATGCTATTGTGAAGAAAAATGTTATGGAACCTTCGCTTCTGCCAGAAAGCTACCATTATCAGCCATTGCCTGAATCTCACTATGATATAATTGACATTTTATTTTCTGAAGTAAAAACAGTTATGCACTGCAATAAATATATATCAGTCATATTCTGTTTATTAAGTAATAATATTATGTGTGAAAAAGAATAATGAAGGACAAGTAAAGAAGTTCACCTTATCAAATATTAAAAGAAGATCAATGTAGGAGTGTTGCTGCTAGAAACATTTTTTTCGAGCATTTGGCTATGGCGATACTGGCTTCATAACATGCATGAAGGATTTTGGATTTCTCAACATATTCTTTATTTACCTCAGTATATGTATAAGAATCTAATATACATATATGATATAGGTTACTAAAGACATATGGATTTAAAAGCAACAAAGGATCTACATGTTAAATCACTTAACAAACTTGACTGACTGATGTGGATATGACTGTCATGCGTGCTCATAGGTTACAAGTCTGATGGACCGTATACTGAGGTAGCAGAATATTTGTTCTAAATGCAAAATATTGAGTTAAAAACAATACATCTTTATATTTCAGGGCAGAGATGGAGTTAAGAAATAAAGAAGAAGAAATAAAGAAGTATTTTAGTAATTTTATCTTTAAAGCTGTTTTCTACATAATGTAAAATTTGGAGCTCTGCCGTCGACTCCAGATTCAGGAACTGCATATATTTTAATGGGAGAGGTCCTAAAATTTTGGTATTTTATATGTCTATTGACTGAAGAGTTGTATGTATCTAATTTGTTTGAAAAAATAATTTTTTACGGTCAAAGATTGCTAAAAAAATCTGAATTTCACTTAAATTTAAGATTTTTTAGCAATTTTTGACCGTAAAAAATTATTTAATCAAATAAATTGGATACGTACAACTCTTCAGTCAATAGTCATATAAAATACCAAAATTTTAGGATCTCTCCCATTAGAATATATGCAGTTCCTGAATCTGGAGTCGACGGCAGAGCAAAAATTTGGAAATGGCCATTTATTTGATTAAAATCGATCAAAATTCTTTTTTTTGGTCTCATCACAAATTGAATATATTTTTAGGATATTACTTCTAAATATTTCTAATTATGAAAATTAATTTTTTTCAGGTCATTTTATGAAGAAAATTGTAAAATTGTCTGACCCCCTTAAAAACAGAATGTCTCTTAATAGAACAAACCCTAAGATTTTCTATTATTATAAATTTAGGAGTACAACTTCCTACGAAAGTATACGATAAGGCAAGTATTTTTGTTATTGTATTCTAAGAAATTATAATCTGAAAAATCATAATATATAATAAATCTCTCTCGATCTCTCTCACTCTCTCTCTCCCTCTCTATATCTCTCAACTCAAGCTCTCAAAAAAAACTTTTGTAAGAACTTAAATATTATTTTTGAACTATTCTTTAAAAATAGAATGTCTCTTAATAGAAAAAATAATTAGATTTTCTGTTTTTATGAATTTAGGAGTATAACTTTCTACGAAAGTATACGATAAGGCAAGTATCTTTGTTATTGTATTCTAAAGAACCATAACCTGAAAGATCATAATATATAAAAAATCTCCCTCTCTCTCTCCCTCTCTCTCTCTCTCTCTCTCTCTCTCTCTATCGTCTGCTAGGCGTAAGTATAAGTCGTATTTTTATCGCTCCGTCTTCGCAGAGTAATAATCAACATCTTTTTACTCTGCCGAGTAAATTTTTTTGCAGGACATCGTCCATGAACGGGTTCAGAAGCAGTGGCCGAGATCTTGTGCAGATTACGTGCAGATCATGAACCCTAGGACGATTTTCTAGTACTACGCCTAGCTGATTGCTGGAACTTGAGGTCAGTGGCTTGTGTTTTCTTTATCTCTCTCTCACTCTCTCTCTCTCGTCTTACATCACCGTACCGGTTTATTATTGCCGGTAAGCGCGCCAAAACAGCCGACACGCGTGGATTTTACATCTTCTTCACTAGACGGCAGCACCTACTGGGCAACTCACCATCATGCCTTCTGAGACGAGGATATGTGTAGTGTGTAACGTGCATGTATGTACTACCACGCGTACGATTACATGCGCGATTTGTGGAGCCCTTACACACTACAACAACTGCTCAACATCATTGCCGGCAACTACGAGCAGTCCGAGCCAACGTCTCTGCTGCCGTTTATGTTCGCGCAAGGAGAAAGAGAAAGAGAGAGAGAGAGAAGAAAAAGCCTAACACTAACCAAAGCGCGGGCAAGCGTAAGAGCAACTCTCTTACGTACGCCCCACCCAGCCATGCCTCTGCACCAGCAACTAGCCGTGTGGCCCCCACCATCAAGTCGCCACAGGCTAGCGGCGCGCAAGGGGAAAGCGCTTCATGTGCGTCTCCTCTCACCAGCTCACGAACACAGCTGCCAGCGCTAGCTCGTCTCGCGCTCTCCCGGGTAGCCGATCACCAGGCGCTACCGTCACAGACTGAGCAGGCCAACATCCAACAGGGGCCCAATCTCAATAGACCTGCTCTATGTAGGAGCTCCAACACCATCGGAGATGCAATGGTAGCAGACCTGGGAGACGAAGATAAGACGCGAGTCGATAACATAATTGACGTCTCTCTACGTATTTGTGATACAATAGGCATAGTGACCAAGATGCAAGACGAACGGCAGAACGTTATCCTGCCTGCTCTGAGTTCTTTATCGAACTCTCAGAGCATTGTACTTGATCACTATGGCCGCGTTAACACCACCTTGTTAGAACAGGAAGGGGCTACCAAATGCCATGATTACGCCTTTGATACCTTCGATGAAAAAATTAATAATCTAGTCCAAACGATAGCCACACTAGAGAGACGTCTCAATGACTTGGAGAGTAATAAGTGCCGTTGTGTGTGCACAAATCGGGATAATGACGGCATAAGCCAAGCTGCACACACACCTAATTACCCTCCAAGTCATATTGACATTGATAAACCAACACCAGTAGAGAACTCTGTTCTTAACTCTGATGGTTTGTCAGCAAATATTAGGTTAAGTGATAGTAGTTCTAAGACTGAAGTTCACATGGAGGTGCTTTCTCGGTCTGAATGGCAGACAGTTGAAAGCCGCAAAGCCCGAAAGCGCTCTAACGTTAAGAGAAAGGCCCAAAAGCCAATTCAGACCGAGAGTGGTTCTCCATGTGAAAACTCACTACACCTTGCAGGAGGAAGCAGCTCCTCTCATCCCGAGAGGCATGATGAATGGGCAAATCGCGTTAATGAGCTTATCATTACCGGCAGTCGTTCATTTCTCATCCCAGGCTAGAGGTTCAGATGAGGTGCCGCAAAGTGTGGTTGCTAAGTCTCTTCCCGTCCTTGGGCCTATTTTAGTAAACCTCTTTAATAAGTCACTACTGGACGGTGTTTTTCCAGATAAATGGAAAGAGGCTCGTGTTATCCCGCTAAAAAAAAAAGCTGTTCCGTCCTCTGCTTCAGATTTCAGACCCATAGCTCTACTGTGCTTTCTCTCTAAAGTGCTTGAAAAGATAGTACATGCACAACTCATGGATTATCTATCCACCAATAACTTGCTTGACCCATACCAGGCTGGTTTCAGACGATTCCACTCAACTGAAACAGCTCTTTTAAAAGTCACTGATGATATAAGAACAGCTACAGAAAAGAAACATACCACCTTCCTTCTTTTATTTGATTTCAGTAAAGCTTTCGACACTATTTCACCATCGCGCCTTGTCAAAAGACTTCAAAGCTTAGGTTTCTCTCGCACTGCTCTCTTGTGGATTAAATCATATTTGTCGGATCGTAAGCAACTAGTAATTTCTAACTCCCAAAAGTCATCATTAGCTTACACAAACCTGGGAGTACCACAAGGTTCAGTGCTTGGTCCCTTGCTTTTCTCATTGTACATCAGTGACTTGAGTCGAATTTTAAATAAATTGCAAGTTCATTATATTCTCTATGCTGATGACTTGCAAATTTACGTCCATATTCCGTCAGATCTATATCCTACGAATCGGAGAACCATCTTATCTAGCGGACTTCTTTACTAAAAACCAACCTAGAGGACCTACTAGGCGTCATGTTCAAGAACTCTCAGTTCCTTTCAGGCGCACTGACACAGGCATCGGTTCATTCCAAGTACAAGGCGCGCACCTGTGGAACGCTCTCCCCTCTAATCTTAGAAATTTACCATCGTATAAATCTTTTAAGAAGGCGGTCTGGAATTATTTCATGGATCTTGACTGATGGCTAGTTACCGAACTAGCCTCTATAATTTACCTAGTCAATTTTAGCTAATACTGTGATAGATATGCCAATTATCAACTAGCGCGCGCTAGTTTATTACTTTTAAGACTAACACTACTAACATTAGTTTCTGTGATATTTTGTGTTAGTAATTTGACATTACGTGCAATTTTGACGTGCAATATTATTATATGTAGTAGCTAAGCTACCTTTTGTTATTTGTACAAATAAATATTATTATCTATCTATCTATCTCTCTCTCTCTGTCTCTCCCTCTCCCTCTCACTCTCAATCTCTCTCAACTCAAGCTCTCTAAAAAAACTTTTACAAGAACTTATATATTATTTTTGAACACTCAACACATACTTTAAAAACAGAATGTCTCTTAATAGAAGAAATCCTTAGATTTTCTATTTTTATGAATTTATGTGTATAACTTTCTACGAAATTATACGATGAGGCAAGTATCTTTGTTTTTGCATTCTGAAAAACCATAATATATAATACATCCCTATCCCTCTCTCTCTCTCTCTCTCTCTCTCTCTCTCTCTCTCTCTCTCTCTCTCTCTCTCTCTCTCTCTCTCTCTCTCTCTCTCTCTCTCTCTCTCTCTCTCTCTCTCTCTCTCTCTCTCTCTCTCTCTCTCTCTCTCTCTCTCTCTCTCTCTCTCTCAAGTCAAGCACACTAAAAAAAACTTTTATAAGAGCTTAAACATTATTTTTGAACAATCAATACATCCTTTAAAAGCAGAATGTCTCTTAATAGAAGAAATCCTTAGATTTTCTATTTTTATGAATTTAGCAGTATAACTTTATACGAAAGTATACAATAAAGCAAGTATCTTTGTTTCTGTATTCCGAAAAATCATAATATATAATTAATTTATTCCTGTAAACATCAATGTGATATAATAGATGTATACTGTTATCTATAACAAACAATATTTATATGATTTTTTTAAAATCAAATAGTGAAAAAGTCTTTTACTTCTTCAAGTCAATATATACATTCACATTGTTCACTACAAATCCAACAAAAAAAAGTTGTGATATCAATAACCGATACTCAAGTAAACTTCAGTCTACTTGAGTAAAATGCCGCTGTTTTAGTTAAGTAACTAATTCATCTGATAAATTACAAGAACACATTTTTATTATTTACTGGAAATCAAACAAAAAGAATGTTGTGAAATCAATTATCGATAGTCTGTATGACATTTCTCAAAAATGTATTGAAATTTTTTCATCTTTCTATACAAATTTAAGACAAGAACGTATTGAAATCAATTTATTATACTAACAAGGAAGGTACCCCAAGTATAAGTCGCCTATTTGGACGATATTGCAATATGTTGTAGTAGATTAAAAAATAAGAGACACGTATTTTTTTTTACGTGCTGATAGACACTTTAAGGGGGTGAAATCTACCTCTAAAGTTCACCCTCAAAAAAGTTTAATGAAACCGACGCCAAAAGTTGTAGAATAAAAAAACCTCCAAAACAGCATTACTTTCAATTTTAAGGGTAGCAACCCCTATTTTTTTTTCAAGACAACTAAGCTTTTTTCATCATTTTTCAGCTATAAAAATTATAATAAATTATATATCGCCTTAAAACTGATTCCATTTAGAAAAAAATTAAAAGATAAAGTTCACCTGTTCCGTCGTTTTAACCAAAATTACTTTTTAGGGGTAACTACCCCTTATTTTTATTTTGTTCATTATTTCAGAAATAAATAAAGATACCTTAATAAAACTAACGCTAAAAATCTTAAAATTAAAAAGGCCATAAATCTGCATAACTTTCAATTTTAAGGGTAGCAACCCCTATTTTTTTAAAGGAAATTAAGTTTTTTATCAATTTTCAGCTATAAAAATTACAATAAATATATCTCTTTAAAAACCATTCCATTGAAAAGATTGACCATAAAATGTTGACCAATAACACAGACAAACGCTATGTAATTTTAGCGCTTTCGGGCAATACGAAATACTAATTTATCATTAATTTTGCAAAATTAGTTTGGTTAAACTACTTGTTTAAACGGATTATTGTAAAGCTTTTTCGAAAAACTAATTTTGACTTGAATTCCACAAGAAAAGTAACATGTTTATTTAAACTTTTATATGTTGTAGTGAACCAAAAAACGAAAAATATTTAAATTTTTTATCTGTGAATAATACATTTTAAAGGGGTGCAAATCATCCTCGGAAGTTCATTATGTTCTTACTTCCTTTTATTATATTTTATGTATTATTATAAATACTTCGTCAAAGGCAATCGTACCGTTTTGATACGTGATAAATAAAGCATTAAAAAAAAATTAATGTGTGTGTGCGTGTGTGTACGTGGATGTAAGTGATTTTTATGCAGTAAATAAGAGTAATCGTTGATTGTGAATGAGAAAATAATATGTTATTTTTATGTTATTATGAGGCGGATATTTATAGATTGGTGATTTAACTCGTAGTTTCATATATTGCTGGCAAACATTGTATTTATAAATCGGTAGAGTTCCAGTCGTGCAGTGTTGTTTCGTGAAAGTGGTTATTTCTACAATATTGTGGCTGTAATATTGCATCAATTCATTTTTTTTAATGTCAGCAGCACTACAAAACTACAGGTAAATGTCTATTTATATATCAGATCTAATGCATTAATTGTAAGAATTTCGTATCTGTCTATAGGCTTTAATAAAATTATAACAGCTTTTCAAAATTATATTTTGCGTTATTTTTAATGAACATATAAGAAAGTATGCAATTTCGTACATTGTTACATTTTTTGGAGATACATTTGACGTTACAGAGCACAAATAGTTTAAATTGATTTTTCTTTAATTTTAAAGATTTAAAAACTCCTGATTTATAAGTGCATAAAGTATTTTTGATATTTTTACGAAAATTAAAAAATCTATCAAAATATACTTTATTGTGTATACTGTATTGTTTACTTTCTGTTATTAACAAAATTATAGACTCCTGATTCAATTTTTAGCCAAAATTGTATACGGTTCCTTTACTATTAGATGTTTTACAAATAATAAATTTTACATACAAATAATAATTTTAAATAACTAAATCTTAATTTTAATAAATCTAAATTAACAGGCATTGTGCAATACATCTTATCGATTACTGTTTACAAATTTAAAAAAAAACTCGAGATTACCTTCTTTTCATTTTAATCAAGCGCTTTAGTAAAGAAATATACAGATACGATATTCTTAATAGATTCTTAACAGGATGGCCCAAAGTATAAATATTTGTTTTATTTGTATGTGTCGCCTTTTTAAATGCAACATTATTATCTTGTGAAAATATGGTATTTTTTTAATATTTAAACAAATATTTCCCGGTAAAAAGACATTGGTCGCATGATGGCGTACATCAGCAAAAGCGTACAACGTACAACGTACAAAGCTTCCTCATTGAGAAATAGCTATGTTCTCGCAACATAGTAATGTAACGTTTAGAGGGGTGACGCATACAAATTAAAAAAATGTTTATATTTTCAGCATTCTATATATGTGTGTTGTAAAGATACTATTTCTGTGTGCAATTATTCTTATAAATGTTTAATTATTTTAGCACTCAAAATGAAAATTAATCCTCTGAATGTTATTAATTTGCTGCTTGCCTATTTCCAAACACTTGATATTGAAGATAGCCCTTATAATATTAAAGAAATAGAAATAAAAGACCATTTCCAAATGATACTGTTAGATTTAATGGAATCGTCTAATAGCATAGATGTTATAATGGAAAAATCGTTGGATTTTCAAGAAGAATATAAAGAAACAGATGCACGTATTGTGGAAGATGTTGATTTATATACATTTCCTTACTATCCTGAATTACCTACGGATCAATGTACGGGACATGAAGAACCATTGAGTTTTGAATACAAAAAAAGGGCTGTAGAATATTGGAGAAGTGGAAAAACAAAAAAGAATTTATCGCTTAATACAGTTCAAAATAGATTCAGGAAAGTCAGTTCTGAAACACAGTTACATCACTGGGCTCACCAAATCAATCAAGGTGGAACTTACCGAGAAAAAATTGCAAGAATTTGCGATTTCACACTAGAAAATTTTAAAGCTGCTACTGAAGCTGGATTAATAATTCATGACAACGATTTAAGAAGATGGGCTCTACAAGCACGAAAATTAATCGGAAATGAGGACATAAGATTTACAGCTTCAAAACATTGGCTTTCAAAATTTAAAAACACCCATAGAATTGATTCTCGAAAAATTAATAAATTTATCACAAAAAAAAAGTATAGAAAATAGAAATGATTTGCATAAAAACGAATTAGAATTCGTAACCAAAGTCAAACAATTGATTAATCAAATAGGCGCTGATAATACATATAATTCAAACCAGTCTGGTTTTCAGTTGGAAATGCATTCTGGTCGATCTCTTGCTTTTGAAGGAGAAAAGAAATTACAGTGCCTTGTACAGTCGGTCACATCAACAACTCATAGCTATACTGTACAGCCGACAATTTCAGCCACAGAAAAGTTACTATCACCATTATTTTTAGTATTAAAGGAACGAAGCGGAGAATTTGGACCAATTGTCTCACAAAATTTGTTTGTGCCTACAAACATATATGTTACATCCTCGACATCTGGAAAACTTAATTCAGGTAAAATCACGTTCTATTAATTTCTAAAAATAAAACGTTAATTATTTCGGAAGACACATTTAAATAAAATCAAAATTTGTAGAACTCTTTAAGGCGTGGTTAAAAGAGGTATATTTTCCTCAAGTTGGACCTAGAAGCATGCTGCTAATTGATTCGTGGAGTGGTCATTGTCCAACGATTGTACAGGAAGTTACGCCACACGATAAAACACTACATCTCAAAATGATACCTACAGGAACGACTGGAAACATACAGCCGTTAGATGTATATGGATTCCGCACATGGAAGAACTATGTTAAACATTTTTCAGACCATGTTTTGCTCATAGACGAAGACTTAAATTTACATTTGAGAAATAATATAATTAAATTACAGTCTTTGGTTCATAACCAATTTTCATCTCCATGATATGAAAATCTATTTAAATATTCGTGGTATAAAAGTGGGTATGTTGTGAATCGACCAGGAGATTTCGATGACCCCGTAAGTTTCAGTTTCGGAGATTCCTGTGCAACGCATTGTGAGATCAATGGTTGTAATAATGTTGCAATTGTTAGATGTTCGTGGTGTAAAAAATCTTTATGCTTAAAACACTTTTTTGAAGAATATCATTATTGTACAACTTACAATCCATAATGCCTCGAGCTATTCGACAAACAATTACTTTTTTGAGAATACTTTAAATTTTTTGTAGTAATAGTAATAATAAAACTTGTGTTGTTAAAACAAAAACCATATTTACATTAGTTATCATTTCATTTTGTATTTTTCTGCAACATTTAACTTTAATTTTTATTATTTTTTTTTTTTTAAATTAATCTCACTAAATTTTGATTATTTACGCAATTTTTTCAGAAAAAAATAATAAACACATTTACCCTCCCTGCTAGAAAAAGTTAGTAGAAGTCGATAAAAATCGATAAGTTTCACCATTGAAGTCAATAAAGTCTCTTAATTTCCTTAAAAAGAGAAAAATAGGGGTTCCTACCCTTAAAATTGAAAGTGATACAGATTTGTGGCCTTTTTAATTTTAAGATTTTTAGCGTTAGTTTTATTAAGGTAGTTACCCCCTAAAAAATAATTTTGGTTAAAACCACGGTACAGGTCAACTTTATTTTTTTAATTTTCTTTTAAATAGAATCAGTTTTAAAGCGATATATAATTTATTATAATTTTTATAGCTGAAAATTGATGAAAAAAGCTTAGTTTTCTTGAAAAAAAATAGGGGTTGCTACCCTTACAATTGAAAATAATGCTGTTTTGAAGCCTTTCTTATTTAAAATTTTTAGCGTTGGTTTTATTAAAGTATCTTTATTTATTTCTGAAATAATGAACAAAAAATAAATAAGGGGTAGTTACCCCTAAAAAATAATTTTGGCCAAAACCACGAGACAGGTCAACTTTATTTTTTAATTTTCTTTTAAATGGAATCAGTTTTGAGGCGATATATAATTTATTGTAATTTTTATATCTGAAAATTGATGAAAAAACTTAGTTTTCTTGAAAAAAAATAGGGGTTGCTACCCTTAAAATTGAAAGTAATGCTGTTTTGAAGCTTTTTCTATTTTAAAATTTTTAGCGTTGGTTTTATTAAGGTATCTTTATTTATTTCTGAAATAATGAACAAAATATAAATAAGGGGTAGTTACCCCCTAAAAAATAATTTTGGCCAAAACCACGAGAAAGGTCAACTTTATTTTTTAATTTTCTTTTAAATGGAATCAGTTTTGAGGCGATATATAATTTATTGTAATTTTTATAGCTGAAAATTGATGAAAAAAGGTTAGTTTTCTTGAAAAAAATAGGGGTTGCTACCCTTAAAATTGAAAGTAATGCTATTTTGAAGGCTTTTTTATTCTACAACTTTTGGCGTCGGTTTCATTAAACTAGCTTTATTCGTTTTTGAAATATTTGAAAAAAACTGTTTTTGAGGGTGAACTTTAGGGGTAGATTTCACCCCCTTAAAGTGTCTATCAGCACGTAAAAAAAATACGTGTCTCTTATTTTTTAATGTACTACAACATATTGCAATATCGTCCAAATCGGCAACTTACACTTGGGATACGTTCCTTGTAAGTAACTATAAATTCACTCGACGGACATAATATAGTACTTCTCTACCTCGACATTAAAGTGGAGTTTTACACCAGTGTTTTAATAATGAGCCCGAGAGCTTGCAAAGCTGGCCTCAGGGATTATTTATTTTATCACATAAGAGCGAAAAACTTTACCGCCGAAATTGTATTTTTACAAGAGCACATTTGGACTATCTACTAGAAATCGAACAAAAGAAAGCAGTGACATCAGTTATCGTCAGTCAAGTAATACAACTATTTCCCTCCAAAACAAGTATATGAGTTTCCCACAAATGTATTAAAAATTTGCCATCATCTTACACAAATCAAACACAAGAATACTTTCTTGTTATTTAGTTAAATATTTTGAATTCCATTTGTTATAGTCAAGTAATCATAACTTAACTTGACTGATATAATATATATAGTAATTTTCGTACCTGGATCATAAAGTAAAATTTTACGCCCGCGTTGTAATAAAGGGCACGAGAGCTTGCAAAGCTGATTTCATGGATTATTTGCCACACAAGGGCGTACGAACATTATTTATCGCCTGCGTTGGCGTAATGACTACGTCGATTGGATCGTTTTTTTGCAGATGTACAGGGTATCAATTATGCGATTCATGGACGTAAAGTGTAACTTTCAATTAATTTGGACCGCGGTCGGTCACTATTTATCGCCCTAGGGATGTAACAGCTCACATTACGCTCGGAAAAGCCTATCGAATTTTCGTACTTACCGCGAACAAAAATTGTTTTAATTATGTAACTTACGTCTTGTTTTTATTTCTACATGCCACAAGAATTTTTTCTTGTACTTAGTAACCATCACATCACTATTTTGCATTCTTCTTTCTGAATTTGAAACATTCTATAGTATATTGCGCCTCTACGGAGGACAAAAAAAAGTCCAGAGCTGCTCTGAGGTGGCCTCCCTTTCTTCCATACATACTTGGCGGGCCCGACGGTTTTCAGTTTAAGGTGTATACAGTGTACATAAAAATTCCATATAAATATTCAATTATTTGAACTTCAGGTGAAGTGTATAAATCAACTGCTTGTATTTATTGTATTAACGAGTCAGTGTATCTATGCTTGTATACAAAACAAGTGTATGTTACTTATAAAGTGGTTAATGATTTATACTTATAAACATAGATATATGTAATAACACAGTACATTTATGTCTTTTTTCATCAAAGTTTTTTTAAGTTGACTATAAATGAAGAGTTCAGGTATCAGTCTGCTCACATTTTTCGATAACCTCCGAAATTGCGGTTTATACTTCTTACCTGGGGGCCAATTCGAAATATGAGTTGACCTTTTGTTGCCTTTAGCTCTTCATATGATTAGTACAAATTTGTAATCGTTTAAAAAACGCCGAACAAAAGTAAAATATTTTTTGTCATAAAGTACAAATGATTTCTATGTGCATATTTTATTTTATTTTTTTATTTTATTTTATTTTATTTATCCAGAGTAAAATACATTACATTACAAAGTAATCCTGTAGAGGAAAATAAATTTCCTGTTCACAGGTCTGGTGAAAACCTTAAAACTAACTTAAAACTAAAATAATAAATTTCCATTCTTTTTAACATCTTATAGTGGTTTTGAGAACAGTAATGTGTTATTGCAACTAAAATGTACCTAAAAAAAATTAAAAAATACTTATAACCAATTGACGTAAAGTTGACAAAATATTTCTCACAAATTTTTGCTGATTTTTACGTATTATAGTAACGTTTTACATTACATAAAGATCTTAATAATATTAATAATAGGATTGTTTTATTAATGCTTGAAAAGTTTTCAATTTTTTCCAGTTTATATTTATACATACGAACAACAGTATTTTATTTGCTGATAATCTAAATTTACTAATATATCTATAGTTAATTTTCATTGTAACTAGTTTTACTAAGATTTAAACCCTTTAACTCATTTGGCAATGTGTTAAAAAGTTTATTCGCTACAATATAACTGTTTTTATTGCTTATGGTTTTTTTTTGTTTTTGGCAGTATTATGTACTTTTTCCTAATCTTTGAGGTATTTTTAATGAAAATTTCCTTGAATTCTTTATAATGATACATTATTGATTCTAGTATAAATAATTGTTTGAGGTTCATAGGTACATTTCTATTCGGAAAAAGGTTATTATATATGATTTTCAAAATTTTTGTTTGGATCTTTTGTATTAGACTTAAGTTATTTTTATATGCCCCACCCCAAGCTATGATGCCATAATTAATTATACTATGAAAGAAGGCATAGTAGATTTTCAATAAAGTTATTGTATCCATGGATTTTCTTATCTTAGCAAAAATATATATTAAATATTTTATTTTATTCACTATGTACTCAATATGTTTATTCCACTGCATATTATAATCAATATATATTCCCAGATATTTGAAGCTTTCTACTCTTTCGATTCTTTGATTATGTATCTTTATGGTTAACTCATTTGGAACGCTATCGCAATAGTTGCCAAAAGCAATATAAACAGCCTTTTTTGCATTCAGCGACAACTTATTTAATGCTAACCATTTAGCTACTTTATCTAAGTAATCGTTCATCTTGTCCTGTGTTGCAGACCACGTGTCTTCACTTACAATGATGACAGTGTCGTCAGCATACGACAAAATGGAATCCCTTTGCATATCTAACAATAGTTCATTTTCATATACGACAAAGAAAAGTGGGCCTAAGATTGTTCCTTGTGGAACACCCGTATCTACTATGCTTATATCACTATGATTTTCACCAATTCTTACTTTTTGCTGTCTATTCATCAGATAGCTTTTGATTAGGTTTAGCACGTTACCTCTTATTCCACATCTTTCTAATTTTTCTAATAGTAGTGTATGATCAACAGTATCAAAGGCTTTTGCAAGGTCAATAAATGCTGCTACTGTTGGTATACTTTTATCCAGATTGTTGTAAATTATCTCTACTATTTTATTTAGTGCACCCTTTGTGCCTCTTTTCTTTATAAAGCCGAATTGATATTCAGAAAGTATATTACAGTCTTCAAAAAATGCACACAACCTATCATAAATGATTTTTTCAAAAATTTTAGCTATATTAGATATTAGTGAGATTGGTCTATAACTCGATATATCTGCTTTATCTCCTTGCTTATGTATCGGAATTATTTCTGCACTTTTTAATGCACTCGGCCACTCCGATTTCTCAATAGATAGATTAATTATATATACTAATGGTTGTGCGACAAAAATGTCAATTTCTTTAAGGGTTTTGGCGTTAATTTTGTATTCTCCTTCCGCTTTGTCCTTAAGTTCTTTTATTTTTTTTAAAACTTCATCCGAATTTGTTGGATTTATGAAAATAGACTTAAGATTTCTCTCAATTTTCTTTGTTTGTGTATTAACATTTTTTTATTTTTTTGCTTAGTTTTTTTTCCTATTTCACTGAAATACTTGTTCATACAATTTGCAAATTTAGATTTATCTTCTACTTTGCAACCATTATTATTTATATAATTAATTACATTATTATCACGTTTTTTACTTTTTCCTACTTTTTCATTTATTATTTTCCATAATTTCTTAGAATTATTACTATGCTGGTTTATTCTATCTCTCTCATACTTCACTTTGGCATCTTTTATTATTCTGTTTAGTATTTTTAGAATATTCTTTGTACTGTTTTTTTAGTGTTATGTTCTCTTTGTTATTTTTCCATAAGTCGTATAGCATTTCCCTTTTCTTGCATGAAATCATTATTGCTTTTGTAATCCACTTTTTCCTAGGTGTAGCTTTCCTTTTATCTCTATTTGGTTTTTTTACTATTGTCGCTTTCTCTACACATTGTTGTATTAACCTAATTAATTCATCAGTAGCACAATTTGGATCCTGTATTGACAATAATCTATTCCAATCCATCTTACTAGCTATGCTTTTTAATTTTCCATAACTAATTGTTTTGTTTATTCTATTTTCTTTATGTATTATTTCTACATTGCTTAAATTTACTAAGAGCGGATAATGATCACTAAAAAGATTTGTTATTTTATATGCCTTTGTTGTCATTGCGTTAGCTTTTACAAATATGTTGTCAATACACGAACCTGATTGCCCTTCTAATGAAGGTCTTGTTATCCCTTGGAAACATGGTAAATATTCATAGGCCAGGAAATTATTTAAAAATTTCTGCCCTAGATTACTTTCGTACATTTGTGAATTTTTGTACAAAATATCTATATTAAAATCACCAATTACGCAGTGGTTTTTAATGTTTATATTATCTTGCACATATATTTTAATTGTGTGTTAATATAAATTCAGTTTTAGTTATATCGTGAGATCTGTAAACAGACGATATTCTTAGATTTTGGCCATCTTTAAATTTTATATCAGTGACTAGAAAAGATATTCTATCTACAATAATTATTTTTGTATCATGTATTATATCATTTTTTATGTATATAACTACTCCATCTGCTTTATTTATCTTACTTTCGTTATAATAAATTTGATAACCATCCAGTTGTAAGCTTTCTGCGCTATATAATAACCAAATTTCCGTACAAATAATTACAGAAGGTTTATTATTTAAATTGTCTAATAAAACTTCTAGTTTGTTAATATTTTCGTTTAAACTTCTTATGTTTATATATAAGACTATGAATTTATCATTTTCAATTTCCTTACTAAGCTTCTGGGAATCACAGAATTCAATTTCTTTTTGTAATAAATTTTCAAGATTTTGATCAACTAGATAGTTCAACATTTATAGAATAATAAAAAAGTTATTTATTGTTTTTATCGATAGTTTTATCATTTGTCGAATTCAGTGACTCCACAGATAAACTAGCGGCCCCTACGGCATACTGACCCTCATTTGGCTATATGATTGTTTTATTAAAGCAGTTTCCTACTTTGCCGATTTCTTTTGGAATGATCGGTTCCACACTATAGTCCGTCGCATCAATGTACTTCTTTATCATCTTCTTGAACACTGCGCATCTGTTGTAGTCCGTTGCTTCGTGGTTGACTTCATATCTGATTTTAAATCTATTATTACTATATTCACAGTTTGTGCATATTCTCTTTTCAATATTCTTACACTCACTAGCTTTATGCACACCTGCACATTTAATGTATGTGGCTTTGTGCTTTTATGTCAAAATTTTCCACAATTGAAACACGGTTTTACGTCTATTAAATCGTATGTCATACACTTTTGATGTCCGACATAAATTTTGTTTTTGTTTTCTCATATATGTCTATGAATTTCAGAACTTACTTCGATAAAAGCGGTTTGGGTTCCGCTGTTGTTATTTATATACGTGTGGTGAATTGTACACCCATTACTGTAATTGGAGAAATTTCTGAAATTTATGTCCTCTTGCAGCTGCTCCTCATTCATTTCTTCGAAATTTTGTATACCAACTATTTTCAGTTTGGGTTTATTTAATTCTTCTAAGATGACATCGCACTCATTTTCCAATTTTATTTGTAAAATTTCAACGGATTTCTTAACACTTGAATCATTGCATAAACTTATAACTATTTCATCCTTTTCTTTTCTTTCAAAGATTTTGTTAGTTTGAATTGTTTTGTCACTTACTAAACAATGTGACACTTCTTGTTTTATTTGTTGCAAAGTTCCTTCCTTCTTTATCTTTTTTATTACAATTCTTGGTATCTTTTTTGGTTTCTGTAATTTACCTGCTGTAGCTTCAGCAAAAGTATTTGTCGTAATTTTACTACTTGTATTTTCTTTCTCTTTATTTAGTAAGTCTTTAAGTAGTTGATTTTTGTCTTATAATTCATTTGTAAGCTTTTTTAACAGTTCATTTTCTACTTTCAATATCTCATAATCTGCTTTATCAAAAACTGTTTCGTTGTCTACAATTAGATCTAAATCCATTTCCGTATCGAAATTTGCTTGCTTTGTCTTTTATCGTATTGTATTCTGCTGTTCAAATTCTGTTATCTGTTCTTGTTGTTCCTGAATTATTTTGTTTTGTTTTTGCAATGCACTTTTTAATTCCTTTAATTTTTTTCAAAATTTTCTTCTCTCGTACTTATTTCGTTTTTATAAACATCTTTGATTTGAGCAATTCTTTTTCTAAATTTTTCTGGGAACATGTGGTCAACTTCAATTGAGGTTATGTTTATCTCTGTGTGCCTTTTGCAAACCGCTAAAGTTTCACTGATCACTCTGCCACAATTTCTTCTTATAAAGTCATTTAGATGGTGTACATCTTCACAAATCAAACAAATTATCGAGTCAAACTGTACATCTTTATGACATTTATAGACTTTTTCTCCGAGGCGATCCGGAGGTTTCTTTCCCGACGGCGCCATCTTGGCATTTCCAAGATATAAAAATATATTACAAAATATGCATTATCAGTATTATAAAATATTGTGATACTTTAATAGTATTGTTTAAAAATAAAAGTATTATTTACTCATATTAACATTATTGTTATTGAATTTATGCAAAAGATTATTATTCTATAGTTAAATAGTCCACCGGTAAACTGAAAACCGTCGGGCCCGTATGGGAGACCGTAAGTACGTATGGGAGAAAGGAGGTCCACCCCAGAGCTGCTCTGGACTGTTTTTTTTGTCCTCCCTAGATGCGTAATATACTATAGAAAGTTTGAAATTCAGAAAGAAGAATGCAAAATAGTGATGTGTTGGTAACTAAGTATACAATTTTTTTATATAGGCTTGCACTTCTCGTTAATGTCGGAAAAAATTCTTGTAACTTGTAGAAATAAAAATCTGAAAAAATTCTTGTGACTTGTAGAAATAAAAACAAGACGTAAATTACAGAATTAAAATAATTTTAGCCCTCGCGGTAAGTACGTAAATTCGATAGGCTTTTTTCAGGGTAATGTGAGCTGTTACATCCCTAGGGCGTGAAGCAGTGTTTGCCCACGGGCAGAATTAATTGAAAGACTTTACGTCCTTGAACCGCAAAATTGGTACCCTGTACATCCGCAAAAAACGATCCAATTGACGTAATCATTACCCCCACAAAGTCGAAAAATAATGTTCGTACGCCCTTGTGTGGTAAATAATTCGTGAGGCCAGCTTTACAAGCTGTCGTGCCCTTTATTACAACGCGGGCGTAAAATTTTACTTTATGATCATGGTACGAAAATTACTATATTATGTCGGTCAAGTTAAGTTATGATTACTTAACTATAATAAATTTATTTCAAAGTATTTAACTAAATAACAAGAAAGTATTCTTGTGTTTGATTTGTATAGGATGATGGCAAATTTTTAATACATTTCTGTGAAACTCATACACTTCTTTGGAGGGAGTCAGTTGCATTACTTGACTGTTGATAATTGATTACACTGGTTTGTTTTGTTTGATTTCCAGTAGATAGTGCAAATGTGCTCTTCTAAAAATACAATTTCCACAGTAAGGTTTTTCGCTCTTATGTGATAAAATAAATAATCCCTGAGGCCAGCTTTGCAAGCTCTCGGGCTCATTATTACAATACGGGTGTAAAACTCCACTTTAATGTCGAGGTATGAGAAGTACTATATTATGTCCGTCGAGTGAATTAATAGTTACTTAGTATAATAAATTGATTTCAATACGTTCTTGTGTTAAATTTGTATAGAAAGATGAAAAAATTTCAATACATTTTTGAGAAAAGTCATACAGACTATCGATAATTGATTTCACAACATTCTTTTTGTTTGATTTCCAGTAAATAATAAAAATGCGTTCTTGTAATTTATCAGATGAATTAGTTACTTAATTAAAACTGCGGCATTGCACTAAAGTGGACTGAAGTTTACTTGAGTATCGATTATTGATATCACAACTTTCTTTTGTTTGATTTGTAGTGAACAATATGAATGTACATTTGTTGAGTATATATGGACTTGAAGAAGTAAAAGACTTTCTCACTATTTGATTTTTTAAAAATCATATAAGAATTATTTGTCATAGATAACAGTATATATCTATTATATCACATGGACATTTATAAGAAAAAATTAATTATATCGACGCCCTGCGTCCGTATGATCGTATCTTTTTGGACCTATGCAGTATAATCGTATCTCACCGAAAATTATGTATGATCGTAACTAATTGTAAGCCGTAAATTCAACATAATCGTAAGCTCAGCGTCGGCGGAGAGCATGAGGAATTGGATATGATAAAAAGGTTAAATAAAATTGCATACAAAAAAAGTTAAAGTTAAAATAATAAAATTCTGATAAACGGTAGAGCAAATCATAAACTAATAAAATCAAAAAAATTAACTAAAAAAAAGAAAAAAAGAAAATGAGGTATGCGGTCGCGTTAGTTTCGCGGTTCGGCTCGTGCGAGGTCCTCGTGGTGTCAGAGTCCCTCGCCCTTTCCCTGTTGACTCCGAAACGTATTTCGTAGTCGCCCCTGTATGCCCTGGTGCGGACGAAGTCCGCGCTAGGCGAGGGAGCGGGGGACTCCTCATGCCAAGAGCGACGAAGGGCGGGAGTCAGGCGAGGTCCTCTCCGAGGGAGAGATCTGGCAGGGGCTCTTGGCCAGGAGGTCCATCTCCGGCGTCGCGCGGAGAGCGAGTGTGCTCCGAAAAATTGGAGCACAGTAAAATACCTCGGCGGCGGTCGGGGGCGAGTGTTCGCGCGTGCTGATAGGTCGCCGTACAGCGGCGTAAAAAAGGTCGGCAGATGGCTGCCGATGGGGTGTGAGCGGCGCGCTCCCCTCCCCGTAAATCCGCGGGCGCGGCCCGTCGGCTGAGTCGTGACGCGAGTTTCTCCGGAGCTCGCGCAGCGGATCGATACTCGCGACGTTCGGGGAAAAAGTCGGGCTCGACTAATTCATAAAAGTTCGTTAGAAAAAATAAAAAAAAAAGAAAATAAGTCCGCGATTGTTGCGGACGTCATAATCGTATTTCAAACGAGCGTTTAACATAATCGTAATTAAAATACCAATGAAACAAGATCGTATTTCAATACATAATTTAATATAACCGTAACTCGAACGTCCGTATAACAAAATCGTATCTCAGGGGAGAAGAATATTTTAAAAGTAAAACCATAGCGAAATGCTACAAAAATTTAATATGATATGCTGAAGCATTCAGAAAATTTGTATAATAGTATACATTTTTATTGAGTATATATCGTCGCTCGGCACGAACAAAGCCAACTTTGAAGTTACAGGCGATGAAAAGCAAAAACCGCGTCTAACGCGGAGCCAGTTTGACTTTTCGCAGGCGAAGATAAGTCAGTTTGTGCCGTCCCTGTACGAAAAATCCCAACTGACAACATTTCGCGTGAGTAAAAAATCCAATTCTGTTAGCGAAAATACTTTTACTTACACGTATTGATATATGCTTGTAAATTTCAATTACCATAATAAAATTACTCTTAATACTATTAATAAGCGATACTAGGAATCTTGAATCAATGTACTGACAGTTCCTGGTTTGTCAGTGGCTTTGAAAATATATGTCAAAAGCACTGCAACGCCGTTCATGAATTATAGTGTACTCGCAATCGTAGGTTTATTGCGCTTTCGGATATATCCCAAAAAAGAGCAACGGCTCCGTGTTGCAGACCCACAGCGTAGCCTTCCATGTGTTTAACGCAGCACTGCCACCGGCCGGGGCTCCTGCGTTCCTAAGAGAACATAACAGAAGACACTATCTCGGCCGATGCTCACAGAATGTGCTATCGCCGACGCGTTTTTTTTTTCTTCAAATTTTGTAGTGGTAGCTCTGCGCACCTTGATTAAATTTTTATTTCTACAAAATCGGTATCTCTAAAAATCGTGAAAAAAATTAGACCTAATTTTTTAACAATGATTTTGACAATTTACTAAATATGTGAATTATGGAATTCATTATAATTGATTATAAATGCTCATTTACATAAAGATTCAAAATTCAATTCTCAATTAAACGAGTTGTATTTATTAAAGATAACATTTTTAATTCTTAATTTTAATTATTTACAAGCGATTAATTAAAGATTCAAGATTTAATTCTTAATTAGACGAATTTTAATTAAAGAGTATAATTTTTATCTTTAATTAAACCAGTTTTACTTAACTGAAATTTTAAATCTTAATTATATCCGGTATAATTAACATTTGCTATTAATCATATACCATAAAATTAATTTTTCTCTTAATGTTATGTATTTAATTAATAAAAGGCTAATTTGCATTTGACATTATCTAAGGGGTTTTTCGACTCACTGATTTCAATTTTAAGGACTATTTTAGTGTACAGTGCAACACGCATTCACAGTAGACGATTTTTGCGCAAATGAGCCCCTAGCTTAAATCCGAGGTCATTTGGGGAATTGTGTGCCCCACTTATTTGAAATTTCGAATCTATTATAGTGTATCATTGCAACGCGCATGCGCAGTAGACGATTATTCCGCAAATAGACCTCTAGCTTCGATCCGAGGTCATTCAGAGGTTTTTTCGAATCGTTGATGTCGATTTTGAGGTCAATTTTTGTGTACAATACCATGCGTATATGCAGTAGATAATTTTTATTTTGACGAGTGTGGTCAAAATATTCATATTTAATAGCTATAATATATAAGACTTCACAATGGTTACTGCCGCTCGTATGCATCAAGAACTATTCAAGTAATTTACTGAATATGCAGTGGATTGTAAGCAAAATAGATGGCAAAATCAAAATCAGCGAGTAAAAAACCCCCTGAATGACCACAGATTCAAGCTAGAGGATCATTTGAGCAAAAATCATCTATTGCGCATGCGCGTTGCATTGTACACTAAAATAGATTCCAAAATTGAAATAAGCGGGTCGAAAACTCCCCGAATGACCTCGGATTCAAATTAATAGAGGCTTGTTCGAGCAAAAATCTTCTTCTGCGCATGCGCGTTGCATTGTACAATAAAATAGATTTCAAAATTGAAGTCAGCGGGGCGAAAAACCCCTTACATAATGTCAAATGCAAGTTAGCCTTTGATTGATTAAATGCATAAATTTAAGAGAGAAATTAATTATACGGCATATAATTAATAGCGAAAGTTAATTATACCACATATAATTAAGAGCGAATGTTAATGATACGGCCTATAATTAAGATTTAAAATTTGAATCAAGTAAAAATAGTTTAATTAAAGATAAAAATTTACTCTTTAATTAAAATTCGTCTAATTAAGAATTAAATCTTGAATCTTTAATTAATCGCTTGTAAACAATTAAAATTAAGAATTACAAATTTTATCATTAATAAAAATAACTCGTTTAATTAAGAATTGAATTTTGAATCTTTATTTAAACGAGCGTTTATAATCAATTACAATGAATTCCATAATGCACATATTTAGTAAATTGTCAAAATCATTATTGAGAAATCAGGTCTAATTTTTTTCACGATTTTTAGAGACATCGATTTTGTAGAAATAAAAATTTAATCAAAGGGCGCAGAGCTACCACTACAAAATTTGAAGAAGAAAAAACGCACCTGAGATAGCATATTCTGTTAGCCTCGGCCGAGATAGCGGCTTTTGTTAGCCTCGGCCGAGATAGCACGTTCTGTGAGCCACGGCCGAGATAGCACGTTCTGTAAGTCTTGGCCAAGATAGTACGTTCTGTGGGCCTCGGCCGAGATAGCATCTTCTGTTAGCCTCAGCCGAGATAGCATCTTGTTCCGCTCAGCCGTCGATATATTAATAAAAAATGTACATTTTATACAAATTGTAAATGCGGTAAATTATGCTTCCTAAGGAAGGAAGCTTTGAAACGATGAAAAAAATTTTTGAGACAAAAAATGTTCATAAAGATTTTTTAAGGCGACATATGTTAAAATTTGTCGATTCCCGAATGGAAAAAATAAACAGTACTATTACGTAAATTATCGCATGATTCTGTACGTCTACTTCCAATTAGCTACGTTTCAATATGTTTGTGTACAGAAACGTATCGAAATGTACCGGATTGTACCCAGACTTACGGAAACTTACGAAAATCTACAGAAACGTATTGTGACATACATGTACGTACGAAAACTTGCAGGAACATACTTATATCTACGAAATTCTCTAATTTTATATATAAATTGTCACGGGGTGGATTTTCAGGCTAAGGCACGTTTCACCTGCGTACCTTAGCGGTTCAATTCCGTATCTCTCGGTTCAACTCCCGGAGATTGAGTAGCCAGATTAGGTAACCGACGCTACAACGTCGTGCAATGTTAACCTCACCTTGTGACTTACGCAAGTCGAAGACTTGTGCTTTGTTTCTCACCAGTGACTCTCCTCTCGTTCACTGGATCGTGTGCCGGTTACTCAGATGAAACGATATGTTTTCTCTTACGTAACGACCGCGGAGGCGGCGGGGAACGGGGAATGACTAGGTCGCGAAATAATAACTCGAGCAGTTAAAGTTAATAATAAAAGACTATTGTTTATTAAATAAAAGAAGTTGTGGTTTGATAATAGATCAGAAATATAAAAGAATTGAATTTAGATTCGCGTATTCCCTATTTAAACGGTGCGCCAGCACGTTATCTCAGACGTCAGCTGTCTCGGAGGCTGACGTCACGCTCGCGATAATTTACGCCGCGCACGTGAGGTATAATACCCCTCAAGTGTGCGGTACTCTACGCGCGCGCTCACCGAGTAAAGCGACGAAGTGTGAGAGCAGTCGCGATTGCCGCGCGACGTACACACGTATAAGTGTGAGAGAGAGGGTAGATGGCGGGTTTACCCATGTGCGCACCTGTTGTGCGCACTCACCGGCTTTGAAAAAGCCGGTGGTTTGACCTCGCGTTTAACGTTGATGAAGTGCGAGCCCGATGCCTACACTCTCTCCTCGCACTTGCTCTCACCGCACGAGAACGCCTACTCGAAGCCGATGTCCAGGTACGACGAATCTAGACGAGCGGTTACGCGTTATTACTCGCGTCGCGGATGATGCGTGCACGCTTACCATGTTAGGTCTTCGGCGAATTTGACTCGGTGGCCTAGCATCCTCTCGTGCATCCTCTCGACTCATCTGGCATCGTAGCTCGGTTCTTCATGATCTCTCGAACTGTAGCAACGCCAGGCGATCGGCTCTTCTGCTCGCGGAAGTCACTTCTATTCACAGTACGGCAGGTAGAATCAGCCTGCCGTACAGTCTCGGTATACTTCACGTACTTCCCACGTAAGTACGTGAAGTCACACTTTTCCGGCAGAGTAAATGGCCTCAGTAAGGCACACTACTTCTTTACTGAGGTTGAACGAGTGACAAAACACATTGTCACTAGCGAAATTCGCGATAACAAAATTCGCGAACTCGCACGCGTGTATCTCTCACGAGCGGTAACAACAAGATGGAGGCCGGGCTCTCTCGCGCCGGCTCGCTCCTCGTCTCGACGATGTAGCTCCAAAACTGCATCGACGCGCCCTCTAGCGTTCGCTATCACGAACTTACTAATTATCAACGTCGGTACGGCAGGCCGTGACGTATAACGAATTATTTTATGCGCTACTCACACGGTTTTACGTGTAGTTGTTGCAATTTATAGTAGTAATATATACACATATGTAATGAATTTGTAAATAATATTGTTATTTGTTCGTCTACCATCATCTAACATAAAAACAAAAGCGTTGCCAAGCGACTAGTTTTGTTGTTCTCGATTCGAGTTAGTTAGTTGATTCGAGGCGTTGTTGTTGATAACATGTTTTATTGTGTGTGCTTATGATCTTAAATAAAGTTATATGTTATTCTTTTGTAATGATGATTATTATTAATTATTGTATGTGTGTGTGAGTGTAACAATATGTTTAATTATTATTTTTATATGACTTTATGAAATATATTTATAATAACCAATTATTTCTTGCGCCACTAGGCCAGTCAAATTAGTTTTTCCACCAACTTAACTGTAACTAGAGGTTTGCGAGCGGATTCTGGTCGGGGGGGGGGGGGCATCAGGTACAATGATCCAGTGAGTGCGTCCAAAAATTATGTCAGGATCATTTTTTAAATAATGAATTAATGATCGAAAAGTCAGTTTTTTGACGACAGAAGAAAAACTACTGACTAGAAAAAAGTTAAATGTAAACTTTGTAGATATTGAAAAGATCTATCAAACGCAATTTACAGATTTACATTTAGTTAATTTGTTTATCTGCAAATCGCAAAAAACCGCTGAAAATAGCCATTTTAACGATTGTTTATAACTCCGTTAAAAAATTTGCTAGGTGCTTGATAACTCGCTTTAGTATAGCTCTTATAGTACTTAATAAGCAGTTAAAATTTTAGCTAAAAATATTCAATAGTTTTTGCATAATTCCATTTATTTATTAGATTTTGGTCATTTTTGCGCGATTTTTCCCAAGCCGTGGAACGTCGTACGAGGATGCAGTAAACGGATTTTGAAAGTTTAACATCTCTACTTTCACGAACAATGAATAGCTAAGCAATTATTTCAAATTTAGTTATTAAAAATCGCAAAATAAAAAAGAGCCATTTTTTTTGTTATAAATAAAAGCAATTGCGACTCCTGTATTTGTCGGAGATAAACAACAGTAGGTTCGTTGGAAAGCTTGCATTTTTCCCCAAATTTCGACGTCCCTACAAACTCTCTAAGTGCTCTAGAAGCCGAGATAATTTTTTTTTTTGGTAAAAATCGCCGTGTCTTCAATTATTAATATTAAGAAACGAGACAGGCGCGAAAAATCGAATTAATAGTGGTACTCGCATAAAAAAAATATTGCGTCACATTAATTGCAAAATTACATTGTTATAAATAATCACAAAGGTGCGGGTCAAAAATGGAGAAGGCTACAGTGTCACGCGAAAAAAACTGAACATAGGAACTTCAAATCCGACGCGCTCGAAAAATTTTTTATATCTCGGTAACTTATTGACATAAACACTTCATTTTTTTTTTTAATTTGGGATGGCTCGCGAAAATAATAACATCTGGCCTACTTATTTCCCCGAAAAAGTTTATTTAACAATACTTAATTAACAATAATTATTTTAATTAACTTTTTAATGTTTTTTTTCATAAATAAATAATTAATTAGATTTAATTTAATGCAATGGTACATATTACTAATTAATTTAACTTATTTCTATTTAATTCTGTGTATGTGAGTATATGTGTGCGAGAGTAGTTTTGAAGTCTGCCGCTCTTTTATGTGTTCAGAATAATGCGTTCAGAAAGACATTCAAGACATTCAAGATAGAACCTTTGCTTCATCCTTTGTGCGCATGTCCCCTCTAAATGGAGCATTGCTTTTATTTGTGTTAGTTTGACAGTTGAGCTGTTAGTGACGCTATCCAGCACGTGAACAGAAAAATATTTTGTTTCAAATAATGTTTGATAGTGTTTATATACTGTTTCAATTATTGAATGATTTTAAGTGCATTAATGTTCTTCTGATTTCTAGTGCAATTACGAAATCTCACAATAATTTCTGTACGAAACTTGTGTAGTTTGTTTTTTAACGACAATTCGAATCGGTTTAAATTTACAACTGCAATATAGCAACAACTGCAGAGATATATTTTACGGAGGTTTAGTGCATATCGCACGCAGTACATATATAAAACCATTGGTAAGTACATTAGCATTATAATTATTTATTTATACTGTTTTTAGAAAATTGATTCATAATTTATTTGTCATTGTCAAAAAGAATATATACAGTTCTTTTATGTTTGTAGTGAAGATACATAATAAACTCCAATCTAGTTTCAATATTAAATTAGAACTGCAAGAGAAATATTTTATGGAGATTTAACGAGATTGACGCACTGCATAATCGAACCATTGGTTAGTACATAAGCATTATAATTATTTATTTATAGTGTTTTTAGAAAATTGATTCATAATTTATTTGTCATTGCAAAAAGAATATATAGAGTTTTTTATGTTTGTAGTGAAGATACATAATAAACTGCAATCCAGTTTCAATATTAAATTACAACTGCAAGAGAAATATTTTTTGGAGATTTAACGAGATTGACGCACTGCATAATCGAACCATTGGTTAGTACATAAGCATTATTATCATGTCGGGATAAAATTTCGCATAATGTAAAGTCACAGGGTAACTAAGAGAAAAGCATAATACTATAATGTATCAGAGCGCAGCTGAACGTGTGTACTACTTCACACATGGACACACACACATACGTAATTTCGCGGGGAGAGGGATCATGCATACATATAACACTTTGTTTTGAATCAAGTTCTTTGCTTTTCTCTCCTGTGACTTTAAACGGGTCGGTATAAAATTATATACAAGCTATTGTATTCTTATCTATCTTTCCGAATTATATTTTGACAAAATTTTTAATCTCAAGTATTTTTAATAAGTGTATTTATGTATATAAATGTCAATAAGTGTATATAAATCTTGTAATTGGAATACGCATTTACATTTATTTATATTTATATACTATAAAGGGATACGGATTTGGGGCTAGTCGGCGCATAGGTTCCTGCCATACCGGCACTGGCTGCGACAGTTAGTGTCGTATGTACCACTGTACTGCCAGTGCGGTGATAGCCCGGCGGTACGGGCACTTGCTTCTCACCCGGGTGAATCGAGTTCAATTCGCGATGTCTCCATTTTAGTTTTTTTATTTTTATCCTTAATCCGTTACAATATATTTTAAAAAATTTATTTTTTTAAATTTATTATAAACGTATACTTATAAATGTAAAAATTGTTCCAATTACAACTTTTATGTATACTTATTTATTTATCAATTATTGATTAATTATGGTCGTTACAATATATTACTAATTTTTTTTTTAATTTTCAAATAATATATAGTAGTTTCATATAGTTTCGATAATTAAAAAAATTAATTGATATCATTTTTATTTTTTATGCGCATTGTATTATTTCAGATTGAAGCTTTTTGAAAACATAGAAACTCACGATGAGAATATCTGTTTGCTGTGTGACAAAATTATATCCCCCGACCAGCAACGAAATGTCAAAGAAAGAGCCATTGAATCATTGATTGCAGCAAGCTTACAGAGAAAAGACAACAAACACAAACAGCTTGAAAAGTGTGAATCATTAAATATTCACAAGAATTGTCATGGCAATTATGTTAAAGAGTCAAAAATAAAGGCTGCGCAAAAAAAGCTGTAACTTCTAAAGTAAGTTCAAGGAGAGATAGTATTAGCTTACGAAAATTTGACTTTAGTAAGTACTGTCTTTTTTGCGGAGAAGATGCGTCCGATGAGTATGAGGCCAAACGGAAGATTCAAACTAAAATGAATCTTTATAAAGTTCAACATGTTTTAAGCAATACTCTCCAAAATAATATTATGGAAAAAATTAATTCGCGATTAGAAAATAGTAATTTACAAGATATTCGTCAGGAAGAATATAGAAATCTTAAGAAACGCATAGAAAACGTAGATTTAGTGGAACGGGCCGCTCGTTACCATGATCATTGTCTTAGGAAATTTTCAATTCTTAGACTTACTCAGCAGCCTAGCCGACCGATGAACGAAGGTACATCCGAAGCTGTAGAGTATATAATATCTTATTTGTGCGAATGTAGTGAAGACGAATGTCAATTTTCGATTAAAGATATTTTAAGTGAATACAAAGGAGAAGTTCCTATGAAACTAGATACAATACAAAACAAATTATTAGAATATTTTGGTAGCACAATTACGATTTATAAAGTAAAAAATGATTTAGTGGTTTTAATTGAAGCTAATAATAAATGCAAGAGTCAAGATCAAAAAAATGTTTTCGTCACTTTTGATCAACCTCTATATCAAAAGGCTAGAGAAATCATTGAGTGCTGTAAAGGAACTCAAAACGAAGCAAAGATAAATAAAGTTATTTCAGGCTCGGAGGGTTCCATATGCTTATGTCCTACCTTGGCGCAATAGGTTTTCTAATGGAAGGTAGTGGATTAAAGGACGCATTTTGTGAACTTTATGCTGAAGTTTCAGCCGAAAAAGCACTAACTGGCCATGCCTATTCTAGAGCGATCCGGGGGAATATTTTAATTCAAAATGCTTTGGCGAATATTCTTTTTTCTTTGATCGATCTCTCAGATGAAGAAGTACTTGTTCTGAATAATTTGTTTAACCTCGTAGGAAAATCGGAGTTCCATACGTTGCTAAAAAATGATCAGTTCAAAGAAATAAAAAACAAGTTTATAAATAAATTAGAATCGATAAAAGAATATGGCCCAACTGCACGATTATGGATTCTCTATTTTAATATGGTTGATCTGGCTAAGCAATTTATTCAGGCTGAAAGAAGCGGAAATTGGTCTAAGCATTTGCAGTGTGTCCAACAAATGTTGCCTTATTTTCATGCCAGCGGCCATAATCTTTACGCTAAAAGCAGCCACCTATATTTGCAAGATATGAATAATCTTGAAAATATAATGGATGTTATGGAATATGACAAATTTAGTCGTTCAGGTTATTTTACCATAAGGCGAATTGAGAAGTTTCGATCTGGTACATGGTCGGACATGATTATAGAGCAAATGCTAATGAGACCGATGAAAGTTAGCGGTGGATTGACTCATGGACGTGGGATAACTGAAAGTACTTTATGTAAATGGATTCTGTCAACTATCGTTCTGATTGAAGTAACGGATGCTATGGAGCAATTTTGTAACATCACTTACGTTACTTCGGATCAACACGTAGACGCAAGTAATTCGCGAATCACGAGAGATTTACAGGACTCCAAAAAGTTGACAGAATTTTTCAAAAATCATAACCCATTTCCCGTGATCGATAATATATTATCGATTAGCACTGGGATAATAGGTGATGATAAAATAAATTGTTACAAAGCATTAGAAATTGGTTTGTCTTCAATGAACAGAATTATTGGTGGTGATTTTGGTTCGGTGAAATTTCACAAAAAGAACAAAGTGCTATCATTGAAAGCAGTAAATTCTTCTGTAAAAATTGATAGCGAAGTCGTAACAATTGACCCAACTCTTATATTCCAGAGAATATCATTAAATATTCAAAACAAAACAGATATGCATAAGTTTTTAGAATATGAACTTGCTCCCTACCCTCTTTCTCTTTTTGACGAAGGCGGGATGCGAAAAGGAAGAAAATCATCATTCTATGATAATTTTTCGAAGATTTCTGGTGTATCTCGTGGTCCAAACGATTTTTATGTGGTTGATGGGGGTTTCCTTTTGCATAAAGTTCGGTGGGATACTAACAAATCCATAGACTTTATTATTAAACAGTATGTTGATTACACAACCCATAATTACAGTCGAAATTCCTCCATGGTTTTCGATGGTTACCCAGAGGGTATAAATGTTAAAAGCACAAAAGCAGCCGAGAGGTCACGGAGAGAGAATAAAAATTTAGGCCGAGAAGTAGAATTCAATAGAGATACGATTATTACGATTTCGCAAGACAAATTTTTGAGCAGGAATAAAAATAAAAAAAAGTTAATTGAATTACTGTGCGAAGAGTTTGAAAAAGAAAAATGTAGTACAGTCGTAGCGGAAGAAGATGCTGATTTTCTGATTGTGAGTACTGCTGACAAATGCAGCGTAAGCGGTACTACTTGGATAATTGGAGAAGACATCGATTTATTGGTAATATTAACGCAGCACTCACCTATTAATACTATTTACTTTTTGAAACCTGGAAAAGGAAATGTGAATGATTGCATATATAACAGCAACAGTTTTAAATATTTGAAAGTAAAAAAGTTAATAGGTTTCCTGCATGCTTTCACAGGATGTGATACAACGTCTTGTTTTTTCAAACAAGGCAAAAACAAATTAATAAAGACGCTTTCCGATGATGTAGTTCTACAGCAAAAAGCACAGCATTTCTACGATCCCTACGTCACTCCTGATGTTTTAGCTTCGAGTGCTAACGATATAGTTAGCCAAATGTATGGCACCAAGAAAGATAAAAAGACTCTACATGAGCGGCGGTTTTTTAACTTTCAAAAATCAGCTTTGAAAAGTAGTTTGAAATTAGAAAATTTGCCACCGACTGAAGGTGCTCCTAAGCAGCACGCATACAGATCGTACCTACAATTACAACAGTGGCTTGGTTATAAAAAGGATCCAACAGCGTGGGGTTGGAAAGAGCGACAAAATGTCATCTACCCAGTGCACACGCTGGAACCGCTTATTCCCGATGAGCTACTGAGTAAAATTAGTTGTAGGTGCGAGACGGGATGCAAAAAGAAAACATGCAGTTGTCGTAAATATGGGCTGCGATGCTCTCAAATGTGCTCGTCATGTCATGGCGATAGTTGCACGAACGTCGAAGAAACCACGATAGAAGACAACACAGACATCGGTATTAATGATGATACGCAAGACGAAGAGTTGATTTTCGAAAAAATGATGCAAATGCCGATGCAAGATGATACTCAACATGTAGACGAAGAAGAAAACGAAGAAACAGAAGAAGAAGAAGAAGAAGAAGAAGAAGAAGAAGAAGAAGAAGAAGAAGAAGAAGAAGAAGAAGAAGAAGAAGAAGAACACGCTTCACAAATACACACAGATGCACCACACACAAAAAAGCGAAAAATGCCAATACAATAGACATTTGTATGTTGAATAAAATTTTTTTTAAAGTGAATATATTATTTTTTATTATTTAATAAACTAATAATACGTACCCAACCACACATACATAATTAATTAATTATTTATTTATGAAAAAAAACATTAAAAAGTTAATTAAAATAATTATTGTTAATTAAGTATTGTTAAATAAACTTTTTCGGGGAAATAAGTAGGCCAGATGTTATTATTTTCGCGAGCCATCCCAAATTAAAAAAAAAATGAAGTGTTTATGTCAATAAGTTACCGAGATATAAAAAATTTTTCGAGCGCGTCGGATTTGAAGTTCCTATGTTCAGTTTTTTTCGCGTGACACTGTAGCTTTCTCCATTTTTGACCCGCACGTTTGTAATTATTTATAACAATGTAATTTTGCAATTAATGTGACGCAATATTTTTTTTATGCGAGTACAACTATTAATTCGATTTTTCGCGCCAGTCTCGTTTCTTAATATTAATAATTGAAGACACGGCGATTTTTACAAAAAAAAAAATTATCTCGGCTTCTAGAGCACTTAGAGAGTTCGTAGGGACGTTGAAATTTGGGGAAAAATGCGAGCTTTCCAACGAACCTACTGTTGTTTATCTCCGACAAATACAGGAGTCGCAATTGCTTTTATTTATAACAAAAAAAATTACTTTTTTTTATTTTGCGATTTTTAATAACTAAATTTGAAATAATTGCTTAGCTATTCATTGTTCGTGAAAGTAGAGATGTTAAACTTTCAAAATCCGTTTACTGCATCCTCGTACGACGTCCCACGGCTTAGGAAAAATCGCGCAAAAATGACCAAAATCTAATAAATAAATGGAATTATGCAAAAACTATTGAATATTTTTAGCTAAAATTTTAACTGCTTATTAAGTACTATAAGAGCTATACTAAAGCGAGTTATCAAGCACCTAGCAAATTTTTTAACGGAGTTATAAACAATCGTTAAAATGGCTATTTTCAGCGGTTTTTTGCGATTTGCAGATAAACAAATTAACTAAATGTAAATCTGTAAATTGCGTTTGATAGATCTTTTCAATATCTACAAAGTTTACATTTAACTTTTTTCTGTAAAGTCAGTAGTTTTTCTTCTGTCGTCAAAAAACTGACGTTGCGATCATTAATTCATTATTTAAAAAATGATCCTGACATAATTTTTGGACGCACTCACCGGATCATTATACCTGATGCCCCCCCCCCCCCGACCAGAATCCGCTCGCAAGCCTCTAGTTACAGTTAAGTCTGAAAAGGAGCTAAAATAATCTAATTTTACTGGCCTACACGTACTTTTTTGCATGTAGTTACTGCATTTTTACTTTTTACTATTTAAATTCATTATGTCTATAAAAATTATGATCATTATTTTGCAAATATACTTTAGTATGATAAATTTATAACATGTAATTTTTAAGCGCTACTTACACGTTTTCATGTGTAGTTGCTGGAGTTATAAAATATAGTTATAAGTTATAAGTTATAAAACATTTCTTCATAGACTATATTTTAGTTTAAATATTTCTCATTTCATTGACATATGTTCTTAAAAATCTGCTTTCTTCTTTTTATGTTCTGTGTACTGAGTATACACTGGTATAGAGTTTAGCAAACATTCATTTTTATCATTTACAATAGTGTCAATACTTAAAGATTTTTTGCTTTAACAATTTTCTTATTTAAGAGCATAAAAACTTATTATTATTAATGAATGCTTTGTAATAAGACTTTAAATTGTATGTGTCAAATTGTCTATTAAGGCTATTATGTTGCGAATGTATATGGAACATCTCGGATAATAACCGTTTTTTTAAATTTTGTTCTTGATCTAATATTTTAATATTATTGAAATCAATTTGATGGTTGGTTTGTAAAATATGTTCATAAATCGCTGATTTGTCTCTTTTAAATCTACAATAATTCTCATGTTCTTTACATCGTTTTAATAACTTACGCGAAGTTTGACCTACATAAGACGCGTCACATTGCTTACAATTTATCTTGTACACAACATTAGTTTTTTCATTTTTATTACATTAATCTTTTCCCAGACTGATAAGATGACTAAATTTGTTAGAAATCGAGTTAATTAACACTAAATTATTTTTATTACAAATGTTTTTTAACAAAGGATTGATATATTTAACAAAAGGGAAAACTATAATGCTATTAAGATTTATATTTTTAGAATTATTCTTGCTATTATTATTCATAATCTGTATTAATCGTTTTTCAATATATTTATTTATAAATTCCAAAGGATAATTGTTTTCTAACAAAATGTCATTAATCAGACTAAGATTTTTGCACCGACTCAAGGGTGCTTTACTCCGAAAATTAATCCGGTGTATACGTATTTCGTAATTTAAGATGAAATAAAATAAAATGTAGACGTCAAATAAACAGATTTATTGAGAAGTCGTACAACGTGTTCTTGAACAATCCAATTTCTTTAGAAAGACAGAAAAAAGCAAAACCTTTGTTTTTATAGCCCTTGAACATGACTAAACTATCGCTCAATTGTTTTCTTAAGATTAGTTATATATAGAACGAACTCGCCGTCGGCCGACCTCGTAGTATTGATTTTCAAACATTTCGAAAACAAAAAAAAACTCTATACATAAGGGAACGGTACATGTATAAAAGAATAACACGTGTGTGTTCATACTCCCCCCTTTGAGAGAGTAGCGATCAAAATGTTCTTAAATTTTTCGATACATTAATTTATAAATCTTAATTAATACATAGTAAATATATATGCTTATTATTGTACAGGTAAAATTGCAATTTTCGTAGTCGGTCGCTTTTTAAGTGTATCTTTCGTACGTAAAGTGACACTTCTTATAACATTATCCGGACCTGGATGAAGGTTTTCAATTCTACCTAAATTCCATTTCATGCAAGGAACATTGTCTTCTTTGATTAAGACTAATAAACCTTCTTTCAGGTCTGGAATAGTATTGTTTTTGTTATGTCTAACATTCAAGCTACTTAGATATTCTTTATGCCAACGTGACCAAAATTCTTGCTTTATCTTTACAATATTTTGCCATGTCTTAAGTCTATTTAATGGAATTGTCTCGTAATTAATTTCAGGTAGGCTTCTCATTGAATCACCTATGAGAAAATGACCAGAAGTCAATGCTGATAAGTCATTGATATCAGTTGACATTTGAGTCAATGGTCTCGAGTTTAATATTGCTTCTACTTCTGTTGTGAATGTTACAAATTCTGCATGAGTAAATCATTTATCATATGCAACTCGTTTAAAATGGTGTTTAAATTGTTTTACAAAAACTTCCCATAAACCGCCAAAATTCGGAGCGTGAGGGGAAATGAAATGCCATTTAATTTTATTATTTGTAGAATAATTGTATATGTTTGCTTTTAAATTTTCGGAATTAAGTAACTCGTACAATTCTTTTAATTCGTTTTGTGCGCCACAGAAATTTGATCCATTATCGGAGTAAATGGCTTCTGGCAATCCGCGTCTTGCTACGAAACGTCGTAGAGATGCTAGAAATGCTTCGGTGGAAAGATCTTCAACTACTTCTATATGTACAGCTTTAACGACCATACAAATATAAATAGCCACGTAACATTTAATAAATTTTTTGTTTCGGTGTTTTTTCTCTTTGATATAAAAAGGACCGCAAAAATCGACTCCTACGTTATTAAAAGGGCGAGATTGCCGAACTCTGACGCTTGGAAGATTTCCCATTTTATAAGTGACGAGATGTGGATTTGCTCGAAAACATATAACGCATTTACAAATATTTTTCTTCACTTGATTTCGTCCGTCTATAATCCAATATCTTTCTCGAATGTCATATAGTGTATTTTGTGTGCCTGTATGATAATTCTTTGTGTGATAATAATTTATGATTAAATTAGTATCATGGTTACTGCGAGGAAGGATTACAGGGTGACGTTGAGAAAAAGTAATTATTGCTTTGCGAATTCTACCGCCGACTCTAATGATGCCGTTTTTGTCAATAAATGGATCCAAACAAGCTAATCGATTCCTTTCTGTTAAAGGTTTGTTGTTGCTAAGTGCTTGGAATTCATCATGAAACGTCAAACCTTGTATTAAGGGGGTGTCAAACTCCATTCTGCGATTTGACCGACCCATAGGTCGGTAAGGTAGGAAGTACATACTATTGATGAAATATGACACAAGCGCCATCTCTGGAAAATCGTAATAGATTTTAACATAGATGGCGCTACATATTTCGAAAATATTAAAGATACGCGTTTTTTTATTACAAACAATTGTACGTATTTCGCGTATACGTATTTCTTTTTATAATTAATTATCCGTATTTTGCGTATACGCATTTTTATTGTTAATAATAGTGCGTATTTCACATATATACGCATATTTATTACAAATAATTTTGCGCATTTCGCCTATACGCATTTTATAATAAATAATTTGGTGTATTTCGCCGATACACATATTTTATTCTAAATAATTATGCGTATTTCGCTTATACGCACTTTTCAGTGTTATCAATTGTGCGCATTTCGCCTATACGCATTTTATAATAAATAATTTGGTGTATTTCGCCTATACACATGTTTTATTATAAATAATTATGCGTATTTCGCTTATACGCACTTTTCAGTGTTATTAATTGTGCGCATTTCGCCTATACGCATTTTATAATAAATAATTTGGTGTATTTCGCCTATACACATGTTTTATTATAAATAATTATGCGTATTTCGCTTATACGCACTTTTCAGTGTTAGTAATCGTGTGCATTTTGCCTACACGCATTTTATAATAAATCATTTTGTGTATTTCGACTATACACATGTTCTATTATAAACAAATGTGCGCATTTCGCCTATACACATTTCTTATAATAATGAGATGCAGATTCATCACTTTATTATATAGTCTCAGTTATTATTGACATTTCAAAATTCAGGACGTCGCCTCGCATGATTGCAAATGCTTTCTTAAAAATTGTAGTGCGCTTCGTACGTTTTTGTGTCCCGGTGAAGGGACAGATCGGATGCGAGGTCTAGGTGTTTAGATAGCCGATGATGGAGTCCGGGTTATGCGCTCCATAGGTTTTTGTACCTAGGTGTTGAGACAGCTCGATTACGAGGTCTAGCTGTTCCAGGTGGCCGGTGATAGAGTGTAAGTGATGCGTTCCGAAGATTTTTGTGTCCAGATGTCGGAACAGATCGTATACGAGGTCTGAGCGTTCCAGGTGGACGATGATGGAGTTTACGTGATGCGCTCCGTAGGTTTTTGTGTCTAGAGACCAAGACAAATCGAATGCGAGGTCTAGGTGTTTCAGATGGCCGATGATGGAGTCCGGGTAGTGCGCATCGTAGGTTTTTGAGTCCAGGTGTCGGGACAGCTCGAATGCGAGGTCTAGCTGTTCCAGGCGGCTGATGATACGCTTCGTAGACTTTTGTGTCCAGGTGTTTTGACAGATCGGATGCGAGGTCTAGGTGTTCCAGACGGCCGATGATGGAGTTCGGGTAGTGCGCTCCGTAGGTTTTTGTGTCCAGGTGAAGGGACAAGTCGGATGCGAGGTCTAGGTGTTGCAGATGGCCGGTGATGTAATCCGGGTGATGCGCTCTGAAGGTTTTTGTGTCCAGGTGTCGGGACAGATCGGATGCGAGGTTTAGGCGTTCCAGGTAGCCGATGATGGAGTTTACGTGAAGCGCTCCGTAGGTTTTTGTGTCCAGAGGCCAGGACAAATCGAATGCGAGGTCTAGGTGTTCCAGATGGTCGATGAGTCCGGGTAGTGCGCTCCGTAGGTTTTTGTGTCCAGGTGAAGGGACAGGTCGGATGCGAGGTCTAGGTGTTTAGATGGCCGATGATGGAGTCCAATTTAATATTATGATTTTCAAAATATTACCTGCATCTGAAATTTTGTGGCACAGTACTGCACTTTTTTGTACATATTCTGGATATAGTTTACAAAATTTCTACCAAGAGATAGTTTAGATTTGGTTTTTATTTTTTTGGTTGAGGGTTTAATTGTTTATTGAAATTTAAACAAATTTCAATCTATTTAGTTTTTTATGAACAAAAAATGTTCCTCAAATTTTAGGTCGATATTTGCAAAAATAAAAAAGCTATGCAATATTGAAAATTCAATTTTTTTGCAATTTTTGGTTAAAATCCAAGTTTATTCATTTTTTAACTGAAAATCTTGAAACTTTTTGTATAGTACATTGATTGGCAAAAGGCTTGAATTCTTTCTGTAGAATGTGCCAGTATTTATTTTATGATCCTTTTTGAAAGTCTCTGATTGGCTGATTCTTAGTATACCTTCATCAAAGGATATTGAGGCTGCGGCCAAATATTCTTTATTCGACAAATTTTTTTGTATTCTTCTTCGAAAACCCTTCAAAATGTTTTTTTAGATGAGTATTGGCCGAGCAAAGGGAAAAAAGTGACAATTTTTTGAAATATCAAGAAAAATCCATAATTTCAATTTTTGATAACATGATTAATGAAACTGAATATTATTCATACATCTTATGGCATGGACCGTACCACTGAATTTTGTTAGAGCATCAAATAGAACATTAGAAATATCTATTTTCAATAATATTAGGCTTACACAATAAGCAATACCTAATTATGAATTAATAATAAATTAAGCTATAGAGGTTAATTACTATAAAGCTGTCAAAATGAAATCAGGCAACAGACTGATAATTTCATTCATAATTAGGTATCGCTTATTGTGTAAGCCTAATATTATTGAAAATAGATATTTCTAATGTTCTTTGATGCTCTAACAAAATTCAGTGGTACGGTCCATGCCATAAGATGTATGAATAATATTCAGTTTCATTAATCATGTTATCAAAAATTGAAATTATGGATTTTTCTTGATATTTCAAAAAATTGTAACTTTTTTCCCTATGCTCGGCCAGTATTGATAAAAAAGCATTTTGAAGGGTTTTCGAAGAAGAATACAAAAAAAAATTTGTCGAATAAAGAATATTTGGCCGCAGCCTCAATATCTTTTGATGAAGGTATACTAAGAAGCAGCCAATCAGAGACTTTCAAAAAGGGTCATAAAATAAATACTGGCACATTCTACAGAAAAAATTCAAACTTTTTGCCAATCAATGTACGATACAAAAAGTTTCAAGATTTTCAGTTAAAAAATGAATAAACTTGGATTTTAACCAAAAATTGCAAAAAAATTGAATTTTCAATATTGCATAGCTTTTTTATTTTTGCAAATATCGACCTAAAATTTGAGGAACATTTTTTGTTCATAAAAACTAAAAGAAAACGAGTTTTGAGGAATTTTAAAATTTTGAGCTGCTGACTTCACGTGAAATATCCCATATACCTGAAACAACAGGAGGGTGTAACAAAATTTGAGACCAAGGGTTGAACTTCAAATGAACCTGAGTATGGTATATAAGTTGATCCGCATTTTAAAATATACACCTTCTATCATATAAACGCATAACTGCAAATTGAACATTTTAACAAAATTTGTATTATTAGAAGTATTGTCATTAATAATTACTTTGCATTATACTTGTCATGCTACTGAATGATTGGCAAAAGTAGAGCTACTATAATTTCATTGAGCTAGGCTCATAAGTTTCTTTAGCTTCTTTTCAAATTTTATGAGTTTTGTTAAAAAAAAAACGGAAAAGAATTAATTTTATGTCAAGACATCTAGTTTCTTATAAATAGATAACTAAACAAACTCATGTAATTGTAATTCTTTTCTGTTATAATTAAATATGTTCGCCCATACACCTTTCCTTATAACTAATAATTGTGCGTATTTCGTCTATACGCATTTTTGCATTATAAACAACTGTGCGTATTTCGCTTATACATATTTTTGATATTGTAAATAATTGTGCGTATTTCGCTTGTACGAATTTTTTATTATAAATAATTGTGCGCATTTCGCCTATACGCATTTTTTTATGATAAATAATTGTGCGCATTTCGCATATACGCATTATTTATTATGAATAATTGTGCGTATTTCGCCTATACGCATTTTAATATTTACTATTTTTTTTATTACAAACACATGTCAATTTGAACGTAATTACGTTCGAATAAGTATTTATTTATAATCACGATTTTTACTTATAGTATAAAATTACGTGATTAGTAATACTTTAAGTTTTGACATGTCCAACACCTATTAGCCAAAAACTACGGAGCGCACCACCTAAATATCATCACCGGCTTTCCCGAAGACCTGGACCACGTATTAGATGCGCCCTGATATCCAAACGCAAAAGACTACAAAGCGCACCACCTAGACCTCGTCATTGGCTACCCTGAACACCTGCACTGCGTATTAGATGCGCCCTGATATTTTAATGCAAAAAACCTAGACTCCATCATCGGCTACCACAAAGACCTAAACCACGCATTTGATACGTTCCAACATCTAGAGACAAAAAACTACGGAGCGCACGACCTAGACATCATCATCGGCTACCCCGAACACTTTGACTACGTATTAGATGCGTCATGGGATCTAAACGCAAAAAACTTCGGAGCGCATCACCTCGACTCCATCATTGACCACCTCAAAGACCTAGACGACGCATTCGATGCTTTCAATTATCGATAAGTAACACTTCCTTATAATAGTTGTCATTTCCGTATTAGCAGGTAGCAACCATTACCGCTATTCGCTCCGTGCGTGACCATGGAGGGGATGAAATTGACTAGCATCAGCGCACGAGGTGGCAAAAGCGGGCAACACATTCGGACTTTTCCGCACTGAAAACCATGGGTCCAGTTAAAAAAATTAATAATACTACGTGTTGCGTAGTTAACTGCAAAAATACTGGCAGAAATAGTGCTTGTAAATTTTATGCTTTTCCAAAAGTGAAGCATAAAATACAGCAAAGAGAAAAGTGGATTGAAGCTGTGCAGCGAATAAAGTAAGTACCATAACCAAACTTTAGCGTTTACGCCAGAGTAGACTAGTAGAGTAGTATGCAAATGCAATGTAAAATATTTGTTTTCAATATTTTTGTGTAGCTCTGGTAATTGTCTATGGTTTCCAAAACCATGGCATCTTATATGCAGTTCCCATTTTATTAACAATAAAAAGTCGGAAGAAGAGTCAAGTCCCAGCTATGTCCCAACTATATTTCATAATACTGACAAAGTTGAAGTAGCCAAACATAAAAATAAATCTGCAATTGAAAGGTATGAAATTTTTATGGTTTATAAAAAGATAGTATATATGTCTATTTCTTAAAAAAGAAATATATTTTAGACATGATCGTTTTATGAAAAGGAGACAGTTTAAAATAAAAATGAGTAACGCATCAACGAACATTAAAAAGAACATTGAAAAGGACCCTGTGGTTCTTGAAAGTAACGATACAGTAATAAATGCTGTTGAAGAACAACTTCATATACAGACTAAAGACGCAGAGTGTGATGTAAATATTTATTTTCATTGTACTGAATCTTCTGATTTCTTAACAAGTGTAGAGACAACGTTTATGTGTAACAGATATTATTTATGTGGTACTTATTGTGATAGTGAAACTCAAACAAATATAATTAATTGTCGTTCAGTTTTACTGCAAAAACAAAGTGTCTATGAGACTGTGTCCAAAGAAAAGAAACAATGTAAGAGCAAAAAGTGTGGTACAGCTCACATATCATTTATCGATAAAGCTGTACAATTTAATGTGAACGATATTACAGCTAGTGAAAAAGAAAAATATTTTAATGGTTTCGAGTGTATTGAACGTGATGAGCACTTGTTAGATCTTGCTGGAGTACACATCGATACTTTTCAACTTCTACTAAAGTTTATAAAAGATAATGTTGAAACTGAAAAAAATAAGTTGTCCGTTGAAAATAGACTTTTAATATTTTTAATGAAGATGAAGACTGGTATGACATTTTCTGCCTTAAGTGTGTTGTTTCGTGTACACAGATCCAGTATCTCAAGAATATTCTATTCAGTGCTGCAAATATTATCACATTCAACATCTAACTTAGTTTTCTGAAGACTTACTCCGTTTGATCTGTGTTCCTCTACGTATAAAACATGGTTAGCTTCACACAACGTTTTTCCTTTGGGCATTGTTTCAGGTTGAAATAAAATATCATAAGTAACTTTTTCAAATCCTGTTCTGATGATTATATTCATTTGTAATTGTCATGAATCTGAAATGAAATATAACCTCTATACATACTGTATAAAGTTATTCATGAGTATTTTTATTGGTCAACTTACAGATTCCTTTTGTTTTAAAAATAGAACTAATTATAATTTTATCACATAAATAACACATAAGTGAACAACACGTCTTAATTATTAAAATAACCCATTCTACAGAATATTTTCATAAGGCTTAGGTAAATTTCGTCCGAATTTGTCGCTTACTCCATCCGATAGAGGGCTTCACCAGACGGCGTTACTGGTCATGCACGGAGCGAATAGTATTTCTCCTTTACAATTGAAGATGGAAGCAATGTATACTAAAATCCTGTGACGCTGTTACGTCGGTATATGCCGCTGATCCAACGATCGTATAATTGTGTAACTGTTGTAGTATGAAAAGCAACATACCGTAAAAGTATGGGTCCCTTACTAAGATTGCTAAAACCACCTTACTTATATAGTAAAGGAACTCCTATACTCCACGAGTAAGCCGTTTTAACTGTAGCAGTAAGAGTTTTCTTTCCGTGTGCACCCGCAGAAAAGTGTTACTTTTTGGTGAGGTATAATTTGTATCTAAAAATCATGTGTGCGCTAAATACTGGGATTAGTCTAGCCACCACGGGGTTGTCGGTGTCGGATGGATGTCCACGCCTCCACCAAAGCTTTTCTTACGTATTTTTGTCTGCTGATTCTGAATTTCGAAGGTGGACAGTCGCCAGAATGTTAGTTTTTTGTTATTAACAATTTAATTGTTTAAACTGCGGCCAAATCAATATGATTAATTATAACTGAATCCTAACTGTCTAAAACTGTAGTAAATTGATCTAGAATTATGCACGTTTGCGCTCGAATTCGCGACTTATTGCACTAAATTTGCAATAATTCGGGTTCTAATCAAAATTTTTCAATTCTGAAAAAACGAGCATATTCTAGATCAATTTACTACAGTTTTAGGCAGTTAGGATTCAGTTATAATTAATGATATTGATTTGACAGCAATTTAAACAATTAAATTGTTAATAACAAAAAACTAACAGTCTGGCGACGTTCCGCCTTCGAAATTCAGAATCAGCAGTCAAAAATACGTAAGAAAAGCTTTGGTGAAAGTGTGGACATCCATCGGCCAAGGAAACCCCCCTGGCGCCTAGACTACATCTCGAGTCTGTCGCGGGAGCGCAGACATTCAAGTATACCTTCGTCGTCCCTTCTCCGTCGTGTCCGCCTAGGTGATATCCTCGGGAAGTGGTAGTTGCGTTGGCTGCTCTCGAGGAGAATAGAATGATATGAAGACCTGTTGTCTTCTGCAGGAGCTCTTCGCCTAGAGCAAAACAAAATATATTAATAATGTTTTAGGCAGTGGGGATGAGGAGAGCAGTATCAAACTGCCAGGAACAGAGGAGTAGACAGATGGAAAGTTGGAGGCTAGGTTCGGCTATACTACAGGATAAAGTCCAAATCCGAAGTGAAGTACTTACTCGAGTCTGTCTCGGAAGCGCGAACTACATTCAACTACACCTTCGCCCTCCCTTCTCCGTTGTGTTCGCCTAGGTGATGTCCTCGGGAAGTGGTAGTTGCGTTGGCTGTCCTCGAGAAGAGTAGAATTATATGAAGACTTGTTGTCTTCTACAGGAGCTCTTCACCTAGGACAATACAAAGTATATTAATAATGTATTAAGGAGTAGGGATGAGGATAGCAGTATCGAACTGCCAGGAACAGAGGAGTAGACCGATGGAAAGTTGGAGACTAGGTTCGGCTGTACTACAAGATAAAGTCCAAATCCGAAGTGAAATACTTACTCGAGTCTGGCACAGGAGATCAAACTATATTTATATACACCTTCGCTCTCACTTCTACGATATGTTTGTCTAGCTGATGTCTTCAGGACGTGGTAGTTGTGTTGGCTGCCCTGGAGGAGAATAGAATTATATGAAGACGTGTTGTCTTCTGCAGGAGCTCTTCGCCTAGGGCAAAACAGAATATATTAATAAAGTGTTAAGCAGTATAGGAATGAGGATAGCAGTATCGACCTGCCAGAAACAGAGGGAGTAGATAGATGGAAAGTTAAGATATCTGTAGAAAATGGAAAGGGTCTTTGGAATGAAAAGTCGAAAAAGTGCATGTGCATTTCCAACTAAGACCTCATCACCCTCGCTTGAAGTTTACCAGAATGTTAACACACAATCCAATACATGTTGAGGCATTGTATATTAAATTTTAGATCTTTTCAATCAGCCAGTGTAGGCGAAATAACTTTTTTTCTTGAACATTTCTTAAAAAGAGCATACAAATTGCAATATCTCCACACTTGCTAATTATTTAGATTTGAAACTTGATAAACAATATCCCTCAGCATGTATTACATAGTGTGTGTAAAGTTTGAAATATTTCTAGAGAATGGAAACGGATCTTTGAAATGAAAAGTCGAAAAAGCGCGTGTGCATTTCCAATGTAGACCTCCTCACCCTCGCTTAATGTTTATGAGAATGTTTACACACAATCCAGTACATGCTGAGGCATTGTATATTAGGTTTCAGATCTACTCAATCAGCCAGTTTGGAGGAAATTACTTTTCTTTCTTAAAAATTTCCTGAAAAAGCACAAAAATTGCAATATCTCCTCCAGACTTGCTAATTATGTAGATCTGAAACTTGATAAACCGTCCCTCAGCATGTATGCCATTATGTATGGAAAGTTTAAGATACTTGTAGGGAATGGAACGGGATCTTTGGAACGAATTGTCGAAAAGCCGCATGTGCATTTGCGACAAAAACCTCCTCACACTTTCTCATAGTTTACCAGAATGTTCTCACACAATGCAATGCATGCTGAGGCATTGCATATTGAGTTTCAGATATACTCCATCAGCCAGTTTGGAGGAAATGACTTTTCTTTCTTAAAAATTTCCTGAAAAAGCACAAAAATTGCAATATCTCCAGATTTGCTACTTATGTAGATCTGAAACTTGATAAACTGTCCCTCAGCATATATTGCACGGTGTGTGTAAAGTTTAAGATATGTTGAGAGAATGGAAAGGGATCTTTGGACTGAAAAGTCGAAAAAGCGCAAGTGCATTTCCAACTAAGACCTCCTGACCATTGCTCAAAGCTTACCAGAATGTTAACACGCAATCCAATACATGTTAAGGCATTGTATATTAAATTTTAGATCTTTTCAATCAGCCAGTGTACGGGAAATAACTTTTTTTCTTGAAAATTTCTTAAAAAGAGCATACAAATTGCAATATCTCCACACTTGCTAATTATTTAGATCTGAAACTTGATAAACAATACCTCAGCATGTGTTACATAGTGTGTGTAAAGTTTGAAATATTTGTAGAGAATGGAAAGGGATCTTTGAAATGAAAAGTCGAAAAAGCGCGTGTGCATTTCCAATGTAGACCTCCTCACCCTCGCTTAAAGTGTGTGAGAATGTTTACACACAATCCAGTACATACTGAGGCATTGTATATTAGGTTTCAGATCTATTCAATCAGCCAGTTTGGAGGAAATTACTTTTCTTTCTTAAAAATTTCCTGAAAAAGCACAAAAATTGCAATATCTCCAGACTTACTAATTGTGTAGATCTGAAACTTGATAAACTGTCCCTCAGCATGTATTCCATTATGTATGGAAAGTTTAAGATACTTGTAGGGAATGGAAAGGGATCTTTGGAACGAAATGTCAAAAAGCCGCATGTGCATTTGCGACAAAAACCTCCTCACTCTTTCTCATAGTTTACCAGAATGTTCTCACACAATGCAATGCATGCTGAGGCACTGTATATTAAATTTAGATCTTTTCAATCAGCCAGTGTAGGGGAAATAACTTTTTTACTTGAACATTTCTTAAAAAGAGCATACAAATTGCAATATCTCCTCACTTGCTAATTATTTAGATCATAAACTTGATAAACAGTCCCTCAGCATGTATTACATAGTGTGTGTAAAGTTTGAAATATTTGTAGAGAATGGAAAGGGATCTTTGAAATGAAAAGTCGAAAAAGCACGTGTGCATTTCCAAGGTAGACCTCCTCATCCTCGCTTAAAGTTTATGAGAATGTTTACACACAATCCAGTACATGCTGAGGCATTGTATATTAGATTTCAGATCTACTTAATCAGCCAGTTTGGAGGAAATGACTTTTCTTGAAAATATTTTGAAAAATACACAGAAAATGCAGTATCTCCACACTTGCTGATTATTTAGATCTGTAATCTTTGGAATGAAAAGTCGAAAAAGCGCATCAAATCTACAGTTGGCCGTTGTTATTTATACGCCAGATTGCTAGATAGGTATACCTATATATACGTAAAACCTAACCTTCAATTTTCTTTAGCCGAAGAATTGACGCTTGATTAAAGAAAAAAATAGGCAAGGATTGACGCTTGACTAAAGAAATAATAGTCCCTTCCATGTCAGACTTTCAAAACAGTGATTTTTATACGTTTCTAAGTGGGTTATAGGTTATTTGTACGACAGATCTGTCGTACAAATAACAACGCCGTAAAATAAATAAATTCTTGAATGACTTACTTTTCTGTCTTACGGCGGGGCCAAGCCCAAGCGGCACGGTCCGTTGGGTGTGCACGCACACGGTGCGGTAGGGACGCTACGGTCTGCGAGGTGGGCGGCTGATGCGGCGCTCCAGGCTGCGCCGTCTGCGAGCGGTCCAGGCGGCAGGCACACCGATGACACGTCGATAAGCATCAATGGATAGAGGAGGGCACAGGTGGCGAAGGTGGCGGCGGAGGTGGTGGCGGCAACACGGGACCGCCTCCCGGAGGGCCTAGGCCCAGGCATCGGCGATGGACAGCTCAGCTGTGCTGCAGCCAGCAGCGCATGCGCGTACACACACACGGGCAAGGCCGCGCCGCTGGCCGCTGCCGTCGCTGCCGTCGCCGACTCGCGAATCTCGCGATGCTACATATTACCCATATGGTACAATAATCTATTTTTTTTTTATAATATTATGCATAATCATGAGTGCATTGCCCTCCGTAATAACATTATGAATCATTCTGCAAAGTTTCACGTCGATATTTTAAGGCATCTGAGAATGGCATTTGAACGAAATTTTCGGTCAAATGCCATTCTTAGACGCTTTTGAATATTGACTTGGCATTTTGCAGAATGATTAATAATGTAATTACGGAGGGCAATGCACTCATTATTTTTCATATATCGTTATATTTTTTTTTTTCTATTAAAAACAATATATTTTGTGCTCGGCCGGTAAAAATTGAGTTTGACACCCCCTTAAACGAATAATAGCATTCTCGGCTTGTTCTAATTCATTGATTTGAAAAGTTTTAAATTCTCGATTTTCTTTTTTAAAACGTAAACAAAACGCTATTATGCGAATTAATTTTGTAAACGAAGAATAATTTTCAAAAACCTTTGACAGATGTTTGATATAAGGACTAATTGTTAATTAATAAACATGCAGCTTTTCGTCTTTAAGGTAATTCTGGTAAGCCCGGTATATTAGATTCCGGCCACGCATCTTTGTCGTCTGTTAACCACGAAGGTCCATACAACCATTGTTTGTTTTCTAAAAACTCATGTGGTAACTGACCTCTTGATAGCACGTCTGCAGGATTGTCGACAGTTCGAACATGGCACCAACTTTCGACATTTGTTTTTCTTTGTATGTCAACGACTCAATTTGCAACGAAAGTTTTTAGTAAATTAGGTTGCGTATTTATCCAATTAAGGGCAATGCTCGAGTCTGACCAAAAATTTGTAGAATTTATTTTTATATTGATCGCATTGATTACTTGATTAAATAAATTCGCGAGCAATTGCATTGCGCATAGTTCTAATTGAGGTATCGTTCTTGGTTTTAACGGTGCAACACGTGACTTAGAGCACATTAAAAATACTTCAACATCTCCGTTTGAATTCCTTGATCGTAAATAAATGCAAGCACCATAGCCGACTTGAGATGCATCGGCAAATCCATGAATTTCAGATTCGATCGGGTCACAAATAATTACATGTCGGTTGAATTGAATGCCGTTAATTGATTGTAATTCAGTGCAAAAATTAATCCAAGTATAATTAATATGGAAAGGAATTGACTCGTCCCATTCTATCTTTGCTTGCCAAATATCTTGCATTAATTTTTTTGCGAATAAAATTATAGGCCCGAGAAATCCTATAGGGTCGAAAATTTTTGCAATTTCGGAAAGGATTTTTCTTTTAGTAATAGTTTTTGGAATTTCTATATTTTTAATGTTATATATAAATGAATCAGCCTTTGCTTTCCAAAAAATTCCTAAAGTTTTAAAAGAGGAATCTTTATCGAAATAAATTAACGTCGAGATCTTGTTGTGCAATACCGTCAAGAATTTCTGAGCTATTAGACGCCCATTGAGATAAACGTATGCATGCAGTTTTTAATATATCGATCATTTGATGACATATTTCTCGAGCTTTAGTTTTATCATTGGTGCCTGTTAACATGTTATCAACATACATATCGGTTGTTAATATTTTTGCTGCTAAAGGAAATCGTTCTTACTCGTCTTCTGTGAGCTGATGTAAGCATCGAATTGCTAAATACGGCGCAGCATTGACTCCGAAAGTGACAGTATTTAAAGTGTACTCTCTTATTTCATATTATAAAACCAAAGAATTTTTTGATATTTTTTGTCTTCATTGCGAACTAAAAATTGCCGATACATTTTTTCTATATCTGCAATGATAACATAAGTATACGTTCTGAAACGTAATAATAAACTCAACAAATCGCCTTGAATAGTAGCGCCCACTAATAAATTATCATTTAATGAATATCCATTTGTAGATTTAGCAGATGCGTCAAAAACTACTCTCAATTTAGTTGTGTTGCTTGATTCCTTAAAAACGGCATGATGAGGTAAATAAAAACCTTCTGATTGTGAATTTGAAATTTCAACGAGAGACATATGTTCTAGTGATATGTATTCATTTATTACGTTTGAATATTTAGTTTGAAATTCAGGATTGTTTTTGAATTTTTTTTTAAGTGAGAGTAATCGTTTTAAAGCTGTCTGTCGGGAATCTCCTAGTATTTTGCATGATTCGTTTAGATTATTCTTAAAGGGCAAAGCAACAACATACCTTCCTTCCTCATTTCTTTGTATGTGTTTTTTAAAGTGATCTTCGCACAATAATTCATCGTTCGACCAATGCGGTTTATTATCGTGTGTTTCTTATAGTGCCCAAAATCTTTCTAAATCAAATACTAAATTCATGAGCATAAATTTGGATTGTTTATTAGTTTTTGATAGATTTAAACAACCTCCTATGATCCAACCGAGTCTAGTTTTTTGTAAAATTAATTCATTATTGATAATTATTTGTCCGATACAAAATATTGACAGTGTAGGCCCAACACTTAGCAACATGTCGACCTTCGATGGTTTATCAAAATTAGCATCAGCTAGTTTTAAATATGAAGGAATTGTTATTTTTTCTCGCGGAAACCTTTCTATTGGACTGAGATCTGTTATTGTTGGCACGACAAAAAAGATAAGAGATTTCTCAAAGTTTGAATGGATTGACTTGATGTTTAATTTAGTAAAATAATGAGATGTAGTATTTAAATCATTCATTGCTTCAATCGTCAATGAGCAAGGCGTTTTGACTGCTTGCAACAAATTTAATAAATTTTCTGTAATTAAATTTACAGTTGAACAAGTGTCTAAGAGTATTCTGCCCTTGATTTTAATATTATTGTCGGCACTAACTTCAATTAATGCTTTTGGCATTAAGTCGATTGAAGGAGATAAAATAATAGTAGAAAAACAATGATTTACACACTCGGGTTCATATAGTCATTCTTTTTTCTGAGTGGTTGTATTGCTGTCATTTTCGGTTTTGGTTTCGGATCTCTTTTTCATCTCCGAATTCACGATATGAAGCAAAGTATTGTGTTTTCTCCCGCATGTTTTACAACTTCCAAATTTACATTCGTTACCTTCGTGATTTTTAAAACAGTTATTGCAAATTTTTGCATCTTTTACAACTCTAATTCTTTGACTAACTGGTAAACTTAGGAATTTTTTGCATTTAAATAATGGATGATATTTGTCATCGGAACATTCAGGACATTTTTTATTTCCTATGAAAAAGGTTCGCGCTGTTTTATTGGTAACCTTTTGAATTTTAGTAGATGGGCCGTTATCAAAGTCGGTATTTAGATTTTTGTTACTTTCGAGCGCTGATAGAGAAACTGCTGTTTTATATAAGAATTCTACCATTTGATCTAACATAGGGAATTTTTCGCGACTTAAAGTTTCTTCCCATTTGATACGCGTAGCTGAATTTAATTTTTCTTCAATAATTTGTAAAACAATTTCCGGTGATAAATTTACGTTTAAGCTAGCTAGCAATTGTACATGTTGCTGTGCTTAATCAGTTAACTTTTCTACACTACGATAACTATTTTTTTCTTGATTTGGTAAATTCAACAATAATGATAAATGTCGAGATATCAATAAACGTTTATTTTCATAAACCTTTATCAAAACATTCCAAGCCCGGGCGTAATTATCCTCGGTGATGGGAAATACTTGAATTTTCTTTAATGCTTCGTCGCGCAAAGCTGTTCGCAAATAATGTAGTTTTTCGACATCTGATAAATCGTCACGATTGTGAATTAATGAAGTAAAGGAATTTTTAAAAGATAGCCAATGTTCAAGACTACCGGAAAAATTTGGAATCGATGCTTGTGGAAGTTTCATTTTATGTTTAGGCGCGCTTGTGCGTTGCGTGACGTTACTCGCTATGTCAGAGCTGTCTAATCTCGAAAGGTTAAGTGGATCTACACGTCCGATATAGCTGTCGGCGAATATTTTTGTGCAGTACTAACTACTTGAAAGAATTTTTCTAAAATTGAGAATCTCATCGCTTTACTTTCTTCGGATGGATTTAATAAATCTATCTCGTTACATAATGAATCGAATTTTTCAAATAATGAATTCAGTCGTTGTAAACGTATTCGTAATTGATATAAATCTGTATCTTTATTATAATTGTTTAAAAATAATTCAAAAGCATTTACTTGACCATTTATAGATTCACGTTGTAACGTTAACATTTGCAAATTCAATTCGTTGTTCATTTTGAAGTAGAAGCAATCTTAGTTTGTGAATTTAGAAGGCCATAGGTGATTCAAAAAGGAAGCACTTACTCGAAAGCAAAAGGTGAACGCAGAGTGTGTTGTCGTAGAAGTAGACTTGTAGTCTGGGCCCTGAGAAGACACCAGTTGTAGATGCTGCAAATTCGATGTTGTTTGGATCTCGAGAAGATACCAGTTATATAAATGATGAGATCTCCCAACGGGAAAATGGATTTGTTGTAGATGTAAAATGCCTTTGAGCGTCTGCAGATAGAATGGCAGATTGTGTCAAGTCCCAGTCTTGAACTGGCTTTGAATGTCCGTCATTGAAATTGCGGTAACGTCTTGTATTCGTTTCACTTATTTGATTTTGAGAACACCAATTTTGGCACTCAATAATTTGATTTGTGTACACTTTCCTTTGAATTGTGAATGATCTGATAGTTATTAATCACGTATGAAGAACGTGAATTCACGAATACGCGAATATCGCATATCCGGCTCGAAGGACCAATTTTTATGCACCGACTCAAGGGTGCTTTACTCCGAAAATTAATCCGATGTATACGTATTTCGTAATTTAAGATGAAATGAAATAAAATGTAGACGTCAAATAAACAGATTTATTGAGAAGTCGTACAACGTGTTCTTGAACAATCCAATTTCTTGAACATGACTAAACTATCGCTCAATTGTTTTCTTAAGATTGTTATATATAGAACGAACTCGCCGTCGGCCGACGTCGTAGTATTGATTTTCAAACATTTCGAAAACAAAAAAAAAACACTATACATAGGGGAACGGTACATGTATAAAAGAATAACACGTGTGTGTTCAATTTTTGTCATGGAAACAAACATCCGCAAGATTTATACATTTGTCGACCAAAGAACAAATTACACCCACTTTCTTACTAGTAGGATGGTGGGAATTAAAGTATAAAACTCTACCCAAAAAAGTTGGTTTTCTATACCAATCAGTTAAAATCTTACGTTCATTCTGTATAATCACAATATCTAAAAAACTTATTTTATTATTGCTAGGTTTCTCAATTGTAAATTGTAAGTTAGTATCAAAACTATTAAACAACTTAACTGTATAATCCATCATATGTTCTGGTACACAAACAATAATATCATCTACGTAACGATAGTAGAAAGGTACCGGAAAACAAATCTTTGATAACGCATAATTTTCTAGATCTTCCATGACAATGTCCGCCAAAATGGGACTAGACGGATTTCCCATAGCCGAACCAAAAATCTGTTTATAATACACATTGTTAAACAAGAAATAATTATTATGTAAAATGTATTGAACTTTAATGAATTCACTAAAATTAAAATTGCAAAATTTATAGAGTTGATTCCAACGTTTTTCGATAGAATTATAAGTAAGATAATCTGGAACATTCGTAAATAAACTCACAACATCAAGACTAATGATTACATATCCTAGAGGAATTAAAATGTTACAAATTTTGTTTCTAAAATCAAGGCTATTATTTACATGAGAAGCTGGTCTTTTTAGATTGTTATACGAGAACTTGGAGACAAATTTAGAAATAGAATACGTTGGAGTACTAATAGCTGAAATTATAGGTTTAACAGGAAAATTATCTTTATGTATTTTTATAAGCCCATAACCTCTACCTAATATGGATTTATTTGATGTAAGTTGTAACTAAACATCATTATCAGAAAAATTATTAACATTAAGCTCTTTTATAAGCAAATTCTCTGTTTTCTGATATTTCTGTATAATATAATAAAATGTTTTGTGTAATAAAAATAAACTAAATTACTGGTTAAGAGCTAAAAATAAAATTGCCTAATAGTGTTTCATGTCAGAAAAATGTACAGACAAGATATCAGATTCTTAAACTTTTGTTTTTAATTTTGCAAGATGTGTCTGATGGGTTATTAATTCAAGTGTTTTCTAGTGAAAACTTCAACAAATCCAACTGTTGAAAAAAATATAATTAATGATTGGCTTATGGTGAGGGGCGCCAAATGTTTCAGAGGAGCCATCTGTTCTGTGAATATAATATATAGTACATGAGACCATAATATAAATTAGTGTAATGGTACTTTTTTCAACTATGTGTATGAACATTTGTGTACACCTAAAAATAGAAAACTTGTTAAAAAATGAAGTATTCAATAACAGAATCATTTCTGAAAATTATTCATTATTATATTTTCTCTACAAAATATCTCCAAAAATGGTCCATCTGTACATCTTTTAAAAAATCCATTAAGAAATTATTTTACAAAACTTCTACAATCCTTTAAAAACTTTTGCAAGCAACGAGAAATTCTTTTCCAAAATCTTTACAAACACTTTACAAAAACTTTTACAAACTATAAGAATTTTTTCGGAAACCATAAGAATTATTTTCCGAAACCTATACAATATCCTAAAAAATTATTTAAGTTTTATTATGTGAAAAGGAATTCTACGAATAAATAATAAATTGTTGCTTTCTAAAGTCGAAATAAATTTCTTTCACGTGGATACTGAAAGTCAAACCCAAAAAAGTTGTGAAATCAATTAAAGTGTAATTTTATATACTTAATAAACTATATTTATAATGTTCTTTTACTCTTAAAAAGTTGTGAAATCTCTCTAAAAAATTTTTTTACAAAAGTAAAAACTTATAGGCAAGAATAAGTTTGGTTACTATTCTACATAGTTTTATACTTAACAAACATTATTTACTAAACTCTCCCACCCTCTCTTTCTTCCCCCTCCCTCTCTCCCTCTGTACCAAAACTTTAATGAGAGCTTAAATATTTTTTCAAAGCAATCAACACGTTCTTTAAAAAACTAATTTTTAAAATATATTCCAACAACACAATTTGTCAATAGTCCTTTTATTTATTCTAATCAAATGGTAATAATTTTTTTCATGACTGTACAAATAATAATATTGTTAATAAAACTTTCTACGAAAGTATAAAATAAGACAAGTATAGAAGTTTTTTCTGTATAATCTAAATAATATTTATGATTTTTTAAAAGAAGTCAAATAAATACTACAGTAAAAAGTCTTTTACTTCTTTGAGTCAATGTATGCTCAACAAATTATATGTAAGTACATTCAAATTTTTCACTGCAAATCAAAGAAACGAAAGTTGTGAAATCAATTATCGATAGTCAAATAATGGAAACCATTCTCCGAAAAACTGTATGACTATGTTCTCAGAAATGTATTCAAATTTCTTCATTCCTTTATACAAATTAAACACAAGAAAGTACTGAAATCAATTAATTATAGTCAAGAATCGGCCATAAAAACTTTTCGTACCTCGCGTGTAAAATTACATTTTACGCCCACGTTGTAACTTCAAAATTGTTCAGCCAGCGGGCATAAAGTACTACATAACGCCCAAGAGACCCAATAGCTCACACACTCCTACAAAACTTTATAGTACCTACGTACTTTACGCCCGTGTGGGCGAAAATTATTTTAATTATATAACTATAATGCCTTCTTTTTATTTCTAAAATTAGTAAGAATTTTTTCAGGTATTTACGAAAAGTCAAGGCCTATATAAAAAAATTACATAGTTACCAATACATCACTATTTTTCATTATTCCTCCTCAATTTTGAACTTTCTATAATATTACGCATCTTGGAAGGACAAGAGAAGTCTAGAGCTACTCTAGCAGGGGTAGTCCTCCGATCTCCCGTACATACTTGGCGGGCCCGACGGTTTGCAGTTACTTAAATGTAGAATACTAAATTTTTGCATAAATTCATTAACAATATGTATACCTATAAATCCACCATAAATAATTACATTGGCTCTAATTTTTAATTGATGCCGTTATGTACAATATATCCGTACAGGTGCAGAATCATGATTTATATTTCATTACTAAACATATTTTTCCTTGTGTCCGTCCTTTTTAAACGAGAATAAAATAAAAAATTCATATAAATTTATAGCCTACTCAAAAGTCCTTTACATTTTACTAACCGTTTTATAAGCAACATATGTTATATCCTTTTTCCCCGTGTAAATATCATATAAGATCTCATATGAGAATTTCAGACAGCGCATATCTCGTGTGAGATCTTATATCTGATGTCATATGCAATTTTACGTATTATGGGATCTCATATGAAATCTCATATGATATTTTCACGCGGGCGTGTACTTTCTATTTAAAAACAGAGTGATAGATTCATAGATCAGTAGTTAATATGTAGAAGCAATCCATTTATACATTTTATCTGATCTTTAAACATATGAATATTTATATGAAAATGACCATGCCTTACACCCGCCAAGTATGTACGGGAGATCGAAGGACCACCCTTGCTGGAGTAGCTCTAGACTTCTCTTGTCCTTCCAAGATGCGTAATATTATAGAAAGTTCAAAATTGAGGAGGAATAATGAAAAATAGTGATGTATTGGTAACTATGTAATTTTTTTATATAGGCTTTGACTTTTCGTAAATACCTGAAAAAATTCTTATGAATTCTAGAATTAAAAAGAAGGCATTATAGTTATATAATTAAAATAATTTTCGCCCAGACGGGCGTAAAGTACGTAGGTACTATAAAGTTTTGTAGGAGTGTGTGACCTATTGAGCCTCTTGGACGTTATGTAGTACTTTATGCCCGCTGGCTGAACAATTTTGAAGTTACAACGTGGGCGTAAAATGTAATTTTACACGCGAGATACGAAAAGTTCTTATGGCCGGTACTTGACTATAATTAATTGATTTCAGTACTTTCTTGTGTTTAATTTGTATAAAGGAATGAAGAAATTTGAATACATTTCTGAGAACATAGTCATACAGTTTTTCGGAGAATGGTTTCCATTATTTGACTATCGATAATTGATTTCACAACTTTCGTTTCTTTGATTTGCAGTGAAAAATTTGAATGTACTTACATATAATTTGTTGAGCATACATTGACTCAAAGAAGTAAAAGACTTTTTACTGTAGTATTTATTTGACTTCTTTTAAAAAATCATAAATATTATTTAGATTATACAGAAAAAACTTCTATACTTGTCTTATTTTATACTTTCGTAGAAAGTTTTATTAACAATATTATTATTTGTACAGTCATGAAAAATATTATTACCATTTGATTAGAATAAATAAAAGGACTATAGACAAATTGTGTTGTTGGAATATATTTTAAAAATTAGTTTTTTAAAGAACGTGTTGATTGCTTTGAAAAATATTTTAAGCTCTCATTAAAGTTTTGGTACAGAGGGAGAGAGGGAGGGGGAAGAAAGAGAGGGTGGGAGAGTTTAGTAAATAATGTTTGTTAAGTATAAAACTATGTAGAATAGTAACCAAACTTATTCTTGCCTATAAGTTTTTACTTTTGTAAAAAAATTTTTTAGAGAGATTTCACAACTTTTTAAGAGTAAAAGAACATTATAAATATAGTTTATTAAGTATATAAAATTACACTTTAATTGATTTCACAACTTTTTTGGGTTTGACTTTCAGTATCCACGTGAAAGAAATTTATTTCGACTTTAGAAAGCAACAATTTATTATTTATTCGTAGAATTCCTTTTCACATAATAAAACTTAAATAATTTTTTAGGATATTGTATAGGTTTCGGAAAATAATTCTTATGGTTTCCGAAAAAATTCTTATCGTTTGTAAAAGTTTTTGTAAAGTGATTGTAAAGGTTTTGGAAAAGAATTTCTTAATGGATTTTTTAAAAGATGTAGTGATGGACCATTTTTGGAGATATTTTGTAGAGAAAATATAATAATGAATAATTTACAGACATAATTCTGTTATTGAATACTTCATTTTTTAACAAGTTTTCTATTTTTAGGTGTACACAAATGTTCATACACATAAGTAGTATATGGTCAGGTATAGCGAGACATATCATATTACAAGTGGGGGAGGGGGGCTCGCGACCCGGGAAGGGTCATTAAGTCAAGTGTTATGTAAACAGTAGCTGCACAGTAGCTGTCCCATGTCAATGAGCCTATTGTTCTCAACCGCAACTGTTGTATAAACAAAACACCCATTGACATGGTTAATTAGCTACTGTTTTTACATAGCACTTGACTTAATGACCCATACAGAGGCGCGACCCCCCACCCCACTTGTAATATGATATGCCTCGGTATACCCGACCATATACGAGAGAGAGAGAGAGAGAGAGAGAGAGAGAGAGAGAGAGAGAGAGAGAGAGAGAGAGAGAGAGAGAGAGAGAGAGAGAGAGAGAGAGAGAGAGAGAGAGAGAGAGAGAGAGAGAGAGAGAGAGAGAGAGAGAGAGAGAGAGAGAGAGAGAGAGAGAGAGAGAGAGAGAGAGAGAGAGAGAGAGAGAGAGAGAGAGAGAGAGAGAGAGAGAGAGAGAGAGAGAGAGAGGAGAGAGAGAGAGAGAGAGAGAGAGAGAGAGAGAGAGAGTAGAGAGAGAGAGAGAGAGAGAGAGAGAGTGGGGAGGGGATAGCGTGGGATTGTTTTCCGGTAGTGAGTAAAAATAACAATTTGTATTAATAATTAATATTTTTATTAATTATAACGCACACACACACACACGTACAAGCGTATATTTGATACGTATAAGCATATGCGTGTCACGTGTTCGCAGACACGTACGGACACGCAATGCACACACACACACGCACACACACATACACACACGCATGTACAAACACGTACAGTCGCACACGTATCCGGTGATACGTGTAGGCAGATGCGTGTCAAGTGTTCGCAGATACGGCCGGGCACGCAGTGCACACACACACACACACACACACACACACACACACTCGCACACACACGCACAGTTCTGCGGTCGCACGCACATATTGCACTATACGGCTGCACTGGTGTCGTCTGCTGCTGCTGTAGACGCAGGAATTTCTTCTGCTGCTGCTGCTGTTGATGATGACGATGATGCTGCTGCTGCTGCTGCTGCTGCAGCAGCAGGCTCCGGTGATGGTGATCGTGGAGTGTCCATTTGTTGTAGGCACTCACACGGCGTCTCGCGGCACGCACCACACCGAAAGCACGTGCAGTGCCAACACTGTTCCCAGGAGCGGCCCTTCGGATCGCTCCTCAAAATCCTAAAAAGAATGCCACATACAAGGCATTTGGCACCAGCGCAATTTTTCGGCGGCCTTGTAGCAGGCGCGTGCCGGCGCTCTTGTTGGTGCGCCTGATTAATTGCTGAGTTTAGGCGGTTAATCATGCGAATGGCATGATCCCGCTTTCTTTTATATCTCGCAAGGCGCTGATATAAATGCGCAATCTCCATTGCGCTGCTGCAGCTGCTGTCTGCAGGCCGTATGCTTTGACCTCTCTCTTGTCGATGGCGGTGGCGTTGATTTTCTTCTCTACCGCAGGAATTTTTCTAGCGCGGCCACTCGTGCTGCCAAGTCTTCAGCGTGATGCGCTGTACGGTTCACTGTCTCTCTGTGGTGCTGGAGCTGCTGGGATGCCCGCGCAATTTGTGCCCGTAAGCCAGCCACTTCTGTGGTGTCCAAGCCTTGGTGGATGCGACGGCTGAGACGTATCAGCGAGTGCTTTAGATGCTCGATAAAACTGTGGCTGTTGCACGCTCTCCGTCGAGTCCTCTCGAGCTCCTCACGCAAAGTCGATATTTCACGACTGACCTGGTCCATCATCTGTAGCCAACTGGCGCGTATGATGCTGGTACCTCTAGTGGGTAGGCCCTTTCGTCCGCCGCTCCTTGTTTCAGCAGTGGTGGTGGTGGTGGAGAGGAGCATCCTTTGCGTAGTGGGGGAGGGCCTTTCCCCCACCACTGCTTGTTGGTGACCGTCTGCATGCACATGTTTTTATCACCGAATAAATGTAGGGCCCTGAACCGCTTCCTAATAAAATACAGCTGGTGTCGGCTGCTATAATAGCGAAGCCCTCGCTTGCAAACAGCACGCACTCATGCGTGCTGACCTTCACGCCAGGCGTCGAGGAGCACTTCTATATTCTGCCGCCGTCGTCGCCATCTGGTTTTTACGACTCTACCGTTTCGGGCAATATTAATAGCGAGCTCTCATCAATGGATTAAGCAGACGAAGAAAGTGACCTGTGTACGTCCCTGAGGAATATTTACACTCGTGTGCTGTTTACTTAAGCCGAGAGAATTTTTTTCATATACCGTTTAGAGGCTGTTTGTCAGGTAATTTTTCGGAGGGATTTACAGCACAGCCTCTCCACTACTCTTTCCATTTTGAAAGTGAGGCATTCGCGTTAATGGTGTTTGACACGTGTCGTCGAAAGTAATAAACTATGTTTTTTGTAGAACATTCTTTCACGTCTGCTAGCTATGCATCGTAAATTTTTATCTCGCATGCATGCTTTTCCGTAGATGTGTCACGAATGTTTTGATTTCGAGAGCTGTGAAACCTTATCCTTTTTTCAGCGACGAATATAGAAGGGCCATTGTTCAGCTCGGACCTCCGAGGACTTTGGAAAAATACACGTGCCACTTCGCGAGACATAACGATTTTTTTTTTATCAATCAGCCGTTAGGACACTATTGAATCTCAGTATTGGTTCGAAGAAAATGCGCTTGTAAAACAATGGAGCGTAGATGCGGAACAAGTGGCGCTGGTGGGTGCAAACTCTGGCGAGATAACGAGATGACTAATTTTTTTAACATAGGTTTCACGGGGTACGTTTCACGATAACGTATGTGTATAAGAATTCTGTGCGACTCGCTGTTGTGCACAGTTCATTCAGAAGTTCGTGAGAGATGGATAATTACGCTAAGAGAACGCTTCGGTGTGCCGTGTTACGACTCGCGGCAAGAGCACGACACGGCAGGAACCCTGACTGGATGCGTCGTTTGCGACGTATGTCGCGTGAAAACTTGGAGGAGCAATTACGACTGATACTCAGATCGAGTGGGTATCGCGCGATAGTGCGCCTACACAATTCATTCGCGCATTCGCGTGATTGCATGTGTTTCGCGGCGTAGCGAACGCCCGTCAAGAGCGTTTAGGTAAGTCTAAAACTTTTTAAGAGACCTTGCGCGCAGGTATGAAAATCATAGACGATGTCGCAAACAATGGTGTCAATTTCAAGGAGGCCATAAAATCGAGAGTCGGAGAATCGAGGAGGCATCTCAAGAGAAAAGCTGCCGAGAAAATTACAGAAATCATGAAGGGTTCGGGCTATAAAACTACAGGCCACATCAAACGGCCGCGTCAGTCGACAAAGGCACACGCGACCGCTCGTAACTCGCGATCCAAACGTAAGAAAAAAAAAATTGCCCACCGCGTCGCGTGGAACTCGTAAAGTAAGCAAGAGAAAGCGCAAAACCCCGACTTTTCGCCCCATTAACGATATTTTTGGACCAAAGTAAATCTTAAAAATGGCTTTCTTGCACTCTCACTCGTCAGAGTGTATGTCGAGCGAACTCGACCTTTTCACCCTCCCCGCTACTCAAACCTCCATCGAAGGGAGCAGTTTTTGAACTATAAGCCCGTCTCTTCGATCACCGATGAGAGTGATGCACCCATCGAATTCGTCGTACCCAGCGCCAGCGAGCATTACATCGACCTCGCGCACACTATGCTCTTCGTCAAGGCACAAATATTGTCCGCCGAGGAGCCCGACACAAATCTAAAAGTTGGCCCCGTAAACAACGTTTTACATTCAATGTTCAATCAAATTGACATTTTTCTCAATCAAAAGCTTGCGTCACCGCCCAACAACGCGTACCCGTACAGAGCTTACATAGAGTCATTGCTGAGCTATTCCCCCGCGGCCAAAGAATCTCATCTCACAGCGAGCCTCTGGTACGATGATACACACGGCTGTATGGAGGGTGCACCAGAAAATCACGGAGTCGGAGCGAACAAAGGCCTCAATCACAGGCAATATTTTACGAAAGACGGAAAAGCATTCGATATGATTGGTCATCTGCACTGCGACTTCTTTAATCAGGATAAAATGCTCATCAATGGTGTCGAAATGAGAGTGCGACTGGTGCGTAGCAAGGATGCATTTTGCCTGATGGATTCCACAAACGACGGGCGCTTCGGAATAAAAATAAAAGAAGCTACTCTCATAGTTCGCCGTGTCAAAATAAATCCGGGTATTTTGATCGCACACGCCAATACACTGGCCAAAGCCACAGCCAAATATCCCATTACACGCGTCGAAGTGAAAACATTTACGCTTCACACTGGTATACTAGGTGATAACATCGATAATGCGATTCTGGGCCAACTGCCGAAACGTATAATAATCGGTTTCGTCGATAACAGAGCGTTCAATAGAAATCGTGCGCTCAATCCATTCAACTTTCAACACTTTGACATAAATTATCTCTCGATATATATCGATGGGGTTCAAATACCGAGCAAACCATTACAGCCTCATTTTACAGGCACCGCTCCAGCTTTTATCGAGACATTCCAAACACTCTACACAGGCACCGGAATACATTTTCTCAACGAGGGCCTAGGCATAAACCGTTACAACTATTCAATGGGCCATTTTCTTACGGCATTCGATCTCACGCCCGATTTATCAGCGCACTGCCACTCTCATTGGAATCTCGTACGCTCAGGCAGTGTACGCATTGAAGTGGGCTTCGAGACGGCGCCAACAGTTACAATAAACTGCATTGTTTACGCAGAGTACGATAACGTTCTTGAAATCGACTCCACTCGACAAATTTTAACGGATTTCAGCGCCTAAGTGATAGAGCAGCAGCAGCAGAAGGCTTCCGCTTATCGCCAGCGACAGGTCGCTACATGACGCTGCGTGTTGGTGGCACTACTGTATGCGTAAAAAAGTGGGTGGGGGTACGTGCACTCTGACGCAGACTTGCACAGCTCTCACACATCAGTTCGCTTTTTCTCTTACACACGCACACACACGCACATGCGCTTCCTGCAATGGACTACGTAATAGATATTCAAGGCTTCAGCGATTCGGAAAAAAAGCTTCTACCCAAGGAAGTAGCTATCGTGTGCCTACAAAAAAAAATTTGTGATCATTGGATAGTGCAAGCACCGCATAGTTTTGACGATTTGCCAGACGACATCAAAGAGACAAACATATTTCTCAGTGTCGAAGTTCACGGACTTCATTGGTTTGACGGCGAAGTAACTCTGCGCCAGCTACATCGGCATCTATACAACATTGCCAGAGTATCGCGTACAATTTACGTACGTGGCGAAGAGAAGGCCCGTTACATTGAGACGCTTTTCGGTCGTCATGTCATCAATTTGGAAAAATTTAAATCGCCATCGTTTAAAAAACTCTGCACAGCGTTCCCGGACAGCGCACTTTGCGCCACACATTCAGCTAAAATCTTTCCGTCAGAAAAAAAACAGTTTTGTGCTCTTTACAAAGTTAATCAGTTAAAAAAGTGGCTGCGTTCGATACTTCCACCAGAATGGAAATCTCTCCCTAAAGAAAGAGTGACAAGTGACATGTTCCTTACGTCTGTTTACGAGTACCCGCGGCGAGATACAAATAGCGACGACTCTGATAGTAATGACATATACTACTCAGTCGTCAACGGATTTACATCTTCAGACTGAAAAAAAATGAACACGTATGAAATAACACGAGCCATCAGAGAGCTCTCTGCTAATTCGATCGGCGTTTACGCGGCCGATCACATCCCAAGTCGCTTGAGCCAGCCAGCGGCAATCGTTGCAAATCTCGACACATCAGACAAGTCCGGCTCTCACTGGGTGGCTTTTTACATAGACGACCATGCAAGAGGTACCTTTTTCGATAGCTATGGAGTACCACCATCTTCGCGACATCACCTCGCCCGTCTCAGAAGAAATTGCAAGTGGTTCAAGTGGAACAAGAAGAAGTTGCAAAGTTTCGATTCTAAAGTGTGCGGCGAATATTGTGTTATGTTTTTGCATTATATGTGTAGTGGTTTTACTTTACGAAAATTTTGCAGCATCTTTACGTCTGATACTCGCTCCAACGATAAAATAGCTGGTAAATTTTATAACATTATAAAGGACAAAAAGTTTAAGAAAGTAGGGCGTGCGTACAATTTCCCGCGTGCTACTTCGCGAGGGCACGGCTCGTGCTCTCAGGCATGTAGGCCTATGACTAATTATTAAGCTCTAACTTTAAGATACATTTTGCATTGCTGTTTAAATTACTTTGGGCCTAGATTTGTAAGCTAATATATATTGCGTGTGTATGTGTGTATATTTTAACTTAATACTGAAAAAGAGCTGTTTGCTCTGTCATGAATCAACTGCGATTCCTGTGCACTATTATGCATCCGTAATTAATTTTAAGCGTCGCTCGGCTAAACCATATGTATTCGAAGATTGTAAGTTTTTGTTTCTTTCCACATTTATGTATTCATAGTTTGTAAGTTTGATTGAATAAAAAATTTTACCCAAATAACTTTTTTCATTTACAGACCTTTTTCATTTTTCCCACTCTGAAAAACAGTTAAATTCATTTTCCGCCCGCGAGAGAGTATTCAAAATGCTTATACGTGAAAAATTTATCATCATATACACATTTACGCGTAACTTAAACTGCACTCCTCTTAAAAACCGTTGAACAAAGAACGCATTCACGTGAAAAATTTATCAATGTATACACTTTGACTCGTAAAATCTCCACAGGCGTCATCGAGAGCACCCCCTCTTGAAACTGCCTGTTAAAACTCGCTGAACAATGGACGCGTTCATAGCGGTGGTGTGGAGTGTTTAGGTTACCGCTGTTATCGGTTACATGTCGCGGCACGCATTTCCTTCTCACGAAAGCCATAAAAATCTTTCACGAGAGTACATGATTGACGCATTCATAGTGTGACGACAAGTAATTAGAAACGATTTCCACTGTTATCGGATACAATCATAACCATAAATCTATATTTTTCTCGAAACGTTTTACGTCACATAGTCCCCCTGCCACACGACACGCTACGTCATACACGTAACAGTGCTCTCGTTGGTCGTGCTCGCGCGCCATCGCCGCCGCCGCCCCCCACCACCCACATATCGGCATAGTGGGGGGTACACAGCCAAACGAATAGCGCTAGCGGTGACGTTGCGCCAGTCTAGTAGAACACACCGCACCAGCAGCAGCAGCAGTCAGCATCACAGTATTTCTTTACACAAAGTGCACTCGCCCACATACAACACCACTGCTTCATTCTGTTAGAGCTCACTGCAGCATCAGCAGCTCCGAGAACACGACATCTTTACCAGTGCATTAGTATTTCTTTAAAAAAAAAAAAAGTTTGTGACGACTGCTTCAAAATGAACCAAGACGAGATACCGCAAAACTTGCTTTTTAACACAAGTTACGCACTCAATAAGTCCCACACGAAATTTGCATACATTGGTCTGCAATATTACGGTGACCATTTTCGTACAGTGATTCAATTGGGCGGCGATACTTCACCACATAGATACATAACAATGGATAGCGCCGAATGGGAGGAATTCACAACACATTTTCCAGCAATAATGTACCATCTATACGCCCACAAGCGGGACTTTAGAAAAATCGGCCTAGCTCAACACGAGATTGATTTGACCACTGCTTATAGCTCGAGAGCTGTGGCAATCACTCAGAAAAGCAAAACAAAGGAACCTGTGTCATTACGTGGTCAACGGCATCTGCACGAGGCGCAAGATTGGGACACCACTGATGGCTTACGTATGGATACAGAGTCAATCACCAGACCCATCGATACAGCTGATGACTGCGACAACAGCGACGATGGAGAACCACCGAAAAAGAAGAAAAAAGTCGTGAGTTTACCAAATGTAGTGATGTTGCGTCGTACATTTGTAATATTAAAAAGCATGCGCGAGTGTATCGAGTTTCGGCTTCGTGAATTAGAGAATATGTCTACGTACATTAATATCATTTATGATGTAATAGTTGAAAGCTTGAAAACCCATGTGAACAGCGGTGACGAGAAAATTCGTGAAATTGACGGGAACACATTTGTTAAACTTTTTGACGAGCAAAAAGACGAATTAAAAACTGATGTAAAAAACCGTATGATTCATTCAGACTTTGGTAGTACGAACATTGATAGACTATTTATAGAAATACGTAGTATTTATTTACCGATCCTACAAAAAGATGTATACGAATACGAGACTGTTAATAATCAATAAATACAAATTTTAATTTAATTGCCTTCTTCATTACTTCATATCTCTACTCCGCCACCACTCCTGCTCCCGCCCACCACCACCAGTCACTTGCGCTTAGATATAAGCTAATAGTAGAGGGATGTGATAAAACAGAAGGCCTGCAACCTTCACCGAGCACACATCATGGGTCCACCATTCAGCAAGCAGAAGTCTGACAAGGAGGAAAAACAACCTCGCATCGATAAAAAAACGAAAGATTATTCGGCGTCGACTGATAAAGATTCCTCACGGTATAAATCTTTTTCCATCAATACCAATTCCTTTCCCAGTAAACAAGGTTATTCACGATATAATTAAAACTTAACACAAAAAAGAAAACGGCCCTTTTCAGGGCCACTAACTCTATCACGTATACAAACGATTCACTATACTTTAGACGCTGGGGACCCCTGTGGAGAAGGTCGCCGCAGCACACAAAGGATCTCTCTCTCTCTCTCTCTCTCTCTCTCTCTCTCTCTCTCGTAGTAGTGGGGCAGGTATAGCGACCGTGTGACACAGCGGTGTCATTAACTCAAGTGCTATGTATACAGTAACTGCACAGTAGCTAATGACCCTTGTAAGTATGTGTTAATGGACCCATTGTTTACAAATACAGTAGCAAAACAGTAGCTGTTTTCAAAACAATGGGGTCATTAACACATACTTACATAGGTCATTAGTGCTATGTATACAGTAGCTGCACAGTAGCTAATGACCCTTGTAAGTATGTGTTAATGGACCCATTGTTTACAAATACAGTAGCAAAACAGTAGCTGTTTTCAAAACAATGGGGTCATTAACACATACTTACATGGGTCATTAGCTACTGTGCAGCTACTGTTTACATAATACTTGAGTTAATGACCTCTTGAGTTAAGTGCCACTTGACACTTGACACATACCGCCCGATGAGTCACACGTCTCCTGTTTAAACTTTAATGTATATTATAGCTATGTATACAGTAACTGCACAGTAGCTAATGACCCTTGTAAGTATGTGTTAATGGACCCATTGTTTACAAATACAGTAGCAAAACAGTAGCTGTTTTCAAAACAATGGGGTCATTAACACATAATTACATAGGTCATTAGTGCTATGTATACAGTAGCTGCACAGTAGCTAATGACCATTGTAAGTATGTGTTAATGACCCCATTGTTTTGAAAACAGCTACTGTTTTGCTACTGTATTTGTAAACAATGGGTCCATTAACACATACTTACAAGGGTCATTACCTACTGTGCAGCTACTGTATACATAGCTATAATATACATTAAAGTTTAAACAGGAGACGTGTGACTCATCGGGCGGTATGTGTCAAGTGTCAAGTGGCACTTAACTCAAGAGGTCATTAACTCAAGTATTATGTAAACAGTAGCTGCACAGTAGCTAATGACCCATGTAAGTATGTGTTAATGACCCCATTGTTTTGAAAACAGCTACTGTTTTGCTACTGTATTTGTAAACAATGGGTCCATTAACACATACTTACAAGGGTCATTAGCTACTGTGCAGCTACTGTATACATAGCACTAATGACCTATGTAAGTATGTGTTAATGACCCCATTGTTTTGAAAACAGCTACTGTTTTGCTACTGTATTTGTAAACAATGGGTCCATTAACACATACTTACAAGGGTCATTAGCTACTGTGCAGTTACTGTATACATAGCACTTGAGTTAATGACACCGCTGTGTCACACGGTCGCTATACCTGCCCCACTACTACGAGAGAGAGAGAGAGAGAGAGAGATCCTTTGTGTGCTGCGGCGACCTTCTCCACAGGGGTCCCCAGCGTCTAAAGTATAGTGAATCGTTTGTATACGTGATAGAGTTAGTGGCCCTGAAAAGGGCCGTTTTCTTTTTTGTGTTAAGTTTTAATTATATCGTGAATAACCTTGTTTACTGGGAAAGGAATTGGTATTGATGGAAAAAGATTTATACCGTGAGGAATCTTTATCAGTCGACGCCGAATAATCTTTCGTTTTTTTATCGATGCGAGGTTGTTTTTCCTCCTTGTCAGACTTCTGCTTGCTGAATGGTGGACCCATGATGTGTGCTCGGTGAAGGTTGCAGGCCTTCTGTTTTATCACATCCTCTACTATTAGCTTATATCTAAGCGCAAGTGACTGGTGGTGGTGGGCGGAGCAGGAGTGGTGGCGGAGTAGAGATATGAAGTAATGAAGAAGGCAATTAAATTAAAATTTGTATTTATTGATTATTAACAGTCTCGTATTCGTATACATCTTTTTGTAGGATCGGTAAATAAATACTACGTATTTCTATAAATAGTCTATCAATGTTCGTACTACCAAAGTCTGAATGAATCATACGGTTTTTTACATCAGTTTTTAATTCGTCTTTTTGCTCGTCAAAAAGTTTAACAAATGTGTTCCCGTCAATTTCACGAATTTTCTCGTCACCGCTGTTCACATGGGTTTTCAAGCTTTCAACTATTACATCATAAATGATATTAATGTACGTAGACATATTCTCTAATTCACGAAGCCGAAACTCGATACACTCGCGCATGCTTTTTAATATTACAAATGTACGACGCAACATCACTACATTTGGTAAACTCACGACTTTTCTTCTTTTTCGGTGGTTCTCCATCGTCGCTGTTGTCACAGTCGTCAGCTGTATCGATGGGTCTGGTGATTGACTCTGTATCCATACGTAAGCCATCAGTGGTGTCCCAATCTTGCGCCTCGTGCAGATGCCGTTGACCACGTAATGACACAGGTTCCTTTGTTTTGCTTTTCTGAGTGATTGCCACAGCTCTCGAGCTATAAGCAGTGGTCAAATCAATCTCGTGTTGAGCTAGGCCGATTTTTCTAAAGTCCCGCTTGTGGGCCTATAGATGGTACATTATTGCTGGAAAATGTGTTGTGAATTCCTCCCATTCGGCGCTATCCATTGTTATGTATCTATGTGGTGAAGTATCGCCGCCCAATTGAATCACTGTACGAAAATGGTCACCGTAATATTGCAGACCAATGTATGCAAATTTCGTGTGGGACTTATTGAGTGCGTAACTTGTGTTAAAAAGCAAGTTTTGCGGTATCTCGTCTTGGTTCATTTTGAAGCAGTCGTCACAAACTTTTTTTTTTTTAAGAAATACTAATGCATGGTAAAGATGTCGTGTTCTCGGAGCTGCTGATGCTGCAGTGAGCTCTAACAGAATGAAGCAGTGGTGTTGTATGTGGGCGAGTGCACTTTGTGTAAAGAAATACTGTGATGCTGACTGCTGCTGCTGCTGGTGCGGTGTGTTCTACTAGACTAGCGCAACGTCACCGCTAGCGCTATTCGTTTGGCTGTGTACCCCCCACTATGCCGATATGTGGGTGGTGAGGGCGGCGGCGGCGATGCCGCGCGAGCACGACCAACGAGAGCACTGTTACGTGTATGACGTAGCGTGTCGTGTGGCAGGGGGACTATGTGACGTAAAACGTTTCGAGAAAAATATAGATTTATGGTTATGATTGTATCCGATAACAGTGGAAATCGTTTCTAATTACTTGTCGTCACACTATGAATGCGTCAATCATGTACTCTCGTGAAAGATTTTTATGGCTTTCGTGAGAAGGAAATGCGTGCCGCGACATGTAACCGATAACAGCGGTAACCTAAACACTCCACACCACCGCTATGAACGCGTCCATTGTTCAGCGAGTTTTAACAGGCAGTTTCAAGAGGGGGGTGCTCTCGATGACGCCTGTGGAGATTTTACGAGTCAAAGTGTATACATTGATAAATTTTTCACGTGAATGCGTTCTTTCTTCAACGGTTTTTAAGAGGAGTGCAGTTTAAGTTACGCGTAAATGTGTATATGATGATAAATTGTTCACGTATAAGCATTTTGAATACTCTCTCGCGGGCGGAAAATGAATTTAACTGTTTTTCAAGAGTGGGAAAAATGAAAAAGGTCTGTAAATGAAAAAAAGTGATTTGGGTAAAATTTTTTTATTCAATCAAACTTACAAACTATGAATACATAAATGTGGAAAGAAACAAAAACTTACAATCTTCGAATACATATGGTTTAGCCGAGCGACGCTTAAAATTAATTACGGATGCATAATAGTGCACAGGGATCGCAGCTGATTCATGACAGAGCAAACAGCTCTTTTTCAGTATTAAGTTAAAATATACACACATACACACGCAATATATATTAGCTTACAAATCTAGGCCCAAAGTAATTTAAACAGCAATGCAAAATGTATCTTAAAGTTAGAGCTTAATAATTAGTCATAGGCCTACATGCCTGAGAGCACGAGCCGTGCCCTCGCGAAGTAGCACGCGGGAAATTGTACGCACGCCCTACTTTCTTAAACTTTTTGTCCTTTATAATGTTATAAAATTTTCCAGCTATTTTATCGTTGGAGCGAGTATCAGACGTAAAGATGCTGCAAAATTTTCGTAAAGTAAAACCACTACACATATAATGCAAAAACATAACACAATATTCGCCGCACACTTTAGAATCGAAACTTTGCAACTTCTTCTTGTTTCACTTGAACCACTTGCAATTTCTTCTGAGACGGGCGAGGTGATGTCGCGAAGATGGTGGTACTCCATAGCTATCGAAAAAGGTACCTCTTGCATGGTCGTCTATGTAAAAAGCCACCCAGTGAGAGCCGGACTTGTCTGATGTGTCGAGATTTGCAACGATTGCCGCTGGCTGGCTCAAGCGACTTGGGATGTGATCGGCCGCGTAAACGCCGATCGAATTAGCAGAGAGCTCTCTGATGGCTCGTGTTATTTCATACGTGTTCATTTTTTTCAGTCTGAAGATGTGAATCCGTTGACGACTGAGTAGTATATGTCATTACTATCAGAGTCGTCGCTATTTGTATCTCGCCGCGGGTACTCGTAAACAGACGTAAGGAACATGTCACTTGTCACTCTTTCTTTAGGGAGAGCTTTCCATTCTGGTGGAAGTATCGAACGCAGCCACTTTTTTAACTGATTATCTTTGTAAAGAGCACAAAACTGTTTTTTTTCTGACGGAAAGATTTTAGCTGAATGTGTGGCGCAAAGTGCGCTGTCCGGGAACGCTGTGCAGAGTTTTTTAAACGATGGCGATTTAAATTTTTCCAAATTGATGACACGACGACCGAAAAGCGTCTCAATGTAACGGGCCTTCTCTTCGCCACATACGTAAATTGTACACGATACTCTGGCAATGTTGTATAGATGCTGATGTAGCTGGCGCAGAGTTACTTCGCCGTCAAACCAATGAAGTCCGTGAACTTCGACACTGAGAAATGTGTTTGTCTCTTTGATGTCGTCTGGCAAATCGTCAAAACTATGCAGTGCTTGCACTATCCAATGATCACAAATTTTTTTTTGTAGGCACACGATAGCTACTTCCTTGGGTAGAAGCTTTTTTTCCGAATCGCGGAAGCCTTGAATATCTATTACGTAGTCCATTGCAGGAAGCGCATGTGCGTGTGTGTGCGTGTGTAAGAGAAAAAGCGAACTGATGTGTGAGAGCTGTGCAAGTCTGCGTCAGAGTGCACGTACCCCCACCCACTTTTTACGCATACAGTAGTGCCACCAACACGCAGCGTCATGTAGCGACCTGTCGCTGGCGATAAGCGGGAGCCTTCTGCTGCTGCTGCTCTATCACTTAGGCGCTGAAATCCGTTAAAATTTGTCGAGTGGAGTCGATTTCAAGAACGTTATCGTACTCTGCGTAAACAATGCAGTTTATTGTAACTGTTGGCGCCGTCTCGAAGCCCACTTCAATGCGTACACTGCCTGAGCGTACGAGATTCCAATGAGAGTGGCAGTGCGCTGATAAATCGGGCGTGAGATCGAATGCCGTAAGAAAATGGCCCATTGAATAGTTGTAACGGTTTATGCCTAGGCCCTCGTTGAGAAAATGTATTCCGGTGCCTGTGTAGAGTGTTTGGAATGTCTCGATAAAAGCTGGAGCGGTGCCTGTAAAATGAGGCTGTAATGGTTTGCTCGGTATTTGAACCCCATCGATATATATCGAGAGATAATTTATGTCAAAGTGTTGAAAGTTGAATGGATTGAGCGCACGATTTCCATTGAACGCTCTGTTATCGACGAAACCGATTATTATACGTTTCGGCAGTTGGCCCAGAATCGCATTATCGATGCTATCACCTAGTATACCAGTGTGAAGCGTAAATGTTTTCACTTCGACGCGTGTAATGGGATATTTGGCTGTGGCTTTGGCCAGTGTATTGGCGTGTGCGATCAAAATACCCGGATTTATTTTGACACGGCGAACTATGAGAGTAGCTTCTTTTATTTTTATTCCGAAGCGCCCGTCGTTTGTGGAATCCATCAGGCAAAATGCATCCTTGCTACGCACCAGTCGCACTCTCATTTCGACACCATTGATGAGCATTTTATCCTGATTAAAGAAGTCGCAGTGCAGATGACCAATCATATCGAATGCTTTTCCGTCTTTCGTAAAATATTGCCTGTGATTGAGGCCTTTGTTCGCTCCGACTCCGTGATTTTCCGGTGCACCCTCCATACAGCCGTGTGTATCATCGTACCAGAGGCTCGCTGTGAGATGAGATTCTTTGGCCGCGGGGAATAGCTCAGCAATGACTCTATGTAAGCTCTGTACGGGTACGCGTTGTTGGGCGGTGACGCAAGCTTTTGATTGAGAAAAATATCAATTTGATTGAACATTGAATGTAAAACGTTGTTTACGGGGCCAACTTTTAGATTTGTGTCGGGCTCCTCGGCGGGCAATATTTGTGCCTTGACGAAGAGCATAGTGTGCGCGAGGTCGATGTAATGCTCGCTGGCGCTGGGTACGACGAATTCGATGGGTGCATCACTCTCATCGGTGATCGAAGAGACGGGCTTATAGTTCAAAAACTGCTCCCTTCGATGGAGGTTTGAGTAGCGGGGAGGGTGAAAAGGTCGAGTTCGCTCGACATACACTCTGACGAGTGAGAGTGCAAGAAAGCCATTTTTAAGATTTACTTTGGTCCAAAAATATCGTTAATGGGGCGAAAAGTCGGGGTTTTGCGCTTTCTCTTGCTTACTTTACGAGTTCCACGCGACGCGGTGGGCAATTTTTTTTTCTTACGTTTGGATCGCGAGGTACGAGCGGTCGCGCGTGCCTTTGTCGACTGACGCGGCCGTTTGATGCGGCTTGTAGTTTTATAGCCCGAACCCTTCATGATTTCTGTAATTTTCTCGGCAGCTTTTCTCTTGAGATGCCTCCTCGATTCTCCGACTCTCGATTTTATGGCCTCCTTGAAATTGACACCATTATTTGCGACATCGTCTATGATTTTCATACCTGCGCGCAAGGTCTCTTAAAAAGTTTTAGACTTACCTAAACGCTCTTGACGGGCGTTCGCTACGCCGCGAAACACATGCAATCCACTTAGTTGACGGACGAAGACGTCGTCTTCGATGACTCGCTGTACTTCACGCGAATGCGCGAATGAATTGTGTAGGCGCACTATCACGCGATACCCACTCGATCTGAGTATCAGTCGTAATTGCTCCTCCAAGTTTTCACGCGACATACGTCGCAAACGACGCATCCAGTCAGGGTTCCTGCCGTGTCGTGCTCTTGCCGCGAGTCGTAACACGGCACACCGAAGCGTTCTCTTAGCGTAATTATCCATCTCTCACGAAACTTCTGAATGAACTGTGCACAACAGCGAGTCGCACAGGATTCTTATACACATACGTTATCGTGAAACGTACCCCCTGAAACCTATGTTAAAAAAATTAGTCATCTCGTTATCTCGCCAGAGTTTGCACCCACCAGCGCCACTTGTTCCGCATCTACGCTCCATTGTTTTACAAGCGCATTTTCTTCGAACCAATACTGAGATTCAATAGTGTCCTAACGGCTGATTGATAAAAAAAAAATCGTTATGTCTCGCGAAGTGGCACGTGTATTTTTCCAAAGTCCTCGGAGGTCCGAGCTGAACAATGGCCCTTCTATTTCCCCCCCCCTAAAATTTTCCCAGTTGTTGGAAACGTCATAGTAAACATTGTCCAGTTCTCTCCTGGTATTCCACGCCAATCATCATTAAAGAGGGTAAACGTTTCTCTGGTTGAGACAAAGATCGAATCGACCCAATCAGGCTCCTGCAGCATGGCGCAGGCATTTATAATTTCTCCATTGATCCATTTATCTGCTTTCAAAGTGTGATATTCAAAACTGAACAGGTGTATTTTTTGTGTAATATTAACTTTTCTCCTTTGACTGCAATACTTTGACACTGTATATTCTTTGATTTGCCTTACTCCATCATTATCTATATATGATAATTCCGCAAAGTAATATGTTCCATTGCTAATGAGGCTATTAGCCATTATTGCGTATTCTGCACTACATTCTTCTATTTCAGAGTTTATTAGAAACTCTGACTCTATATCTAGTTTTCCGCTGCTCAGTGTATATTTTTGTTTTCTTCAGCTTGAATATTTATTGCACAGTGAATATTATCACAATTATCAAAATCCTCGGATGATGAATCATCAAGATCATCGTAGGTAAGTTTGAAGGTTTCTTTTCTACTTACTTTTTTCCTAATTTTCAAAGTTTTTTCTTCATCATTTTTGCATTCATTTAAATATTCTTTTGTATTTTCATATCCTTTATAATTATCATAATCGTCAATAGTTCTTGTATTATTCGATTTTTCATATAAATTTCTTATCATTCTCTCAAACATAAAATAATTTGGTTCAAAAAATGGCAATCCTCCTACATCTTTTACATATTGAGCAGTTAATAATATTGCACGAATCATTGGAAAATTTAAGCTTGCTCTGCCTCTATCTTTTTCTTTATTGTAGGTGCTCCAAGTTCTCTCGGATGTTGCATTCGAATTAGGCAAGCATAAGGCACCTAACGCAAACTGCGCAACATTTTTAAACATATATACGCCATTAATGTCGATGCATTTGTTTATTTTACACCAGAATCTATCTGCGCTTTTTTCATTTAAGATTTCTTCGGGAAAATCGTAATGCAGTAGTTGTTCCCATTCCTCGTTTATGTTTATAATAATTTTACAATCGTACTGATCCGTTAAAATTGGCAAGTCAAAAATGAGGTCATTTAACTGTACATATTCTTTGTGAAATTCACTATTCAGTGCATTTACTGGATGTAGGCATTTCATATGCACTAGAATATCGTCTTCAAAATTACCTCTTTTTTTCATTTTAGTGCATAGTTCTAGAAGAAAATTCTTGCAATCGCAAAAAATTTTAATTTTTCAGTGGCAGTAATATGCTTCAATTCCTTTTGTACTGCATCATCTAAAGTAATTGCATTGATGGCTTTCCATTGTGATGCGTCGTTGGGATTTATCTGACTTGGTTTAGTAGAGTCTATGTATTCATCATTCATATACATTTTTAAAAATCGAATGTATAATTCTCTCCCTATATTATAGCTTTTTTCAGGGACTAATGGTTTTTCGGATTGCAATAACATCATTACTACGTATAACTGGTAGTACACAGATACAAGAAAAGTATGGTACACTTTATTTACTTTATTTTCAAAATAATTACGTAGCGTAATTTCCGGCAATATCGAACTACTTTTTATGCACATTTGAGAACATTCCGATTGAAAAAAACGTCTTAAAACCGCCCATCTTCGAGAGATTCGTTCCATGCACAGGAAATATGAGAGCCATCTTGTCGTGACTGGCTTTAAAACTGTAAGTGGTTTGACTTTACTTTTTATCTGCAGTACTTCAAATTTATTGCATCTATTTGAACTTGTTAGTAAGTAATTATGAACAAAATTAGATACTTGCTCGTATATGGATGGTAACGTTTTTAATGCATCTCGCGCACATAGATGTTGAATGTGGCATCCACATTTAACAATCTTTATTCCCTCTATCCGTTCCATTAATTTTTGTGACACCGAGTTATGAATCCCCATCATTAAATTGCAGGTGTCAGAACAGAATGCTATGATGTTGTTTAATGGTATATTTGCCTCTACAAACGGATTAATAACTTTATTGAAAATAGTCTCGGCATCCGCTTTTTGATTCTCATCGCCATCAAATAAAGGAACTAGATCCCATAAACTATCATGAATTTGTTCTGTCTCTTGATCTAAATATCTCACGATAATACAAATCGATTGTTGGGTCGTAATATCCGTGCTCTCATCGATCAAAATTGAAAATTTTGTATTTTTCAAGATATTAATCATTCTTTCTTTATGCGCCGGTGCTATAACATTGGTTATAATAGAAGCCACTTTTTTTCTATTTAAATTAACACTAAGTAGAATTCCGGAATCAAAGGCTATGAACTTTAAGAACGGTATGAGGTGTTCGATTAAAAGAAACGACAAGTTTCTATCAGCTATCATCGCACATAATTTAATTTCAGTCATAGCCTGCTGATAATTAAAATAATCAATTTCATTCAAACCTGATTTTAAACAATGTTTTTTTGTTTTTATATGGGCCTTTAAGACTGACATATTTGCTGTAAGCACTTGGCTACAAACTGTACAGCGCACCAGCAGATTATTATCCGGCAACGGTTCTAGCCAATCAAATAACGTCTTCCATTCATCTCGATACTTATGAATATATTTTTTTAAATAATCATGTATTGGATAAGTGGATGTTTCTAAACAAAGTTTTTAGAAACCTCGTTATCTGCCTTGTCGTCCTCATGAGGACGCTTTACGGCACATTTAGTGGCATTAGTTTCAGCGATGTCTACTTGCGTATTATTACTGTTAACGTCGATTTCCAATTTTTGATTATGTCGCTTAGATTGTACATGCCTTGTTAAAAAATCTTTTTTTGGTTTCAAAGTTATCTCGCATATTTTGCAATATGCGATACTTTCGTCAGTAGGATCATTGGACAGCCATGGAGAAAGTAACGGATCTTGCTCCCATTCGGCTCTATATTTTCGTGACATTTTTCAAGGGAGTATCTAAAAAGGTCAAAAAATTAATGAGATTTTTTAATTTTTTTTATAAAAATCATTTAACGCCGTCAGTAGAAAATTACGTCATGTTATCCATTTTTCATTAAACACAACAAATAAAGAACTGATTTTGCAAAGCCAAAATTGACTTTTGACTTGCTTTGAAGAAATATTTTACGACCAGCAATTGTTAAACTATCGTTGTTATCATAATGGCAGGCAGAATATTCTCAAAACTAAACTCTTCCCACCTTATCTTTTTCATAATAATATAATTATTATGAAATCAATAAAAAATAATAAAAAATCAAAAAAAAATATTCATATCAATATCAATTCAATATCTTTTTCAAATTTTTCATACAGATCATGAAAAACAGATTAATTTGTGTATGGGCCCCCTTTACAGCTGTATTTATTCAATTTCTAATACCTATAGTATCTTTTAAGATATTTTGAATCTATTTTACTTCTATACTCTCACTTACATGACATATTTTCATACTTACACAGACGTTTTAATAATCGATTCTTTATAGATTCTGTAAAACTTAGTCACTACATATGCTTTGTAAACTTAAAGGATTAAAGTTGTAAATTGTGTTATTTGAAACAAGCCTTGTGCAACATTGACTTTCCGGCGCGAAAGGAGTGCGCAAGAAGTGCAGCAGATTTATGCCCATTTCGGAAAGCGTAATTACCACGAGTAACAAGTAAATATTCCTTGTAAAATTTTCAAAAGATATATATGGGCTATATATATTCTTGCAGATTATCCTTGTATCAGAATAGCGAAGTTTAGAGTACAAATTGAGTATTTAGGCCAGTAAACGAAGGTCTGAAATCGACTTTCTCAGAAGAATAGCTGCATTTTGGATATTTGGTAAAACACATCGTCTAAAAACGATGGTCAAAAATGCAGCTTCCAAAAACGCCGGCGTCACTCCTAATTTGTCGAAAAACCACCCCCGAAAACGTTTTTTCGCTTATAACTCGCGAACGATAAGAGATATCGAAAAAAAGTCCCAAACAAAAGTTGTAGAGCGTGAAATTTTACATAAGGATCACCTATCACTTTTTTGAATTTGATAAAATTAAGCCTGAGAAAAGCACGCAGAAGTAACAAACTGTGGCAGCGCGCCTCGGCGGTAATGTTGTCATAATGAGTGCGCGCGTAACTGCGTGTCTTTGCGCCGCTCGCGAGCCGTTTTTCACTTTCTTGCGATTCTAGCTGGCCCAGGCGCCAGACAATTTTTCGCTTCTGTCTCCCCCTGTATACCTGCTGACGCAATTGAATAAAGTAACCATCGCTTTTTATAGATTTTGAGTCGTAAAATCTAAATTTCGAAGTTACAATTTAACAAAATGCAAGAACTTTTATTTAAATGCATTTGTTTGAACAAAAACGCTATTTAAACAAATAAAAACAATCTTTTGCGATCAGAATAATTTTTTCTTGAAAATTCCCGTAATTTTAAGATTAAAATGTTTCATTCAACATCTACGAAAAACCAATATTCAAAGAGTTATAAATTTTAAAAATATTATTTCTTACCATTCAAGAGATTTTTAATAATAAATCACAAAATGAAACATCAAGTAAAAATTGTTACAGTTACTTATCGTTTACCATCTAATAAGAGATGTGCGTAGTTAATATTACTTTGTATTATAAGTAATTAACATTAATATAGGTACAAGTAAATCTCAGGAACTCTTAACTTTTTTGGGAACTTCAAAGTTTAAGCAGACAAATGAATCAACGTTCAAAATGTTTGCCTAGCAATAAAAAAAAAATAAAAAGAATCTATTATAAATAATGGTAACGAATCAGCTGCGAATATAAATTAAAAAGTTGTTGTTAATGTACTTTTCCTATCGATATATTTATCTACATAGGATCAGGAACACACTTACGATCGTTGCACAATTTGTTTAGCTTTTTGTGTGCAAAATCTTGAACTTGAGTCGTAGTACCTAGGTTGATGTGCTATAAAAATTAGCCGAAATATTATATGTATAGATATATATATATAGAGTATACATGTAAAAGTTATTTTTACTGATATATTTCTATTTTAGCAAGTAAGTATCGGTCAGAAACTCTCGAGGGGAGTTTCTCACGTCTGGATTGTGGATGTGGATGCAACTTCAGAGTGTAATTTTGTAGCTTAAAAATGACATCATCAAGTTTTAACAAAATCCATGTTGAGGAGGTTAGAAGCTCTTATTTTCACCTAAAACACCTCACCCGAGTCTGAAATAGCTCTTCTTCCCGTGTTACACACTGTATTTTTTTCAACGAGTGCATGAGAGGGCCTTTTTATATGCATGAAAGTTGTGTAGGGGATCGTGCATTTCGAGTCGTGCACAACCCAGTTTAAAAGTTATTTTATATTATTCTAAACTGGTCAAAAAACCATAAAATATATAAATTTGACAATAAGAGAACAATTTCATAAAAATTCGTTGTAGCGGGGAAAAAATAGATTTTTTTTCATTCTTTCCCAAATCACACTCGAAATGCGCGATTTTCGACACGGCTTTCAGGCATGAAAAAAGGCCCATTTTATATTTTCAGATATTTATTGAATTATCGCTAGTACCAAATTATTATGGGAAGTTATGATTGTAATAACGATTATTTCATAGGAAACTGAAACTTTTAAAGTAAAAATTTCAGTGTAGATAATTATTTATGCAAAGATGAAATAGGCAGATGCCAGTATTTATAAGAGTTGTAGTTTAGAAAAAAGACCAAATTTTCCTTAATTTTTAAACTTAAAAGTAGCGTCAAAAAAGTATACCATTCAATCGGGTTTGTAAATAAATTTTTTCACATTCAGAAAGGCGTAAAGAACAAGAAAACTTTGTTCAGTAAATGTGCCTGCAAAATTAAATCCTTTTTTCAAGTTTCGTCGTTTAGAAAGAAAGATGAAATTGCCGTTAATTCTTTTCAATCCAAAATTGATTTGAATATGTCGGCAAAAAATGATATCATTAAATCGAACTTGTATATATTTATTTTCACATTCAGAAAAGCTTGAAGAACAAGAAAAGCTTTGTCTGATGAGGGTGCCTTAAAAAAAAATATTATTTTTTTCGAGACGTAAGAGGGAAATAATTTTGGAAATAGCTCGTATACTATTCTATTTTACTATTCTACCATATCCTTGCCGAAAGTACCACAGGAGCGAACTGTGAACGAAAGTGGTACTTTCAGCGAAGCAGTATAGTGAAAAAATCTTCTATTTCGGCTAATTTTTATAGCACATCGACCTAGGTACCACGACTCAAGTTCAAGATTGTGACACACAAAAAGCTAAACAAATTGTGCAACGAACGTAAGTGTGTTCCTGTTCCTATGTAGATAAATATATCGATAGGAAAAGTACATTAAAAACAACTTTTTAATTTATGTACGCAGCTGATTCGTTACCATTATTTATAATAGATTCTTTTTATTTTTTTGTTATTGCTAGGCAAACATTTTGAGCGTTGATTCATTTGTCTGCTTAAACTTTGGAGTTCCCAAAAAAGCTAAGAGTTCCTGAGATTTACTCGTACCTATATTAATGTTAATTACTTATAATACAAAGTAATATTAACTACGCACATCTCTTTTTAGATGGTAAACGATAAGTAACTGTAACAATTTTTACTTGATGCTTAATTTTGTGATTTATTATTAAAAATCTCTTGAATGCTAAGAATTAATATTTTTAAAATTTATAACTCTTTGAATATTGGTTTCTCGTAGATGTTGAATGAAACATTTTAACCTTAAAATTACGGAAATTTTCAAGAAAAAATTATTCTGATCACAAAAGATTGTTTTTATTTGTTTAAATAGCGTTTTTGTTCAAACTAATGCATTTAAATAAAAGTTCTTGCATTTTGTTAAATTTTAACTTAGAAATTTAGATTCTACGACTCAATAGTACATTTCGACACGGGTGGGGAAGTCGATTATTTAGCTGGTGTGACTTTTTGCACGAGCGAAGCGAGTGCGAAAAAGCCACACCAGCTAAATAATCGACTTGCGCACTAGTTTCGAACGGTATTTTATACCACGAGCGCCGAAAAATCACATCAAAGTTGCGATTTTGAGGTTAGAGTGGTATAAAATCTATAAAAAGCGATGGTTACTTTATTCAATTGCGTCAGCAGGTATACAGGGGAGACAGAAGCGAAAAATTTTCGGGCGCCTATGGGCCACCTAGAATCGCAAGAAAGTGAAAAACGGCTCGCGAGCGGGGTAGAGACACGCAGTCCACGCGCGCACTCATATGACAACATTGCCGCCGCTACCGCAGCCGCGCGGCCGCAGGCTCCGCCTCCCTTCCCCTCGCTTGCCTTTTACGTGCCTTTTACTTTTGCGTGTTTTTCTTAGGCTTAATTTTATCAAAGGCAAAAAAGTAATAGGTGTTCCTTATGTAAAATTTCACGCTCTACAACTTTTGTTTGGGGCTTTTTTCGATATCTCTTATCGTTCGCGAGTTATAAGCGAAAACCCGTTTTCGCGGGTGGTTTTTCGACAAATTAGGAGTGACGCCGGCGTTTTTGGAAGCTGCATTTTTGACCGTTTTTAGGCGATGTGTTTTACCAAATATCCAAAATGCAGCCATTCTCCTGAGAAAGTCGATTTCAGACCTTTGTTTACTGGCCTAATTGTAAAAATATCCCGTGTAACTATTGTTTTTCCGCGAACAACGATAGTTGTTCGGTCAAAAACGAATTTTGCCCAATTGCGTTTCTCACATCTTTTGCGGGCAAACCGATACAATGCATACTTCCGTTCGATTTTTTAAGGTGCATAGTGAGATAATAGAAAATAGGATATTTCTTTTATTTAGAAATAAAAATGAGAAGTTTATTATCTATATAAACATATGTAGCAACTAGATTTTAATCTGAATTATAAAAAAATCTGCATATATATACTTACATTAGTAGTGTTAAATAGATGATTTTCTTTCCTTGATCATGTCTATAACTAAATTAAGTTAATCTATAACTAAAGTATAGATCTTTCTATATCAATGCACGACGATGGAAAACGATTGTTTTCATCTACCGCACAAAACAATACCGTTCTTAATCGCGCAAATAACTAAATAAACTAAACTAATCTACAACTAATAACTTTACAAAATAAACTAAAATAATCTAAAAGAAAGTAACAAAATATAATTCTTAAGTAACAAAATATAGTCTTTGAAACCATGCACAGTGAAATTGTCTTTTTGCCGCACTAAACAACACTGTACACAACCGCGTAAAAGTAAATAAACTAAGCAAGTAATTAAAAACTAAACTAAACTAATATTGTCTTTTTGCACTAAGTGTCTTTGTTCACTGCACTACTCTTCTTAATCATCCAATGACCCTTTAACGTTTTTACAATGATTTCGATCTTCTGTCTCTCTATGTTAGGCGTATAGGTAAGACAAAAGACGAATGATAAAGTAAACATGGCCATGGGTCGCGATTGTCGCGAATCGAGAACCGCGACGAGTCGCAACCCGCGAGCGGCGCGATCTGTCATGCCATGGGGGTGGGGGAGGTGTCATAATGACAATGTCAGTAAAAATTGTACTGCAGTAATACAGCATATTTAGCTGAAAATTGAAATGAAAGAATAACAAAAAATTAATATTTGTTGAATGTAAAGTTTAGTATACAGTTTGTCGCACTAATATTTTGAAACATAGTACAAATATTAAAAATATTTTGACCGTCTGAAATTATTGAACCTGACAACTTTTGTAAGAAAGTATGAATATTCCCGTTTTCACCATCATATAGTAAATTTAATGCTGGAATATAGATACTTTATGTATTCTATAAATGTTTTTGACTATATAATACGATCATTATACTCGTATAATACTCAAGGGACGATATAATATATAGAAGAAACGTGACGCCGTAACTGTCACATTTACAGTCATTTACGTCTTGGGTGGTATGAGTGATAAATTTTGTGCAGAGCGCGAATACAAAATATAAATTTGAATATACTTTAGTTTTTAAAGTTACAAAAATTACACATTATAAAATGACAATATTGTAATATTATAAAATCCATACGAAGTTATGTTATAATAAATAGTTTTTAATCGATTTCTGAGACTAATTTTGTGTTTGTTATGTGAATCAATAATAGTATATTGTGTACCAAGGGCGTAAAGTGGATCTTTTTAAACCGAGTGTGGCAATCACACCAGTTCAAAAAAACCCACTTACCTTACAGACTGCAAATTTCAATGGATTGTGCTGAAGCATAATTCATTAGATTTGTTTTTCATGTCATTTTGCGCTGAAGGTTTTTTAACTTGGATAAATTGTAATTATCTTATATGGAGTACTTAACACTGGAAAAACAGAATAAAAAGATGTCTATAGTTGAAAAACCAAATCAATTGAACTTTGTTCGAACAAAATTCATTGTAACCTACAGAAGTACAGGCTGCAAATCTCAATAGATTTTACACGAGTAGAGATTAATGATTTCATTTTCATGGCATGCTGCGCTGAAGTTTTTTTAATTTGGATAAATTGTAATTATCTTATGCAGAGTACTTAAAAACTGGCAAAAGAGAATAAAAAGAATTCCTTAGTATTAGGTTCATCGCACAATGTAATACTTTAAGTTTTCCATAGCTTCCCAGGCGAAAAAAAATTTTGCAAATAATTATTAATAACAATATATAATTTTTTATAATTTAAAAAAAAGTTTATAACTGTTTACAAAGATAGGATTTGAGACTATAGTAACAGTTTATAAAAGTTATTAACAATTTTTTTCTGTTATGATTAGCTAAAAAAAGTTTATAAGAGTTATAAACTTTTATTTACTTGATTGGGCCACAGCGCATACACATAAAATCAAACTGTAAAAAGTTATTATCAGTTATAAACTTTTTTATTTCATAATAATAGTTACTAATAGTTTTAAATAGTTATGAATGAATTTAAACTTTAAAATCATTCTAAAATCCTTATTATATGAAAAAATTATGAATTATAACTTTATAATCATTATTTTCAATTATCAAAAATTGATAATAGTTATTAATAGTTATTTACTTTTTTTACTGATAAAATATTTAAATTTTTTGACGATCCAAAAACTTAAAAAAATAAATAACTATTTATAACTATTTATAATAGTTTTAGACTTTTATAAAAGTCTCAAATCCTGACTTTATAATCTGCTAATATCAGTTATAAACATTTTTTAACTTTTATTATAGAAGATCATTTCCGCCTGGGTTCTGCCCAAAATGACATAAAAACCAAAACAATTGAACTTTGTTCGAACAAAATTCATCGTAACCTACAGAAGTACAGACTCCAAATCTCAATAAATTTTACACGAGTGGAGATGCATGATTTCATTTTCATGACATGCTGGGCTGAAGCTTTTTTAATTTGGATAAATTGCAATTATCTTATGCAGAGTACTTAAAAACTGGGAAAAGAGAATAAAAAGAATTCCTTAGTTTTAGGTTCATCGCACAATGTAATACATTAAATTTTCCATAGCTTTTGCCATAATGACATAAAAACTAGATCAATTGAACTTTGTTCGAACAAAATTCATTGTAACCTACAGAAGTACAGGCTGCAAATCTCAATAGATTCTACACGAGTAGAGATTAATGATTTCATTTTCATAGCATGCTGCGCTGAAGCTTTTTTAATTTGGATAAATTATAAATAACTTATCTATCGAGTACTTAAAAACTGGGAAAAGAGAATAAAAAGAATTCCTTAGTATTAGGTTCATCGCACAATGTAATACTTTAAGTTTTCCATAGCTTTTGCCATAATGACATAAAAACCAAATCAATTGAACTTTGTTCGAACAAAATTCATTGTAACCTACAGAAGTACAGGATGCAAATCTCAATAGATTTTACACGAGTAGAGGTTATTGATTTCATTTTCATGGCATGCTGGGCTGAAGCTTTTTTAATTTGGATAAATTGCAATTATCTTATGCAGAGTACTTAAAAACTGGGAAAAGAGAATAAAAAGAATTCCTTAGTTTTAGGTTCATCGCACAATGTAATACATTAAATTTTCCATAGCTTTTGCCATAATGACATAAAAACTAGATCAATTGAACTTTGTTCGAACAAAATTCATTGTAACCTACAGAAGTACAGGCTGCAAATCTCAATAGATTCTACACGAGTAGAGATTAATGATTTCATTTTCATGGCATGCTGCGCTGAAGCTTTTTTAATTTGGATAAATTATAAATAACTTATCTATCGAGTACTTAAAAACTGGGAAAAGAGAATAAAAAGAATTCCTTAGTATTAGGTTCATCGAACAATGTAATACTTTAAGTTTTCCATAGCTTTTGCCATAATGACATAAAAACCAAATCAATTGAACTTTGTTCGAACAAAATTCATTGTAACCTACAGAAGTACAGGATGTAAATCTCAATAGATTTTACACGAGTAGAGGTTATTTATTTCATTTTCATGGCATGCTGGACTGAAGCTTTTTAATTTGGATAAATTGCAATTATCTTATGCAGAGTACTTAAAAACTGGGAAAAGAGAATAAAAAGAATTCCTTAGTTTTAGGTTCATCGCATAATGTAATACTTTAAATTTTCCATAGCTTTTGCCATAATGACATAGAAACCAAATCAATTGAACTTTGTTCGAACAAAATTCATTGTAACCTACAGAAGTACAGGCTGCAAATCTCAATAGACTTTACACGAGTAGAGATTAATGATTTCATTTTCATGGCATGCTGCGCTCAAGCTTTTTAATTTGGATAAATTGTAATTATCTTATGCAGAGTACTTAAAAACTGGGAAAAGAGAATAAAAAGAATTCCTTAGTTTTAGGTTCATCGCACAATGTAATACTTTAAATTTTCCATAGCTTCTGCCCAAAATGACATGAAAACAAAATCAATTGAACTTTGTTCGAACCAAATCTATTCAAATTTGCAGACTGTAGGTTTTGTTGAAGCAACAAATATTCAAAGTGCCATATATCTTGAGTTCCAACGGGGCTTTGAGCTCTGGAAAAAAAAAATTGTGCTTTTAATTATTGTAGATGGAAAATGTTAAAAACTTATTGTCATACATGATAATAACTCGTATAATAGGTATTACCTGGATGAAGTTTTTGCTTCTAACTCGTTTTTTAATTAAAATAATGATCCTTTTGTTTAGGAGATACTGTGTGAAATAAAGTTATTGATAGTTGAATTAAACAATATTGATTTTTTCTCACAATAAAATTTTTAAACTCAGTTTTACTCCTGTGTCAAATAAAATAGTAAGTAATATGAATATATAAGCATCTACAAGATGTCTTGATATACTTATTCTTCCAATTGTAATAAATTCAGATTCTCGGTTCATTTTTCTTGACATAGTAATAAGTATATTTATCCTCGAATCAAACGGTGTCTACAAAATTTGCTGGAACAAAGAAAAACATACACAAAGTATTTTTTCAAATGACTGATCACGTATTGATATCTATTACAATATTTAGTGATCATATTTTAAAACCAGAGAATAAAAATATACTTATCTGATTAGATATATTTTCTGTGGCTTTTGCATTTTCTTTCTTTTTGCATCACAATAGAATTTCAACACATTTTTTATAAATCTTGTTTGAAAAACTTAGAACAAGGTTTGATAGATTACTATATTAATATTTATTACTAAAGACATAACCTCAAGTTCACTCTTCTATTTAAATTAGGGGGTGAGTGCCGCCACTGCGCCCTGCGCGCAACTTGTCGAAAAGTCCCTAGACTACTTTGGCTCTCTCCAGAATCTAGTGAGAGCCAAATCGCGGCCATGTTGAAATGATTTTATTCCCACCGCTGGATACGTGTGCGACTGTACGTGTTTGTACATGCGTGTGTGTATGTGTGTGTGCGTGTGTGTGTGTGCATTGCGTGTCCGTACGTGTCTGCGAACACGTGACACGCATATGCATATACGTATCAAATATACGCTTGTACGTGTGTGTGTGTGTGCGTTATAATTAATAAAAATATTAATTATTAATACAAATTGTTATTTTTACTCACTACCGAAAAACAATCCCACGCTATCCCCTCCCCACTCTCTCTCTCTCTCTCTCTCTCTCTCTCTCTCTTTCTCTCTCTCTCTCTCTGTCTCTCTCTCTCTCTCTCTCTCTCTCTCTCTCTCGCTGTCTCTCTCTCTCTCTCTCTCTCTCTCTCTCTCTCTCTCTCTCTCTCTCTCTCTCTCTCTCTCTCTCTCTCTCTCTCTCTCTCTCTCTCTCTCTCTCTCTCTCTCTCTCTCTCTCTCTCTCTATAGGGCATAGGCATATATTACAAGTGGGGTGGGGTGTCGCGCCTCTGTATGGGTCATTAAGTCAAGTGCTATGTAAAAACAGTAGCTAATTAACCATGTCAATGGGTGTTTTGTTTACACAACAGTTGCGGTTGAGAACAATAGGCCCATTGACATGGGACAGCTACTGTGCAGCTACTGTTTACATAACACTTGACTTAATGACCCTTCCCGGGGCGCGAGCCCCCCTCCCCCACTTGTAATATGATATGTCTCGCTATACCTGACCATATACTACTCACATAGTTGAAAAAAGTACCACTACACTAATTTATATTATGGTCTCATGTACTATATATTATATTCACAGAACAAATGGCTCCTCTGAAACATTTGGCGCCCCTCACCATAAGCCAATCATTAATTATATTTTTTTCAACAGTTGGATTTGTTGAAGTTTTCACTAGAAAACACTTGAATTAATAACCCATCAGACACATCTTGCAAAATTAAAAACAAAAGTTTAAGAATCTGATATCTTGTCTGTACATTTTTCTGACATAAACACTATTGGCAATTTTATTTTTAGCTCTTAACCAGTAATTTAGTTTATTTTATTACACAAAACATTTTATTATACCTTGAAACTCGCACTGACATTTTACTTGAATTATATTATATATATTTATGAACACTGATTAGATGTCATTTTTATCAACAATACAATATTACAAAAAACATTTTATTATATCTGATCTGAAAACTTGCACTGACTTCACTATAATTATATTATATATTTATAAACACTGATCACTTTTTAAGAATACAATAAAATATTCGTATCGGGTAGATAGATCACTACGTTACTTTTTATCAGTAAGATTCTAATCACTCTAGAAAAGTACAGGCTGAGCTTATTCCATAAGTTTTCAAAAAAATTCACCAGCTTGAATATGATTTTCAAATAGATAGATGATTTATCAAAATCACAATTACCTTTTTTTATTTTGATTAATTTTACATTTGATTTGTTATTGCATTACACTTTTATGTATCTGATATCTTGTCTGTACATTTTTCTAACATGAAACACTATTAGGCAATTTTATTTTTAGCTCTTAACCAGTAATTTAGTTTCTTTTTATTACACAAAAAATTTTATTATAACTGGAAACTTGCATTGACATTTCACTTTAATTATATTATATTTATGAACACTGATTAGATGTCATTTTTATCAACAATATAATATTACAAAAAACATTTTATTATATCTGGTCGAAAAACTTGCCCTGACTTATTATAATATATATTTATTATGAACATTGATCACTTTTTAGGAATACAATAAAATATTCGTATCGGGTAAATAGATCACTACGTTATTTTTTATCAGTAAGATTCTAATCACTCTAGAAAAGTACAGGCTGAGCTTATTCCATAAGTTTTCAAAAAAATTCACCAGCTTGAATATGATTTATTAAAATCACTATTACCTTTTTCTATTTTGATTAATTTTACATTTGACTTGTTATTGCATTACACTTTTATGTATCTAATATCTTGTCTGTACATTTTTCTGATATGAAACACTATTAGGCAATTTTATTTTTAGCTCTTAACCAGTAATTTAGTTTATTTTTATTACACAAAACATTTTATTATAACTGGAAACTCGCACTGAAATTTCACTTGAATTACATTATATTTATGAACACTGATTAGATGTCATTTTTATCAACAATACAATAATGTATTTGTATCGGGCAGATCACTATGTTATTTGTCATGAGTGAGTTTCCAACAGTGTCTCAAGAAAAGCACACCCTGAGCTTGTTCCATAAATCTTCAAAAAAACTCCATCAGCTCTAATCAACTAGATAGATGATCTTCTATTAAAATCACAATTTTCTTATTTTATTTCGAAGAACTAATTTTTAAATTAAGTTTTCTGAAAATAATGAACCATCAATTAATGTCACTAGTAAAATACTTGGTAATCTATTCTTTGACGCATTGACGTGTATAATGAACTTCATCAATTTTAATGTGTTTTTTTGTTTTTATTTGCATTTTAAAAATTCAAAGAACGGAGTGAAGCCTGAGCCTGAATTAATTAACGTAACCCAAAATATTAATATAAACCAAGAACTACAATGTTTTGGAAAGTTCCACAAAAATTATTATTTCAAATTTGATATTTATACTGCTATTACACTAAAACTACATTTTTTCATTTCAAAGATACGAATACTTCTGATCTTGCATCTCACTATTTCCATGTTTTAATTTGACAGACATGTGTAAACTTCTGATCTTGCATCTCACTATTTCCATATTATAATTTGACAGACTTGTGTAATAATGTATTATACAATTTATGTATTTTAATGAACTCTTCTATGTTACAGACTATTTAATCATGATCTGCGTGTCAATAATCCTTACGTTCTGATACTCTGTAATTCTTGTATAGATAACTTTTTGAAATTATTATCTGAATCTTGTATAGAAAAATATTTACTGGTGACATCTCTGAATCATTTTGACATCTCTCACCATGAACAAATCATAAATTAGATTAGCTGAGCCCTTTTATTCGTTGAAATTTTCACAATAACACATCATTTTCGCTTTTTCAGTAATTCAATTTTCGTTTGTCATAATATCTTTTAATTGGTGCTTGAGTAAATATGTACTACAGCACAGCACTGATATCGACTAAATTTCTTGAAGTAGACAAATTGTTTTTAAACCAAGGCTCGGACAAATATTTCAAATAAGTATCATAAATTTTTGAAGTTTTCACTAGAAACCACTTGACTTAAAAATCCATCATTGTTAGACATCTTGTAAAATGAAAAATAAACAGTTTATGAACAAAGAATCATTGTGAGAGAAAAGCTTTCTCGGCATTCTTTTATAATAAGAAATACTAGCAATTGTAGCCTATGAAGAGCTTGCCGATGTGATGAGAGGTTACTGGCATTACTACTGGTGCTACTTCTTCGATAAGAATCTATTCCAGAGCTCAAAGTCTGTGAGAATTGTATAATCTGAAAATGAAAAAAATTTCACAAAGTATCTAGTTTTTGTTTTTATTTTAAGAATATATTTATGAAAAATAAACTTTTCAAAACTTGTATTCTAATTCAAGTTCTACCCTTTTCAGAATACCTTTTTCACACTTTCTGTGCGATACTGTCTTAAACATCTTAGTTGTAGCTAATTCCTAACAGCTTTTGTCATATTTTAAGAATCTATTGGATGTATATGCATTGGAAAATTAAGTCAGGATATTTCTACGTTATTTTCTTGTGGATGACTCTTCTAGATTTCCATTTCTTCAGGCAGTTGTTTATAATACTATTGCCAACATATGGATAAACAACATTAGTTTTAAAATCCAAATTACTGAAATAAGAGAAAAATCCGTAAAAGTGATGTTGAAAACTTGTATTTACAGGAGCTACAAGAAATGTTTCAAAAAATCCACATTCACAATCTAAATAAGATAATTTTCTAAATATAATATCTTACCAGCAACAATTTTAGATCTATTTTCTATTTCCTGCAGTATATTTTACTGGAAGGCCCATGGTATTTGTGTTACAAAAACAAGTCATTTCATAACGAGCCAACTAAAATTTCCATTGTTTATTTTACAACATTTACTCACATAGAATATGAACTCATTGCAGGGATTCTTGTCATATTGATATAATATTCATTCTGGTTCCAATTATCTGATTTCTTAATGAAAATTTATACTCTGTATCGACTACCCGTTGACAGAAAAGCCCACAGATTTATTTTACTGGATGTAACACTTTGCAGTAAAGAAAACTGTACAAAATGCATATTATTGTCCACCATTATCTTCTAATATAGTCCTTATTATAGATTTTTTCCAATTCACTTGAAGATTTAAAAATTTCTTGAGTTTCACATATATATCCATATATACACAAGATTTCGTTAGCTTATTCAATTATTTTGATAAACTTGTATAATTAAAATAATAATAATAATTATTAATGAACTCTTCTTTGTTAAAAAGTATTTTTTAAACAGTGATCTATGTATTTACTTGGTAATATAAAATATAATATCCTTACATTTTCTGATATAATCTGTAAAATAAAAACAAGATTTCACAAAGTAACAATACTTATAAACATTATTGAGATTTATAACTTTATGATAAAAGTTTACTACTTATATATATATATATATATATATATATATATATATATATATATATATATATATATATATATATACTTATATAACATCACAGGAAATCGGGAAAACCGGGTGTGAGGCTGAATCCCATGGAGAAAGTTAAGAATCTGAAAGTCGCCATAAAAAAATTCAGTTCTTTATATCTTTTGAACAAGATAAACTTTTTAAATAAAATCTTCTCTTTTAAGTAGAACAATGAAATGGCTTTCGATTCAGAGTAATGTTAAAAAAACTAAAGCAAAACGTATATATATATAATAGGCGCATTGATTTCGTGCACACCCATTTCAATGTATGAGTAGCACGGATCGCTCCTTTAGGCTTCTTCTATACTTGCCTTTGGAGCGCTCCCGCGCTCCTTGATTCATAATGTTGTTTCGTAAATTCGTCGCAAATTCAGAATCGACATTAGTTTTTTCATTTAAGAAATATTCTAAATTTTTTATAATCGCCGAAGTATTTTTTTTCATTGAGATTATAAGCAAAATTAAATTATTCCCCAAGCTGTAACGTGTCAATAACAAACTGTGGTAATGAACTTTCGAAAGGTTCACTAACCACTTGTACTTCGACACGACGATCAAGGGATCATTGACCGTGCTATTGTTTAGGTTTAGTACAATGTCCTGTGTATTACTAGTATTATTAGAAATGTATGCGTTTTTAATTCTGACTTTATATTTTTTTGCGTAAAGCATCTCAATTTTATTATCAAGTTTTCTTTCCAATTTTTGCTTCCTCCTAGAGGAAGCCTTGTGATAGTAAATTTTTGAGTTGTAAAAATATGTTATAATTGTGTTCCGAGGTGTTAGGAATCAAAATACATGGTTTTTGACAAATGTCTGTATGGATGTGTGTGTGTGTGTGTGTGTGTGTGTACGCCTGGATCTCAGCTTCTACTCGGTCGATTTTGACCGGACAGATCTCATTTTTAGGCACGACCGCTGCTCGGGAGAGCCTTATAATTTCACCAGAGCGAAAATTGTCTGACTTCAAAAACTAATAATTTGATACAAAAAAAGTCTTTTCCAGTCAAAATGAGTGCGTTTTAAGCGTTTTCTGTGATGTATGTATATCTGTACGCCCGTATGTAGGCAAGTTCCTCGATTATCTCAATGAATTTTCAACCGATTCCATCGGGATCGCGGGAAAATACTCCTCTAATTATACCTAAGTCCTGGTTCTCAATTGAGATAGATCGACGAAAAATTAAAAAAATGCGAGCACAAAGAAATATTTCAAAATATCGATTTTTAAGCTTAATGACTAGAAAAATTAATTTTAAGCTTATATCTACAGGTCTAACTGCTAAAACTAATTAAAATACACCTTTTATCTATTGGACAGTTTTTTCTACGAGCAATATTTGCCAAGATAACTGCGAAAAACGGCAAAAAAGGTCAAAAATGGGCGATTTTCGGCTATCACTTGACAGAATTTGATTTTACACAAAAATGTTAAATAAAAAAGTTGGAGATAATATTTAAACAAAACTTTTTCTTATTTATCACTTTTGTGTAAAATGAACTCCTGATAAGTTACACTTATAAAAACGATTTTAAACGCCAAAATATACATAAAATGGACGATTTTCGGCTATAACTTGACAGGATTTGATTTTACACAAAAGTGTTAAATACAAAAGTTTTAGATAATATTAAAACAAATCTTTTTCCTATTTAACATTTTTGTGTAAAATCAACTCCTAATGAGCTAATCCGATAAAAACGATTTTAAATGCCAAAATATACGTAAAATAGACGATTTTCGGCTATAACTTAACAGAATTTGATTTTACACAAAAATATTAAATACAAAAGTTGTACATAATATTAAAACAAATCTTTTTCCTATTTAACATTTTTGTGTAAAATCAACTCCTAATGAGCTAATCCGATAAAAACGATTTTAAACGCTACAATATACATAAACTGGACAATTTTCAGCTATAACTTGACAGTATTTGATTTTACACAAAAATATTAAATACAAAAGTTGTAGATAATATTTAAACAAAACTTTTTTCCATCTAATATTTTCATGTAAAATCAATTTCTGACGAGTTAGACTTATAAAAACGATTTTAAGCGCTTACATATACATAACTAGTGATTGGCGTACTAATAGTAACAATAATAATAAAACCAAATTCGCTCTATCTTTTGTAATTAAATGGATATTCCTAAAAACTCCAATTGAAACAACCTCTCTTATAATAACGTTATATAGTTCTAATGATTTACGATGTAAGGAAAAAAATCTAACTAGGGGGGCTGCGCCCCCTAGCGTGCCTTCGGCACGCCATCCCCCCCGCCCCCACACACACCTGCACCTCGCTTCGCTCGTCGCCCCCCTCCCCTCCCTATGTAAAAACTTCGTTTTTAGGCACGACCGCTTCTCGGGAGAGCCTTATATTTTCGTCAGGGCGAAAATTGTAACACTTCAAATTCTCAAAATTTACAACATAAAAACTATTTTCCACCCAAAAGAAGTACATTTTAAGCGTTTTCAGAGATGTATGTATGTCTATACGTATGTATGTGATCAAGTAACCCGATTATCTCAGCGAAATTTCGACGGATCCAAACGGGCTTTGGGGAATATACTCGTCTAATTATAAGTAACTGACAGTTCTCTACCGAGCCAAATCGATCGACAAATAAAAAAACGCCAGAGCAAATAAAAATTTGAAAAAATCGATTTTTGAGCATACGGTGAACAAAATTAAATTTAAGTCAAAAACAACAAATGCATCTGCTAAAACTAATTAAAAGACGTTTTTTTTACATTGAACATTTTTTTTCTATGAACAATATTTAACAATGTAATAGCGAAAAAATCGCTAAAATCATCAAAAATAGTCGTTTTTTTCTATTACTTTACAGGATTTGAATTTACACAAAAATGTTAAATACAAAAGTTATAGATAATATTGAAACAAAACTTTTTCCTATTCGACATTTTTTTGTACGATCAATTCCTGATGAGTTAAATCCAAAAAAACGGTTTTTAACGCCTAAATGTACATAAAATGGCTGATTTTCGTTTATAACTGAGCAGAATTTGACTTTACACAAAAATTTTAAATGTAAAAGTTATAGATAATATTAAAACAAAACGTTTTATATTGAACATTTTTTGCTACGACCAATTCCTGACGAGTTGAACTCATAAAAACGATTTTTAACGCCTAAATATACATAAAATGGACGATTTTCGGCTATAACTTGACAGGATTTGATTTTACACAAAAATGTTGAACGTAAAAGTTATAGCTAATATTAAAACAAAACTTTTTCCTATTAAACATTTTTTTGTACAATCAATTCCCGACGAGTTAAATCCAAACAAACAATTTTTAACGCCAAAACATACATAAAATGGACGATTTTCGCTTATTTCAACGATTTGACTTTACACAAAAATATTGAATGCAAAAGATATACTTATGGATAACATCTAAACAAAACTTTTCCCCAATTAATATTTTAATGTACAATCAATCCTGATTATCTAAACCTATAAATACGACACTTTACATATTCAATTTTCGCTTATTTAACATGATTCGATTTGACAAAGAATTATTCAATGCAATAGCTTTAAATAATATCGGAAAAATCAATATAACATTCGAAAGATCATATAATTATAAAAATATAATCATAAGATATAAAATTACATTTAATTACAATGTTAAAATAGTACATTACGATACTGCCACTGAAGTCACATGTATCGTACGATATTTTATAGCACGTTTACCTAAATCCGCTGTCACGCCTATCCGTACCTTAATCAGTCCACTCGCTACGTTCGCGCGCTAACCTCACGGTGCAATAATCGACTAAGGTAAACGTCCCGGTTATGAAACACATTCATAATCACGTCCTGCTTTTGAAACAGTAAAAGAAATGATAGAATAAAAAATATTAGTAACGTAAAAACATAACAGAAAAAAATTTATTGGGATTAATAAATATTTCTTATTTTAAATTTATAAATATAATAAATAACTTTTCAAATATTAAATAAAAAAAAAAAAATGTATAGAAAGCACTTTGAATATTCGTGAAAATCGGTCCCAATTGACCTGAAACTCGGAATATTTGTTGAAAGATTTTCCTGTGATATTTTTAATTTTCTATGATTTTTATCAATATGTTTTGATTTGTACAATAAGTATTTATGCTAACTTTTGTTTTTTTAAAAGGTTTTTGTGATTTTTATGCATCTTAATTTAATAATAAGGTGTTTCATTCGACGTACAAAAAGTTTTTGCGTGTCCCGCTTTATGAAACGAATTTAGTCCATGTTTCAAGGCTATGGACAAGCTTCTCTTCCGGTACGGCTTAAGAAACACGTGCACGCAAGGTCTAATTTTCGAGTTATTTAAGTGTTTTACTCGCCTCGGAAGCTTTAAATTGTTATAAAAAAAGTTTATGCAAATAATTTTGTTAATGAAAATTATAAGTACATGTAAGTAAAAATGAAATATCTTAAGTTTTCTCCAAATCTAGAAAACTAACCTCACATAACCTATAATTGCACTCTCAGTAATTATTATTTGTTTTTTCAAATTTTTTTTTGCAAATAAGTACTTAAAAAGGTGCAATGGCAGCAAAATTCAAACAACATATTGTTCATAAGGGAAATAAGAAGAATAAAGAAATAAAGAAAAGTGAAAAAGTGTCAAAGATTTTCAGAAAGAAAAAAGTTTTGTTCAAGAATAGAAGTATAAATATTGGTCGCAAAAGAAAAAGAGAAATATTTATACAAAAGAAGCATTACGAAAGGCTGTAGAAGCTGTGAAGAATGGATCATCATACAGAGAAGCTGCTAAACTATATTTTGTTCCCGTAACAGCTGTGTTCCGTGCAATCAAAAGCCCTTCGCAGCTTGATGAAGATTGTAAAACCCCCAGTAAGTGCACAGTATTTTCAGTAGAAAAAGAGAAGGAAATTTGTGACTACATTCTTTATCGAGCTGAAAGAGACTACCCCATCACAAAATTAGAGTTATTGGACTGTGTACAATCATATGTTATCCAAAATAAGAAAACAACTTGTTTTACTGAAGGAAGGCCTGGCCGGCACTGGTATGAGGACTTTTTGAGAACACATCCAAATTTGTCAATAACGACTGCACAACACCTTACTCTTAACCGTGCCTCAGTAACGGAAGAAGATCTCAGGGATTGGTTTAAAGAGGTAGAAACTTATTTAAACAGTAAAAGTTTAGTGTCTGTGCACCCATCAAGAATTCACAATTGTGATGAGAGAAATATTCAGTTGATGCCTAAGCCAGATAAAGTTTTAACTAAGAAAGGAACATCTACAGTTTATAAAATTGTGGATGGAGGTGAAAAAGAAAGTCTGACCGCACTATTTATGTACAGTGCTGAGGGTAAGCGTGCTCCTCCTATGGTCATGTTCAAATATAAGGAGAGTGCTCCAAAGTCGATTGTGAAAGATTTTCCAAGTGAATGGGGATTAGGCATCTCCGATCATGGTTGGATGACTACTGAAACATTTTATGAGTATGTTTCAAACGTTTTTTATCCTTGGCTTTTGAAAAACCAAATTGAATTTCCCGTTATTTTATATTTGGATGGCCACTCGTCTCATGTAACACTTCCACTTGTCAAGTTTTGCAGAGAAAAAAGTTAGAAATAATATCATTGTATCCAAATGCAACGCATATTCTCCAACCGTTGGATATTGCACTATTCCACCCTTTTAAAGAAATCTGGAAAAAGACTGTTGCAAAATGGAAAGTGGAAAATGAAACTATAAAAATAAAAAAGGATCAATTTGCAATAGTTTTGCAAAAAGCTTTAGAATCTTTTAGCGAAGAAAAAAATATTGTAAAAAATGGGTTCAGGGCTGCTGGATTATTTCCCTTTGACCCAAATGCAGTTGATTATAATGTACTGCAAAAGAAAAAAAAGAAGAAAAAATGTACTGTAATTAATCAAGAAAATCAAGAGACGACAGAGGATAATAAACAGCATTTATTGAAAATGGAAAGTAATTTGCCAAAGGAATTGTTAGAGGACTTCAAAAGAGCTGAATCCAGTGGTTTAATGACACTCGATATTAAGAATCAAGCTCTTTTTGAATACTGGCTCAAAGTAAAGAAGTCGACTTGTGGTATCAATTTTTTTTAGCACTTCTATTTTAAAATTGAATTCTTTTTGAACAAATTATTTTTATAATAACTAAGTATTTGAATAATTACTTATAAATAAGTATTTTTAATTGCTATTTACAATTAGGGTTTTAATATTTTACTTTTAATGACTATACATTTTACTTACGTTATTACGTTTTTAAACATAAGTTTTCTAATTGATTTTTGGAAATTTTATTTTTACTATTTACAACTATGTACAAATATTTAATTATATTTTTACAAATAATTTTGTACAAATGGTTTTTTATAAATTTGATACACTTTTATTATGTGATTTATATTGTACCTTTTACTTGTAATTTTATTTTATTAAATACAGATAATAATAGTGTTAAAGTGAAGCCTATAATTAAGCACATAGAACAGTTATCAAATCATCGAGTTGTTATTATTCCTCCAAGGGAAAATGAAAATTCTGTTAATTTATCTGTAACGGGTGACTTCGAAACCAGTATTTCAGAAAATCCTAAAGCAATTCCTAGTAATAGAATCATCACAGCATTAAATGATTTAGTGATTATACCAGATGACAATTTGCCAGAAAGTAATAGAAATGATGAAATAGATATGATGTCACTAAACGATATTCCTATCATTGATGATTCATTACTAAATGCTAGTAATGTGGCTGTTCCTGTCGCAGATAAAATTGATGAACGTATATTGCATTTTGAGATAGTCGATGTTGATACAATAGATGATAATTCAACGGAAAGCATATTGATGCCTGATATTCATGTACACAATGATACTTCACCTGAAGTACCAATTGAAGCATCTAACAATCCCATAACTCAAACAAGTTCGTACCCAATAATTCTATTTTATTTTATTCTATACATTTTTTTCATATTTATTTATTTTTTAGGTGACAGTAAAGCTTCAGAAACTACAAACATTGTAAATTCCTTATATCTGACTAAGAATGACAAAAGTTCAGAGAGTTCTACGCTTAAAGTCACAGAAAATGATGAAAGTACAGAGAGTTTCATGCGTCAAGTCTTAAAGGACATTGATACAAATACATATAGTGTATTACTTAAGGATACAGAGCAAACTGTTTTAGAAGCTCAAGGTTCTAATAAAACGAATATTTCAAATGAAGGTGAAGTATTTAAATATTTAAATGATAACTAATACTAATGAGCATAATTATTTATCTATATTAATAACATATTACTATTTCAGATGAAGTTAACTCACACTCTCAAAATAGTTTTGCAAATGCTTTTACGTTGCCCATTGAGTATTTACCAAAAAAGAAGCGAACAAAACTTCAAGCATCTGGAAAAAAAAATTGCCTGCCGTTGAAACAGGAGATGAGTGGTTGAAGGTTCAGTTGAAGAAAGATGAAGAACGAAAATTAAAGGAAGAAGCAGCTGCCAGAAAAAAATTACTTCAAGAGGAAAAGAAAAAGCTGGCAGAAGTGAGGAAGAGGGTGCAGGAAAGAATATCCACAGTTACAAAGCAAATTAAATGTGAACGAGTTTAACTATAAATATTTATTCAAGTTATTTATTTATACGTATTATTTGTAAGATGTTATTAGAACAGTTGGCTTTGATCTCAAGTAATTTAATGTATTAGCATATTTATTTCAAATGTTTAATGTATTACTACTTAATATCTGTTCCATATTTCTTTAATAAAAGTAAAGAACCTTTAACTACCTATTAATATTGTATTTATATATTATTTTTATCAGGGTAGTTTTTTATACTGTATTAGATTACACTGTTTCAAAAGTGGGACACCAGGTAAGAAACGCGGGACCGGGTACGTAAATGGCGTTTCAAAAGTGGGACATCAGGTAGGAAACACCGGGACAGGTTACGTAAATGGCGTTTCTTAAGACGGACAAACTACTAGACTGGTTTTTTAATAATAATATTAATTATTTATAATAAAAATACATTTTTCAGGTCGGAATTTGTTCGTGAAGAGTTGCTCCTTCGAACGGTATGCCAACTTTGGTAATTAATATAAATAAAGTATGCAAAAAAAATATTAATTGCGAAACGATACCGAAAATCGTTTCATAACCGGGACGTTTACCTTACTTAAGTCACGGGTAGGCGTGACTTAAGTGCGGACTTAGGTCACACTGTGCTATAAAATGAGATAAACACATTGAAAACATAATTTAAAAAAAAGAAATATCTATTGTTAACAAAATGCCAAATATTATGTAAACTAAAACACTAATAAAAATATATAATAAGAAATATAAGTTGATGTTGAAGTAACAAAAATTAAAAGATTAAATCCCTAAATATTTTTTTACTTAAAATTATTCTAAGTTGGTCCAAGAAATAAATTATTTTTTTCTAAAACTTGGTCGTAGACAGGCAGCTAATATTGTATATAATCTAATCTTCTATTAACAATGTGATTAATAGAAGTTCTTCAAGTTTAAACCTTAAAAATAAAATTAAAAAACAAAGATTAAATTTTTGGTTAAATATAAAATTGAGCCAAAGAATAAGCAAATATAATATTCCATCCTCACGACTCGTAACCATATTCCTGATATCACACATTAAATGATATTCGATGACGAATGAATCTACGAAATCATTTTGTGACCATGAATGAAAATCCTTGAGGATATAGTTATTATGTTGAAATGTCCCATCTAGATAAAACAAAATAAAAGAAACAATAAAGTTTGTTGTTGGTAGGTAATGAGGTATGGCGGGTTTGATGTGGGGCGCAGGGGGGTCCAGGGCGGAGCCCCTGGTGGGGGAGTAGGGGGCGACGGCCCCCCCCAGGGGGTGTGGGGGGCCAACCGCCCCCACCTGAAATAAAATTACAGATATATTAAAAAAAAATATATATATATATCAACAGCGATATATATAAACTTCTTTCTGAAATACGACCTTACTAAAGAAGTTAATTATTTTATTTTAATTTATTTACACTTTATTTAATCCAACTAAAAAAAAAAGAAATTTTACTTCAATAAAGTTGTAGCTATAAAATAGATAGAAAAAAGAAACCGCTGCCAATTAATTGGCCCGTAGCTTCCTCAACCGTAATTTGTTGATTCCTTTAATTAATTTTTAATAACAAAATTTATAATTTTTTTAAAAATTTATTGCATAATTATAATTAAATTCATTTATGAATATTAAAAATTGTTAATTTTTAAATTTATTTATTTATTTATTATTTATTTATATCAAATTTATATAAATTTTGAGCTGATAAATAAAGTTATCATTTGAAATAGAAGTAAAATATCTATATTTTATAATAAAACAAATAGCTATCACGGTTGTTTTGTTATTAACAAAAACGTGTTTTTTTTTAAAAGTTCATAACTCACAAATAAATTATAATAATGCAGAATATAATGCATTCATAATGCATAATTCATAATTATAATAGATTATAATAGATATAATTTTTAAACATTTTAATTCATTTTGTTACACATCATTTGAGTTATGAGTTTTTAAAAAAAAACACGTTTTTGTTTTTGATGATAACTAAAGAACCGTGATAGATAGAAAATTATCATTTTTGTTTAGAAAATATAGGTATTTTAATTCTCTTTCGAATGCCACCCACCCCATTCAGATACATAGAGGCGTTCTCGAGAAATTACAATTTTAAAAAATGTCAAAAAATTTTTAACCTCAAATATCTCTGAAATTTATGGACCAATCATTTTGTCCAAAGAACTCGACCGAGAACTATAAAAAATCTACCTCTAAAAGGAATTTTGAAGCCATTAAGTCAATTTTACTCTTGTAATCGTTGGACATACAAAACTAATTTTTTTCATTTTTCAATTTTTTTCTCAAAATCTAGCCTACAGAATGTATTTAAAATTTACAGATTATAGCTATTTATATTCTGTATTATCATGATTTTTCTCAAAAAAATTGACCGTTAAGTTTAGGAGTTATAAGCTTCTAAAAGAAAAACACGTTTTTGTTAATAACAAAAGAACCGTGATAGCTAGAAACTCTTTTTTTTTTTAGAAAATATAGGTATTTTAATTCCCTTTCGAACGCTACCCATCAGATTCGAATAACTCGATCCTATCATAAAAAAATCAAAAAACAGTTTTGAGAAAATCGAAAATTTGAAAAAAACAAAAACGCATCGTCCCAATCAAAAAACGGATTTTTGACCCGCTGTCACGCAAAAAAAAAACAATAAAAATGAGACCTGTCCGGTTAAAATCAACCGAGTAGAAGCTGAGATCCAGGCGTGTACACACACACACACACACACACACACACACACACACACACACACACACACACACACACATCCATACAGACATTTTTCAAAAACCATGTATTTTGATTCCTAACACCTCGGAACAGAATTATAACATGTTTTTACAACAACTCAAAAATTTAATGTCACAAAGCTTCCTCTAGGAGGAAGCAAAATGTTTGAGTTGTTGTAAAAACATGTTATAATTGTGTTCCGAGATGTTAGGAATCAAAATACATGGTTTTTGAAAAATGTGTGTGTGTGTGTGTGTGTGTGTGTGTACGCCTAGATCTCAATTTCTACTCGGTCAATTTTGACCGGGCAGGTCTCATTTTCCGGTCAAAATCCGTTTTTTTTTATTGGGGCGATGTGTTTTTGTTTTTTTTTTTCAAATTTTCGATTTTTCTCAAAACTGCTTTTTGATTTTTTTTTTAATGATAGGATCGAGTTATTCGAATCGGATGGGTAGCATTCGAAAGAGAATTAAAATACCTATATTTTCTAAAAAAATTATTAACAATAACGTGTTTTTTTTTTTAGATGCTTATAACTCCCAAACTAAACGGTCAATTTTTTTTGAGAAAAATCATGATAATGGATAATATAAATAAATATAATCTGTAATGTTTTAATTCATTTTTTTCATTAGTTTTTTAGAAAAAAATTGAAAAATGAAAATTGATTTTTGTATATCCAACGATTACAGGAGTAACAATGACTTAATCGCTTCAAAATTCTTTGTAGTCGTAGATTTATAAATTTTGTTATTAAATATTAATTAAAGGAATCAACATATTAAGATTGAGGAAACTACGGGCCAATCAATTGAAAGAGGTTTTTTTAATTAATGAATAAATATCGATAAAAAATTTATCGTACTAATACATTACGATACAAGTGCGATAAGTGGCCCATTATTTCATGGCGTAAAGTTAAGGCCCGAGCGTAGCGAGGATCCTTTCACGGCGTGTAATGTGTTACTTAACGCATTAGTATCGTACAATTTTTTATAACACTGTCTGCCTTAAGTCCGCTGTCACGCCTATCCGTGCGCTAAGCAGTTCATTATCGCACCGTGAGGTTAGCGCACGAGCGTAGCAAGTGCGATAAACACGGTGAAATAATGGACTGCATATCGCACGGATATTTTTTTTATTAAATTATACCTACTTCTAGAAAGATGAAATTTGCTTAAAAAAACATACGATGCCTGAAATACATTATAGAAGCAGAGTTCTATTATTTTTATACTTAAGCACATTTACGCCAACTAAACATCGACAACACTGAATGATGAGTACACCTGCTAAATCTGACTGGTGGCTTTTATAACATTACAGGAGCAGTATTAATTTATCTTCTCATGTTGTAAATTTCAGACTAATTAATTAAATATGTTTTCTCTTATGAAATCTGAAGGGCCATGTAGTGTGGTCTGTCCGAAAGATTTATAGAGTATGCTTAAATAAATATTCTGGAAACCTGTCAGAATTATGAAAAGTTCACTATAACCTCTAAAAGTCAATTAATACTGGTAGTTAATGGATAAGCTCATTTTTCATTAACTACTACAATTCGACTGAATTTTACAGATTAAAATAACTTTTTTCACAATTTTTACACGTACTCAGATTTATTGTTATGACGGGACAAGCTATAGATGTATATAAGTTTCAGACACACTCACACTACACTACACTAAAGTATACGAACCAAAATTAAAAACTTAATAAGAAAATTCATCCGGCTCCTACAATATAAAAGCCACTTGTCAGATTTAGCAGGTGTATTGAGCATTCAATGTTATCGATATTTACTTTGAGGTGATGTGTCCGTACTTAATCATCACAGCATTAAATGATTTAGTGATTATACCAGATGACAATTTGCCAGAAAGTAATAGAAATGATGAAATAGATATGATGTCACTAAACGATATTCCTATCATTGATGATTCATTACTAAATGCTAGTAATGTGGCTGTTCCTGTCGCAGATAAAATTGATGAACGTATATTGCATTTTGAGATAGTCGATGTTGATACAATAGATGATAATTCAACGGAAAGCATATTGATGCCTGATATTCATGTACACAATGAGACTTCACCTGAAGTACCAATTGAAGCATCTAACAATCCCATAACTCAAACAAGTTCGTACCCAATAATTCTATTTTATTTTATTCTATACATTTTTTTCATATTTATTTATTTTTTAGGTGACAGTAAAGCTTCAGAAACTACAAACATTGTAAATTCCTTACATCTGACTAAGAATGACAAAAGTTCAGAGAGTTCTACGCTTAAAGTCACAGAAAATGATGAAAGTACAGAGAGTTTCATGCGTCAAGTCTTAAAGGACATTGATACAAATACATATAGTGTATTACTTAAGGATACAGAGCAAACTGTTTTAGAAGCTCAAGGTTCTAATAAAACGAATATTTCAAATGAAGGTGAAGTATTTAAATATTTAAATGATAACTAATACTAATGAGCATAATTATTTATCTATGTTAATAACATATTACTATTTCAGATGAAGTTAACTCACACTCTCAAAATAGTTTTGCAAATGCTTTTACGTTGCCCATTGAGTATTTACGACGGGACAAGCTATAGATGTATATAAGTTTCAGACACACTCACACTACACTACACTAAAGTATACGAACCAAAATTAAAAACTTAATAAGAAAATTCATCCGGCTCCTACAATATAAAAGCCACTTGTCAGATTTAGCAGGTGTATTGAGCATTCAATGTTATCGATATTTACTTTGAGGTGATGTGTCCGTACTTAATCCAAAAGACTAAGAATGATAGAAACCGGCTTCAGTAATGCATCTCAGACATTCCATGTATTTTTGAGTTGACTCTATCTTTTTGAAAGTACATGAAATTTAATAAAAAAAATAAAAATACAGTTCTATAAAAAAATACACAAGCAGTGCCTGAATTAAATCTGAGAAATTGCATGACTTATTTCTTTCTTTTTATTAAATTATACCTACAAAAAAAAAAAAAAATAAAATCAGCATAAAAATACATAAGATGCCTGAAATGCATCATAAAAGCAGATTTCTATCATTCTTATGTTATTCTAAATGAAGTTTGAAAAGACATCCTCAAAGTAAATATCAACCACATCAATGAATGAGGAATAGATCTGTTAAATTTGACCGGTCGCCTCTTATAGTTGCTGCTTTTTCTGAAAGGATAATAAAAACCCTGAAACAAAAAATGAAGCTATAGTAATGGTTGAAAGCAGTAGATTACTGAAATAATAATTATTCAAAGAAGAGACTACAAAGTGGTCACAGTGAATTAAAATAAATACAGACTAGATCAACTTCCATTGATAATCTATAGAAAGATGAAGCTGCCAAGATGTGTGCATCAGGAAGCCCTTCACTCAAGGTTACCCACTGTAATGCCATTGTTGAGTTTCTCAAAGTTGCCATTCCCAATTTGGTCCTATTTTTTTGAAAGTCTCCTGCTTTATGATGGTCATATAATGACGCCCTCGAGGAAAGAACAATTATATGAAGACGTGTTGTCTTCTGCAGGAACTCTTCACCCTAGGCCAAAAACATAATTACAACAAGAATAACTTGGCAACGGAGGGAGTACAGAGAAGCCACACTCCTGTCAAAGGGGTAGGAAATTATTGCAGGATAGATACTAACTTAAAAGTATAAACCAATAAACTTTCTTACAGTAAGCTACTCACCAGATAAATTTTTCAACGATTTCAGAGGTTGTCAATGTCCACATGAAATATGTCAATCAATCCAACATATAGTCCCAATAAAAAACGCTATCTGCAGGTGTTTAGGACGCCGTGATGTCGTCTGCAGGAGCTCTTCGCCCTAGACCAAAAACATAATTACAACAAGAATAACTTGGCAACGGAAGGAGTACAGAGAAGCCACACTCCTGTCAAAGGGGTAGAAAATTATTGCAGGATAGATGCTAGCTGTAAAGTAAACGAGAAAACATTCTAACAGCAAACTACTCACAATATAGTGTTAGCGTGTCGATAAGATCATTCATTGCACTATATATTTACCAAGATATGTTGAGAGAATTGAAAGGGATCTTTGCACTCAAAAGTCGAGAAAGCGCATGTGTATTCTCAACTAAGACCTCTTCACCCTCACTTAAAGTTTACGAGAATGTTCACACACAATACAATACATACAGAGGGATTGTGTATGCAATTTCAGAACGACTCAATCAGCCGGTACGGAGAAAATGACATTTTTCTCAAAAATTTCTTGAAAAAGATACAGAAATTGCAATATCTCCAGACTTGCTGATTATGCATATCTAAATCTTGATATACTGTCCCTCAGCATGTATTCCATCATGTATAGAAAGTTGAAGATACTTGTAGGGAATGGAAAGGGATCTTTACACTCAAAAGTCGAGAAAGCGCATGTGTATTCTCAACAAAAACCTCCTCACCCTCACTTAAAGTTTACCAGAATGTTCAGACACAATACAATACATACAGAGGGATTGTGTATGCAATTTCAGATCGACTCAATCAGCCGGTACGGAGAAAATGACATTTTTCTCAAAAATTTCTTGAAAAAGACAGAAATTGAAATATCTCGAGACTTGCTGATTATGCATATCTAAATCTTGATATACTGTCCCTCAGCATGTATTCCATCATGTATGGAAAGTTTAAGATACTTGTAGGGAATGGAAAGGGATCTTTGCACTTAAAAGTCGAGAAAGCGCATGTGTATTCTCAACTAAGACCTCCTCACCCTCACTTAAAGTTTACCAGAATGTTCACACACAATACAATACATACAGAGGGATTGTGTATGCAATTTCAGATCGATTCAATCAGCCCCCTACTGAAAAAGTGCAGCTGATTATCAGGTGATAATCGTGCCAAAACGGCACCTGATTATCAGCTGATTTTCACATGAAAATTTATCGTTTAAAATTTATTTATTATTAATTATTGTTATTTATTATTATAAAGTACTATCATGGTTCATTTACTTGAATCTACGAGTAATTAATGTGTTCGAAAAAATGTCGAAAAATGTAGATGCTGACAAAGAAGTTTTGAATTATTTGTTACAATTTAGGAATGCAACATTGCTAACAATAATTAATAATAATTATTATTAATAATAAATCAAAATATCAACATGATTTTCAGGTGCGTATCAGCTGATAATCATCTGAGAATCGGGTAACTATAAGGTAACTGTCAGGTGATTATCATCTGATTATCAGCTGATTTTGACCTGAAAATCCTGTTAATATATTCATTTATTATTAATTATTATTATCATTTATTATTGTTAATTTTAATTTTACATTCCTAAATTATGACAAATAATTCAAAACTTCTTTGCCACCGTGTACATTATTTTAAATACATTAGTTAATCGTATAGATTCAAGTAAATGAACGATAATAATAAATTATAATAATAAATAATAATTAATAATAAATAAATTTTAAACGATAAATTTTCATGTGAAAATCAGCTGATAATCAGGTGCCGTTTTGGCACGATTATCACCTGATTGTCAGCTGATTATCAGCTGATAATCAGCTGCACTTTTTCAGTAGGGCCGGTACGGAGAAAATGACATTTTTCTCAAAAATTTCTTGAAAAAGACACAGAAGTTGCAATATCTCCAGACTTGCTGATTATGCATATCTAAATCTTGATATACTGTCCCTCAGCATGTTTTCCATCATGTATAGAAAGTTGAAGATACTTGTAGGGAATGGAAAGGGATCTTTGCACTCAAAAGTCGAGAAAGCGCATGTGTATTCTCAACTAAAACCTCCTCACCCTTTCTCAAGATTTACAAGAATGTTCATATACAATGCAGTGCATGCTAAGGCATTGTACATTAAGTTTCAGATATACTCAATCAGCCAAATTGGAGGAAATTACTTTTCTTTCTTAATAATTTCCTCAAAAAGCACACAGAAAATGCTGTAACTCCACACTTGCTGATTATTTAGATATGAAATATGGTATATAATCCCTCAGAATGCATGATATGGTGACGTGTGTAAAGCTGAAGATATTTTTAGAGAAAGGAAAGGTATTTGTATACTTGAAAGTCGAAAAAGCTCATGTGCACTTCCAACTAAGACTACCTTGACCCTCAAAGTTTAACAAAATGTCCTTGTGAAAAAAAGATGAAAACCCTGCAAGATTAGAAAGGAGCTAGTATTATTGAAATAATACTTACTCAAGGATAAGACCACAACTGAATTAGCAGAGAACTCGACCAACATCAATATCGATCCATACAGCAATTTAGGAAACACAGTGACTGCAGATATAAACATTGATGACTGCCGTCTGCCGGTTGACATGGTGCGGGTGAGAGCCAGATAGGAAGCGAAGCACTGTAGCGATAATACGCACGTAGTAGGCAGCTTTCTTGTGTTCACTCAGCACTGAAACTTTTTCACTAGAAGTTCGGCCCAGCCTTTTTCTCGCATCATTCGCGGCGCCATGTCGCTTGCGCAAAGAAGCTACGAGCTATCAGCTGACGAGCCAGACGTGACGAGCAGGTGAGCTGCAGCGCATGCGCATGCGCGCACACTCACATGGGTAAAGCCAACAAGCCAGCAGTGTCACCGCCATCACGTGATTGGCGATGCTATACACGTTACCCATGTGAATAGATGATGTTGTAATTTTGATATCGTTTATTGCGATTATTGCGAATTGCGTAAAATCAAGCTCACATTGTCATCACTTTGCATAAACAGCTATATATTATACGTAATACGTTATACACGAACAATATGACATGACTTGATAACCATTGCGCGGTAACATGTCTCTAAGAGACGGTCACTAATGTTTTTTAGACGGTAAATTTTTCGCTTATTAGCTTTACTGTTTGCCATATGGTAACAAAAACTATTTTTTTTTTTTTTTAATAGTATGCAAAATCATAAGTGCATTGCTCTTCGTAATGACATTATTAATCAATTTTCGCTTTTATAAAAATACAAGGTTCTCCTGAGTATTGCGGTCGTGCCTATTATGTAAAAACGAAGTTTTTACATAGGGAGTAGGCGGGCGACGACCGAAGCGAGGAGCAGGTGTGTGTGGAGGCGGGGGGGGGGGGGGGGGGTGCGGAAGGCACGCCGGGGGGGGCAGCCCCCCTAGTTTTTGCTTTTTTTGCGTGATGGCGGGTCAAAAATCCGTTTTTTGATTGGGGCGATCCGTTTTTATTTTTTTTCAAATTTTCGATTTTCTCAAAACTGTTTTTTGATTTTTTTTAATGATAGGATCGAGTTATTCGAATCTGATGGGTAGCGTTCGAAAGAGAATTAAAATACCTATATTTTCTTAAAAAAAAAGTTTCTAGCTATCACGGTTCTTTTGTTATTAACAAAAACGTGTTTTTTTTTTAGAAGCTTATAACTCCTAAACTTAACGGTCAATTTTTTTGAGAAAAATCGTTATAATACAGAATATAAATAGCTATAATCTGTTAAAATTTGAATACATTCTGTAGGCTAGATTTTGAGTAAAAAATTTAAAAATGAAAAAATCAGTTTTGTATGTCCAACGATTACAAGAGTAAAATTGACTTAATGGCTTCAAAATTCCTTTTAGAGGTAGATTTTTTATAGTTCTCAGTCGAGTTCTTTGGGCAAAATGATTGGTCCATAAATTTCAGAGATATTTGAGGTTAAAAATTTTTTGACATTTTCTTAAAATCGTAATTTCTTGAGAACGGCTCTATGTATCTGAATGGGGTGGATGGCATTCGAAAGAGAATTAAAATACCTATATTTCACGGTTCTTTAGTTATCATCAAAAACAAAAACGTGTTTTTTTTTTAAAACTCATAACTCCATTTTATGCGTTTTTGAACCTAAAAAGCAAGGCTAAATTCATTTTCGCGATTTTACATAATTTTAGAGCAGAGGGAGAGAATGAATTTCTTTACACGATAGGTAAAAAAAGTCACTTTTTAGAATATATTTTTATGTAGGAAAACGCAGAAAATCATTCATGTTTTACAAAAAATAATTTAATCTCTAAATTAAAAAAGATTTATATTTTATTTTTAAAAAACGCGCAGTGATATCTACCGCTAGGTGGTGTGGAATGCGCAAACGTCATTGAGTAGGCATTCGATGATTTTTTTTAATTTTTAAAAACCAACCAACAAAATGAATTAAAATGTTTAAAAATTATATCTATTATAATCTATTATAATTATGAATTATGCATTATGAATGCATTATATTCTGCATTATTATAATTTATTTGAGAGTTATGAACTTTTTAAAAAAAACACGTTTTTGTTAATAACAAAAGAACAATGATAGCTATAAATTTTTTTTTCTTAAAAAATATGAATTATGAAATATAAAAAAAACACATTTTTGTTAATAACAAAACTACCGTGATAGCTATTTGTTTTATTATACAATATAGATATTTTACTTCTATTGCAAATGATAACTTTATTTATCAGCTCAAAATTTATATAAATTTGATATAAATAAATAATAAATAAATAAATAAATTTAAAAATTAACAATTTTTAATATTCATAAATGAATTTAATTATAATTATGCAATAAATTATTTTATGAAGCTAATGGCCATATCTACCAGTGAAAGGTGATTTTTTAAAAAATTAAAAAATAAAAAACACCATAATCTTCGACGTTTCGGAGACTTTATTCATATCTCCCTCTTCAGGAATCTATAATTAATAATTTAAGAAATTTAACACACTGTTTTTTTAAAAATAACACAAATATACGACGACTTACAATCCTTAATTACATATCGTAATGTCAAGTAGTTTATGCGGGCAACAATCCGCTCGTCAGTGATTTTAGAAAACAATTTTCTCGCTTTATATATTCAAGTAACATTTAAATGTGTAAGTGCGTATCTAATTCACCACTACGGCATAAACAATGAAAGAGTGGGAGAAAGGCAAACCGTAAGAGTCGAAGAGAGCGAAGAGAGGTACCAGGGCGACACGTATTGGTGAAAGTAACCCTAATAACCTTAGTCTCTATAATACAAGACTATGGATACTTCCATTATACATGCGTTCCTAGTAACCTTTTAGCTAACGTACATGGATGTTATATTTCTTTAGAGACCAAAAATTCACAATTATTTATCAGAGTATTATATACATACGGTAGTCTACTAATTTCAAATTGTTTATTAATAAAGTTATTTTGTGTATGATGAAACGGGAGGCCTGGGGAAATCTTTTGTAATTCCGCGAACCGAACCCTAGAACACGGTGCCGTCGAGTGCTACTTCTACGACGAGCACTCGGGGTTGATGTTCTCTGGATCCCTGTTTACAAATGTCGAGTCCACGATTGAACTCGACTTTTCCGTGTGCCGGAAAGGGTTAATACTCGCGCTAGCTAGACGCGAGGCGCGGCCACTCAGAATGATCGTCGTCTCGGTTCGACGATCCCGCGGAGGCGGCGGTATCCGGGAGAAGGTTAGGTGAAGGTTAATAAATAACGAGTGGTCTTGGTTACATTCAAAACTATAACAAGATCTATTCTCAGTTATACTATACAAAATACGCGTCGCGTTGCGTGTTGACAAGAAGGCGGGAGATCCGCCGCTCGGCGCGGGCGGATCGAGGTGATTGTTTTTCGCCGGCCGGCCGGCGGTTCTGGGCCGGCGATCAAGACACCGGCCGCTCGCCGCTGCGAGCCGAAAATACAAATCAATCGCTGCGCGGAAAATAGGCGAAGAGTCTTACCGGGAGGGGAGTGCACTCCCCTCGTCGCTCGCTTACGAATCCGCTCCTGCGTCAGGCCTTATCCTCCGGTCGACTTCGGAGTGTTCAGGCCGAGTCCTAACGTCCAGCGTTCACCTACAGACGCTTCGGACCCCAGGAGTGACTCGGATTGCTCACGTGCAATGCTCTTCGTGGTCGGTACGTGTACGGGCGCTGCTCTGCACCGGCGAGGACGCACGATACCGTTTTCTTCGCGGACGATCAAATTAACTCGCGTACGCGCGGTTTGACAGCCCGAGAGAATCTGATTCAAAAAGAATCGGGCGCGACTTAGCAACGGTCAAAGTCGCGCCTGCCCCGCGCGTAGCTAACGCGAATACATCGTCCGAGCGATGTCAACACACGCTCGAGATACACGAATTCGCGGGAACGAGAGCCTAACGGGTTCGATAGAATACGGAGGATCAAGATGCTTATCTTCTCCGTATTTTATCTTAGAACCTCGTTATACCCCTCTCCCAGACGTTGCGTAGCGGGAGAGAAGCAACTCGATACTGAGGCTCTCGTTCGATTCGACTTTACGTCGTCGTCGGCGGCAGAGACGACAGTTCCGGATACGCGCGGATCAGCTCGTGTACTAAACGGCTGATTAGACGATCCACGTCGAGGGATCGTCCGCACGCACACGGTGGGTCGCTCATCACCGTAATTCCGCTGAATTCCAACGGCGGTCGAGACCAATCCCAAGACGATTGATGGACCGGAGACTGTTGGCACTTCTGGCGCTGGAGCTCCGGTCGACAACTGCTGTCATTCCTCCAAGATTGACTTGGCAGATCATCTCGTCTTCTTCTTGTCTTCGTCTTCGGGCCCTCTTTCCGCTCCGGGCAGGCCCAGTGAAGGTGCGTTGGTGACCTACACGTCCAACACAATTTTCTGGTTGGACTCGGTGGTGGGGAGTTATATGCTCCGAGCGCGTTCCTCGATCTTGACGAGCGGTATACTCGACTATCCAACCCCTGCTGGATATACCGCTGTTTGAGACGTCGAGAAGCTACCGTCGTCCAAGGATTCGAACCTGTTCCTTGATTCGAACCCAGTCCACTCGAGGGTTTTCTGCCTTTATCTCTTTTGGATAACTTTGGAGGTCGTTGCATGGCCGCTGCATACGCCTCTTTTTTCCCTGGCGAGCTGGACTTTTGAAGACTTCGGGATGACTTCTTGTTGTCTTTAGTCCCTAGGTCCGATCGAGGTTGCTTTGCAGAGTGTTTGGCTGCACCTGCGGCTCGTTTCTTGTTAGGCGCAGCGGAATTATGAAGCGACGACATTTGCGCGCGTAGCTGGCGCAGCTCGTCGTGCAGTCGCCTCACTTCTTCGCTTAGGCGCCTAACTTTCTCCTCCTCCAATTTACGCGTCTGATTACATTCGCATTCGCAATGACGCTCGCCTTCTGCTTGCGTCGATACGTCGCGAAATTGCGAAGTAATCAGCGTTCTGTCCACCGGTTGTGTCGTCACCAGACTATTAATCTCTTCCTCGTTGCTCCTTGCAAGGCTTGTCTGCTCTTCGTCTTCAGGAGTCTGGGAATGAGTAATACAGCCGTCCGATGCCGATGTATTCCATAAACGGGCCATATCGGACGCTTCGGATCGGGGGAAGCTTGGAAAATCTCCCTTCCCCCAGGCTGCATTTGCTCCGTCGTCGTGAGCTTGGGAGTATTCAGCGCAGCCGTTCGGTGCCCTCAGGCGGTCTGTATACGCCAAGCGACGTGAAGTGTCAGACTTCTCGAACAGGGGGAAGCTTGGAGAATCTCCCCTCCCCCAGGCTGTGCTTACTCCGACGTCGATTTCGTGGATGGAAGCTGAAGATGATGGCGATTGTGCGGTTGCTGCACAGCTGTCCGAAATCCATGTGCGGTCTGCATTCCCCGAGTAACTCGCGTTCTCGGATTCTTCGGACTGGAAGGAGATCGGGGAATCTCCCCTCCCCCAAGCTGTGCTGCACCTTAGGTGCACCTGAACTTCACCCGGTCCTCCCGCTGGAGATAAAGTGCTCCGTGGTGACGTAAGAGCCTCGTGTCTTACGTCGGGAGGACTGCCTGCTCTTTGGTTCCTCTGCAAGACATGTGTCCTTATGGAACTCAGCAAGTTGTTGTCGACTGCTTTGTTCGACGCCAATTGCTGAAACAGGCTGTGGGTTGAGGGATCGGCAATTCGGTTCACTTCTGGAGCGCCGCTTGTATTGAGGGTCGTCGTGTTGACGAACTTATTCCTGCAATCGAGCCTCCTTGTGAACTGCTCGTAATCACTTCCACTTATTTCTTGTGTGAAGTGGGCTGGGTTGTAACTTCCCATTAGCCATTGAGCGATTCGCTTAGAATCCCCCTCGAGATGTCCGGTGCTTCTTAAATCTAGAGCTATATTTGCTTCTATTACAGCTTCAAAGCTCAGCTCTAGATTTTTGCGCCAATGCTCCATCTTATCGGCTAGTTCTTCTGGGGTCGATGATTCCATCTTGCGAAGCTAGACCGATTATATAAAAAATTTGGTGACGAATTGTGTGTGTATGCGCAACTAACTGCTGAGATTCTCTCTCTAATTGGCCGTCTGTTACGCAAATTACAATGTTAGAATTCTAACTACCACCCACAATTGTCCCAAGCTGCTCGAGAATGACGTATCTCGATGCAGCTAGCTAGGGAGAGAGCGTGGCTATTCCAAAAAAAAATTCGCGACGATAACGATTTAAATAATTCCCGCAACCAAAAAAAAAGGATGAAAGTATTCTCACTTTCGACCGGCTGCACGCACAGGCACGGTCAAACCAAAAAAAAATCGCGTGAAAATCGTTTTAAACCTCGCGTCAAAAAAAGGAATTTAATTTTCGCCACATATGACGACGAAAACAACGATAATCATCGTTTAAATGCTCTCGCCCTGGCTTTACAGCAGTTTAAAAGACTCGGGACAAGTATACACAATACTGCCCGAGCATAAACATAAACACCTACAAAAACAAGCAATCTGCTGTTTTGTGTTTATGTTTCTATGCGCGCCGCGAGTCTTCTTGTCTGTTTGTTTACGCCCGGCACCTCGACTTGGCGAGTTTAAATCACTGCGCCTATCAGCTGTAACGGCTTATGGCCACTGGCCGTCTGCTGATTAGTCCGGTGCAGTGATTTGCGCGCGGGCGAATTTAAACGAAACGCGATTTGAATAGGCCGGTTTCGAATGTACCGGCCTCTAACCTTCTCCTTAAACCCAACACGTTAGGGCGCCATTTGAAACGGGCGGACTAAAAAAAGACTTCACAGAAAAATAACTCGACGCGTTGCGCACCGACAAGAAGACGGTTAATTTTATTATACAATTGATGCCACCTTTTTTCGATAGCATTACAAACTAAATATTCTGGGACATTCGTAAACAAACTCATTACATCGAAACTTATGATCTCATGATCTAATGGAATATACAAGTTATCGATTTTTTCTTTTAATTTTAAACTATTATCTATGTGAGATTTAGGAGTTTTAAGATTATTCTGTAGGAATTTTGCAAAAAACTTTGAAACAAAATACGTTGGTGAATTTACAGTCGAAATTATAGGTCTTACTGGAAAACCAGTTTTATGTATTTTGATTAATCCGTATGCTTTTGATATGTTAAATTTTTGTAAAATTGGAAGAAACTTTTTTTCATTACCCATAAAATCTATTTTATTGAGCCATTTAATTAACTCATTAGTTTTTCTTTCAAGACTAGGCAACGGATTCTTTTTAATTTTTTCATAATATTTCTCATCACAAAATAATAGTTCTGTTTTTTCTGAATATGTGGACTTTTTAATTATGACAGTTGCATTTCCCTTATCAGCTCTAGTTATTAAGATATCTGGGTGATGTTTTATGAACTTTTTTGTTTTTTCTAAATCTATTTTAAACTTTTTATCTACATGAGAATTTGTAGCAAGATCTTTATTAAAAGTTAAGAGCAAAGTTTCCTAACACGATTAAAAAATTTTATAATAAAGATCTTGCTACAAATTCTCATGTAGATAAAAAGTTTAAAATAGATGAAAAAAAACAAAAAAGTTCATAAAACATCACCCAGATATCTTAATAACTAGAGCTGATAAGGGAAATGCAACTGTCATAATTAAAAAGTCCACATATTCAGAAAAAACAGAACTATTATTTTGTGATGAGAAATATTATGAAAAAATTAAAAAGAATCCGTTGCCTAGTCTTGAAAGAAAAACTAATGAGTTAATTAAATGGCTCAATAAAATAGATTTTATGGGTAATGAAAAAAAGTTTCTTCCAATTTTACAAAAATTTAACATATCAAAAGCATACGGATTAATCAAAATACATAAAACTGGTTTTCCAGTAAGACCTATAATTTCGACTGTAAATTCACCAACGTATTTTATTTCTTAGAATAATCTTAAAACTCCTAAATCTCACATAGATAATAGTTTAAAATTAAAAGAAAAAATCGATAACTTGTATATTCCATTAGATCATGAGATCATAAGTTTCGATGTAATCAGTTTGTTTACGAATGTCCCAGAATATTTAGTTTGTAATGCTATCGAAAAAAGGTGGCATCAATTGTATAATAAAATTAACATTAATTGTTCTGAATTCCTCCATGTTATTAAGTTTATCTTAAATAATAATTTCTTTCAATTTAACGAAAAATTTTATAGACAGACTTTTGGATCAGCCATGGGTAATCCAATAAGTCCAATACTGTCAGACATAGTCATGGATGATTTAGAATCTTACTGTATTAATAAATTACAATTTAAACCGCTATTTTATTATCGTTATGTGGATGATATTGTACTGTGTATACACAAGAATGACATTGATAATACGTTAAAGATATTTAATGCGTACGATTTGAATTTACAATTTACGGTTGAAAACCCCAAGAACAATAGTATAAGTTTTTTAGACATTGAAATTATTATAAATGATCATAGAAATATTATTACAAATTGGTATAAAAAACCAACTTTTTCAGGCCGGTATCTAAATTACAATTCTCACCATCCCCAAAGTAATAAAATTGCTATTATTTATTGTTTAATTGATCGAGCAATAAGATTATCACATAGTAGTTTTCAGGAAAAAAATATTTCGTTCATAAAATTATTATTAAAAAACAATGATTATCCACAAGACATAATAGATTATCATATTAAAAAAAGGTTAAAAAAGATAAAATTTAATAATAACACTTCACAGAATACCACACTAATTTTCAATAATGTAAATAAGAAAAAATTTATTGTTCTACCATTTGTCAAAGAAATGGAATGTTCGATAAAAAACTTTTTTAATAAATGTAACACTAATGTAATTTTTAGTACGATTAATAAACTAAATAATATTATAAAATTAGGTAAGGACAAAAATGTAAAATATAATAATGCAAACGTAGTTTATAAGATAAATTGTAACAATTGTAACGCGTCATACGTAGGGCAGACTAGTAGGCGTCTGAATGTTAGAATAAAAGAACATCAAAAAAGTATTGTGATAGAGATCAAAATTCATCATTATTTATTCACACACAAGATAATAGTCACACAATTAATTTTCAAAACGTAAAGATACTAGATATCGAAAGCAATAAAGAAAAAAGATTATTCTCCGAAGCTCTATTTATTCATACACAAAATAACTTTATTAATAAACAATTTGAAATTAGTAGACTACCGTATGTATATAATACTCTGATAAATAATTGTGAATTTTTGGTCTCTAAAGAAATATAACATCCATGTACGTTAGCTAAAAGGTTACTAGGAACGCATGTATAATGGAAGTATCCATAGTCTTGTATTATAGAGACTAAGGTTATTAGGGTTACTTTCACCAATACGTGTCGCCCTGGTACCTCTCTTCGCTCTCTTCGACTCTTACGGTTTGCCTTTCTCCCACTCTTTCATTGTTTATGCCGTAGTGGTGAATTAGATACGCACTTACACATTTAAATGTTACTTGAATATATAAAGCGAGAAAATTGTTTTCTAAAATCACTGACGAGCGGATTGTTGCCCGCATAAACTACTTGACATTACGATATGTAATTAAGGATTGTAAGTCGTCGTATATTTGTGTTATTTTTAAAAAAACAGTGTGTTAAATTTCTTAAATTATTAATTATAGATTCCTGAAGAGGGAGATATGAATAAAGTCTCCGAAACGTCGAAGATTATGGTGTTTTTTAATTTTTTATTTTTTAATTTTTTAAAAAATCACCTTTCACTGGTAGATATGGCCATTAGCTTCATAAAATAATTATCTACAATACTCTACCATTAGCTGAGATCAACAACTTAAAATATGCAATAAATTTTTTAAAAAATTATAAATTTTGTTATAAAAATTAATTAAAGGAATCAACAAATTACGGTTGAGGAAGCTACGTGCCAATGAATTGGCACCGGTTTTTTAATATAAACGATAATTTAGTATTGTAAAAATGTATAAAACAATCTGTTAAGTTAGTATTAGTCATGGAACTTAATAAGCTCTTTTGACTTTTAATTTTGTTTAAAAAAAATATCTTATGAACATTAATATCTGAAATTTCCATATTTAAAATTCTCTTTTCAGTTTTTTTGACCATTTTCTTTCAAATTATGTAGTTCCTTATTAGAATGCATCAACAAATGAGATAAATTTTTTACACTATTTTGCATATGAGAAGGCACAATATCGTATAATCTACAATTGATTAAAAATTTACAATGACAACAAGCTTTCTGTACTCATATAATAATGTACTGAACTTATAAAAGACTTTTTTAATATGAAAACCAAATTTTTTAAAAATCAAAAATAACACATAACTAAGTTTAAAATCTATTCTTTTTGTTAAAACCGTTTCTATCCTATCCATAATTACCAAAACTATTGAAAGCCTTAAATTAAGTAAAAGCTTGCGTAGTAGGTCCGTTGATGTAGCGTTTCCTGTCGAAAAACATATAAACTTTAAATATTAGTCCAGCAGTTTCTTGTAGATTCCAGTAGAAAAATCCAAAATATTAATAACAGTGGTTGCAAGTGGACGACACTGTTGAATGTAGGAAGCAATGTATCCTACAAGTCGTGTTGAAAACCCAACGACAGCACTAATCGTATAAATGACGCAAATGGCAGCGATTAATGCTGTCATTTACGATAGTGCTGTCGTTGGGTTTTCAAGCACTATCGCAAATGACAGCAATCATCGCTGCCATTTGCGTCATTTATACGATTCGAATATTATGAAATACGAATATTTTGGATTTCTCTACTGGATTCTACAAGAAACTGCTGGACTAATATTTAAGGTTTTTGTGTTTTTCGACAGGAAACGCTACATCAACGGACCTACTACGCAAGTTTTTACTTAATTTAAGGCTTTCAATATATTTGGTAATTATGGATAGGATAGAAACTGTTTTAACAAAAAGAATAGATTTTAAACTTAGTTATGTGTTATTTTTGATTTTTAAAAAATTTGGTTTTTATATTAAAAAAGTCTTTTATAAGTTCAGTACATTATTATATCAGTACAAAAAAGCTTGTTGTCATTGTAAATTTTTAATTAATTGTAGATTTTACGATATTGTGCCTTCTCATATACAAAATAGTGTAAAAAATTTATCTCATTTGTTGATGCATTCTAATAAGGAACTACGTAATTTGAAAAAAATGGTCAAAAAAACTGAAAAGAGAATTTTAAATATGGAAATCTCAGATATTAATGTTCATAAGATATTTCTTTTAAACAAAATTAAAAGTCAAAAGAGATTATTAAGTTCCATGACTAATACTAACTTAATAGATTGTTTTATACATTTTTACAATACTAAATTATCGTTTATATTAAAAAAATTGGAAAGAAAACTTGATAATAAAATTGAGATGCTTTACGCAAAAAAATATAAAGTCAGAATGGTTAAAAACTCATACATTTCTAATAATACTAGTAATACACAGGACATTGTACTAAACCAAAACAATAGCCCGGTCAATAATCCCCCGATCGTCGTGTCGAAGTACAAGTGGTTAGTGAACCTTTCGAAAGTTCATTTACCCCAGTTTGTTATTGACACGTTACAGCTTAGGGAAAAATTTAATTTTGCTTATAATCTTAATGAAAAAAAATACTTTGGCAATTATAAAAAATTTAGAATATTTCTTAAATGAAAAAACTAATGTCGATTCTGAATTTGCGACGAATTTACGAAACAACATTATGAATATTATACAGAAATATCACAATAAAAAATTCAATTTGACTTATTTGGATAAAAAGCTTAGAATAGATTTGATGAAAACTAGAGTTTTTAAAACATAATACTGATCTTTTAGTTACTAGGGCCGATAAGGGGAACACTACTGTTGTTATTGAAAAACAGAAATACTTAGATAAAATGTGTAATTTGTTTTCTGACTCGAAGTATTACAGCGCTGTTAAAAAGAATCCTCTTCCCTCTTTAAAGAAGAGTACGGATTTGCTTATAAAAGAGCTTAATGATAATAATTTTTCTGATAATGATGTTAAGTTACAACTTACATCAAGTAAATCCATATTAGCTAGAGGTTATGGGCTTATAAAAATACATAAAGATAATTTCCCTGTTAGACCTATAATTTCAGCTATTAGTACTCCAACGTATTCTATTTCTAAATTTGTCTCCAAGTTCTTGTATAACAATCTAAAAAGACCAGCTTCTCATGTAAATAATAGCCTTGATTTTAGAAAGAAAATGTGTAACATTTTAATTCCTTCAGGATATGTAATCATTAGTCTTGATGTTGTGAGTTTATTTACGAATGTTCCAGATTATCTTATTTATAATTCTATCGAAAAACGTTGGAATCAACTCTATAAATTTTGCAATTTTAATTTTAGCGAATTCATTAAAGTTCAATACATTTTACATAATAACAATTTCTTGTTTAGCAATGTGTATTATAAACAGATTTTTGTATTATAAACAGATTTAGTCCCATTTTGGCGGACATTGTCATGGAAGATCTAGAAAATTATGCGTTATCAAAGATTTGTTTTCCGGTACCTTTCTACTATCGTTACGTAGATGATATTATTGTTTGTGTACCAGAACGTATGATGGATTATACAGTTAAGTTGTTTAATAGTTTTGATACTAACTTACAATTTACATTTGAGAAACCTAGCAATAATAAAATAAGTTTTTTAGATATTGTGATTATACAGAATGAACGTAAGATTTTAACTGATTGGTATAGAAAACCAACTTTTTTTGGTAGAGTTTTAAACTTTAATTCCCACCATCCTACTAGTAACAAAGTGGGTGTAATTTGTTCTTTGGTCGACAAATGTATAAATCTTGAGGATATTTGTTTCCATGACAAAAATCTTAGTCTGATTAATGATATTTTGTTAGAAGACAATTATCCTTTGGAATTTATAAATAAACATATTGAAAAACGATTAATACAGATTATGAATAATAATAGCAAGAATAATTCTAAAAATATAAATAATAATAGCATTATAATTTTCCCTTTTGTTAAATATATCCTTTGTTAAAAAACATTTGTAATAAAAATAATTTAGTGTTAATTAACTCGATTTCTAACAAATTTAGTCATCTTATCAGTCTGGGAAAAGATAAATGTAATAAAAACGAAAAAACTAATGTTGTGTACAAGATAAATTGTAAGCAATGTGACGCGTCTTATGTAGGTCAAACTTCGTGTAAGTTATTAAAACGATGTAAAGAACATGAGAGTGATTGTAGATTTAAAAGAGACAAATCAGCGATTTATGAACATATTTTACAAACCAACCATCAAATTGATTTCAATAATATTAAAATATTAGATCAAGAACAAAATTTAAAAACACGGTTATTACCCGAGATGTTGCATATACATTCGCAACATAATAGCCTTAATAGACAATTTGACACATACAATTTAAAATCTGATTTCAATTAAGCATTCATTAATAATAATAAGTTTTTATGCTCTTAAATAAGAAAATTGTTACTATGATAAATTAAAGTTTTCACTAATAATTTCTTTACAAAGAGTTTCCCCATTCTGCGTGCTCTCTATCTACATCACTCACACATTCTCACCTGCCGGTATAAATATGTAAAATTATTGACAATAGTCTTATCGACTAGTGGCAGCTTCTTGCGTCCACTTATATTAGTATAAGCTTAAGTATTATTGGTAAGATCTCAGTAGAAAATTGTGGAACATTATATTATAGTTTTTTAATTATACGTAACTTGTGTTTTTTAGAACCTTGAGAAGGGATAACAATAAATCACCCGAAACGTTGGAATTGATAATTTTGTGTTATTATTCCACTACCTTGTTGGGCAGTAGAACCATTCGCTTCCATTCGTGTAACTATAATTATTCATCGCTGCCATTTGCGTAATTTATACGAATATACAATAGTGCACAGAAATGTACAGAAATATACGGAAATATACAATACTAAAAAAAATATATGAAACATTAATTTATGAACTTAAATGAACTTAAGTTAATTGATATATTTCATAGAAAAACAAATAATTTAAAAAATAATAACGAAAATATACAGAAATAGCATTTACTAAAATATGACGTAATCGTTTGTGCATGCCCGTATTACTATCATTTTGAGATGCTTTAGCGACATTAACTTAATAACATAACCTGTAATAATACACAGTTAATAATTTGAATACCTTACTTTCACCTTAATCATTAAACATAAATCACATTTATGAATTTTAGAATCATTATTCTTTTTAAATTCAAAATGAATTTAGTAATGTGTTGATTAGTATACTTAAGGTATCATATGAGCGCGATTCGGATTACCATACATAACTATTGTTTAGTGGCGCAGTTGGCAAAGAGTTTGCTTAATAATCTAAAGGTTGTCGTTTCTATTCCCATTGACAGCCAGATTATTTTTTGTTTTTGTTTTTTTTTTAGAATTTTATTGCTTTGCTGAACTTATCGAATCCAACTTCAAATATAAATTTATTATTTTAACAATAATTACAAATTTTAAGGATTTTTTAATTAATTTTTTATTTTGTTTTTTAGAATTGTACATTTCTGTACATTTTTGTAACTTTGTCCGAAAATCAAACAAAATACACAGTAATGTACAGAAAAGTACGGAAATATAGAGAAATCTATAAAGATATGTAGAGTTGTACACAAACAGTGGAATGTTAAATGACTTACATGTCAAGTTTTATGAATATAATAAGGTGCCATCTTCTAATATGCAATGCACTCTTTTTGTGCATACATTACAATTTATAAATCCAAACGTTGATAATAATGAAATTATACTAATTTTATTTCTTGGTCGTAATAATAAATGACATTGGATATGTATTTCGTACAATACGACAGTTTTAACAGTCTATGATAGTTTAAACGGAGAATTAAAAGAGAATCATGAAAAATATATAAAAAGATTATTTCCAAATGGTCAATCATTAAATGTCATCTATGAAACAGTTTAACTCCAACAACAACCATACAATTGTGGTTTGTTTGCAATTGCATTTGCAATATCAATTTCTAATAGAGTTTGCCCTTGTAATCTTATTTTTGAGGAAAAAAAAAATGAGAAATCATTTAATTAATATATTCAAATGAAATGAAATACAAATGTTTCCAATAGTCCATAACAAAGTACATGGTAGCAGAATCAATAATTATTCAAATGGAAAATATTGTACTAATGGTATTTCGCAATTGCAACACTTAGGAAACAAATTAGAAATTTCAATAAATATTACTAATTGTAGTAAATTGTATGAAATACAACCAGAAAATTATAATAATAAAAGAAAAGAGTGATTGAAATTGTTGATTTGCATGAAAACATCGATAATAGAAATAGTGATAAAAAAATACATTCTTATTCATATTATAAACAATTACATGCTAAGAATGATCAGAGCAATGTAATTGAAAACATTGCAAATAAAGAATTGTAATTAAAGGAATCAGGTGGAAAACGGAAACCTAGAAAAGATATGACTGCAGAACAGAAAATTAAAGAAGCAATTAGAAAAAGAGGATCACGAAAAAATGCTAAAGAAATTTGCTAATTTTTGTTCAACAAACAAAAATTATCGGAGGCAAATAGAATCAGAAAACGACGTAAAAATTCAAATAACGGCGATCGAGTTATTCGAAAAAGAATCTTCCGAAAACAAGCCACTATCGAGCACAAGGAAAAAGAGGCATTGCGTAAAAAAAAGATGCAAAAAAATTCCACTGCCTAGCAGAAAGTAAAAGAAGAATCGCGGAAAAAAGAATCGCGGAAAAAAGAATCGCGTAAAAATGCCACTACCGAGAAGAAAGTAAAAGAAGCATTGCCGAAGAAAGACTTATGTAAAAACAATAATAGAGAAAATCAATTAAAAGAATCGAATAGTAGCGAAAATCAATGTGAAAATTCAAATAAAGACAATGAAGTTATTAGAAAAAGAAACTTTAAAAAAAGCCACTGTCGAGCACAAGGAAAAAGAGGCATTGCGTAAAAAAGAATCGCATAAAAATGCCACTACCGAGAAGAAAGTAAAACAAGCATTGCCGAAGAAAGACTTACGTAAAAACAATAATAGAGAAAATCAATTAAAAGAATCGTATAGTAGCGAAAATCAACGTGAAAATTCAAATACAGACAATGAAGTTATTAGAAAAAGAATCTTTCAAAAAAAAGCCACTGTCGAGCACAAGGAAAAAGAGGCATTGCGTAAAAAGAGATGCGAAAAAATGCCACTGCCTAGCAGAAAGTAAAAGAAGAATCGCGGAAAAAAGAATCGCGTAAAAATGCCACTACCGAGAAGAAAGTAAAAGAAGCATTGCGGAAAAAGACTTACCTAAAAAATAGAGAAAATCAATTAAAAGATCGAATAGTAGCGAAAATCAACATAAAAATTTAGAACATAATTGCTCTACAGATGATAACCAAATCATTCCCGATTAGAAAAAATCCACATTACCATAACGTAAATTAGCGTATGTCCCTGCAAATTTACGTACGTTCACATACGTTAGCGTACCTTCGCGTACGTTCATGTACGTTTGCGTAGGTTTTAGTTAGGATTCGGACATTTTGTACAGTATTGTAGGTACGCGTACGCGAATATATGCGAACGTACGTGAATATATGCGATCGTACGCGAACGTACGGACACATACAGATAGATACACGAATGTACCCGAGCGCAAGAAAACGTACTTAAAGGTACCAATAATAAAAAAATGTTCTTATAATAAGAGTAACTTTTTCAGTAAATGTACGTTCTTGTAGATTTTTACACGTTACTGCAAATTTCTGTAGGTTTGCGTACATCTGAGAATGTTAACGTACGTTTGCATATGTTAACGTACGTTCGCGTACGTTTCTGTAAAAAATGTCGGAATCATAACCAAAATGTATGCAAATGTACGCAAACGTACGTGAACGTACACATATCTATACGCAAATTTAACAGGAACGTACGGTTTATATTTCCATTGGGGTTAAAATAAAAAATTGCCAAAGTACTTCTTATGAAGTAGTAACAATTAAAAAATGCACTAGAAAGAGAAATTTATTAGAAAACTCTACTTTAGAATGTAAGTTATGAAAAAATAATTCAATTAAGAAACGACGTATTAGTGCACGTGAAAACATTACAGTGCAAGAAACAGTAGCAATAAAAAATGGAAAATTGGCCTTACTGCAAATAATGATTTTGATGAAAACAATATTACTGAAAATTATTTAGGAGAAATGTATAAAATATGTATATATTGTAATGCGAAACATTTTGCTTGTGAAACGAATGCTAAGAAATGCTTTACTAATTGTTGTCACAAAAGGAAAAGTTTTATTTAATAATAAAGACTCATATCCAGAACAGCTAAAACAACTAATAAATAGTAACAGTAAAGAAAGCAAAACTTTTATGAATAGCATCAGAATATATAATAATTTATTGACATTTGCAAGTTTTGGTGCAAAATTAGTAACATTTCCTATTGCAGGACTACAAGTCTTTCATATTTGCGGACAAACTTATCATAATTCATATTCATTAAATACAGATAGGGAAAAATCTCGTAAATACGGGCAACTATATTTAATAGATAACGAATTAGCAAATAACATATTAAAAATGGTTCACTAAACTTATTAAATAAATTAGATAGTTTAATACGTACTATCAATTCCTATTCTATGGCATATAAAATGATGCATGAGATAGAAATGGAAGAATATAAAAAAGCAGAGAAATGTGGATTATTATCTATAGGAGTTAAAATGTACATGGTTTGAAACAATACTGTTGATAAAAAGCATAATGGTGCTGTAGCATGTAATGAAGTAGCAATAGTATATGTTAGTAGTAAGGGGACCGGCATAGCGAGACGGCCCCCCGCGGTGCGGTGTGTAGGGGCCATGTGGCATCCCGCTGTGCGGTGTGTATGGGTCCCCAAGTGTGACAAGGTCATTAACTCAAGTGTTTACAGTAGCAAGTGTGGCCACAAGCTAATTAGTGTAAACAATGGGGGGTGATTTATTACCCTATAAATAATGGCCCACTTATGGCGCCGGCCATGACGTCATGCCGCTATACATGCCCCACGTGTGTTGCCGTATATGCCTTGACTCGAGGTGGTGGGGGGCGAGTGCTTTGGCTGTCCGCGCTACATCATAAAGACCCGTAGGGTGCGAGGCCTCTCGCTGTATAGACCGTGTGCTGTATGTATGGGCCCCAAGTGTGAACACAATTATTACCCCATAAATAATGTCCCGCTTATCGTCCCCGCCATGACGCTATGCCGCTATACCTGCCCGGCGCGTGCCGGCGTATATGCCTTAACTCGGGGTGGTGGGGGGAGAGACCTTTGGCTATACGCGCTACGCCATAAAGACCTCTCGCTGCATAGACCGCGTGCTGAGTGTGGGTCCCAAGTGTGCCAAGGTCATTAGCAGGTGTGAACACAAGCTAATAAGGATAAACAATGGGGCGGATTATTACCCATAAATAATGGCCCACTTACCGCGCCCGCCATGACGCCATGCCGCTATACCTACCCGGCGCGTGCCGCCGTATATGCCCTGACTCGTCGTGGTGGTGGTGGGAGAGACCTTTGGCTATAGGCTCTACGCCATGAAGTCCCATAGAGTGCTGGAGCGAGGCCCTCTCGCTGTATAGACCACGCGCGCGTGTGTGTGTGTGTGTGTTCGCAATGAGAAGTTGGGGTGGGAATAGGGAGTTGGTGTAAAGGAGAGATCCGCAAATAAAAAAGCTGTTGATGAAAAAATAAATTTTTGTTTATTTAATCGTAGAAGAAAGTTAGTCTTACGTTAACATAACTACCGACATCACGAACGCACAATTTTTATTTTAACTTATACACGGATTACTATTTTACAGTTGGTCTTACGGTAATATAAATATCGACATCACTAACGCATAATTTTTATTTTAACTTATAATACGAATTACTATTTTACAAGCACACCATACGCATTCAGTCAATCGCAAACATTTTATTTCGGTTTCTTTTTTTTTTTATTTATTTAACCAGAGTACAAAAATATACAAGCCACTGACATCTAGATATACAAAAATATATATAAGATACAGAGCACTTCCTGTAGAGATATGTAATATATCTGTACACAGGTCTGGCATAACGCAACTTAAATCTATGGTACTTAAACTAAAGCAATTAAGTATAAACATTTGAATTTCATTAGTTTAGTGTCAACAAGTATAAACTTTTATAAAACAAATATAAATAAAATTATCTAGAATCTATAACCCACGTTTTAATAATTTTTTTTAGCTTTTCCGGTTTTACATTTAAAGTTTTGAGATCCTTATTAAGTTTATTGTAGGCCTTAAGGGCAACTACATTACTATTCTTAAAAGAAATTTCCTTACTCAATTTTGGCAGTTCTAAGTTCTTATTTCTAGTTATACTTTCCGATAAGATATATTTATTTTTAAATTCTTCATAATGATATACCAAGCTTTCTACAATAAAACTTTCTTTGATATGTAATGGCCTAAAAGTATTATCACATCTGCTTAAGATATTTTTTAACAATCTATTCTGCAATGCTTGTAACCTATCCAGTACAGTATTATAAGCACCTCCCCATGCAATTATCCCACAGTTCGCGATGCTATTAAAGAAAGCATGGTAGACCATTATTAATTGCTTAACCGTCACAAATTCTTTTATTTTGTAGAAAACGAATAGCAAATATTTGTTTTTTTTTATTATGTAATCGATGTGATAGTCCCATCTGAGATAACAGTCAATCTGTATTCCCAAATATTTAGTATAGCTTACTCTTTTAATTTTTTTACCGTTTATAATAATAGATATATCATTTGGAAGACTATTAGCATAACATCCGAAACTAATAAACACTGTTTTGTCTACATTTAACGATAGTTCATTGGAGGCTATCCAATTATTCACTTTATTTAGTTCTTGATTCATTTTTTCTTCGGCTTCGTTCCAGTCGTCTTCAGAGATAAGTATTACTGTATCATCTGCATAAGAGATTATACAAGAATCGACTTCATTGGTTAGGAGATCGTTGATATATAGTAGGAACAATAGCGGTCCCAGTATGGTACCTTGGGGTACTCCTATAGCGAGTGGCAAGTACTCACTTACATAATTTTTTATCTTGACTCTCTGTTTTCTGTTATTAAGATAGCTTTCCATCAGTTTCAATGGTAAACCTCGAATTCCGTAATTTTCAAGTTTATTTAATAAAATGCTATGGTTGACCGTGTCAAATGCTTTAGCTAGGTCGATAAACGTTGCTATAATGTGTTTGTCGTCATTCAAGTTGTTACAAATGTAGTTGGTGATGTAGGCCAATGCATCTTTTGTTCCTTTACTTTTAGTGAAACCAAATTGTTTATCAGAGATGACATTATTTTTATTCAAGAAATCTATTAATCTGTTGTGTATTAATTTTTCCATTATCTTGGCAATGTTGGAGATTAATGAGATAAATCTGTAGTTAGTTGCTAGGTGTTTGTTTCTTGATTTAAATACTTGGACTACTTCAGCACATTTAAGTTTTTCCCGCCATCTTGCTTTTTGTATACATAAATTAAAGATATACTAAAGATATACTGTAAAGGCTGATCTATATAGTTTATAATGTTTTTTAATACAGTAGTATTAATACTATCAACTCCTCCTGCTTTATCTTTCATGGTTTGTACAATATTTCTAATTTCTGTTATATCAATTGGTCGAATAAAGATTGAGGAGTCTATTCTTTTAAGTTGTTGTGGATGCAAGTGTGTTTTTATAATATTTCTTGATAAGTTTGATCCGATTGTGCAGAAAAATTCATTTAGATGTTTAGATACATTTTTATCGCCTTGTATCTTGAATCCGTTGTTTTCTAGAAGGTAGTCAAAGTCGTTTTTTATTTTATTAGGATTTTTGCCAATTTTTCCTTTTGATATAATTCCATAGTTTCTTGTTATTAGTACTAGCCTTTTCTGCTTCTGCTATATCGTAATTACGTTTAGCTTTAAATATAATTTTCTCTAGGACTTTCGCATAACTTTGGTATGTCTGTTTCAGCGTCATATTTCCTGGGTCCTCCACCTTTTATACATTTTTTCTTTTTCTAAACACGATTTGATTATACCTGGGGATATCCACTTGCTTCTTGGGGTATGCTTCTTATGTGCTTTCTTTCTGATCGTTGAGAGCTGTATAATTTTTTTTATTTCATTTATTAGTATTTCTATCGCTGCATCCGGGTTTTGCTGACTATATATAAAGTCCCAATCATGTATTTGCTTAAACTCATTATGAATTTTTTTGTAGTCCACGTAATGATAGTAATTATTATTTGTAGATTGCGGTTTTTCTGCATTACAGGTTAAAATTAATGGATAATGATCAGTAATACAGCTTAGTAATTTAAAAGCTTTGATAACTGCTATATTAGTTTTTACAAATATATTATCTATACACGAGCCTTTGTCTGCATTGGGTCTCGTAATACCGTTATACATTGGTTTATATCCAGCTTCGAGTAATTCATTAGTATAATCTTCTGCAATTTTATCATTTTTCAAGATATCTATGTTGAAATCACCTACAATAAAGTGATTCTTTGCTTTTTTATATTTGTTTAAGATTTCTTTGAGAGTTTGTATGAATTCAACTTTGGATATGCCATGTGATCTGTAGGTAGAGGTGATATTCAGTTTCAAATCATTTTTCAAGAAAATGCAAGTATTTATGTAGGCCACCTCTTTAATTACCTCTATTCTAGTAGTTTCTTTGAGTTCTTCATTAATGTAAATTACTACTCCATCAGCACCGTTGATGCTACCTTCATTATAGTACATTTTATAATATTTTAGTTTATAGTATTGAGGGTACTCGAGATACCTTGATTCTGAGCAGACTATTATATCTGGTTTTATTACAAAGTTTTCCAGCATTATTTCAAGCTGCTTGTGATTTGTTTTTAATCCTCTTATATTCACATGCAGTATTGTTATCATATGTGCTTCTAAGTTTTCGTTTAAAGCCTCAACATTCTGCAAGGTCAGCTCTTCGGTTACGATAGTGTCGTATTCTATAGTAGTCATTCTATCGTTTATTTGTCTGTGAGTTCTTTCGTCTGGTCTTCTTGCATCTCCGCTTGTCTTAGTGTCATTTGTTGATTACGCAGGTCACTACTTTTGATAACGTTGCCACTGGTTTCCTTTGGCTGATAAGGTAGATTATAATTATATCCGAGGAACTTTGGAATGTAAGGCATGACTGGATAGTCAGTGTTTCTAATTTTTCTTTGGATTACATTTTTTATATACTCACATTTTTCCGTATCAGTCGCTACATGTTCGGTATTCGTTTTTCCTCCAAATCTCTCATTTCTATAAACACAATTTACACATTTTACTTTAGCTTTTCTGTTACAATCCTTTGTTAAGTGTTCGCCTGAGCATCTTAAGCATGTAGCTTCATTTTTGCATTTCTTGCCACTGTGTCCTATTCTGGCACAATTATAGCACGGTTTCATATTGATATCATCAAAGACACTACAGCTTTGATAACCGACGTAGATTTTGTTCTTTTTGCTTCTAATATAACTGTATGTGGTAGAATTTACCTTTATAATAGCTGTTTGCATTTTATTTTTCTTGTTAGTATATACGTGCTCTACACTGCAATATAAATTTCTATTATCTTCTTCATTAAAATTTCTCTGGTTGATGTCATATTCAATTTCTTCTATACTCATGTTGTTATCAATGCCATCTACCTTCAATCTTGGCATATCAATGTCTTGCAATCTAACCTCGAAAGTATGTCCAATTTTATTGCTAAGCTGCTCCTGTAGCTTTCCCGTTTCAAGATCATTTGTGCTTTTAATTATAATTTGGCCATTATTTTTTTCCCTAATATTTTTTACAGGCAATATTACATCATTTTGCAGTACACTTTTTATTGTTCTCAATGCTTTATTTTTTTCTAAATGTGTTTTAGGTTGGATAATGATATTAGGCACGTGGCGCAATTCTTTTACCTTATCAGTATTTTTTAATGCTTCTGCATACGATTTGTTTTTGGTATTTTTCTTTTCCGTAGCTAATTCTTCTTTAGTTTTTTGTAAAAGTTCTACTAATAGTTCATTTTTCTCTCTCATTTCTAGAATTAACTTTTTTTGGAGTATAATTTCCGCTTTCATGACATTAAAATCTTCTTCATCTTGTCCGACTACTGTAAGGTTTTGTCTCTCTAAGTTTTCAGTTAGTACTTCTGTGGATATGGTGTTCAGCAGTTGTTCTTGAAATTTTTCCCTTTCATGTAATTTCACTTGAGCAATAATTTGTCTTGCCTCTACACTTAGCAAGTCACCGGATTTGGGGGTTAACTACAGGTCACTGTGAGCTGGACACAATACTAGCACATCACTTATTTGTATGGCATTTTTTAAACGTTTAAAATCTGCCACATGATAGGCATCTTCACAAACAACTCATACGAGTAATGACACTTTTGTTTTTTTATGGCACTTATAAAACTTATCAGGAGCGATATCCGGCGGGTCCTTCTCAGTCCCCGCCATCTTGGGAATCAACTTCACTTTTTAATCATTGTTTTTAAGCGCGAAATATAAAATTTGTATTAATAATAACGATGCTGCCACTTAGCACTACTTAGCACACACACACACACCGCATTGATACTGGTTGCTCCCTGTCACTTTCGAGGCATGCAAACGCACCGTCGATGGCGACACGTGCTGCACGGTGCGTATCGTAGCTCGCAAATAGAGCACGGACGCAACGGTTTTTTGAGTACTTCTTGCGTATGTTGACACCATCGCCATCCTGAAGGTAATTTTTCGGTATACGCCATGGCATGCCTGTGCGCCTTATCAAATTTTTCTAGGGCGATATTTGCCGCGGTATTTAACTTGCACAGCACATCCGTCATCTCCTCCAGGAGCTCGCTGTAGTATTCACGGGCATCAGGCGATGTTGCCGCGGCAAACCGACAACTAATTTTGCCTACAAATTCCGCCATAAAGGCTGAATCCCGCTGCACTTCGTTAAACGCGCCAAAATTAACTTTGATATATTGTTGTATTTTGGCGCGTTTGTACGATAGCTTGTCGTAGTACGCGAGCCGTCGCGCACTGATCGCCTTCATCGCGCTGGAATACTACACTACACACACTAATCACCGAGGTGCTTTATGGGGAGCGCGGGCTGTCCAGATCGCTCAAGCACGGACAGCTCGCACTGCTGCTGCACTGAGGGCGCCGTAGAATATCGCACCGCCAACAGCGCGCCCAATTCAGTGCTGTACGTTGATACAGCCCGCAGGCAAAACACCACTTCTGGATGATTGGTGCTGTAGGTGGTGATGGTTGTGCTGGTGGTGGTGGTGGTGGTGGTGGTGGTGGTGGTATTCGTGTTGCTGCTCTCGCCTGGTGTTCGAACAGGTTGCGCCGCCACTGCCGGAGATGTCTTTGGCGCAAGCGTTTTAGCACTTTCACGTGCCTTATCCGTTCCGTGTATACGGCCTCTTTCGAAGTTGAAATCGTCAATGCTTGCCGATTTCTGAGTGAGATTCTTCGCCATTTGGCGGGACGCGCTTCGAATCTGGCTAGTTACTGGTGGAGACTGGCTATAACTGACTGACTGACTGACTCGATGTTCGCTAACAGTATTGGAGGCTCACGGGGATGCTGGTGCGGGGATGGTGGGGGTTAAACTGCTGTTAGTGAGGCCAGCTAGAGTGGAGATGAGTAAAAAACGTAAAAAAGCAATGTGTCGTCGGTACATCTTTCTTTCGGGGATGCCACGACAGACTGTATTTCGACGCTTTTCGAAAATGAAATTTACGACATGACAAGGTTTCCAAACGCTCTGATGAAAGCGCATATGTTTTGCCGCGGAGAAACTCGGCGAAATTTTTCCCGAATGAAAATTTTTTATTACTCTTTTATGGTTTAAGCACAGCGACCTCGCAGAAGTTTCGGGTTCTACGAGCGCGCGCGCACGCGGCTCGAGTAGTTAAGTACCTGTACGTGAGGAAAACAGAAATGCGCGTAGGCGTAGAAAACAGCCCTTGGACGGACACTTTGGATTTTTACAGGAAGACATTTTTTAACATCTGTAGAGTTTCTTTTCTTATCGAAAAAGCTGAACGTCCGCCATAGTATGCGTACCCCGCTTGTGGGGATTCTCAATTTTTCTTCAAACCCGTCGGCACGCGTGACGAAAACCTTTCGAGCTAAACTATCGGTACGTGACAGGACCATGCAATAATTCCAAGGGGTTATCCTCGAAACTTACATCCGCTGCGAAGAAAGTAAGATCCCGTTGTTTTTTCGAAACAATATATCACGGTAGCAGCCCCGCAACAGGATGTTTCGCGTGTAAAGCTTACGCACCGGGGTTTCTGTCGCGCGATCTCGCATAGCAATACTCGGGGTTATTTTTCACACAGCTACACATTTTTAACGGAAAAAAGTTACCTCTTGCGCTTTGGTGAGATTTTCCAGAGACGGCTCGAGTACATAACGTAAACAGATGGTCAAAAACCACGAGGGAAAGGTATTTTCTGATACCACGTGTATACTGTATTCAAAACACTCGACGCCGTTGACGCCGCCAAAAAGTCGCGCTATAAAAGAGGTGAGCGCCACTTATGGTCCTACCATTTCTTTCAAACGAGAAGCGTCACCATGGAGAATTTTGTCGCTTGTAAAAGTTTACGAGAAGCCGTATTGCGTCTCACAGCGCAATTACGCTATAGTAGGGGCGACGCGTGGCGTACACGTCTGAGGACGTTGTCTTCCACGGAACTTGTCAATCAGTTACGACGCTTGTTACGGCTGACTGGCTATCGGGCGATAGCAAGATTATTCCGTACGTTCAGGCATTCGCGAGATGTACAGCGTACCATTGGAGAATTTGTGATCGAGTACAACTTGGACAGATTGCCTGTTTTTAGAAAGCTCATGAGCGAGTACAAGGAGCTATTGGGTAAGTGAAAAAATTTTTAGTATTTTTCCTAAACTTTTTTTAAAAATTTAGTTCTCTAAAAACATTTCTTTTCCAGCCTTAGAAGATTTATTGCGCGACAGCGATTCTGATAGCGAAAATATCGAAGCTGATGACGAGGAGAGCAGCGACGCCACTCACTTTGAGTGGAATGCAGATGATACACCGTCTCAACTAGGGCCGTCTGGGGTGGCAAGCGGTTCGGCCCGCACTGATGGACAACAAAATCCTGTAGCTCGTAGGCTATCGTTTGACACTGATAGCGACGAGGCTGATGACAGTAGCCCGCAGCAGCAGCAGCAAATCTGGGTTGCCGACGTACACAACGCACCTCTTTCCGTCGATAATCAGCCTACAGAAGCGATGTCTGACAGCGAAGAGGAGCTTCCCGTAAGCCCGAACCTTATTAATGCGGAGGACCATGAAAGGGCGAATCTAGAAATGGATGCGGCAGAAAATGAGCGCGAGTATATACTGGAGGCGTTATCGCCATACGTGGAGCCGGGGGAAGCCGTTCAGCGGGCGTTTTTAAGCGATCCTCCTCAGGCGTCGGCAGATGTAGGCATCGCAAATGCCGCGGAAAATCGCTACAACATCTTGAGCAATTTTTACCTTGGAGATCCCGGAGCATACGATAATAACTTTAACCCGTGGGACGAAGTTCATCTGCGTATAAATGAGCGTAAGTTAAATTAATTTTTCTTTTTTGTAATGTAAAAAAAAGAGTATGTTGTTGAAAAAAAAATATTTTTCTTTTTTAGTCATAAGACATCGGGATAGTATATCGCACCACTATCCCTATGACATTCCCGATATACCTGGGGTTTACGAGCGGTTTTTTAATATACTCCATGCACCACGCGCACAGATATTGCGTTGGTTCCATGACCAGGCGGAAAATATATTTTCGCCGTTGTATACGGAAATAGATCTTGCGGATCTATTAGTACGTGCAAGCGAGAGTTTTCGCGGGCCACCGGAAGAATAGAAAATGACTAAAAAAGAGAAATGTTTAAATAATATTAAAAGCTGACGACAATTCATTTTATTCATTTAGAGGCCCGTCAATCCCCTCTTCAGATAGGCGCTGGTGAAGGTCGTAGCAGAAGCAACAGCAGACACAGCAGCAGTAGCAGCATCACGCGCGACGACGGGGCTGACGCTGGGCCCGAGCGGTATATTATAGCTGCCGAGGGGGAACAGTACATGCGTAGGTTTGCTGTTCACGGCCGCACGGTTAGTTTTAATATACGTGACCCGCCTGCCGAGGAAAACCCTGTATTATGGCTCGAGGAGAGCATTAGAGACATTTACGAATATATTACATCTAACGTTCCACCTAGCACATTAGTCGGCGTGAGTATTCGTAGTGTTCGGTTTGCGCGGGGGCCCGGAGGGTTGTCGTCCAGGCCTATTGAAAATTTCAGTTACTTAGATTTATGGAATTTGGTAAATTCTATAAGTCAAAGTAACGCAGTTTTAGGTATCGATGACACACTAGCCTTACAAATATATTACGTTGAAATGCCTGTTGGCGCAGGGGGAGCATGACCAAAACAAGCGCTAAGCATAGGTAGTCTTCCTAAACGCTCGATCGTAACAATAAAAAACGAGGATAATTTATGTTTGCCGCGTGCGCTCGTAGTAGCGAGAGCACACTTAGCTCTTAAAACATCCGAATGCGCTGCGACGCGCGACGAGTGGCGCGTAATCCGCGACGGTCGGCGAAAATTACAGAAAGAGCGCGCAGAGAAACTCGTGCACGATGCAGGAGTAATTTTACCGCTAGAGGGATGTGGATTCCACGAGTTGACGGCGTTTCAAGATTTTTTTGCTGCGGAGGGTATTGCTATGGTTATATTTGAAAAGTGTAACTTGGGTAGCGGCGAACCTCTATTATTTGACGGTCGAAACAAGATTCAAGATTTAAATGCACCGGTGTCATTTATTTAATCTTTGAGGAGCAGTCTAGACTCTTTAACGTGATCACTAATTTATTTGCTGTGGCCGGATCAAAATTCTTTTGCTCTTATTGTAACAAGGGTTTTCGCCGTATTGGGCAACACAAGTGTAAACGAACTTGTGAATCTTGCTTTGTTACACCTCCATGTAGGAGTGACGGTGTAGAAAGAATAGAGTGCGCAGAGTGCGGACGTAAATTTTTCGGGCATGGCTGTTTCGTTAATGACAAGCGCGCGGGTTCGTACAAAAAAAATAATCGCAAAGTGTGCGACGTCGTGCGGCTATGCGAAAATTGTTTAAAAATAGTAAATACGCAGCACAGTCAACACGAGTGTGGTATTAGTTATTGTAAACAATGTTCGAAGCGGCAGCCGTTCAATCATGCATGTTTCATGCAACCAATTGGTGGTGGTGGTGGGAACTTGAAAGCGGAAAAAAAATTTTTATACATTTTTTACGATTTTGGACCCGTCAGGATACGCCGTATGGAGAAAATGCCCGAATTCACGTGCCGAATCTCTGTGTCGCGCATCAGGTTTGCACGTATTGCATAGACGTGGACGACCTTAAAATCATTTGTAGCAAATGTGGCGTGCGCGAGTTCATTTTCACAGACGATCCGGTAAAACAGCTCTTGAGCTTGTGCATTCGGGAAAGCACTGAATTTTCCGAAATTGTATGCATCGCGCACAATGCCAAGGCTTTTGATGCTCAATTCATTTTAAAAGAATTGACCGAAAACTCTGTGCGCACAGCCTCCAGCGTCATTTTGAACGGTCAAAATATTACAATGTTGAAGTACGGACGAACCAAGTTTATCGACAGCATCAACTATTTTCAAATGAAATTGAGTGCTCTACTTGCTACCTTCGGTTTAACCGAAAGTAGTAAGAAGCGCTATTTTCCACATCTGTTTAACACCCTCGAGAACCATCGGTACGTTGGGCCTCTACCAGCGCTAGAGTTTTATTGCCCTGACACTATGTCGCCAGCTGAGCGGGCAGTTTTTCTCGAGTGGCATGAAAATACAAGTCCTGGCTATATATTCGACTTTCAAAAAGAGATAGTCGAATATTGCCAGATGGACATGGAAATACTGAGGCGCGCGTGTATACAATTTTGAAAAATTTTTCTCGAGGTAGGCGAAACGGACCCATTCGTATCAGCGTGTACAATCGCGTCGGCGTGTTCGTACGTTTTTCGTAAAAATTTTTTAGTTCCGAATACTATAGGAATAATTCCACCGAACGGTTATAGGCGCGCTGACAAACACTCGCAAAAATCAATAGAGTGGCTGCTGTATTGCGAGCGCGAGATCGGTCGGGAGATCGTACATGCAGGGAGGAGGCGTGAGTTTCGCTTGCCCGAGGGATTTTTAGTGGACGGTTACCTACCTGCTTTCCCTCCTGGAGAGGGGGAAGCAGCTAAGGGAATCGTTTTTACTTTCAAGGTTGTTACGTGCACAGTTGCCCGCGTTGTTTTACGAACAACCGAGAATCGGTAAAAATAAGTTTAATCAAACGTATGCACAGGCATACGAAAGTGTACAGGTAAAAGTCGGTCGAATGAGGAGTCTCGGCTACGAAGTGCGCGAGATGTGGGAGTGTGAATTCGATGGGATAAAAAGGCAACAGCCCGAGTTCGTACGGTATCTGGATACTCACCCGATAATGAGTAGAATAACGCTCAATCCGCGGGATGCGTTTTTCGGTGGGAGAACTGAAAATATAGTCACCTCATGCACTGTAGAGCCGGGTGAAGAGATCAAATATACTGATATTTGCTCTCTTTACCCGTATATGGGAGCGTCCAGCAGAAACGGGCCACCGAGTGCGCGCGGTGCCTTTTTTCGCGTAAAAGGCGCTCTGTTTAACTCGTTCATAATTGTATGCTGCGTCTTTGAAAAAAAAACCAAGGACCTATATCGATAGATTTTTTCCTGCTCTTTCCAATGGTGCCATTGGTTTTATTGCGAAACGCTTTCTTCCGGACGAAAACTCGAGTTGAATATTGAAAGCCATTTTTCTCAAAGTATATCATGTTTTTTTTTCAAAATAAACTACACCATTGGAAAGTACAACTCTTAAGCTTCAAAACCCTATCTTGGAGAAGTTGGAGAAATAAAGGGTTTAAAAGTAACAACATGAAAAAGACAGCGCTGAGGGTCCGCGCGAGCCCCTCGCGCCCGTGCGTACGGCACGTTTAAGTGCACGCTCTATTCAACTCGCTAATAATCGTGTACCAAGTCTCTGAAAAAAGAACTAAGGACATATATCTATAGATTTTTTCCTGCTCTTTCCAATGGTGCTATTATTTTTATTCCGAAATGCTTCCGAAAGGTAATATTGTTATGCCAGATTAAACAATCTATAAGGTTATTTTAAATTTCTGTTTCACTGCTTTCAGTGCGTTCATGGATATTTTTATGTTTAATATATTATGTTTTTCAAATTTTGTTATATAAATGAACAAAGTTCATTGTAATATTATACTAACTGTTACAACTAGATCCACAAAATTATGTCCACGCGTTGGCATTGTAAGTTACAAAACATTTTATATTTACAAAAAAGAAAGGCGAAATAGCACATCGCGTGTATTAATCCGCCCTTGAGCATAGCGTAAAAAGTTCGGGCAGCCGCTGTCTTTTTGATCCTACTATTTTTGAACTTTTCATGTTTCAACTTAAAAATATAATATTTTATAATTTAAGACTTGTACTTTTGAAGAATATAATTCATTTTGAAGAAAAGACTGATATTTTATTGAAAAAATAGAGTTTAAACATTCAAATGGAATTTTCAACTAGAGGGAAGCATTTCGGAATAAAAATAATAGCACCATTGGAAAGAGCAGGAAAAAATCTATCGATATATATCCTTAGTTCTTTTTTCAGAGACTTGGTACACGATTATTAGCGAATTGAATAGAGCGTGCACTTAAACATGCCCTACGCACGGGCGCGAGGGGCCCGCGCGGACCCTCGGCGCTGTCTTTTTCATGTTGTTACTTTTAAACCCTTTATTTCTCCAACTTCTCCAAGATAGGGTTTTGAAGCTTAAGAGTTGTACTTTCCAATGGTGTAGTTTATTTTGAAAAAAAATGATATACTTTGAGAAAAATGGCTTTCAATATTCAACTCGAGTTTTCGTCCGGAAGAACGCGTTTCGCAATAAAAACAAAGGCGCAATTGGAAAGAGCAGAAAAAATCTATCGATATAGGTCCTTGGTTTTTTTTTCAAAGACGCAGCATACGATTATGAGCGAGTTAAACAGAGCGCCTTTTACGCGAAAAAAGGCACCGCGCGCGCTCGGTGGCCCGTTTCTGCTGGACGCTACCATATATGTAAGCAAGGCCGTTTTCCTATCGGTCACCTGCACATTTACATAGTCTCGGAATGCGCCGTGTTAATGGGTGGCCAGAATAACAATCTCGCGCGCGTCGAAGGGCTCGTCAAATGCAAAATTTTGTCACCGCGAAATTTATTATTGCCCGTATTACCGGTAAAAATGCACGGGCGCCTTATTTTTGGTCTCTGTCGTTCCTGTTGTGAGGAAATGCATCAGGACGACTGCAACCACGAACAAGTCGCCGAGCGTGAGTTTAGCGGGACATGGGTAGTGCACGAATTACAGAAAGCAATCGAATTGGGCTACAGCGTGACTGAGATATTTGTCATATGGCAATATAAGAGCACGCAGTATGACCAGTGCAGCGGCGAAGGTGGGTTGTTTGCCGCGTACGTAAATACCTTCCTTCGGTTGAAACAACAAGCGAGCGGGTAGCCGTCTTGGTGTACGGACGATACTACCATGAAGCGTTATATTGACGAGTATGAGCGCGAAGAAGGAATAAGGTTAGACCGGGAAAAGATTGAAAAAAATTCGGGTTTACGGTCGGTCGCAAAACTCTGCTTAAATTCATTTTGGGGAAAGTTTAGGCAACGGTCGAATTTAAAACAAACGGAAGTGGTCAAAACGCGCAAGGGGCTGCTGAAACTGCTCACGACGCCTGAAGAGGAAGTTTTCGACGTGCTACCGATTAGCGAGGATCTTTTGTACGCAAATTGGCGCTATAAAGAGGACGCTGTAGAGTCGTCGCCGAACACAAATGTGGTACTAACAGCCTACACCACCGAGCAGGCGCGTCTCGAGATTTACTCGTATATAGAAAAGCTTTCGGCCAACCGCGTTCTCTACCTGGATACCGATTCGTGTATATTCAAGTGCAGCGAAAAAGACCCTTCAGAGTATAGACCTCCTTTAGGCACTCTTCTCGGCAGCATGACGGACGAGCTCAAGGGCTACAGAGAGGGAGCTTATATTACCAGCTTTCTCTCCGGGGGTCCGAAATTTTATGTCTTTCGTGCGCTCGTCCCATCGACCGGCATCACTCACGAGTGCTGTAAAGTAAAGGGAATTTCTCTTAATAGCGCTAATACGAGCAAGATCAATTTCGCTAGTATCGAGCGCTTGATCGCAGAGTATTTCGATAACGACGAGAGCTCGCCTATCGTTTTGAAATACAATGCGATCAGACGCACTCGCACGCACGAGGTCATTACGCGCAGCGAAAAAAAATCCTGTTCCATAGTTCTGAGAAAGCGAAGATATTTCCAACACGACGTTTCGCTTTCTTTCGGCTATAAGCGCAATTGAATAATTGTATATTTTAATGCGATGAGTGTTGTAACTTTTGTATATTTTTTCATAATAATAAAAAATGTATTGTAGATATGTAAACTTTCTTTACGTGTTAATTATTTTCCACCCATATCCCCTCATCCCATGTACCTATTCATAGCGGTGATCAGCTAACCCACGTGCGCGCGCCGCGGAGATCAACGGAACAATGCGTTAAACACGCAGCGATGGTTGCTTATATCCGCGAAAGTCACCTGATCAGCGCGGTACATATACTTATCCGCGCGCGCGGGCCGGAGTATGCTAATGACTGCGGAAATCACCACCGCGGAAGTCACCACCGCGGTGATATGGTGATCTCCGCGCGCGCGCGCCCGCCGCCCGCCGCCCGGCCGCCGCGGGGATCGTAAATATCGTAACATTGCTATATGCGGCGATGTTTTCCACATACTTCATCGTCAGCTGAGCGCGTGAGCGAGCTAAGGGTTTAAAAAAGGGTGCACGCGTGTAATTTTCTTTATTCGAGTCGTAAACATCGACACGCGATGGAAGCATCCTTTTACTTGCTGCATGTGCGGCCCCACAGGCTGCGGTAAAACTTTATTCGTTAAAAGCTTTCTCGCCTACCTGACAGAGGTCTGCGACGCACGTTTCGACCGCGTCCTATTTTATTACGCAGAATGACAAGACGCCTACAGACGAGATTTTAAACCCAACGGGCCACCCATCGAGTTTCAAGAGGGCCTTCCACAGATGGCGGATTACTCGAGTGACAATGAGAAAAAAATGTTACTCCTTCTCGACGACCTCATGCGTGAATCGTCGAGCGATGTTATTTTAGATTTATTTACAAAGGGTAGTCATCACAAAAATATTAGCGTAATATTCGTTACGCAAAACGTATTTCACAAAGGTAAGGCACAGCGCGACATTAGTTTGAATACCAAGTATCTGGTATTGTTCAAAAATCCTCGCGATAGAGCACTAATACAGCACCTCGCGAGACAAATTTTTCCAGAAGATTCGGCTTTTTTACGCGAGGCCTATCTAGACACCACGCGTGAACCTCACTCCTATCTTTTTATCGATCTCTCTCAAGCCTGCTTAGACGAGTTTAGATTTCGAGCAAACGTATATCTCAATGCCGGGACGCACGTTGCCTACGTGCCCAAGTACTTTAAATCGCGGTGAATGAGGCGTGCGTTAATCAGTCGGGAAAAAACTATGGCGCCGATAGGTCGTACAGCGGTAGCCTGCGGTAAACATTTCTCGAAAAGAAGTCTTGTCATGGGGACAAAAGACACAGCGTTGCTATAGCGCGCACAGCTGATAAGCCTCTCGTCAGATGCATATGCGAGTGTGTGTTGAACGTTTTGCAGGGCGTCGTAAAACTAAGCGATTCGGAAAAGGTCCGATTGCGTAAACATAAGCAAACGCTGCGTAAGCTGATCCGTACTGATGATAGAGGCAGCGGTACTTCGAAATCGAAGAAACGTGTCATTATACAAAACGGCGGGTCGTTTTTACCACTGTTACTCCCTCCAATCGTAGGAGCGCTTATCTCAAAAATATTTGGCTCGAAACATGGAGCGAGCTCGTAAGATGATCCTTGTGCCGGAGCCGCCACCGGAGACATCGCAAACTAAAGTCATGGAGGAGGAGGAGGGAGCGAGGAATACGAATGAAAAAACTCTGCAAACACCAGGTGATCATTTTTCTCGTCTGGATGGTGAAATATACGATGTTTTACGCTCAAAAGCAGCTAGAGACGATTACGAGAAGTGCATAAAATATCTACAGATTTTACGTCGCTATCTTTTCTTCCGTGATAACGAGCGTAGCTCTGCGCGTGAGGAGCACCCTGAAATAGACGAGGTCGAAGAGGCGCTTGCACCGCTGTCCGAGGACGACATACTCATGGGCGTACCGAAAGTACACGCGCGCAAAGCGCGTCTCTTGCTTCGCCATTGGAAAGTCACTGTACCCGAGCGTCTCAAGTGGGATAACTCGGGCACCATCACTATAGATGGTCGTGTAATTGCTCGGTCCAATATAACAGAGTTAATCATCGACGCATTGAAAAAGAACAGTAAGGACGAGGAGGCGCTCGTTGGCCGCATTGAATTTGCAAAATTTCTCAAAACTTCCGAAAAACCGGGAAATTTAATTAATAATCCAAAAGTTTTAAAAATTGGCCAAATATTGACGGATCCTCAGCGCTCGGCTAAACGTCGCCTATCCACACCTATACAGCACCAATCACCCCTGCCGTCTATACAGACTCGCAGTAAAAAACAAGCGAAAAAAAAGTGGCTCACGCTTGGTTTGTAAAATAAAAAAAAAATGACGTACGAAAAACAATACTACAACCTTGAGCATGAAGCTGGCTATGCCGGGGCGCGCAATCTTGTGCGCTTGAACGCTAAAAGGGAAAAGAAAAAAATTTACTCGTGGCTGAGCAATCAAGATGCCTACACGCTCCAGCACCCGATACGAAGGCGATTTCCACGATTACGATACAACGTGATGAACATTGACGATGTTTGGAGGCCGATTTGCTACAGCTCGCGACGATAAAAGATTACAACGACGGTTACAACTACATTCTAGTGGTGATTGACGTTCTCGGTAAGTACGCATGGGTGGAACCGATAAAAGATAAGACCGCGCGCAACGTTGCCGACGCCTTCGCACGGATTATCGACCGAGCACATCCCCAACTGCCTGTATGCGTGCAAACCGATCGAGGCAAAGAGTTTACCGGTTCAGCATTTCAGGCGCTCCTCCGCCGAAAAGAGATAACATTCAGAGTTGCTCGCAACCCCGACATTAAAGCAGCTGTGATCGAAAGACTCAACAGAACGTTACGCGAGCGAATCTGGCGATACTTTTCTCATAGTAACACAAAGAGATACATCGATGTCGTGCAAAAGATTGTACACGCTTACAATCACACGCTACACAGTGGTACGTGCATGAGACCTATCGACGTCACATTGTACAACGCGCCGACAGCGATCGAAAATTTAGCCAAACGCGCGAGCTACAATTATCGACGGCGAGCACCGGCGCTGCCTAAATTCAAGGTGGGCAACCTCGTGCGCATCAGTCGAACTAAGAACACCTTTGAGAGAGGATACGAAAAAAATTTTAGCGAAGAAGTGTTCAAGATAATCCGCGTTTCGACGCGTCAAAATCTCTATACATACGTGCTCGAAGATTTGAACGAAGAAATTATCGACGGTTTGTTTTATCCCGAGGAGCTCGTGTTAGTCGGTCACGAACGCCTCGCGCCCGATAAGCGTTTCAAAGTCGAGCGCTTCATACGCACAGAAGGCCGGGGCGCTAAAAAGAGAGCACTCGTTAAGTGGCTCGGTTAACCTGCTAAATTTAACTCGTGGGTAAAAGCAAGCGAGCTTGAAAACATCTGAAAAAAATGGAAACGAGCGACGATTTTTATATGGTACTGCCTAGTAACAGCAGCATGACGTATTTTCCCGAAAACACAACATGCTGTTTTACGACCCAGCTGCAACGCAAGATCAAATTACACGGCGAGTGGCACGTGGGCCTCGTTGAAATTCACATACCACACAGTATCGTACATTTTCAAGATGACGAAGCGAGTTACACTTTTTACACGGCTGAGGACAATGGGAGTCTCATCGACCAAAAACTGTGTCGTATGCCCATAGGTATTTACGATTCCCTCGAACAAATATTAGACGCTATAAACGCAGCGAATGACACTTATAGGCATCAAATGTTGGAGCCACTTAAAACTCGTAAGCGGTCTTACATCATAAGACGCAAGTGTGACTGCACGCAAATACACATTACGGATTTCAGCGAAAAAATCAGCCGTGTATTCGGCTTCGACGAAGCAGGTAAAAAAGGTTCATTTACAACGCTTAATGAGTGTTACCGGGACATTGCAGCCAGCAGACCTGCTTCGCTTTCTCGAGACTTGCCCGATCAGATGTACGTCTATACCGATATATATGAACCTTATACAGTAGGTGACACCCAAGCTGCCCTACTGCGCATAGTTTCTATAGACAACTCCAGCTTTAAGTACGGATGCAGTACTGTACAGCGTTTTGCACTCATTCACTATATACCTCTTCTCTATCACAATTTTCGTAGCATCGTTATCGATATAAGAGATCAACATGGGCGCCGTATACCATTCGAGTACCGCACGTTGACGGTCACGCTACACTTTAAGCGCAAACGTTAAGATGAGTCATTACGCGCGCTACTACGACGAGCAGCTCGGTGGGGGTGGCGTGAAAAATGTTTTTGCTGGTTCGACTTTTCAGAGAGGTCGTGGGGTAGGAGCCTGGTTAGGAGGCCTTTTTCGTCGCATCCTGCCATACATCACGAGCGGGGCCAAGGCTGTAGGTAAAGAGACACTACGCGCAGGTATAAAGGTTGTTGACGACGTTGCCAACAGTGGCGACAATTTCAAGGAGGCTGTAAAATCACGGGCCAAAGAATCTGGACGCAACCTCAAAAGAAAAGCTGCTGACAAAATATCGGAAATAATGAAAGGTTCGGGATATAAAACAGGCGTGAATGGCAAGCGGCGGCGCCAGTCGAGAAAGAAACACACTCGGACGCGCACGGCAGGCGGTAAGAAAAAACCCGGCAAGAGAAAGCCCACTGTGAGAACGAGCAAGAAGAAGAAGAGGAAAGCCCTTCGCAACATAAACAATATTTTTGGTCCAAAGTAAAAAATGGCCTTCTTCCACTCGCACTCTAACGAATGCATGTCGAGCGAGCTCGACATTTCACTCTCCCGGCGACTCAAACGTCGATTGAGAGTAGTAGTTTTTTTACACTATAAACCTGTGTCCTCGCTCAGCGACGAAGGAGACGCGCCCATAGAGTTTGTCATCTCGAGCGCAAGCGAACATTATATAGATCTCGCGCACACCATGCTCTATGTCAAAGCTAGAATACAACCAAATGCCGAAACCCCTGCTGAAAACTTAAAAGTTGCCCCAGTAAATAATTTACTGCATTCAATGTTTAATCAAATCGACGTTTTTCTAAATCAAAAACTCGTTTCTCCACCCAATAATGCATATCTTTACAGAGCATACATAGAGTCACTGCTCAACTACTCGCCAATCGCAAAAGAATCACACTTAACGGCCGGATTGTGGTACGATGATACGCCCGGTTTATTCGAAGCCCTGCCGCACATTCAAGGTGAAATATCTAACAAGGGTGCTCTCCATCCTCAGCATTTCACACTCAATAAAGAAACCTTCGACATGATTGGCCATCTGCACTGCGACGTCTTTAATCAAGACAGAATGCTCATCAATGGTGTAGAAATGAGAGTACGACTAGTACGAAGCAAAGATGCCTTTTGCCTAATGGACGCCTCCGAAGATGGTAAATTCAGCCTGAAAATAAAGGAAGCCACGCTCATCGTTCGACGCGTGAAGATAAATCTGGGAATTTTAATTGCTCATGCCAATGCTCTCGCTAAAACAACGGCCAAGTATCCCGTCACGAGAGTAGAAGTCAAAACTTTTACACTTCATGCAGGTATACATGGCGATACCATCGATAATGCCATTCTTGGGCAACTGCCTAAAAGAATAATAATAGGATTTGTCGATAATAAGACATTCAATGGCAATCAAACATTTAACCCGTTTAATTTTGAACACTTTTCAATAAATCTCCTATCCCTCTACGTCGATGGGTCTCAAATTCCGAGTAAACCGTTACAGCCGCGCTTTAGTACTAATGATAGTATGTTTATAGATGCATTTCAAACCCTCTACTCGGGCACAGGTATACATTTCCTCAACGAGGGCCTCGGCATAAACCGTTTCAACTATTCACTGGGCTACTTTCTCACGGCTTTCGATCTCACACCCGATTTATCGGCTCACTGCGCCTCGCATTGGAATCTCGTTCGCTCGGGTAGCTTACGCATAGAGGTGGGATGTGAGACGGCTCCAACGAGCACAATAAATTGTGTTGTTTATGCCGAATACGATAACGTTCTCGAAATAGACTCCACTCGTCAAATATTATCCGATTTTAGTGCCTAGTCGTTAAAAAGGTCGGGGTACGAGAACTCGAGAGGAAGCGGGCGGCGCCCTGAAGCCTCACTTTTCTCTCGGCGCTCGCTACGTACACACGTATAATGGATTACGTCGTAGATATACAAGGGTTTCGAGACACTGAAAGGAAGTTTTTACCAAAGGAGGTGGCGATCATTTGCCTACAGAAACCCATTGTCGACCACTGGATTGTACAAGAACCGTGCAATTTCATCGAGCTGCCCGAAGACGTAAAAAATACAAATTCCTACTGCGCTGTCGATATTCACGGCATTAACTGGTTCGAGGGCGAAGTATCACTCAGACAGCTATATCGTTATCTCTTCAATATCGCAAGAGGTGTATACGCAGCCGATCACATCCCCAGAAGCTTGAGTCTTCCAGCCGCTGTTGTAACCAATGTCGATACCTCAAATAAGCCTGGATCCCACTGGGAGGCATTCTACATAGACAAAAATGCAAAAGGAACATATTTCGATAGCTATGGAGTCGCCCCTGTGTCACGACATCATATCGATCGACTTCGGAGAAATTGCGCAAGCTTCAAGTGGAACGAGAAGAAACTGCAGAGTATTAATTCTAAAGTTTGCGGCGAATATTGTATTATGTTTCTTTGCTATATGTGTAGCGGTCGCACTTTATGCGCGTTTTGTAACGTCTTTTCACGTGATTCACATGTAAACGACGCACTGGCCGCAAAATTTTATGAAAATGTAAAAAGAAAAAATCACCGAAAAAGACTCCGACGCGCGAACAATTTCCCCAGCATTATCTCCAAGAGTGCTGGCTCGTTCGTTCAAACATGTAAAGCATTTATATAAAATGTGCGTGTGTGTGTGTGCGTGCGCGTGTGTGTGTGTGTGTGTGTGTGTGTGTGTGTGTGTGTGTGTGTGCGACTTAATTTTTACTATAATATTTCTATTTAATCCTGCGTCACATTCAATTTTTAGTTTGTAATATTTCTTTTTTATCCAGAAACACATTCAATTTTTAGTTTATATTTACACTTTATGTACATTGTAAGTTTTAGATTGGTAAAAGCTGACGTGCGCGTGTATCCGTCTTTCTTAGTTTATAAGGTTTTGTATACTACGTTTGTCTTGACCTTTTTTAGCTTGTAATTTTATATTATTCATATATTTGTAAGTTTAAAATGTATCTTTTTTAATTTGATCGAACAATAAAAAAAAGTTAAACAAACATCGTATTCATTTAACGACCTTGTCCGGTAAATTTAATTCCTTACCTTTTTTATCTTGAAACGAATATGTACTATTCCATGAAGAAAACCGAAAAGCATATGCGTAACGGGTTTTTCAAGTGGTAAAAAACACAGGAGGCGCTTTCTTCTTTGAGGCTTTGAAACATAATCAGCTCGAGTCACCGAAAAGCATATGCGTAACGGTTTTTTCAAGTGGTGAAAAACACCTTAGCTGTTTCCTTTTCTCAAGTGGTGAAAAACACAGGAGGCGCTTTCTTCTTTGAGACTTTGAAACATAAGCAGCTCGAGTCACCGAAAAGCATATGCGTAACGGCTTTTCAAGCAGTGACAAACACATTAGATGTCCCCTTTTTTCAAGTGGTAAAAAACACATGAGCCGTTTTCTTCTTTGAGGCTCAAAACCCTTAACGGGAAAATTTATGGTTCTGTTTCTCAAGGGCTTCGCGAGTTTCCCAGCGCTTCTCCCCACTCTCCGATACATATGCGTAAACGTTCATGATTGGGCGCTCGGATTTTACGTAACATTCGAGCAGCCAATCGTAGCTCGTGGTAGAAAGGAGGGGGATTCGCGCTGGAGAGAGAATAAGTACGGGCCTAGCCGCGCCACCCTCAGTCAGTCGCTCTACCTCGACGAAGTCGTGACATTTTTACCAACGTTAAGTCAGTATTTTTTTAAAATGTCTCAAGCAAAGCTAGTGCCGAATTTACTGTACAATTCGACTTACGCTCTCAACAATTCGTACTCCAAATTCGTTTACGTCGGCTTGGATTATTCAGGTGGCTATTTCCGACCCGTCATCAGGTTCGGTGGGCATACATCACCGCATAAATATATAACTCTGGATATCGACAGTTGGGAACAATTAAAAAACCATTTCAAGACCTTCGGAGAGTATCTATGGGCATCAGGCGATTTTGTTAAGCAAGGCAAATATGCAAAAATATATTTACCGCACCACGACGTCGAATTGACCACAGCCTACGGTCATAGAACCGTATCAATCACCGATAAGCCACAAGTAACACCGCCATCGTTCACCCTACAGTATGAACACGAGGCTCAACAGTTCGACTTTGAAGACGATAACGCCAATCAGGAGGCAGCCGCCTCCACTGCCAGTGACGAACCTGCTACAAAAAAAAAAAGAAGTCTGAAAAACCACCGAAGATTATGATGCAGTATACAACTTTCAACGGATTGAAACAGTTCCAACAGTGTATAGACTATAAATTAAAAAAGTTAGAAGAAATCCCGGGTTTTGTGAACAAGGTTTTCGGTATAATGATCGATGTTATTAAAACGGAAGCAATTAGCAAAAACGACGTGCATTTATTAGACCATACATTCATCGGCGTTGTATTTAATGAACTAGAAGACAAAATAAAAGAACTCGCGCTAAATCAATTAATGTTTGCAAATTTTAGCGAGAGTTCTCTCGAAATAATGTTTTTGGAAGTATATGCGGAGTATTTAACAATTCTAGAAAAAAATGTTGTTAGTGCGTTAAAAGTTTAAAAATGTACAAAAATAATTTTTTTTTTATTTTATATAATAATTTTATATAATAAATGTATTTTACCTTATCACACTTTTTTATTTAAGGACCCCTCCTTTATACCTACTCCTATTCATGCCCCCAACTTCTCATTTGCGCTAGCATGCATATATTTATATATGCAGCATTATACATAAGTCATTCGTCAAAAAACCACCGACAAGGCAACATCATGGGGCCCCCGTTCAGCAAGCACCAGACCAAACCAGACGACAAAGAACCTCTCATCAACAAGGCAGACAAGAAAGACTCTTGGGCAAACAAAAAATATTCTCCACCACACCATTCCTTTTCCACCAATTCTTTCTCCTTCCCAAAAAAAGATGGCTATTCAAAATATAACGAATAATAAACGGTCCCTTTAAGGACAACATTTATGTTAATGAGAAAAAACTGTTCATAAAATAGGGGGTTTCACCACGTTTAAATAAATAAAAATTTATTTTTCCTCAACATGCTTTTTTATTTATTTGCAGACCCCTCCTTTACACCAACTCTCTATTCCCTCTCCCCCACAACTTATCATTGCGAACACACACACGCACACACACACGCACGGTCTATATAGCGAAAGGTCTCGCTCCAGCAGGGTCTTTATGGCGTAGCACGTATAGACAAAGGCCTCGGCCCCCCACCACCATCACGAGTCCGGGGCATATACGGGGGCATGCGCGGAGCAGATATAGCGGCATGGCGTCATGGAGGGGCCGATAAGTGGGTCATTGTTTACCCTAATTAGCTTGTGTTCACATACACGTGCTACTGTAAACACTTAAATTAATGACCTTGTCACACTTGAGACACATACACACAGCACACGGTCTATACAACGAGAGGTCTTTATGGCGTAGCGCGTATAGCCAAAGGGCTCTCCCCCCACCACCACGAGTCGGGGCATATACGACGACACGCGCCAGGCAGGTATAGCGGCATAGCGTCATGGTGCGGGGCGATAAGTGGGACATTATTTATGGGTAATAATTCACTATTTGTTTACCCTAATTAGCTTGTGTTCACACTTGGGGCCCATACACACAGCACACGGTCTATACAGCGAGAGGCCTCGCACCCTATGGGTCTTTATGGTGTAGCGCGGACAGCCAAAGCGCTCGCCCCCACCACCTCGAGTCAAGGCATATACGGGAACACGCGTGCGACATGTATAGCGGCATGACGTAATAAATCACCCCCCATTGTTTACACTAATTAGCTTGTGGCCACACTTGCTACTGTAAACACTTGAGTTAATGACCTTGTCACACTTGGGGACCCATATACACCGCACAGGGGGGTGCCACATGGCCCCTACACACCGTACCGCGGGGGGCCGTCTCGCTATACCGGTCCCCTTACTACTTATGTTGGTAAATACGGTCTTTCTCCAAGCGAACGAGATATTTGTATTTATTCTAAAAGTTCAGTTACGTGTAGGATACCTATTATAAGTAAACATATAGATCCTATGATTTATCCGCTTTTGTTTCCTCGTGGCGAATGCGGTTGGCATCCTTATTTGACATGTTATGATAAAAGTGTTAAACAAAGTAAAATGACTACATTACAATATTATAGTTACAAGTTAAGTGTTAGAACGAATTTTAATCCATGCTTAAGTGCTGGGAAGCTTACTCGCAGTTTATTGTTGACGCTTGGACAAAAATTGAAAGTTATAGATTATATTATATAAGAAATGAGCAAGATTCTTTTAGAACGGACATGTATAAGGGTTTAATGTATTATGTTCATAACGAAGCTGCAAATGCAAATGCTCTAATAAGAAAAATGATTATTTTACCTTCGTCATTTACGGGAAGTCCCGGCGCTATTCAACAAAATTATTTAGACTCGATGACTATATGTCAGAATTTTGGAAAACCGGATTTATTTTTAAATATGAGCTGCAATCCACAGTGGAAAGAAATAGCAGACAATCTTAATGCAAACAAAAATGCAATCGATAGACCGATATTGTTACTCGTGTTTTTCACGAGAAAATAAATATATTAAAAATTGAATTAACGGAAAAGAATATTTTTGGGAAAATTATTGTTTTTATATATGTCATTGAGTTTCAAAAACGAGAATTATATCATATTCATATGCTGCTTTATTTAGACGATAAAGACAAATTCTTCAATTCTGAATTAATCGATAGTGTAGTTACTGCTAAAATTCCAGATGAAAATATGTATCCAGAACTGTACAAATTAGTTAAGCAATATGATTCATGGTCCTTGTGGATATAAAAATTTAAATTCGCCCTGTATGAATGAAGAGAAAAGTAAATGTACAACAAAGGCTATAGCGGGATAAGATGGTCAAAATTGCACTCACCTGGATTTTTTTTTGGGATTGACCATTAGAAAGTACATTATTAAAAACCTTTCTAGCCAAATTTTCAGCTCCCCAGGTGATGATTTGAGTCTTCTAACCTAAAAAGCGTGTTTTTTCGAAAAAAATTTTTTCCGCTCGACCCTTTCTTTAAAAAAATCTGAAAAAATTCACAGACATGTGTTTTTGAGTAAGAAAACAGCCTGATTTTTTTCAGATTTAAAAAAAAAATTGAGCTGAGGAAAAAATTTTTAATTTTTCAATGATTTTTTAGGTTATGTAGGTAATTTTTGGCTAACTTGTAAATAATGATTTTTTGTGTAGTTTTACCCGATCTTTCAAATGGCGGTGTCCGAATTTGCGTTTTCGAGCCGGAACATATTTAAAATTCGAAAAAACCGATTTTTTAAGCATTTTTCCCATGTTTTTGGCACATAACCTCAAAACCAATAACTAAATAAGTGTTTATGAACAATTTTTTTTCAATTTCTTTCTATATCTTCAAATTCCACTGTCAGAACTACCATTTTTGCATCAAATAATGCTATAAAATTAAATTATAAACATTTTTTTCGTGTTTTTTACCATGTTTTTGGAATATAACCTCAAAGAAGATAGTTCAATACGTGTTAGGACATACAAAAATATTCTAAAAATTTTCAGAATCGAGTATTACTTCGTCGGTAGCTACAAAGGGCCTGATATAGCCTTTTAATTAATTATTTTTATTCAAATTCATTTCTAGATAAATAAAAATGAGTAAATATTTCTAATAGAAAATAATTATTATAAATATGTTATGAATATTTTTGTGCTTTTATTAAAATAATAAAATAAGTATGTACCATTTCATATTTGACCTTTATTCTTGCGAAAATTGTGTTTAGAAGTTCTATTTGACAAAATTACATGAGTAATAATTTTTAATATTGAATTATAATAATATTTTTAATCCTCGTCACTATCTTCGTCTATTACAGGACCAATATCTGAAGTAGTAAATAATTCGGAAAGAACTTTCGCTGGTCTAATAATTGTTGACTTATATCTTACATTACTGAGATAATATATGTCTGCAGCAATGTGAGAACAGGATTCTACAGTTCGTAATCCATTAATCCCTATCAAAAAACTCAGTTGATAAATCAGATGATTTGTCACATGGTTTATCAACTGATTTCTCATGTCAAAATGTTACCTGAGATTCTGCCCGGAATCCGACGCGCGACGGCCGAGAGACAGCAATGATTGTACGCCAAGGGGCACGACGGACTGCTTAATAAAGTCCCATCATTATTCTCCACACGAAACAACGTCAATTTATTGAACCTCTCCAGTCCACGATCCATCCAACTTATCTCCACAAAAACATTTCGTCCTTTGAGCCGGATCGTGGGAGATCATCAACAGCGACGTGGCCACAGCGCAGAAGAAAACTCTCTCTATCTTCTACGTCTACTATCGAGTGGCGTAGAGATAGTCATTTCTTCTTCACAGGTACGCATCAAAGTGTTCGTGGTCGTGAGTGCCGATACAGTCGCATGTGCCCGCATGCCGACTTCGCGCGTACGTTGCTGTCTCTCTCTCATTTGTTCCGCCGTCGCGCTTTCTCGGAAGCCACCTTCTAAGGCTTCCTAGGGGAAATAGCACATCAATTGTTATTCTCCCCATTTCCGAAAACGCCTTGGAGTGTGCGTGTCTACCGACTCCAAGACGTCGCCAAGAGCGTGAGCTGTAAAGCCAGCTCTAGAGTCACCGCGCTCGTACGGTGATCGGCAGCCATCTTGTTGCAGCCAAGAGTAACAAGTGGCAATCTCAAACCGAGAAGAGCGTGCGTTGTGGAACCCGCTCAAGAGTCATCGCCTTCGTACGATGATCAATTAAACGTTGCAATCAAGGGCAACTATTCTCGGGGCTCAAATGAGCCAGCATACGGACAACCCGCGTGCAGCGTACACGCTACGGGGTCCACAACAGTCAGATCAAGGAGTACCCGCGTGGCGCTTATACGCGCTACGGGGTCCACGCCAGTTCGTCCACGTAGTACCTGCGTGGACATCCCTCGCTATAGCAACACGGTGCGAGAAGGTCGCCGTGCATATAGTAGGCTTTCCGCAAGAAAAGAAGAATTGGCAACAAGAAGTCGACCATCAGGACGCGTGACGTCAGGGAAGCCAAATACGTCGTCGCCAAGAAGATTAGGAGGCGGACGAGTCCAACACTCACCACAAGCGGAAGCGCATCAACGGATTGAAGCTGTATGAGGATGAGTCCATCTACTTCACTCTCATCGCTGATCCAATTGTGCTTGGATATTTCGGCACTTTACATGGACACACATATCGTTCCAATTTTATTTAAATTTATTTGTGCGACTTTTTCTAGTCTCTTCATGCAATACTAAGAAAATTTATTGATCTTTATTTAGTCAATGTTACTTTAATTCAACTTGCGTAAATTAATTTGAGATTAATACAACTTAATTGAGTTTGAGTTATTATAAAATTCATTATAATATTTAACTTATCTTGAGAAAGTTGAATGCAATATCTGACTTAGCAAATACTTATGTTACGTAACCTTGCAGTTTCATTGGACGACGACTGCGCTTAAAAGAGGTTTCATTGCTTTCAACTGAGGATCACAACTGATGTATTGCTGATTCAGTTGCTGACTATGCTGCAGGGATAGCTGAATACATCGTCGGCAGTAACTTCACTTCGTGCAGTCAACGCTGTGGATCATCAGCTGATTCACCGTGGGAACGTTAGCAGACGCACTCAATGTTGCATCTTCAAGCGCATCTACGTTCATACTAGCATAAGTATTATAACCTAGGTTAAGACTTAGATGTAATAACTCTCACTATTTCTTGTTCTACTCTCGAGTGGGCAAGAACAGTTAACTCAATACCAAAGGTTAAATAGTCAAATTTGTTACTAGTCTAATTAACTTGATCTCAAAATGGAGGGACTACATACTAGACAGTTGTTACTCCAAGCTAAGATTAATAATTCATTACAAAATTTCAAATCTAAAGGTAAGGATAACATGACGGAAGGTTATGCGGAATCATGTCTCGCCGGACTTGAAGCTAATTATGCAACTTTTCAGTTACATCACGAGTCAGTTCTGAAGCTCGAGGCTCTTGATAAAAATCACACCTATTTTATAACTAACCTCTGTGATTTGGTTGAGGATAGCTTTTATGTCCGTCGAGGAGAATTTCTTGATTTCTTAAAGGCTATCAGAAAAAGAGATGCCAATCAAGGCTCCTCCAATTCGAATGACGCCCCAGTTGCCACTAGTCCTACTCATGCAACTAACGTTTCGTTTCAATCTTTACCGAAGGTAGATTTACCAAAGTTTTCGGGAAAATTCCGGATTGGAAAATTTTAGAGACGTCTTTCGTTCAGTCATACATCGTCGCGAAGACTTAACGCCTGTTCTAAAATTGCATTATCTTCGCACTCACCTTACAGGTGAAGCCCTTGAGAAAATTAAATCTGTTCCAATATCTGGTGATAATTATGACCGAGCATGGACAGCTTTAATCGAAAATTACGAGAATCAACGTCGCATTGTTAGCTCTCACATCTCAGAAATCTTTTCAGTTAAATCCATGGAGGCAGATTCTTCGTCGGAAATCAAACGGATTTATAGGGAAATTTTCAATCCCATCGCTAGTCTGACCTCTCTAAATAGAGCGGCTTCTTTAGGTAGTGATTTAATTGTTCATTTTACGCTGAATCATCTTGATTTAAATACTCGTAAAGAATGGGAAAAGCATCTAGGTGATAGTGTCGATCCACCGACAATGGAACAACTTCAAGCATTTCTTCGAAGTCAAACCCTCACTCTAGAGGCTATCGAAGCAGGTACTAGAACCTCTTCGAACAATAATCCTAAAACTCCAACACCAAACTCAAAATCGCGTAAGCCAGAAAATGGCAATGCTCATACAGATTATTCTCATCAAGCGTCGCCGCAAAACGCAAAAAACAATCAGAAACGGAAATGTTTGCTATGTAATGAACCGTATTACATAAATTGATGTGAACAATTTCTTAATAAATCGATTCCCGAGCGAAAAGAGTGTCTTAAATCTTTCAATCTTTGCTTTAATTGTTTTGGGAAGAACCATATAAAAAATTGTACTTCCACGTATCGATGCTTTCTTTGCAAAGCTAAGCATCACACTTTGGTGCACACTGATAGCAATCAAGTAATCAGTTCATCGCAGACTGATCAGATTGACTCAGTGTTAAGCGCCTTTAGCCCAAACTGTGGCAATCTCGTCTTTTCAGCAGACGATCAATCTGCTTCTCAAGCAGACTCCCACCAGAGTGGAGTAAGTACTAAATGTACAGGAGTACTTTTAGCTACCGCTACGGTTAACGCCCTTGGTCCTAACGGAACAAAAATTCAAATTCGTGCGCTCATCGATCCTGGATCTCAAATCTCACTTGTTACACAAGTTTTGTGTAACTTGTTTTCTCTAAATTGTAGAACCAGTCATACGCATATTCAAGGTATAGGAGAAAAGACAGCTGCCGTGTCTTCAAAGGTAGCTTGCCTTACTATACAACCCCATTTTGATTCAACTTATTCTCTAGAAGTTGATACAATAATCTTGCCAAGATTATCTTCGTATAAGCCTCCCATTGTAGGTGGTATTTCTAACCTCGAATACTTAAGAGGGCTGCAGCTAGCAGACCCCAAGTACTTCGAACCCTCACGCATCGATATTCTTCTCGGTGCAAGCGCTTATGCGCAAATCATTCAAAGCCAAATTGTTAAGGGTCAGAGCCTTCACCGATAGCACTAAGCTCTAAATTCGGTTGGCTCTTAACAGGCAATATTTCCACTTCAACCCCAGAAATCGGGCCAAACTCCTTGTCTCTTCATTGCTCAAATGAATGTGAGCATGAAGCCAAACTTTTGGAGCTCGTACAAGATTTTTGGAGGGCGGAGGAAATAACAGTCTATAAAAAATCTTACTCGCCTGACGAACAAGCATGCGAAGATTTCTATCAAAAAACAGCTCGTCAAGATGAAACAGGGCAATATATAGTAAGTCTACCCTGGAAAAGTCGAGACCAGTTGAGTTCTGCTCATCTCGAGAGCTCCCATTCTGCGGCATTGCGTGCACTCAATCGTCTCGAAGCAAGCTTCGCTAAAGACGAAAAATTGAAATTAGTTTATATCGACTTCATTAAGGAGTACATTGACCTAGGTCATATGTCACTCGCAAACCTTGATTTGTTATCTAACACCTCTCAAGCCTTCTTACCTCACCATGGTGTGTGAAAAGAAACAAGTACTACGACCAAGTTACGTAATGTATTTAATGGCTCAAGTAAAACTAAATCAGGAGTCTCGGTCAACGACCTCCTACATGTTGGGCCTAATCTTCTTCAGAATCCCGTCGCTTTGATCTGTGCCTGACGTAGGTATAAGATCGCTCTTTCAGCTGACGTGGAGAAAATGTTCCGACAAATTGGTGTCGAACAAGTTGATCAACCCTATCAGTCGATCTTGTGGCGTTTTGACAAGAGTGAACCCATTCAGGTCTATCGATTGACCACAGTGACGTATAATTTGGCCTGTTCGCCTTTTCTAGCCATACGCACGCTCTTGAAATTAGCCGAAGACTACGGCAAAGTTTACCCAATTGCAGCTGAAGCTGTAAGATCGGAGATGTATTCTGACAATGTGCTTTCTGGGGCACATTCATTGGAGGAAGCCTTGGAGAAACAAGACGAGTTGATTCAACTCTTTAAACAAGGTCGCCTCAATTTGCGAAAGTGGACTTCAAATAATACTGAAGTACTCACAGCTTTACCGTCGAATATGTTAGCTGCCGATACGATTACTTTATTTGCCTCAGAAACATCTGTACCAATTTTAGGCATAGATTGGCAACCTAACACGGACTATATTAGTTTTCATATGGAGGATACTCCTCTTCACCTGCCATTTACCAAGCGTTATGTTCTTTCACGAATTGCTCGTATCTTCGATCCTATGGGATGGTTAGCTCCTGTTGTGATCACTGCAAAAATTATTATGCAGTCGCTGTGAATTCTGAAGGTTAGTTGGAATGAAGAGCTTCCTCTCGATATCTCAAATCGGTGGCAGACTTGGTTGCAAGATCTTCATTCTATTAGTCTGATTAAAATCCCTCGCTGGAGTGGATACACGACACAATACGATTTCTTGAAATCTACGGATTCGCAGATGCTTCTAAATTTGCGTATGGAGCAGTAGTCTACCTGCGTTTAATCCAAACACAAGAAGTGCTTGTCACACTTCAAGTGGCTAAAACGCCAGTAGCTCCACTTAAAACGCTAAGCATACTTCGCTTAGAGCTTTGCGCTGCGTTGCTACTTGCTCGACTTACACAAACGTTCAAGGAATCATTCCCAATTAAGGTTGAAAGTATTCATCTATGGTCAGACTCAGCGGATGTGCTCTTCCGGCTAAAGGACCACCCATCTAGATGAGGAGTGTTCGTAGCTAATAGGTGTTCGGAAATTCAAACTCTATTACCTGGCGCACATTGGCATCATGTGTGATCAGCGGACAACCCTGCTGATGTCATATCACGAGGTACTGAGCCCTCCAAACTAGCTTCGCATAGCTTATGGTGGAAAGGTCCTGCATGGCTCTCTGATAGCTACAAACTCTGGTCAAGATCTCACGATGAGCTCAATTTTACTGTAAATAGTCTGAATCTTCAACCTAGTCACACTCTAGTCGCTAGTAAAAGTACTTCAAATTCTGTTGAGTATACTTCAGAAATTTGGAGTCTTATTAATAAGTACTCATCGTTTGATAAGTTGTTACGAATAGCTTCGTACTGCTTTAGGTTCATCTACAGAATCCACTCAAAACCTGAAGATAAAGAGACTCTAAGGAGATAAGTGCTAGTGACATTGAGAACACCCGACTGTGTCTGATTTATCTAGTGCAAGCTGCGTATTTTAAACTTGAACTCCAACAATTACAGAGAAAAGGTAAACTTTCAACGAAAAGTACTCTCTTACCGTTAAATCCCATGATACAAAATCATTTACTCAGTGTGGGCGGTCGCCTTTCTCACTCTCTTCTCGAAGAAGATGCTAAGCATCCTCTTATTTTACCAGCTGATTGTCATTTTACCATTTTGCTAATTCGGGATGCTCATCATCGTACCCTTCATGGTGGTGTTCAGCTAACGCTTGCCACTCTCCCGCGTCAGTATTGGATAGTGAAAGGTCGCGCTGAAGTCAAGAAGGTCATAAGAGCGTGTATTACTTGCTCTCGTTATGCTGCTCGGATGCCTTCCCAGTTAATGAGCGAGTTACCCAAGGCTCGCGTTCGCCACTCTTCGCTATTCGAGCGCTCGGGCCTCGACTACGCCGGCCCTATTAATCTTCGTCTTACCAAAACCAGGGGTAAAGGCACAATGAAAGGGTTTTTGGCGATTTTCATCTGTATGGCTACTAGAGCCGTCCACATAGAAGTAGTCGAGGACTACACTAGTGAAGCGTTTATCGCTGCCTTCCATCGATTTACTGCACGTCTAGATCATTGTAAGGAGTTGTATTCTGATCAAGATACAAACTTCGCAGGTGCTGATACTCTGTTAAAACAGATGATCAGCTCTTCTTCTTCTTCTTCTTACTCTACACAAATTATAAAGTCTCTAGCTCAAGAAGGAACATCTTGGATCTTCAATCCTCCCGGTGCACCTCAGTGGCATTTGGGAGGCAGCAGTCAAGTCGGCAAAACACCACATGCGCCGAGTCGTTGGAGAAAAAGTTCTCACATTTTCGGAGCTTGCGACTCTTATGTGCAGAAATGAAGCATGCCTTAATTCAAGACCTTTAACTGCTCTCACTGATGATCCTTCTGACCTGGACATCCTGTCACCTTCACATTTTCTTATACAACGTTCATCATTTATAGTACCGGAAGAAGATGCCACCAACCCAATGTTCCACCAGGAAAGCGCTGGCTCTTGATCAGCCAGCTGACACAACATTTCTGGGCCAGGTGGTTCAACGAGTACCTGACGTCTCTTCAATCCCACATGAAGAAGAGACAGCCGCAACCACCAGTCACCGTAGGCGAACTCGTGCTCGTTGGCAACGAGCTTTCGCCTCCAGCCAAGTGGCCCATCACACGCATCACCACTATTCATCCAGGGAGGCCACCACAACTCTTCGTCGCCCCATCGCCAAGGTCGTCCGTCTTCACCCTGCTGAATAAGGACCATTCGCCAGTTTGGCGAAGGTGGGCGGAATGTTCGGGATTCAACGTGACCAGCCAAGAGCATTCCCCTACTCCGGCCACCAATATATACGTGAGAGAGCGGTGCCAGTCAGCGCTCTCCACGCGTCTCTCTTACCGCCACGCCATTTGACCAAGACACGCCGACGGAACTTCGCAGCGTCGGCCGGCGTCAGTTCCACGTCCGACGGCCGAGAGACAGCAATGATTGTACGCCAAGGGGCACGACGGACTGCTTAATAAAGTCCCATCATTATTCTCCACACGAAACAACGTCAATTTATTGAACGTCTCCAGTCCACGATCCATCCAACTTATCTCCACAAAAACACTATCAAATTTTAACGCATAATAATGTCGTTAAAGTCAATCGCTATTGTAGATGTTAAATAAATATATACATGTATGTAAATCCGGTTGGACCAAAGTGCTAAAAAATTTTTTTATTGAAAGCTAAGTGAAAAACAGAACGTAGTAAAAAAAAACAATTAATACTTATAATGAAACAGAAAATTCACATCCTTCCTTTCGTCTCACTTTCATTGTTGCTACAAGGACACTTGTAATCGATGACACTTGGAGCAACACTGAAGAAACGATATCAAATTCCAAAATTAGCCGATGTTTAAAAAATGGCAAAGGAAGGGGGAGGCGTTTAAGTGGGAGAGAACCAGCGAGACTCTCACACGGTTAGAATAGGGAAGCATGACTGTAGGAAGTGGGCTGGGCTTCGCTACACTGGCACTAAGGCTAGTATAGACAATAGACCAGCGTCGCTCATGCCACCTCTCTACATCATATTACCCGGATACGTACGAATGAATTTTAGTCGTGTGGAAGGAAAGGTGGAGGCAACCGAACAGATATGTGTGAATGTTAGGAAGAGGTACAATATTTTTTTATTAAATCTATTGTTGTTTTGTAGGAAGTCTTAAGGAATTGCGTGTCTTCTATGTGGTTAAATGTGTTTTCGTGGTAGTATATATTAAGCATCTCTGAAAATGACCGTTCGAAGAAATTAGTTTCATTATCTAAAATTTTAACTTTTTCGAAATCTATAGTGTAACCAGTTTTTTCTGCATGTACGGCTAAAGCGGAATTACTTGCGCAATTCTTTACGGCTCTTATGTGTTTGTAGGTCCGTTTTTTGAGTTTTCTCTTACTCATGCCAATGTAAGTCGATAAGCAATCTTTACAATTAATTTTGTAAACAATCCCATAGGTATCTGAATTTTTTAGGCGATCTTTGCATAATCTTATTATGTTACTAAATTTGTTGGTTGTTTTGTTAATCGGGACCAAGTTGTGCCTCAGTAGGATGTTATTGATTTTGGGTGTGAGGTGTTTAATGTACGGAAGAACTACTTTATCTTTTAGCAGAATGGCGCGTCTGCTAGTTAAGATAGTTGGTGGATTTTCAAAAGTTTTTAATCTCTTTTTTATGTAATTATTGATGATATGTTCAGGATAGGAATTGCAACGGAGGAAATGTTTAACAATATTTAAGTTTTCTTGGTGGACTTTTGAATGTGAGAGTTTAATGGATTTGTCAACTAAATTGTAAATTATGGCTATTCTTTGTGATTGGGGGTGGTGAAAGAGGTAACTGATATAACGACCAGAGGCAGTGTTCTTGCGGTACCAATTTGTTATTATGCTATTATTTTCGGTTTTGATGAGTTTGACGTCTAAAAAACTTATGCTATTATTGCTTTCTCGTTCTATAGTGAATTGTAAATGTTCGTTATAGCTATTAAAAGAGGAAAGAATCTCATCTGTTTTATCTTCTTTAGTGATTAGAAAACAATCATCAACGTATCTTTTAAATAGTAGTATATCATTTTTGTGTGTGCTCAGACAGGATGATTCTAAAAGTTCCAGAGTGATATCTGCAAACCAAGGACTGGTGCAGAAACCCATTGAAGCTCCCATTGTTTGCTTGTAAAACCTATTATTAAATTACAAATAGGTTGAATCGAGTAACAAACTGATACCTTCTAGGAACTCCGCTCTTGACAAGTTTATTTTATTTTTAAGGAACTTCCATTTTTTTGTGATAGCTTGGAGGATAAGATTGGAAGGGATATTGGAGAAAAGAGATACAACATCGAAGGAAGAGAGTTCGAAGTCGTCGGAGCAACTAAGTTGTCAGTGACTTTTTTGAGATCTAAACTGTTTTTTATTGTGGAATTCGGACGAGGAATATATCTATTAAAGAGTAAGGCTAAACTTTTGTCAAGGGCGTAAGTGGGGCTGCCAATGGCCGAAACGATTATACGTATGGGATTTGCCTACTTTATGTATTTTAACTAAACCCTGTTGAAAATATCCATGTGGATTTTACACTGATTTTCACATGGAATCCATATGGAATCCATATGGTATCTATACGGATTCCATATAGATTCCATGTCGATTCCATGTGGAAATCAGTCCCAAATCGTCCTGTGGACTTCCACATGGAATTCCATATAGATTTCTATAAGAATTTTTCTACAAACATTTGTAAAACAAAATCCGTATGGATTTCCATGTAGATTTCCATGGGGAAATCCAGGTAAAAAACGACATGATCCATATAGATTTCCACATGGATTTCCATATGGATTTCCATATGGTAATTTTAATGTTTATAAAAATGTTTATTTATAAAATTGTTATATTTTTTTTTACTAGGATACATATTTTTGACAACAAGTACTGTAGAATCTTTTCGAAGAATTACATAAGAGGAAATTATAGTTTATAATTTTTTATGCTTTACTGATATGGTAATAAACGTATCCCTAGTAAAAAAATTTAAAAATTTTATAAATAAACATTTTTATAAACATTTAAATTACCACATCGAAATCCATATGGAAATCTATATGGATCACATCGTTTTTACCTGGATTTCTCCATGGAAATCTACATAGAAATCCATACGGATTTTGTTTTACAAATGTTTGTAGAAAAATTCATATATAAATCTATATGGAATTCCATGTGGAAATCCACACGACGATTTGGGACTGATTTCCACATGGAATCCACGTGGAATCCATATGGAATCCGTATAGATTCCATATGGATTCCATATGGATTCCATGTGGAAATCAATGTAAAATCCACATGGATATTTTCAACAGGGAAGCGTATGCTCTAGCGAGATTGGTTTGCTCAATCTCAGCGCGTGATACGTAGGAAAAACTGTCGTCGGTTTCGAAAACGCCTTCTCTTCTCCAGTTATCTATCAAGCCTTTGATATTTTTCTGTAATTTACTTAACGGTGATTTTTTGATTTCAGAGTAATAGTTTGTATCAGATAGAGCAAGTTCAACTTTTTGTACGAATTCAGTTTTGTTTAAACTACAGTTATGTTTCCTTTATCAGCTTTTGTGATGAAAATATCTGAGTTGGCTTTTAGGAATTGTTTGGTTTTTTACAGGTTTTGTTTTATTGTTTTGTCTGCGGTGCTTATGTGTCATTTGTTGTTATTTTTTATGAATGTATGTTTGTTGTTATGTTTTATGTATTAATTACGTCCTCTCTAGCTTCGTTACTAATCTCGTTAGTACGGATGCTGCTCTCGATGTCTTTGATGTAATCGAAAGTAGTTCGTTTGTCTAAATCGACTGTGAAATTAAAATTTTCGCCAAGACACAGAGTGTCCAGAGCGAAAGTCAGTAGTTGTGTATGTGAAAGGTTGACTAAACATTTGTCTTTGGTGTCTGTTATGTTATCCTGATAGTTATCGTTATTATTTTGATCGGTTATGATGTTAGAGCTTCGTTGTACGTTACGTGTTTTGGTTTCCCCTTTTGAGATGTTATTGTTTGGAAGTAACAACCGGCTGAACTTGTTGCCATGTGTAACTTTCAGTTTTCGCTTAAGAAAGTTAAGTGTATGATTGTAATTGTTTAAAAATGCCAAAACGAAATTGTTGGAAGTGAGACTAGACAAAACAGCCTTAGTGGAATCTATCTGTTGTTTTAAGGAATTGATGTGTATGTGGATGTCTGTTATTTCAAAGTTTAGAATTTTTTTGTGTAGATACTCGGATAAATGGAAGGTTTTTCGTTTTGTTTGGTTACTAAAAAAGGAAATGTTGAGCAAAGACTTACAAGTATTCTGAATATGACGAGAAAAGACGTCATGATTTCAGCACTTAAGGGGGCTAGACACCTTTTTTCTCTGAAATAAGAAGTCACATTTTAATACATAAATGTAAACTAATTATTTCATACTTTTTACATATAAAAGTGGGTATATTTACCTTACCTTAAAATTTTCTCCGATGGGCCTTTTATATGGTCCAGAACCATAGTCATCGATGAAACAAGTTTTTTCATTAACCGTAAGCTTTGAAATTTTCCTGTGGATGGATTGACTCCAGATTTGAACTAAATTACTCCTGAATAGTATAATTCTCATATGAGTGTAGGGATTTAGGATTAAATGTCGGAAAAAATTTTTACATCAGAAAAATTATAAAAAAATATAAAAAATTTAAAAAAATTAAAAAAAAAACACTTGGAAAACAGCACAATTTTTTTTTCTCATTAGATCAAAAATCCCTACACTCATATGAGAATTATACTATTCAGGAGTAATTTAGTTCAAATCTGGAGTCAATCCATCCACATGAAAATTTCAAAGCTTACGATTAGTGAAAAAACTTGTTTCATCGATGACTATGGTTCTTCTTTTCAACCCGGTATTTAACACTTTACTTAACCGTTTACTTAACCCCTTACTTAACCCTTTATATAAATGAACTACTGAGTAAAGATGGGCGGCCGGCCCGACGGACGGACGGACATTTTGACTTTTTAATATACCGGGTGTCCCATTTTAAAACCACCAGGCAAATATCTCGAAAACTAAGGGAAATGGAAAAAAACTTTTAATACAAAAGTTGTAGGGTTCAGAGGGATCCAACTGATCGTGACCTTGGTTATGACCTTGAGGTCAACGATCAAGGTCATTTGAAGGTCAAATCGATTTTTTCAAATGGGAACCCCCACTTTTGACCTCGTAAATGGAAAGAGCGGAAAATTTTACGTTTAGATATGTCCTTGAGTCAAGGCCATGGTCATGGTCATGGTCATGTTTAAAATCAAAATCAATAAGCGCATCAAAACATTCCCATAATTAGGTATACGAGACAAATTGTTAAATACAAAAGTTGTAGGGTTCAGAGGGGCCCAACTGATCGTAACCTTGGTTATGACCTTGAGATCAATGATCAAGGTCATTTGAAGGTCAAATCGATTTTTTCAAATGGGAACCCCCACTTTTGACCTCGTAAATGGAAAGAGCGGAAAATTTTACGTTTAGATATGTCCTTGAGTCAAGGCCATGGTCATGGTCATGGTCATGTTTAAAATCAAAATCAATCAACGCATCCAAATATTCCCATAATTATGCATACGAGTGTTAAATACAGAAGTTGTAGTGTTTGGAGGGGCCCAACTGATCGTGACCTTGACCATGAACTTGAGGTCAAGGATGATGTCGTTTGAAGGTTAAATCAATTTTGTTTAACGGCAACCCTCACTTTTGACGTCGTAAATAGAAAAACCGAAAAATTCTGATATGACCTTGGGTCAAGGTCATGGTCAAAGTTATGGTCAGTTTCCGTGCAGTTAAGAGCGAAGTCGGAGATGACCCGGTCACCTAAGGCAAGGTCGGAGATGACCCGGTCAGTTAAGGCAAGGTCGGAGATGACCCGGCCAGTTAAGACAAGGTCGGAGATGACACGGCCAGTTAAGGCAAGGTCGGAGATGACCCGGCCAGTTAAGGCAAGGTCGGAGATGACCCGGTCAGTTAAGGCAAGGTCGGAGATGACCCGGCCAGTTAAGACAAGGTCGGGGATGATCAGGCCAGCTAAAAATTCATTGGAAAATTCCACGTTCATGTGTATTTAGTCATAGGATCCAAGTGTTTCGGTCACCATTTACTGAAGAAGATGCTCAAAAGTTGCACCATTTACTTGTTGGCAACATTCTATTCTCCTTTTAAAGTTTCTAACAGTATTTAATAATACTTGACGTGGAATACTTAAGCAGATTTGTGTAATCCTTTGAATCACGTCATCTCTTGTAGTTGGTCTGTTGCGGTAGACTGTATTTTTTAGGAAGCCCCATAAATAAAAATCTGGAGATGTCAGATCTGGAGATCTTGGTGGCCATGCAACGGGACCTCCTCTACCAATCCATCGACCGTTAAACCTTTCATTAAGAAAATCTCTGACAATTCTGGCATAATGTGGAGGAGCACCATCTTGTTGTAGCCACATTCTGGCCCTTGTATGGAGATCAACGTTTTCTAGAAAGAGTGGCAGCTCGTCTCTCAGCAACTGTAAATAAGGATGTTGAGTTACGTGACCTTCAAAAAAATAAGGTCCAATCAGACATCCGTTAATAATACCACACCATACCGTTACATTCCAGCGATGCTGATGATCAACTTCTCGCATCCAATGAGGATTAACAGGAGACCAGTAGTGGCAATTATGGCGATTCAACGTACCAGTACTCTGAAATGTAGCCTCGTCGCTAAAAAGAACATTGTTAAAGAAATTTTGATCATCAGTAATTTGTTGTGTTGCCCATTGGCAAAATGTTATTCTCCGTCGATAATCTTCCACAGTTAAAGCTTGATTTAGAGTAATGTGGTAAGGATGGTAACGCGCATATCGTAAATATCTATTGGCCGTAGATCTTGGAATACTCATTGTTAACTCGATTTCGCGTAAACTAACATGAACATTTAAATGTACCATGGCTAGAACAGCAAGAAAGCGAGGATTATTTTCATAATCGTGTTCATTCAGTGTCCTCCTTCTTCGAACGAAGTTTCCTTGTCGACCGCGCAGTTCAATGTCACGTATTACCGTATGATCAGGATGTTGTCGTTGAGGGAACCGAGCACGATACAATCTGCTTGCCTCTCGATAGTTTCGTCGACATTCTCCTAAAATAAGAAGAATGTCAACTATTTCATTAGCAGAATAGTCAGGCATTCTTTTTTAGTTGTAAATGCAATTATTTATCAAAACACACCACAAAAGAAATAATATGTTATTATACTATATAATATTTTAAAACGAAAAAGTTTAATTTTCTGTGCCAATATAAGTGTGCTCAATTTGAAAACAATTTGATGTAAACAGTAATAATTATTGACTATTACCGATCAATGCTGAATACTACCGGTCACTATTGGATACAGGTGGTCAACACTTATTAACTTTTGTTATTATTTGATATAAGTGGTTAACCCTGGTAAATATTGATAATAGTAAAAATAGTAAAATTTTCCGCTCTTTCCATTTGCGAGGTCAAAAATAGGGGTTCCCATTTGAAAAAATCGATTTGACCTTCAAATGAGCTTGATCATTGACCTCAAGGTCATAACCAAGGTCACGATCAATTGGGCCGCTCCAAACCCTACAACTTCTGTATTTAACACTCGTATGCGTAATTATGGGAATGTTTGGATGCGTTGATTGATTTTGATTTTAAACATGACCATGACCATGACCATGGCCTTGACTCAAGGACATATCTGAACGTAAAATTTTCTGCTCTCTCCATTTACGATGTCAAAAGTGGGGGTTCCCATTTGAAAAAATCGATTTGACCTTCAAATGACCTTGATCATTGACCTCAAGGTCATAACCAAGGTCACGATCAATTGGGCCCCTCTGAACCCTACAACTTTTGTATTAAAAGTTTTTTTCCATTTCCCTTAGTTTTCGAGATATTTGCCTGGTGGTTTTAAAATGGGACACCCGGTATAGTAGAAGTAGATGTTACTATAAATTTCTCTGCAAACATTATTCGTTTTCCATTTATGAGGCGTTTCACGTCAACTGCCCCAGCGCCGCGCGCGAGCGCCAAATCATGCTATATCTAACTCATGTTTGATACTAAAATGTAACTAAAAAAATTATTTCATAAGCGTTTCCGTTCCTCAGCTGTCCAATGGTGTAGGCAGTTTTTCCGAAATATTCTATGTTCACCTTCAAAAAGTACAAAACGTCTTATATCTCAAAAAGTGTATTTTTAATATGTTTTTTCACCATTTAGATCGAAACCTGAGCATTTTTTACATAGGTAATGATTTTTTCATAATTTTCTCAGGATGTTTTCTTCGAGAAATAGAACGCAAAAGAGTAGTGCAACGGCTCTCCTGCGCGCGGGACGTCGCACGGCACCGCATGATTCATTTTTCTTTCAATAGGTGGCTTTCATATCGGAATTTTCTATCCGTATGTGAATCATCACGTCGAAAGTATATAATTGCAATGGCTTTTCATCTTATTCCTTTTCGAAATTTTATCGAATTTCTGTCAATACAATCAAACTTGGATTTCATAGTGTCTTTCGTGTATTTGATGATTAAATTATCGGTAACTCTTTGTTTCGTTATTTCTTTCGTTTATTGTAGCAACTAAAATGGATTCAATTTGGAAATTATAATGCATAAATTCTGTAAATAAAAATGATCACCCTTCATATAAAATAAAAGATTTGATCAACTTTCCAACACTTCTAAGAAGCAAATATTCCTTAGTACCAGAAAAAGTAAAAATTTATTCTAACTGTCAACGCCAAATTTACAAACATAAATCAAGTTTACCTCCAGCTGATGCTAAAAAAGCTAAAATAGTGTGTAACGATGAGTATCACAAAGCTGATGTTGCAGTTCGTGAACAAATAAAGATAAAATTTCAGAATCAACTGTAACGCTCTGCCGGGGATCAAGGCAGAGGTTCGCGGGTAATTCTCAAATACAACAGATAAACAACCGAGTAAAACTCTAGGTAGTTTATTAATATCAATCTAATGTACAGTACAATGGTATGGGCGCCATGTGCACGCGTCAATTGCACCGCTCATAAGCCTTCGCCGGCTAGCTTCAGCCGAAAGCAGAAAATTCTAATCTAAGCTACAGCTACAGCACGGGCTGCAGCTGGCGCGAGTTCGTAGTCTCTCGCGACTTCCGACTCGGACAAGCACACACTCTACGCGACGAACAACGGGGACGGGAATAAAAAAGGGCAAACCTCGGCCAGGAGTTTTCCGCTGCTGCAGGTCTCTCTCTCTCTCTCCTTCTCGCTTCCCTAACAGACCCACGACGACGACCGTCGTTGCAGCTCTCTCTCGGCGACGACGACGCTGATAAAGGCACACCCGCGCGAGGTTTTTCGGACGCCAATCACGATAGCGGCACGCGGCACGGCGGTAGGCGACAGAATGAATAAATGCCGGCCGGCGTGCTCGCTCTGCTCTCCGCTCTAGTTTGCCGATCGGCCGTCTTCTTCACTGCGGCGCGAGCGAGCAGTCCACATGACTCCAGCTGCCCGCGCACGGTGTCTCTCATGGACGGCCGACGGCACTACGGCACAGTGCTTCTCGCTCTCTCCCTCTCTCTTGCGCGTCGGCTGCTCCTGTCAGCGGCCTGGGAGAGCGAGATCGCTGTTGTCCTCCTGCAGCTTGTTCCTGCTGTAGCTGCTGCCGGTCTTCTTTCCTGGCCGAGCGGTAGAGTGGGAGAACGTTTGGGGAAGGTGCGCGCCGGGACACGGGTGCGGGGAAAGACAGTGTGCGCGTAGGAGTGTGTGTGCATGCGTGTGGCTGGCCTCACACTCACTCGCTGGCGGGGCGCGCTCGCCTCCACACGCGTGGCGATTCGGGGCGGAGGTACTTCCCGTATCCACTCCAGCGGTGGCTCCACTTGCCAGGGGGTCGGGGGGTGTTCGGCCTCCGGAGATGAACTTCAAGACGGTGTAGAGGAGGGTGGCCCGAAGTATCGGCCCTGGCCGTATTCCGGGGTCCCATGATTCGCTTGCATGGATCGCCCTCCTGGCGTAGTGGGCACCTGGCCGATTGGAGCCAGGGGCGGAAGAATTGGCTGCTGCCGGGTAGGGCTCGGCGTCAGCGAGCGTGTCGGCGGACGGAAGCCTCTACCGCGGCCGAATATTCTCGGCCTCCCTGGGCCCCCCTCTCCTCCGCTTGACGGACTGCTGTCTCGCTGGCCCGGGCGGGGGAGCGGCTCCTGATGCATGCGTTCCTGCAGGGTTAAAAACCCGCGGCGGCCGACCCCTCTTTCGAGGGGGGGGGGCGGGCGGCCTCTGCCCCTGCCGGGCTACTCTCCCGATTCGGAGGAGCGGAACGTCCTCTTACCACATCTTGAGATGCAGAAACAAGATTATCCGTGGCTGTAGACTAAGCTCCCTGCTGTTGCGTACCTCTCGGCGGTCTATATCTTTTTAGATCATTGACAAATACTTTCGTTTGCCGTTTCGAGTCAAGATCCTCCACCAAGTAGACTACTGGAGAGTAGACTTCTAGCACCTTAGCCGGTCCAACAAACCTAGGCGCTTGCTTAGCTGCAAATCGGTCCTCCGCGGACGATAGCACATGGTTTCGGCGCCTCACGAGGTCTCCGACTTGGTAGAGGACCTCTCGTCGATTTTTGTTGTAATTTCGCGCTTGCCTTGCTACAGCTTTATCCATGTGTCTGCGTACCAAATCATGCAAGGCAGGCAATCGGCTGGCTCGAGTCTTCTATTTATCCACTTCAGGAGGAGAGGTAGGAAGCAGGTTTTCCAGGTGATTCCGGAGTAAGGAGGAAGGAGCAGGATTTCTCCCTAAATTAAGAAATGCATGAGAAACCCCTAACGGCGAGTGCACAGCACTATTTAACGCGAAACACAATTCGCTTAAGTGCCAGTCCTAATCTCGGTGATCCTCGGCCAAAAAGCTGTTGATCATTGGTCGTAAATTACGGTTGACTCTTTCCACCGGGTTTGCTTGTGCATGATAGGGCGGAATCGTGGATTGTAGAATTCCATATTCATCTAACCTCTCAGTAACTATTCGATTAGAGAATTCTGTGCCATTATCCGTAAGCAAAACCCGAGGGCAACCCCAACGATTTACGATCAATTCCTCAAAGGCTTTTAGCACTGATTTAGCATCTGCTTTCCTCAACGCCTTCAGCTCAACGAATCTAGTAAACAGGTCTTCAAAGACAATTACATATCTGTTACCAGTACGCGAGGGAGGTTTTGGGCCCATTATATCAGCTGCTACCACAACCCATGGACCGTCCAGGTTTCTCTCCGTCATCAGCCCAGCTGGAGCTTGCTGAGAGCTTTTGTGAGCTTGACATACTTGGCAGGCAGCTACGTACCAACACACATCTCGATAATAGCCTGGCTAATAATAATATGTCGCCACTCTCGCAAAAGTCTTCTCCACGCCTAAGTGACCTGCTTGTGGAGTGTTATGAGCTTCAGCTAGAGCTTTTTCTCGATCTGCTTCAGGGAGGACGAGCTTCCACGCATCCATGTCCGGCAGCAACGGTCTTATTTGAACGGTGCGCGTACAGTAAGCCATTTCCTACCTTCCAATCCGGGTATTTCCTAGGGTTTTTCTCGATATCGCTGATTCTCCCTTGATGCCATGGATCTTCAGCTGTAGCAGTGGCGATAGCTGCAAGCTCGTAAGTTCCTTCCCATGCCCGCGACAGAGCGTCAGGAACTTTGTGCAGCGCACCCTTACGGTGTACAAATTAAATATTGTACATTTGCAGAGCCGTATTCCATCTGGCTAATCGACCAGCTGGGTCTTTGAGGTTATTTAACCACAACAGGCTGTGGTGATCTGTGATTACTGTAAACTTCTCACCTAGCAAATAACCTCGTAGCCTCTCGACGGACCATAAGACGGCGAGGCACTCCTTCTCAGTGACAGTATAATTTCTCTCTGCCTTCGACAGAGTCCTACTCACAAAATAGATAGGGTGCTCCTCGCCATCAAATACCTGTGTCAGTACTCCAGCTATAGCATAATCACTCGCATCTGTTTGCAGAGTGAAGGGTAGCGACAGATCTGGCCTTGCAAGCACAGGAGGTTGCGTCAGTGCGAGCTTCAGCTTCTCAAACGCTTGCTGTTACTCTTTTTGCCACTGCCACCGAACATCCTTCCTCAGCAGCTTGGTTAGCGGTGCTTTATACTCTGCTAGGTGAGCTATGAATCTGGAGTATCAGCTAATCATGCCGAGAAATCTCCTTAACTGCCTGATGTTGAGGGGTGCTGGATACTCGAGGATGGGCTTCACCTTGTCTTCATCAGTCTTCAGTCCGTCCTCGTTAACGATATAACCTAAGTACTTAACCTCCGCGCAACAAAACTCAGACTTTTTGAGGTTAATCTGTAGGCTTGCGTCTTTTAACGCCGTGAGCACGATCTCTAACCACTTTGTGTGCTCTTCAAATATGGGCGAGACGATAATGACATCGTCTAAATAGGCGAACAGATACGGTTCCCAGGCAGCCTTGATTAGGTGATCCATGATACGCTGGAACACAGCTGGAGCATTTGTCAGCCCATATCGTAACCGGATGAAGTGGAAAAGTCCTCGCCCTGGTACTGAAAATGCGGTGACCTCTCTGCACTTCGGATCCAACGGAATCTGGTGGTATGCCTGGCTTAAATCTAGCTTAGAAATATACTTAGCGGAACTTAACTTATCTAGTATATCATCCATGTTTCGCAATGGATACGCGATAGACTTAGTATGCTTATTAACTTGCCTATAATCTATGCAAAATCGGAACAAGTCATACAATTTTGGAACGAACACAGGGCAGCTTCGCCAGGGGCTATCCGATGGCTCGATAATTCCCTCCTCCAGCATCCTATCGACTTCAGCCCAAGCCGTCTGCAACATCTTCGGAGTATACTTCCGAGGAGCTTGGCGAATGGGTTCATTTCCTTGAATGTCAATGAAATGCGGGGCGGCATTAGCTAACCCTAGCCCTAGCTTTTCCGGTGTCGGTGGAATCAATCTCTGTTTGATTTCGTCAATAAGCAACTGCTGATCAGCTGTAGCACGACTCAGTCCTCCTATGCTGGCTAGAGCTGGGAAGCAGGTTTGGTCTTGGCCGTAAGGGTAAAACTGATGCACTACTCCCTTCGGTGTCCACCATGTATCGTTCTCGTAGTCGATCTTCATCTTAAACAACCGTTTGAAGTCGATTCCGAGAATGCAGTCGTACTGTAGCTCATCTGCTACACGGAAAGGCATAGATAATTGTGTATTATCGATGCTCACCGTCAGATTCAGTACTCCTTGTAGCTTCACTGCACCTCCGTCAGCTACGCGTACTGAAGTTGCTTCCTGCTCCAATTTCTCGGCAAATTCCTTGCTGACGCCTTTGCCGAGATACAAGTGAACGGAGCCATCATCGAGCATGCCTAAGAGTTCTCTTCCATTCAATTCTATGTTGAAGAATAACCTTGGCTCGACGTTGCTGATAGCGCTTCTCATTATCAGTGATTCAGGAGCTAGAACTTGAGGGTTGTCTCCCTCGCTTATAGCTCCAGCTGAACTGTTTTCTGAAGTAACCGCGATCGAATCAGAAGTGGGAGAAGTCGAGTCTGAAGTAGGAGGGGGTGAGTTGACTCCGCTAACTTCCCTTCTTACTCGTTTCCTGCCGCCGTAGTCGAATTGCACTTGGTGCATCTACGCGCCGTGGTATTAGGCTGTCCGCACATTAGGCAGACTGCAGCATTCATACACTCACGTCTCCAATGTCCGGCTTGGCCGCAACGAAAACATGGCTCCCGCATTTTCCGTCGCTGCACGTCCTCCAATTTCCCTTTTGGGGGAACAACTTCAATCTTCGGTTGTTCCTTCGTAGGCTCTCGCTCCGCTGACTTCGCTTGAGCATTTTCTGGCTTGTCGCCGCGGCGACTTTTACTCTTGCTGCGCGGGTCTGGTCTCCGACCTTTCTTCTCTCCTTGCCGTCCATCCGTCGACTTGAATTTCTGTTCCCTCGACGATCGCTGCTTCTCTCCTCCTTCCGTCTGTGTGGCTGCGATCGGAGCTAGATTGCTAGAGCTGGACAGCTTCAGCTCGTTTTCTTCCAGTGTGCTCGGAACCACTGGGGCTAGTTTCACCTGCCGCTGCTGCTTCGGAGGAGTATAAGCTGAAGCAGGGAAAGCTGAATCCGCAATTGGAGGTGGCGGCTTGTACGCCTTCTCCTGAGCTCTCCGCAGTTCCTCTCGCTTGCCCAGCTTCTGCAACTCCGGAAAATTTTCAAAATCTTTCCTCTCAATGCGCAGCCGATAAGAAGAATGAAACTTCTGGTACACTCGGTCTAGCTGCTCTCCTAACGTAAGCGGCGGCTTCAGCTGATCCAGCAGGTCTCTCACTTTCAGTAGATAGGTGGAAATCTCCTCACTTGGTCCTTGTGTGCGCACCTCCAGCTCCTTCCGTAGTCTCTCCTGCGCATCTTCAAAACTGTACTGCAGGCGAAGCGCGTCCACAAATTCTTCATACGTTCTCCAGAACTGATACTCTCGGCGAAACCATTGCCATGACTCATCATCGAGAGCTGATAGCAAGGCTTTCACTATTTCCTTGAGAGTCAACTTGTAAGTTTCTTTGCATTTCGTTAGATCTGCACTGAAACTTTCGGGGTCCCTTTTCCTATCCCCTTTAAACGTAATATGCCACTTAGAGAGTAGCTCCGTCGTGCGTTTCTCTTTATAAAGCGATGAATGATCGAAAAACGACGCATCTTGACTCATCCCAGGAGCAGAGACATCAAATCTACCCGGGTGAGTCTGCAACCTTGCATCCGTATGCATTGGAGCTGAATGAAGCCCTGTTACAACAGGCGGCAGAACTGCAGGCGAAAAATGCGAATGCGCTTGCGGAACGTTGCTCGGATACGGAGGATACACTGGAGCATATGGCATCAGCGGCTGCGAAGACACGAAGGCTGCGGAAAATACCCAGGCGGATAATGAAACGACGGTGGTGGCGCTGGCTGATTGTAATACGTACGCGCCGGCTCGACTCGTGCTCTAAATCCCCCTGCTTGTGAAGCTCCAGCTGTAAAATAATTTTGGGCGAGCGACGCTGTGGACATGAGCGGCGGCTCCTGATAGCCTGGTGTTACTCGCGGCATTGGACATTGTGAGTAGACAAGAGGCCCTGCTACGCCGTCGAAATTCCCTGGAGCAACATTAGCTGAAAGCTGAGGAATACAAGTCGAAGGCAGAGAACCAACCACATAAGCAACGATGCCGAATTCTCTCGCCGGATACATCGTCGACAGAGCAACCGGATATCTCATCTGCTGCGACGGCAACGCTGGAAGCGGCAAAAACGACGTACCATCGCACAATCCGTTCGGCTGCCTCACCGCCCCTCCTTCACTCGCAGATAATGGAATCTCGTTCCGCGCACTCGCCACACTCGTTAAATCCATACTATTTTCCATGAACATGCTATGCTCGTGAGCACGAAGTGGACCGAGAGGATAACGTGTGGATTGTGCACGCGGATTAGGAGCTGACTCCCTCGTATCATGAAACACTTCCGGCGCGGCGATGCTAACACGCCTCTGCGCGTCAGAATTCTGTATCGCTGGAGCAACATGGCTGCCAGCTGTAGGCTGCTCGGCCGCACGCCGCGGCTCACTCACTTCGATGTGCAGCCTCGACGTAAAAGTCTGCGACGGCTCCTCCATCGAAATTGGATCGCGAAATCTACCTATCGATTGGCCTGTGGAGAGCGGCTCTGCTTCTGAATACTCTGGAGCTACCACGGGCTGCACTGGAATCCTAGATGGCGAAAAACGTGCAACAGAATGCCTACTCGACGACGAAGGACTATGCGCAGAAGTGGACTCGTCCGCCGGCTCGTCTCTGGCCGGGTCCCATGGCACGGTGTCTGCCCCAAAATGGCGTCGCATCTCGTGCCTCTCCAACCTATTACGCAATATGATCGCGTCCGAGTGAATATTCAGCCTGAACCGCTGAGCAGTCATCGCAACTTCCCCGTCGGTTAATTTATTAATCGATCGCTTCAGCGCTTCAGCTGCAGCTATCGGGTCGACGCACATTAGATCATTGTCGTCGACACCGAGCGAAGCCCAGCTCCAGTCATGATTTTCCATCTTGAATACCTTCTCAGTCAGCCTCGGTCGAATAGCTCCGTTGATTTTCCTTCGCAATCTAAATTTACTCAAAATTTACTTTGTTTTACTATTACAAATTCTAACTTTAGCAGAACCAAAAAGACTAAATCTAAAACAAGCAAAGTAAGCGAAAAACAACGAAAGAAAATCAAGCCAATCAACCGAGTTGATGTGAGGAGGTAAAGTGCGACAATTACGCCCTTGCTCCTGCACCACGAATTGCAATCCCTCAGAAAATTTCCCCTCCCGTTTCTATTAAAAATCTTATAACGGAGGCGTGGGAAGGTTTATGGAAAGTTATGCGGAAAGGAGCGTAAGCGAGCAATCTCTCCAAGGGGGAAGAAAATAATAAAAAAAAAATCAAAATGGAAAAATGTCCAAGCAAAAAAAACGTAACACAGGACAATGATTCTGTCTTGCACGTGTGTTCAGGAAGTTACTCTTAATCTTCGCACTCCCTGAGCACGCTGCAAATTCTTTAAGTGCCGCGTGGCTAAAGCTGTAGCAAGGAGTGAATTTGCGAGTATCTCATTACTCTTAATCGCAAAATCACGCACAAATCGCAATAAAATTTCCAAAGTAATTAAATTATTCTTTGAAGCACAATTCTCAACCAATTATTCGTAAACGTCTGGCTAATTTCAAGAAAATTACGGCGTCTATAAACGCTTCCACGCGGTAATCATTAGCCAAAATGGCCGCCTGAACGCTTTTCCCCCGCAGTTCCCCGTTGTGTGTGCGCTCCGCAATGGCGAAATCACGACGCGGATCCCTTCTACTTTGCCACGGCCTTTACCGTGGCCCCACGTAGGCTGCGCCACTTGTAACGCTCTGCCGGGGATGAAGGCAGAGGTTCGCGGGTAATTCTCAAATACAACAGATAAACAACCGAGTAAAACTCTAGGTAGTTTATTAATATCAATCTAATGTACAGTACAATGGTATGGGCGCCAGGTGCACGCGTCAATTGCACCGCTCATAAGCCTTCGCAGGCTAGCTTCAGCCGAAAGCAGAAAATTCTAATCTAAGCTACAGCTACAGCACGGGCTGCAGCTGGCGCGAGTTCGTAGTCTCTCGCGACTCCCGACTCGGACACGCACACACTCTGCGCGAGGAACAACGGAGACGGGAATAAAAAGGGCAAACCTCGGCCAGGAGTTTTCCGCTGCTGCAGGTCTCTCTCTCTCCTTCTCGCTTCCCTAACAGACCCACGACGTGGACCGTCGTTGCAGCTCTCTCTGGGCGACGACGATGCTGATAAAGGCACACCCGCGCGAGGTTTTTCGGACGCCAATCACGATAGCGGCACGCGGCACGGCGGTAGGCGACAGAATGAATAAATGCCGGCCGGCGTGCTCGCTCTGCTCTCCGCTCCAGTTTGCCGATCGGCCGTCTTCTTCACCGTGGCGCGAGCGAGCAGTCCACATGACTCCAGCTGCCTGCGCGCGGTGTCTCTCATGGACGGCCGACGGCGCTACGGCACAGTGCTTCTCGATCTCTCCCTCTCTCTTGCGCGTCGGTTGCTCCTGTCAGCGGCCTGGGAGAGCGAGCTCGCTGTTGTCCTCCTGCAGCTTGTTCCTGCTGTAGCTGCTGCTGGTCTTCTTTCCTGGCCGAGCGGTAGAGTGGGAGAACGTTTGGGGAAGGTGCGCGCCGGGACACAGGTGCGGGGAAAGACAGTGTGCGCGTAGGAGTGTGTGTGCATGCGTGTGCACGTTCTCGCGCGTCGGTTTATCGTCTTTCGCAACCGCCGTGCTCTCGCCCCATCGGTTTCAGTAACAGACAATTTGCCATGTTACACAACAAATAAGCAAGAGAGTTCAGTTACTAACTTTTGCGCCTGAGTTTTGGTCTCCTCGGGACTTAATGCGAGAATTCTGCACTGAATGGGAAGCTCGTGAAGCAAAAAATTTAGTAGCTAATAGTGGAATTTTTTCAATGCCTGCTAATAAAAGTGGCAAACTACTTTCAGCTGAAACTGTAAATTCAGTGAAAACATTTTATAAAATGTTCATATATGAAAAAGATGATGTAAGCCGAATTATGCCAGGTTTAAAAGATTACATATGTGTTAAGCAGAGCAATGGTAAAAGAGAACATGTTCAAAAAAGATTACTGCTTGGTAATTTAAAAGAACTGTATAGCTCATATAAAAAAGAAAATAAACACGTTAATATTGGTTTTACTAAATTTACACAATTGAGGGCACCACATTGTGTTTTAGCTGGAAGTAGTGATACGCATAATGTATGCGTGTGTGTACATCACGAAAACGTAAAGCTCATGCTAAGTGCTATGGATCTAGAAAATTTAACAAAAGATACTAGATTGCCTCTTAAAAACTACCACGATTGCATCCAAGCAATAATGTGTAATGATGCACATGATAGATGCTATTTGGGTGACTGTTTAGATTGCCCCTATATGTCCATATTACGTAAACATTTGCTTGAATGTTTTGATGAAAGTGATATTTTTCAAATAGAGTATGAATCATGGTTTTAAACAGATCGGTGTACAATAGCTTCTAAAACTGTAAATGTTCATGAATTTATGGACATACTGGGAGAAAAATTGATAAAAGTAAAATCTCACGATTTTTTGGTAAGAATCAATCACTTTTTGTAAGTGACTTAAAAAAGAACATTCAACAAGAAGAGTTCGTTGTGTGTTGTAATTTTGCCGAAAATTATGCGTTTGTTATACAAAATTCTACACAATCGTTACACTGAAACAACAACCAAGCAACTGTTTTTACAGTTGTTGTGTATTATAAAGAAAATGGAGAGCTTAAATATTTAAGCATTGCTGTGATTTCCGAGAATCTAAACCATGATACTGTTGCCGTTTATGAATATTAAAAAGTTATAATATCTTACCTCAAAACTAAATTCATAGTAAAAAAAAGTCTATTATTTGACTGATGGAGCAGGTCAGCAGTTTAAAAATAAATCTAATTTTCTAAATCTTCTTTTTCAAGAGAAAGATTTTGGTATTCCAGCTGAGTGGCATTTTTATGCCACGGCGCATGGCAAAGATGCATGCGATGGTATAGGCGCCAACCTAAAAAGAGGTGCAAAACGAGCGCGTCTACAAGTTCCTTCTAATAATCATATTTTAACGTCAGAAAAGCTTTATAACTGGGCTAAAGATTATTGCAAAGATACCAAAGTTTTTATAGCAGTAAAGAATCATATGAAGATACTGAAACTGAAACCAAGACTGGTTAAGACTAAATTCATACCAGGCACATTACATTACCATGCTATTATTCCAATTGGTGAAAGTACATTGAAGCTCAAAAAAACCTCTTTAATTTCTGAATATCAAAACTTCCCGAGAAAAACTGTTAGAAAAAACAAAGAAAAATTATCTGCACTGAGAAATAAGTGTTAGTATAGTTACTATCCTACAACACAGTTAGTTAGTCTTTTTATTTCTTCTAGTCTCATCTATTCAATAAGCACTCTTTACAAATGGTAATAGTTTTTTTCATGACTATACAAATAATAATATTGTTAATATAAAACTTTTACGAAAGTATAAAATAAGGCAAGTATAGACGTTTTATCTGTATAATATCTATCTATAAATTAATAATATGCATGATTTTGTAAAAGAAATCAAATAAATACCAGTGAAAGTCTTTTACTTCTTTCAGTCATTGTATGCTGAACAAATTATACGTAAATAAGTACATTCAAATTGTTCACTGCAAATCAGACAAACGAAAGTTGTGAAATCAATTATCGATAGTCAAGTAATGCAAACAACTCTCGGGAACTACTGTATGACTGTTCTCAGAAATGTATTCAAATTTGTTCATCTTTCTATACAAATTAAACACAAGAAAGCATTGAAATCAATTTATTGTAGTCAAGTACCCATAAGTTAACTTGACTGACATAATATAACTTTTCGTACCTACTCAAACATATTCAACCAGCGGGCATAAAGTACTACTTAACGCCAAAGAGGCGTAATAGCTCCCGTATTCCTACAAAACTTTATAGAACCTACGCACTTTACGTCCGTGTGAGCAAAAATTATTTCAATTATATAATATTATGTAAGTACATTAAAATTGTTCATTGTAAATCAAACAAAGGAAAATTGTGAAATCAATTACCGATAGTCAAGTAATGCAAACAACTCTCCGAAACACCTGTATGATTGTTCTCAGAAATGTATTCAAATTTGTTCATTCTTCTATAAAAATTAAACACAAGAAAGTACTGAAACCAATTTATTGTAGTCAAGTACCCATAAGTTAACTTGACTGACATAATAGAACTTTTAATACTTTGCTTGTAAATTTACATTTTACGCCCACGTTCTAACTTCAAAAATATTCAGCCAGTGGACATAAACTACTACTTAACGCCTAACAGGCGCAATAGCTTACATACTCCTACAAAACTTTATGGAACCTACGCACTTTACGCCCATATCTTATTTCATAAGAATTTTTTAATTCATAAGAATTTTTTTCTGATATTTACGAAAAGTCAAAGCCTATATAAAAAAATTACATATTTACCACCACATCACCATTTTGCATTCAAAAAGTTAATGTTGTGCATTTGGTGGGATCCGCTCGGAATAATCTATTATGAGCTACTCCAGCCTAACGAAACTATCACTGGAGAACGTTATCAACAGCAACTGTTGCAATTGAGCAGAGAATTGAAGCTTAAACGCCCCCAATATGCCAAAAGACATGACAAAGTGATTTTTCAGCACGACAACGCTCGGTCACATGTTGCAAAAGTCGTCAAGGATACTTTGGAAGCTTTACAATGGGATGTCTTACCCCACCCGCCGTATTCACCAGACATTGCTCCTTCGGATTATCACTTGTTCCGGTCGATGGCTCACGCCGTGGTCAAGCAGCACTTCACTTCTTACGAAGAAGCCAAAAATTGGGTCGACTCATGGGTAGCCTCAAAAGATGAAGAGTTTTTTCAACGTGGAATCCGAATGCTACCAGAAAGATGGCAAAAAGTAGTAGCCAATGACGGACAATATTTTGAATAAAATATAACGTATATTTTTTTTACAATAAATTGATAATTTTTATAAAAAAACGGTGGGAACTTATTTGTATTTACAATATACGTTACATTTTATTCAAAATATTCTCCGTCATTGGCTACTACTTTTTGCCATCATTGTACAATATTTAGAATATTCTAAAGTCGAAAGAAATTTCTTTCACGCGGACACTGAAAGTCAAACCCAAAAAAGTTGTGATATCAATTAAAGTGTAATTTTATACTTAACAAACATTATTTCTAATGTACTTTTACTCTTAAAAAGTTGTGAAATCTCTATAAAAAATTTTTTTACAAAAGTATACATACAAACTTTTTATACTCAACAAACATTATTTACTAAACTCTCCCACTCTCACTTTCTTCCACCTCACTCTCTCCCTCTGTACCAAAAACTTTAATGAGAGCTTAAATATTTTTTCAAAACAATCAACACGTTCTTTAAAAAACTAATTTTTTAAATATATTCTAACAACACAATTTGTCTATAGTCCTTTTATTTATTCTGACCTCATCTATTCAATAAGCACTCTCTACAAATGGTAATAATTTTTTTCATGGCTGTACAAATAATAATATTGTTAATAAAACTTTCTACGAAAGTATAAAATAAGGCAAGTATAGAAGTGTGGGCGAAAATTATTTTAATTATATAACTACAATGCCTTCTTTTTATTTCTAAAATTCATAAGAATTTTTTCAGGTATTTACGAAAAGTCAAAGCCTATATAAAAAAATTACACAGTTACCAAAACATCACTATTTTTCACTATTCTTTCTCAAGTACATTATAAATAACGTTTGTTAAGTATAAAAATACACTTTCATTGATTTCACAACTTTTTTGTGTTTGACTTTCAGTATCTGCGTGAAAGAAATTTATTTCGACTTTAGAAAGAAAAAATTTATTATTTATTCGTAGAATTCCTTTTCATAAAATAAAACATAAATAATTTTTTAAGATATTGTATAAGTTTCGGAAAATAATTCTTATGGTTTCCGAAAAAATTCTTACCGTTTGTAAAAGTTTTTGTAAAGTGATTGTAAAGGTTTTGGAAAAGATTTTCTCGTTGCTTGCAAAAGTTTGTAAAGGATTGTAGAAGTTTTGTAAAATAATTATTAATGGATTTTTTAAAAGATGTAGTGATGGACCATTTTTGGAGATATTTTGTAGAGAAAATATAATAATGAATAATTTACAGAAATGATTCTGTTATTGAAAGTACTCGACTTTAATTTAATGAGTAATACTACAGATAAGAAAAATGATTTTTGTAAGAAAAAGAAAAAATTTTCATAGCAAATACATACAAACAAATATTGTAAAGAGATAAAGAGATAATTTAAAAATGAGAATAATTACTGCTAATAGCAAAAATCAGTTTTGTGAGAAATAGAAAATGTTTTTATAAGAATTATAGAAAATACTTTAAAAATAGTTTTTAAAAGTGTTTATTATAATTGTTTAAAAAAAAAAACATTTAAGCTTTCAGTCAAGTTCTTTGTAAAAAGTTGGACAATTGTTGAGAGCAAGATTGTTTGGATAAAAACATTAAACTTTTCTTAGTATTTCAACAGAGAATTTAAAGTTGTTAAAAAAGATAACAATAATATATTTTTTAACACATCCCATCATAAAGTTCGTACTTTATTCCTGCCGAAGTGGGGAAAAAAGAGCTACGTTCATTCCCTACCCCCACTCTAGTCCCCAGCACCATGCACACGAAACGAAAGTGAGGTTAGGGAATCAATATGCATCATTTTTTCCCTTTTCAGCGGGAAACGAGTACGAACTTTATGATAGTTGTATTAAAAAGTCGTATATTGCACTCGTGAATACAGTGGGTTGTGCGAACCTGCGCGTTTGTCGCCCTCGCTTCGCTCAGGCGACAACTCTCACGCAGGGAGCACACAGCCCACTTTATTCCCTTGGTGCATGATATACTATTTTATTTGTAGCTATCGCAAGGAATAAAAGAAAAAAGTACAAGTTCTCAGAATTACAATTCAAATCTCTGTATCACCTGATTCTCTTGCTTTTATAAAACTCGAAACTCAAAGTTGGCTGAGAAGTTAAGTTCTCATGTCAACTGCCATTTCCATAGCAGCAGGCGGTACACAGTTTTTTAAAAACTACTTTTTCGTATCTATTTCTCTAAAATCACCTAATCCTCTAGCCTTTACAAAGTGCGAAGCTCAAAGTTTACCAAGTTAACTACCCTTACATAACAGCACCTGATACTAAGTTTTTTCACAAAACACTCTTATGCATCCATTTGCTTTTGTTTTTTTGACAAATTATTATTACATTATTAAATTTGTGCTAAAATTTACCTTCAGCCTTCTATTGCACATTCTAAAGCTGGAATTCGTTTCATTATTTTGATATCCACATATTTCTTTTTCATAATATTTTATCAAAGATTTGCAAGGGTACTAGATCTAATAATCATACTACTGCATCACAATCAACTAACAAATTAAAATGTTGGTTGCAGATTCAAATGGTATATTATTTATATATATAAAAAAATAGTTGTACTTAAGAAAAATTAAATGTCTATGCATTTCTGAAATAAACAATTATTATTCAAATATATAAAAAAGTTTGTATTTCAGAAAGATTAATATAATAAAAACAAATAATAAATAATATTTCTTACATCTCGTTTCATATTTACAAGGTTCTGATTTGGATATGTTCCCTGTCCACCCAGCTTTCAATGCTGCTTTTATACTACATCTTAATTTTCAGAATTGGAATTTAAATCTCTGATATTAGCTTGTCTAGCTTTTACAAAACTTAAAACTCGAAGTTGTCAAGTACCATATTTGTAACAGTAATCGACACAAAAGTTTTACAATATACTCTTTTGCATCCATTTGCTCTGAAATCACCTACTCGTCCAGCCTTTACAAAATGTGAATATTGTAGTTGGCCAAGAGATGAGCTCTCATATCAACTATCGTTTCATTGGCAGCATCTCATACAAATCTTACCTAATTTAACCAAATTTGAAGGTTAAATAGGCCAATATAGTTGAGTTGTGATGTCAACTATCATTTCTTTAACAGTAGCTTTTACAAAAGCTTGTCACCAAATACTCGTTTTGCATTCATTTATTATTATAGTTATACACCAACACGAGTATTCATAAGCACACGATGTTTCTTTTGTCTATGCTGATTACATAGGTCATTTAATTTTCACTCACTTACATTCTAATACGATACGTGTGACTTAAGTGGCTCATTATTGCACGGCGTGAGGTTAGCGCCCGAGCGCAGCGAGCCCCCCCCCCGCCCTGAAAAAAATTAATAAAACGTTATTTAAATAATAGAATACCTGAAATAGAATATGGTTATTATTGAATCTAGAATATTGAATATATACATAAAAAAATCATAAAACTAGATTCTTGGCAATTTGATTTGTATCTTTAACAATAAGTTGAAGTTTATGAAAGTGAAAGATTTGTATACGTCATATCATTAAAGAGAAAGACTTTTAAAACTAAAATCCATATAGTTTAATATTGAATATTTAAAAAGCGCGCGGTCTGCTATCCCATAGCAGATGAAACTAACCTATAATATAGACAAGCCTTATTATCATCATTTTTATTTATTCTTTGTGGTTTGTCAACTATTAAGGAAGTTTTACTTCTTTTCCTGTTCATTCTTATATGTAAAATCGTATTTTTGAATAGTTTTGGTAGATAATTGGCGTTAATTACATGCCTGTGACTTAAGTAAATTCATTATTTCACAGTGTAATAATGGGCTACTTAAATCACAGCTAGCCGTGACTTAAGTGCAGATTTAGGTCACACAGTGCTATAAACTTATTACAGAAACTCCTTTCACATTGATTACGAAACCATAAATCACTTAGAAGAATAATTTATTATGTCACAATATTTATACTGCATTAATATGATTCACTTATGCTCTATAATAAAACCACAGTTTTAGCAAATAAGATAATAAACTACACATTCCACTCTCAAGTCTACAGACATTTTAGTAGAAAGAATCATAGTACAAAAATATGATAATGATGCACTTTTAATAATCTGAGAAATTCTTATATCTCACTATTTACGGGTTTTAATAATGCTAGTTTACCTTTAGAAATCATAGGGCCAGTAAAGCATCTATAATTAAAACACCGTAAAGTAGAACGAGTCTCTGCTAGAGGAGTATTATCTGCAACCTGTAACGTGGTGCGCTCCTCGCATCACGTTGAACGGCGTATACGGCTACTCGAGCGAGGCAGACATACACCGACACCGAGCTGCGTGCGCACGCACGCACACATAGCCCATTGGGTGTTCTCTTTCTGTCGAGGTACTTGCCGAGCGAGCAGACGACGCGCACGCCACACTCACCGCCCCGGGAGTCCTGGCCGACGACGACGATATTGCCCCAGAAGAGAGAGAAAACAGGCGAAGAGACAGCAGGATGAAAGCCGAGGCTCATGCCCACACGCTCCCAGACGACGCACACGGTCGAATAAAACTGTGCGCCGGGTGTGAGCGTGCCCATGTGCTCTCGTTCCAGAGTACAGGAACGACGGCGACGATGGCGGGCGTGAAGAAGAGACAGCGATCGACGACACACACACACACATACACACACACACATACACACACACACATACACACGCCTCCAGCAACACAATCACTGACACTGACACCGCGGCGTTGATAACACCACACACGACACACTATACAACACAGGAGCGGCGCGGGGCTGTCCGACGGCCATGAGGCCGGCAGCTGCACGTGTACTAGCCCTGATTAAAAAAACCCATTCATTCCTTTAAAAAGCTGTTAGTTGAATCGACTTTAATGAGGATTTTTTACTGACTTAATACATGGACTATATAGAGAATTTAATAGGATCCAATAGGATTTAATATTTTTTTTTAATCAGGGAGAGCGGCGTGAGAGAACAACGATGCGCACCCGTGCTGCGCATAGCCACGTACGAGAGTGAGGGAGAGACAGAGACGCGGCGCGTAGCAGTCGGCGCACTGCACACCGGCCGCATACAAGACCCGCGCGTATACATGCGAGAGCGAGTGAGAGAGAGAACGCAGCAGCGCTAGAGTGAGGGAGCGAGAGAGAGACGCGGCGCGTAGCAGCCGGTGCACTGCACGTCGGCCGAATACAAGAGCCACGCGCGTATACAGGCGAGAGCGAGTGAGAGAGAGAGGGAGCGCAGCGACGCTAGAGTGAGGGAGAGAGAGAAGCCGGCCAGCAGCAGCTTGTGCGCTGCACTATCGCCCGGCCATCGCGAGTAGGCGAAAGAGAGAAAGAGATTGTGAACTGTAACAGCCTGCGCGCTGCATACAGTAAGAGAATGTGTGAGGGAGAGTCCATGTATGCACACTGCGCAGCGGCGCTAGTGTGCAGGAGTGAGAGAGAGGAGGCCATAGCCTGCGTGCTATACAGGGCCAGAGTGAATGAGCGCGTAGGGAGGGGGAGGAATAAAGATAGCTGCCGGTGTGTGAGAATGAGAGAGGGAGAGAGTGAGGGGGAGATAAAACAAGTGACCGACCGAGCGACGCGTGGAGGCGCAGGAATGACTAAAGGTGCGTCGCCACTGTTCGCTAGGATATAGTAGGTTCGGGGTTTGAAATACGCGCGCACAACAGGTGGCAGCATGGGAAGCCGAACCCCCCCAGAGTTGCGCACCACGCGACTCTGCCAAAGTGAATCTTGCCATGACAGTGAGAGAGAAGTAGCTAGTCGAAATCGGTGAAGAAGACGGAACCTGAGCAAGAGCGTTTCCGTCTTCTTCCAGTCCGTAGTGAGCCATTGAGCAAGCCGGTAGACCATTGTGCCAGAAAAAGTAGGAAAAAGTCAGTGCAGTAGCGAGGAAGTAGAGAGTTATCAGGGAAGTACGCGAAGAAGTAGTAGCAGCAGGAGTAGACGTAGCGAGGGTTAAGTGCGAGGAGAATAGTGAGTCGGGGGTGAAAAAGGTAGAAGTAGCTAGGAGTGACCGCCGAAGTGTAGAGAAGGAAGAGGAGGAGAGACGAGGCTAAAATACGCACGACCGAAGCCCTGCAGAGCAGCTCTCTCCCGTACCGCCAGTGTGACGGTAAGAACTACGTTGCTGTCGTCGGGTGGCAACTACTTTCCGCCCCCGACCCTCCATTATACCCATACTGATTGTAAAGTGCGTGCGGAACTCCAAGCGTGGAGAAAAGTGCTCCCTCTCTCGCGCGTGCGAATTGTAGTCGCGAGTGCGAGCGGCCATTTTGTGAGCGCGTTTTCGGTCCTCGTCGTTGTAAATGCTACCGCCCGAGTGGGGAGAAAGTCGGAGTTGAATAAACTGTGCAAATTGAGAAAATGAAAGACGATCTCCAATTTTTCTCTGATTTATCAATGTTGCGCCTTGTGACATCTTGTGCGTGAAAGCGAGTTCGTGCGTTCGCAATATAGCCGAAGCCTTTAGTCAGTTTCGCCGAGGGTTTCGACCGCCCCCAGGTCGTCTCGCCGTGGGATCCCGCCCGAGAGTCTCAGTGCAGCCAAACAGCCGAAGGTCCAGAGTGAATCGTCGCCGTGACCTGGCGCCCCTTTCCCAAAACAAATTCGGTCACTGCGACGGCCGGGAGAGTTAGTTGTGCGAGTTAGAGTTATTCAGACCTAATGAATGCGGAGATTAAGAGACAGCAAAGCCCTCAGGGCGTAAAGACAGTGCGAACGGGGGATAAAAACCGCACTGTCACAAACGGTATTTCTTTTTTTCTACTACGATATCCATCTGTTGGATATAACCGCCTTCATAACTAAAGTCACGGATACTGAAGCAACTTTGGACGAGTTGCCTTTGGAAGACTTGCTAGTTTACTTTTCGATCTCATAGGGCCAGTAAAGCATTGAAACATCATAAAGTAGAACGAGTCTCTGCTAACGGGATATCTGCCTCAGTATTTCTGCCTCTACTATACGAGGTTACGTGCTTTGACAGACTTGATATAATAACACTGCATGTATATTGGGAGAGAGATGTATTAATATGCATGTATGTATATAAATGCATGAATTAAACTTGTATCATCTTCTTTCTTCATTGTATATAAACTGACACTTAATGTTTCTTGATTATAATCAGATTCTGGCTTAGTATTACATTGTTTACATACATAGTTCTAAGATTCTTGCACTTCTATATCCAACAGATGGATATAACCGCGTTCATAACTAAAATCACAGATACTGGGCCAACCTTGGATGAGTTACCCTTGCTTGCCTTGCTTGCTGTTGCCTTGCTAGTTTATCTTTTGATATCATAGGGCCAGTAAAGCATTGAAACACCATAAAGTAGAACGAGGCTCTGCTAACAGGATATCTGCCACAGTATTCTGCCTCTACTACAGGAGGTTGCGTGCTTTGACAAACTTGAACATACTCTTTTGGTGGCTGTGATGCATAATGATTTGATAACACCATCCAACAAGAAAAATTTAAAAGAACGCACATGTATACATTGACATGAACTGAAAACGAAGTAAAGCCTAGGTCTGAAAGATTTAATGTAATTAGAAAAATATTATTACACTTTTAGTATATATATAAAAATAATTGAGCATGATGCACTACTAACATCTGAGAAAATCTTACATCTCACTATTTCAGGTGTTAATAAATGGACATCCTCCTTATTTTAAATGTCGTCAGCTGACACAAAGGCTTCACAATTTTTTTTCATGGAGATTTTTAATTCCAGAAACATTTTTAAACGAAGAACTTGTAAAAAATTATATCTTTGTTGAATAACTCTTCCATTCTATTCTACGATATATACTTGTCATCAATTCCATTCTATGATGTAAAATACTTGTCAAAATAATCCTTACGTGCTAATACTCTGTAATAATAAAAAAAAAGATTTCACAAAGTAACAAGAACTTTTATATTTTATATTATTTTCTATAAAGTTTTCTATACTTACCTGAATATTTATATTATGTTTATATGTGTATATATATTTTCACATACATATAGAGAGGTTATGTCATAATAAAAAATATATACTGTGTATATAAAAATACATATGTATATATTTCTGTCTTTCTCTTTCTCTGTCTCTCTCTTCGTCTTTTCTACTATATCATCATCACTATATACTTCAGTCCTTTGATAATGGTTCTGTGTGTGTAGTATATAAATAATAAACTCTCTTTCTCACTCTCGGGTTTTGTATATATATAATATATAACACATCCAAAGGCGGAAGTCGGAAGAAACAGGAAGTCTGATGAAACATGGAGAAAATGTGAAATCGGAAACGGGACATAAAATTTTTCATTGCTTGATATCTCTAATATGAGAGCATCTATTTGCATGAAACTTTTTTTTATACATAGTATATACCAAAATAGATCTTGTTTATACTTAATTGGAATAATATAAATGCGATTAAAAAACGCAGTGAATATTTCAAAATCTCAAGCACCCATTTCAATGTAAGAATAGCGCGGTCGACCCTCAGGTTTATTCTCTACTTGCCTTCGGAGCGCTCCCGCGCTCCTTGATATTGCTGTTAGCTATGAAACTGTTTTTTTTTTTTATAAGAAGCCAATAAAATATTATTCTTACATTACAAAGAATTCGAAAGAACAGGTAAAGATTATGAAAGGTTATTAGGTAGCGAGGCAGGCCTAGCTTACACGACGTCCCGCGCGACGTCCCGCGCGCAGGAGAGCCGTTGTGCTACTATTTCACGTTCTATTTCTCGTAGAAAACATCCTGAGCAAATTATGAAAAAAATCATTTTCTATATAAAAACCGCTGCCAATACATTGGCACTTAGCTTCCTCAAAATAATGTATTTATTCATTTTTTTTTTTAAATTTTCATAACAATAATTAATTGTATCATACCCAATTTTCTTTATGAATATTCGTAATAAATTAATATATTTTTTTCAAGAATTCATTCTTGTGACTCTTTTTCTCATGCAACAACCCGATATTTTTATAAATCCATTTTTTAAAAATATTATCACATGTTCAGTTTTATTTTAAACCTCAAATATCTTTCGTCGTAATAGTTAGATTTTATTGGGCAACGAATTCAGTTTAAAGATATAAAAAAAATATATCTCTCCCAAATTTTAAGACTATTGGTTGATTTTCTTAATATTGTTATCGCGTGACAACAAAACTACTTTTTTATAAAACATTGTTTTTTTAAAAAACAAATAAAAATAATATTTTGAAATTTCAACCAAATATATTCTTCAATGAGTATAATAAGTGGTTAAAACTTGAAGTTGGTAAATCAATTATTATTTGAAAAATTTATTAAATAATTTTGAGCACATTTTCGTTAATAATAAATGACAGAGTGAAGATAATTTAAATATTAAAAAAAGAAAATGTACATAATTTAAATACCTTTCAATAAAAATTTATGATGTTAAGTAATAATATCTGTAACATATTAAACAAGTGGCCGACAACAGTTGCGTTTACCCTATTATTATATTATCATCAACAAAATGCTCATTAATTAAATTCTTTTTTTTTCAAATAACTTGTGTATAATATAATAACTGTTTTATACATAAAACAAAAATAATACAAATTAAATACAATCATAATCGTTAATATAGTGAAGATTATGTTAATGATTATGATAAAATTATGATAAAATTAGTTTAATATTATGTTAAGATTATGTGACAAAATGCTACAAGTTGTGTGCACACCATAATTTTTTAATAAACTTTCGCTGAATGTGCATAACTTGTCCATTCTTTTTTGTTATATTTATTTTCAGATTGAATAAAACCAAATTTAAAATAAACTGAATTTGAAAAAATGTTTTATTTCAAATATATTATTTTTATATCGCCAAAAGCATTATAGTATGGCGATAGTTGAAAACGTAGTTAGGGTAGTTAAACATTTATCTGATAAGTTCGCTCATTCGCTAGTAGTAGTAGTGTTTTAGTGGCCGTGGTACTTATAACTGAGCCGCCGATATGCCATATCATGTAGTACGTATTTATACTCCAAGGGAGTGCACTTTTGTTTGTTAGCGAAGCCTATAGATATTTGTTGGACGCTACCGCTCCAACTACTGGAGCTATAGTTTCAAGTAGGTTCCGAACCACTGTGACCACGGTGAAAGTAAGTACATGAAAAATTCGTGTTTCAGTGATGCCGGCTTTTTCACGTGAGCGGGAATCAAACCCGCGATCTTTTAGGTATGATCCTCATTCGCTATACATAACCTTCAGATGGCGCTTGGGTAGATCGAAAATAGTTACTAGTCCAGCTTCCAGCTTACACTGCTGCCACTATGCAACTCATGAGTATCAGACTAACAGCTGTTATTGCTGTATTATACGTTATTTTTGGTGCTTTATATATATTTAATCAGTTGTAACCACATGGACACATAGTTTTTCTTAAAAACAAAATGAAGACTGTTTATTATTAATAATTTAAGTTATTTTTATTAACATGTCGTTTTTTATAAGGAAACCAACTTTACCCTAAAGGTGTTAAACGAAAGGTAAGCTCTTTTGTAAATCTGATAATTTGTGAGCAATTGAAAATGTGTAACATTTTATAAATTGAAATTATTCATTAAAATAATTCCATAAAGGAATAAATTCGAATAAGGTATACAATGAATAGAGTAGTATGAAAATTATTTATAAAATATTTACAAAATAAAATTTAAAATTCTAAAATATACATAGTTTCCTTTTTTCTTTTCTATTTTATTTCCTTTTAGGTTAGAATAAACTATGTATATTTTTTAATTTTAACTTTTATTTTATAAATATTTTATAAATAATGTTCATACTACTCTATTAATTGTATACCTTATTCGAATTTTGTCCTTTATGGAATTATTTTAATGAATAATTTCAATTTATAAAATGTTACACTTTTTCGATTGCTTACAAATTGTAGATCAATGATAAAAATTAAAAAAGTCAATGTTCTAAGTCTAAGAAAAAATCAACTAAAATCTATAATAATGACTATAATGAGAGTATTAATAGTACTTATGAAGATTTTTATGAAAAACAAAATTTGTGTTGTTTTTTATATAAATAGTACGGATGAATATTTTGATGAAGAACAAAAGAAGTATGGTTTTTTATATTATTCATTATCTTTATACTTTTCTGTTAAATCTTAACTGATTTTAGTAACAATGATAAGTCTAGAGATGACTCAGAAGAAGAATTTAAAACATTTTAAGAAAAGCGTCTTAAGTTATCTAAAAAATATTTAGCAGGAATAGAAGAAGACGGTAAGTGACAAACAAGTATTTAAAGTTCTAAATTTAAAAAAAAGAAGTCTGATTTTTATTTTTAATTTTTTAGAAAGGGACAGAGCATAGTTTGAAGAAAGGGCAAATAGCCAAACGACTCAAAGATGAATAACTGGAAGAAAAAGTACGACTCAGAAAAACCATTGCCGATACTTATACAGGACATAAGGAACCATGCATTCTTCGATGTAAAGATCATAAAATTTCTAATACTTGTATTTGTTTATCCAGTGATGGGCTATATTTGTATTCTGGATCTAAAGATTGTAGCTTAGTCAAATGTAAGAAATAAAGAAAGACTAAAATCTATAACTTGCATTGCTATTAGTACAAATAGCAAATTTTTGGTAAGCTTTAGCATAATTTATTGCATGTCATAATTTATATAAAAAATCCATAATTAATTGTAATTAATAAATAATAATATTATTTACAGGTAGTAGGATAGGAAAGCTCAAAGAACATAAAAATATTTTCAGTGGTGGATTTTAATCATATAAAAGATTTAAAATGTCATAGGGATATTGTACCCATTTTTGTTTTTTTAAAAAATACACATACTTTGTATTCTGCATCTAAAGATAGATGTGTCAAATTTTGGAATCTAGACCAAATGTCTTATGTTGAATCACTTTTTGAACGTTAAAGTGTTATAACATCTATTTTAAAGTGAAAAAGCTTTTTTGTGAGAGGCAAGGGGACTCACAATAATAAAGCCACCCGATGTAAAAAATGAAATACCTAATATTTTAAAATTCGTAAATAAGTTAAAGCTAATTTCCAAACGGTATTGAATATATGTATATAATCTCTGTGAGAGGCAAGGGGACTCACAATAATAAGTCACCCCGATATAATAAATTCAAAACTAATTAAATTATATCTAATATCAAATATTTATATTTTAAATTTAAATTATTTCTTTATCTTTGTAAGAAGCCATGGCACTAACCATAATAAATGTGTATAATATATTTATCAAAAATTTATCAACTACATTACAATGACATTAAATATGTAAATAGTAAACCCGGAATAATTTTGTTAAGTTTCTGAAAGGCAAGGGGACTCACAATAATAAAGCACCCCGATAGTATAAATTAAGTAATTAATTTTTAAAAAATTCGAAAATACCTTAAAACGATTATTCCAAAATGTATTGAATATACGGATAGCATATTTTCATAAAAAAGTGACCACCTAAACGAAAATTATATCAAATATGTATATATTATAAATTTAAAGTATTTCGTTCTCTTTATGAGAGACAATGGGACACACAGTAATAAAACAACCAAATAATTAGATTTATGCATATATTAAATCAATAATATTTTCAAAATTCGAATAAGTTAAAGCAAATTGCAAAACTGTTTTAAATATTTGTATATAATATTTTTAGAAATATTCTTTAACTAAATGCAAATGATATAAAATATGTATATATAATAAAATTAAAATTTTTCATTATATTTGTGAGAGGCAAGGGGACTCACAATAATAAAGCCATCCGATGTAAAAAATGAAATACCTAATATTTTAATATTCTTAAATAAGTTAAATCTAATTTCCAAAAGGTATTGAGTATATGTATATAATCTCTGTGAGAGGCAAGGGGACTCACAATAATAAGTCACCCCGATATAATATATCAAAACTAATTAAATTATATCTAATATCAAATATTTATATTTTAAATTTAAATTATTTCTTTATCTTTGTAAGAAGCCATGGCACTAACCATAATAAATGTGTATAATATTTTTATCAAAAATTTATTAACTACATTACAATGACATTAAATATGTAAATAGTAAACCCGGAATAATTTTGTTAAGTTTCTGAGAGGCAAGAGGACTCACAATAATAAAGCACCCCGATAGTATAAATTACGTAATTAATTTTTAAAAATTCTAAAATACTTTAAAACGATTTTTCTAAAATGTATTGAATATACGGATACCATATTTTCATAAAAAAGTGACCAACTAAACGAAAATTATATCAAATATGTATATTGTAACGGGATGGCTAGTGGGGGAAAATCCCAACAAGCCACAGGCCAGCGATGCCCTAGAACACGGTGCCGCGGGTGTCAGACTAAAATGACTTGCCCGGGGATCTGCTCCTGGAATCCCGAAAACAACGCGAAGATCGCACCCGAACTTCGCTTTCCAACTAATTGGATCGCTGAGTGAAAAGGGCGCGCTCGACGAGTAAAGCGCGCGGTCGCTATGCTCAGATATGAAAACGAGCGGCGGAGTCGTTTTCCCGCGGGCGGCGGTATCCGGAAGAAGGACAGGTTGTAAAGAACAACGCGACGAGTAACTAGATATCACAATATATTCACAAACACTAATCTTTACAAGCACGACGCAAGTGCTGATTAGTACAAAGAGTTAGTTCGCGCGCGACCGTTAATATTCAAACGCGCGAACTACACGGCGCGCGGCGAAGCTGCTAATTTCGCGCGCGGTGTTAAAGTACGGAGGGCTGACACACACCCCCACGTACACGGCACAGAAGGCTTGCACGGGGCGATTTCCGTGCGAGCCTTTACAATAAACCCGCGAGAGGAGAGTAGAAAACTTACGTTAGGAAGGAGCAGCCGGTGCACTCGACTCTCTCTCGCTCCCCTCGCTCGCACAGCAGTTGTGCTCTCTTTCTCTCTCTCTCTTGCTCGCTGTATCGTGTCGGCAGGCGGGTTGGCTGCCGGCTCGTTTCTCACAGTCTCGTGCGGCTCACGCGGCTCGGGACAGCTCTCTCTGTCTCTCTTTCGCACGTTCACTTTATACGGCGCCTCCACTACACTCGCGGGGTCTCACAAGGTACGATAGGACGGCGCGGACAAGTAAAAACAGGAGAGACACGGAGGAGATGTTTTTAGCGCGATGGCAGACACGAATATGGCTCCCTTTTCTCGCGGGAACCAGTTAGCAGCTTCGCGACGGATGACGGGCATTTTACGCGTCGTGAGACCGATTCGCTACGCGCGGCGCGCCTCGATTCGGCTGCGCAGGAGTTGCGCGCGCGCGCTCACTACCTTCGCGCGGTAGATTAGAATCGCGGCTAGACACGCGTTACACCCCCCCGCCAGACGCTGCTTAGGGGACCGAGAGCAGCTCTGCTAATCATGGCCGTCGTCGTACCTACTAATATGGTAGTAATGATTAGGAGAAGGAGGTTCGGAAAGGAACATTGCAGAATCGGAGCCACTGGTTTTCCTTTTTTTTTAATTTTTATTAAAAAAATATATAAAAAAAAACTTCAGGGCCTCACCCTTCTTCAACTGGCCCGGGAATACGATTGGCGCCCCTTGTGACGAGCTTGGTTGGGGCAATGTTTTGACTTTTTCACCCCAAGCTCGCCACACATGAAGCACCGGGGGATCGCGTTACTGCCGAGCGCATCCCGGGCCGCTCGCTCTTCTTCGAGCGCCCTCCTAAGGCGCTCTTCTTCTTTTTGGAGACGGCGCTGGGCCTCTTCCTTGACCCGGCGCGCCGTCTCCTCCGCCTTTTCCCTGGCTCGCCTGGCCTCTTCCATGCGCTCCTGCGCACGAGCCAGGCGAGCCTCCTCCGCCTTTTGGAAGGCGGTGCGGCGCAGCCTGGCGGCCCTGGCCTCTGCGGCGGCCGCGAGCTCTTCGCGCCGGCCTTGGGCCATTCCGACCCATTTGCCGGCTTGCCGCTCGCCGGCCTTACCGTGGCACTGGAGAAAGGCCTCCAGTGCGGCCAGGGCAGCGTCCTCCGCAGCGCGCGAGGACTTGCTGAGGCACCGCGCTTCCTCGAGGGCCTTCTCCACTGGGACCCAGGCCGCACCGACTTCATCACTCGGTGCCCACTTGGGGGCCTGGGTCGGAGAACTCTCTCTCCTTTCTTCGTCGGCCCGAGCCGCGCCGGCGTTTCCTTCCGGCGCCATCTCTGAGGCTCGGACCGACGCCTCTTGTGAACGCCGTTCTTCCCGGCTTTCCTGCTGCTCCTTCGGGGACGAGGTCGCCGACGCGGACTGGGACCGGCCTCTGCCCTGGCCGGCTCCGAAGGTCCCTTTCTTGGCTTCGGCGCCTCTCACTCCTCGATCACGACGGTGGAGGGCTCTTCCACTGGCTGGGGTGCCAGTGTCACAGCGTCGATGCCCTCCACGACCTGCTCCAAAAATCGATGACGGCGGGGTCAGGATTGCACTGGATTAATCCAGCGATCACCTTCTTCGCCGTCTCCGCTATTTCGGGAGTCAGGCCTTGCATGTCCTGAAACAGGTAAATCGATCCCGGGGAGGAGTGAGATTGAGGACTGGAGAATTAAGACGAACACAGGTTAGTACGTACGACACAAGTTGGACGGCACAATTATTGCTTATTATACGCTCGGGTTCTACGAGGACTAATTAGTCCGGCATCAGCAGGTACGGGCTTCTTCTTCGAACCCTTTGGCCTCCCTGGGCCTCGCTTGGGTTCTGTTGGACCGGCCACACGCATAGGCCGGCCATCGCTCGCACGCTTTCCTGGCCTAACTAATAGCGCGGTCTTACGAGGTGGACCGCGCCTCTTAGCCGTCGCCCGAAGCTGTACATTCCCCTGGCTAACTCTGTGGCCCTCTGACGTGTTACGTTCGGCTGAAGAGTCCCTCGCTGGTAGCGCCTGGGCTACTTCTGCTGAGACGTATCTCTTGAGTTGCTGCGCATGGACAGGACGTATCGTTCGACCATCCTCACCTTGGATCTCATAGGTGTTTTCGCCTAGAATATTCACAATCGTGTAGGGCCCCGCGTACTTCGGGGCTAATTTGGCAGAAATCCCCTCAGCTGCTGAGGATAGTACCTTATTCTCTCTCCATACACGATCGCCTAGACAGAATTATGGAGGTCGACGATGAGCGTCATAATATTTGGCTTGTCTCGCCTGCTCCGCTTGCGCGTCGGCCACCGCCCGAACGTGCAATTCGCGGAGCTTGTCCATACGTACCACCCAATTGTTTATCGCCTCTTGCTGCCCTTGCTCTTCGGCTAACCTGTCTTCCTCCCGCCTTAGTGTCTTCGGTGGGTCGGGTTGTCGGCCGTAAATGAGCATGGCAGGACTTATCTTTGTGGAGCTGTGTTCGGCAGTATTGTACGCGAACGCCAGCTCATTCAGTTTCTCATCCCAGGACCGGTGATTTTCCTCTGCGTAAGACATAATCATTGTCTTCACCGTTCGATTCACACGCTCGACAGGATTGGCTTGAGGGTGATACGGAGGTGTAAACGTGTGATGCACATTTCTCTCCTTTAAGAATGCCTCTAATGGTGCATTTTTAAATTCAGTCCCATTGTCTGAGAGAAACACCTCCGGGACTCCGAATCGCAGACATACTCGCTCGTTGAGTCCCTTAATTACCGATTTACCATCTGCCCTTTTTATCGGCATTACTTCAATCCAGCGTGTGAACAAGTCCTGGAATATGAGAATGTATTCGTGGCCGTGCGTGGTTTTTGGGAGGGGCCCCATAATGTCGCTGGCCACGATTTGCCATGGACGCTCTGTAATTCGGCGTCCCATGAATCCTGTTGGAGCGCGCTGTTCGACTTTGCACTGCTGGCAAATTTGGCACTGGCTCACGTATCTGGCTACATCACGAGACATGTGTGGCCAATAATACTTCCGCTTTACTCTTTCTAGCGTTTTCTCGCGGCCCAAGTGCCCAGCAGTTGGAAAGTCATGGCATTCTCTCAGTACTTCGCGTCGCTTTTCGTGAGGGACTGCTAACTTCCATGCATCATCGTCGCCGAGAGACTCGTCTATGACTTCATCAGGTTCGTACTTGTACAGTCTCCCCCATGCCAGCATGAACGTGGGGAAGTCTCGCGGCCGCTGTTGAACCTCTTTCACAATTTCGAGGTACCATTGGTCGTTTGCATCGCGTTCGAGCTCTAACGCGGCGACCGCTGGCTCCTCTTCCTCGAACATCCGCGAAAGGGCATCTGGGACATTGTTCAAAGAGCCCTTTCGGTGTTCGACTGTGAAACTGTGGTTTTGTAGTTCCAAAGCCCATCTTGCTAACCTGCCTGATGGGTTTCGGAGATCACGGAGCCACTTCAAGCTGCTATGATCCGTGATGACCTTGAAGTCATAGGCCTCTATATACGGACGGAACTTTTTGATTGCCCAGAGAATTGCTAGACACTCTCGTTCCGTCACGCTATAATTCTTCTCGGCCGCGCTCAGAGTTCGACTAGCGAACTCTAGGACTCTTTCGTTGCCGTCTATTATCTGGTATAGCACCGCTCCAAGTCCTGTATCGCTCGCATCAGTTTGCACCACGAACTGTGCGTTAGATACCGGTCTGTGGAGAATCGGTGCAGAAGCAACTAGCGCTTTTAGCTTTTGGAAGGCCTCTTCTTGTGCCGTTGACCACTCGTATTTCCGATCCTTTTTCGTTAGTTCGGTCAGTGGTTCAGCAATTGTGGCGAAGTTTGATAAAAACTTTCTATACCACGAGGCCATTCCTAGGAAGCGTCTCAGCTGACGGAGGTTTTTCGGCACCGGATATTCCATAATGGGCTTTATTTTCTCGGGGTCTGGTTTAAAACCATCCCTATTTACTATGACCCCGAGATATTGGACCTCATCGCGACAGAAGACACTCTTCTCGCGATTTATTGTGAGGCCCGCGTCCTTTATCCTATCTAGAACTCTTTTTAGAACCTCTTTATACTCCTCGAATGTTTCTGTGACTATTATTATGTCATCGAGATACGAGTAAGCAAAAGGTTCGAGTTCGGGGCCGATGACTTTGTCAATCAGCCTCTGGAAGGACGCTCCGGCATACGAAAGACCGTAGGGCATTCTTGTAAATTGAAATAACCCTTTGCCTGGCACGGTGAAGGCCGTAGTCTCTTTGGACTCCGGATTTAGTGGTATTTGGTGGTACGCACTACTTAAATCCAACGTGGATATGTATCGCGCTTTCTGCAGTTTGCTTAAGATACTCTCCATGTATGGTAACGGGTATGCGTCTGGCCTTGACGCTGCGTTCACTTTTCTGAAGTCCACACAGAAACGGAACTTCCCGTTGGACTTGCGTACCATTACCACAGGGCTTGACCAGCCGCTTGTCGAAGGTTCTATTATACCCGCGAGTAGCATTTCCTCCACCTGCTTGTGCATCTCTTCCTCGAGTTTTCGAGATACTGGGTAGTACTTCTGTTTTATGGGTCTTGTGGAGCCGACGTCTACTGCATGCTCAACCCACGAAGTACACCCTAATGGTGCCAGGCCGTTTCCCATCAGCTCAGCTACTAAAGCTTCCGCTTCTTTGCGCTGCTCTTCTGTTGGGTCCGCCAACCCTATAGCTGATACGGACACGGTATTATTGGCGGTTATGGAGGCTACTTCTAACTTTACGCTTGCCTCATCATCTTTGAGATGCAGCGTATTGTCAGTGGGGTCTAAGACGGCGCTAAACTTCTTAATGAAGTTCACCCCAAGTAGCACTCCGTGTCTAGGTCTGGCATGATTGCGACGCGCACATCCTTGCACACGCCTGCCACGACCATGGGTAGATACACATAGCCAACCACTGCTATGCTCTGCCCATTAGCTACCCGTGCCGTTAGGCCGCTGGCCGGGATTAATTCTTTTCCGCAGGCTGTAGCGAGCTGTAAGCCGATGGAATTCATCCCAGTCCAGGAAGCTCCAGTATCGAAGAGTGCCCGTAGCCTGTAGCCGGCTACACCTACTTGAAGCCACCATCGCGAGCATGTTTCCTGGTTATCTTCGTTCTGCTGAGTCGCGGGCACTTCTTCGCTCTCTCCTTCAGGCAATTGGACCGAGTTACCCTCGGTCGCTGATGTGAGCTGGGGGCCGGCGTGTGGCCGTGTTTACCTGCCCCCTTGGCCGTTTCCCTGCTGGTTTCCGGCAGCATTGGGGTTGCGGTCGCTTCCCCTTTGCTCGTTGCCGTAACCCCTTCGGTACTCTGGCCTTTGTGGAGGTCCATTACTCCTTGGACTTGGCGGCCTAGCCTGGTGGGTCGCGCTACTACCCCCACTAGGCTGATTATTACTTTGCCCGCCTTCCCGCTGCCTGTTCTCCCAATTATTCTTTTTCTTGGGCTTCTTGAACGACTGTGGGTTTGGCGTTTGCCCACTATTTCCGTCGGTGCCTTTCTTTGTCAAGCTTGACAAACACTCGGCCATCACCCGACGGAACATAGCCTCGAGGCTTTCTCGAGGCTCCTGCTGTTGTTGCCCCATCGCCGCCACTCCTGGATTCTGCTTTTTCCGCTGATCCGTGGTTGGCTCTGTAGGTACGTAGGCAAACTCTGGCAAGTAAGTGCGCTCTGGCGGTGGTGGCGAGTGATACACCTTATCTGCCGCGAGCGCTAATTCGGCCTCCCGGGCTAAATCCAGGAGCCCTCGGTAATCCGTAATTTGATTACGCATCACCATTTTTTGTAGTTCTGGCCGCATGTTCCGGTGCAACATGTCCAATTGTTGGGGCATGCTAGGCACCGGAACTAACTTGAGAATCAAGGCTTGCAGATTCACTACGTAATCTCTCGTGAGTTCGTTTCTGCCTTGAGTCCTCGCGTTTATCTCCGCTAGGATTCGCTGTTGATGGCCCCTGTCACCGCCATACATGTGTATTATGGCCTCTTGGAAGTCTTGCCAAGATCGCCACGTATGACGGTTACTCCTATACCAGGTGGCCGCTACTCCACTCAGGAGCTCTGACAATGACGAGAGTACTTCGTCGTACGTCAGATTTGCTAGAGCTCGACATTCCTCTACTCTCGTGAGGAATAACTCGACGCTCTGCTCCTTCAAGGACCCAGAGAACTTGATGTGCCATTTCCTTACGATTTGGCCAACATCACGGTTCGTCTGTTGAGGCACGTACGTCTGCCTCGTAGACTGGTCCAGTGTAGCGCTCACCCCGCCTGAGGCTGTGTAGGATTTCTTCCGCTATTCCTCCTAGCGTCCCTTGGCGATTCAGTATTGGGGCTGCTGCTGTCAAAATTCACATATGTGAACGTGTCCTGAAAGTTCACATGTGGTGATCCTCGTCCCCTGCCCGCACTCGGTAGTTGGACTCCCTCCAAGCGCGTGCTTGAGGGTGGGTGTCGAGCTTCTTGGAGTATTCGCACACTCTCTTTGAGCTCTTCCACCTCTTTGACGAGTCTATGGATCACCGACAGCAGCTGTTCTGAGACTACGCTATCTCCCACAGCAATCCCTGCGGTACGCTGTTCCCCCGCACTTGGCCACTCAAAACTCTGTGGCTGCGGTGGACTTCGCGTTTGCTGCCAGAACGCGTGCTGCCCATTTTGTGCCGACAACGACTCTTGTTCTTGACTCCGCCGGAATTGTCGTTGCCTGCGCTGCTCTTCTAGTAACGCCTGCTGTCGCTGCTGCTCTTGATGCTTTCGCTGTTGCTGCCGCTGCTGCTCCTGCTGCTGTTGCTGTTGCTGCCGTCGCTGCTGCTCCATCTGCTGCTGCTGTTGCATTTGTTGCTGCTGCATTTGCTGCTGTTGCAGTTGCTGCTGCTGCATTTGCTGCTGCTGCATTTGCTGCTGCTGCATTTGCTGCTGCTGCAGTTGTTGCTGTTGAAGCTGTTGCTGTTGGAGCTGTCCCTCGGCTTCGGCTGGAGATGTCCCGGTGGGTGCTGCAGAGCTCAATATCTCTGTCCCGGAACCCTCCTGGCCGTTTGCCTCATCCGCTGGCTCCACCACTGCATTATGTGCTTGTTGTGGAGCGTTCATCCTCCGAGACTCCGAGAGTTTTTGCATCACTATCGGGTCATCAAGGAGCGTAATGAACGGGTGCGGTTGGTCTGGATCAGTATTGGGATCCACAATAGTCGACCCAGACTTGTTCATCAACGTTAAGTCGATGAACGCCCTTCGGGACTGCTCGCGTTTAGCAAACGCTTGCTTCTCCGACAGCTCCGGCTCTGGCACAAAATCGGCGGCACTGTAATCGCCCATAAGCCACTTGATCGTTGTCAGCATATTCACTGATTGCAGATCTGACTGCTGCAGACCAAGGGCTTGCATGGCCTCGATAATTTCCTCTTCGGGCTGTGTATACGCCCAATTGAGTATCGCAGATTCCGCAAATTGCGACGATCGGGCCATGGTGTCAATTGGCTGTGCGCTTCCCCACGAACTTATTTTACTAGCGCGAGTAGTATCCTGATTGATGGCAGAGAGAGTTTGCCTTTTCAACCCGTGAGCTAGCTTTTTCAACGCGAACCCGGGTTATTTTCTAAGAGCTACGGCGGTTGCTCTTAACCTCGATAATGTACGAGGATTTCCCGTATGCGGCTCTAAAAAAATAAAAGCTATTTCTGTAATTAATTACGATTTGTAATTAGTTACGCTCCACTACTCGCACTTGTAATTTTAAAATAAATATATGTGAAAAAAATTATATATATATGTGTCAAAACGGACAAAATCACCAAAAACACAAAAAAATAAATACAATTTTCACCTAAAAAAAAATAAAAACAATTTTTAAGTTCGAGGGGATTTTTGCGCTCGAGTTTTTACTCGGGCGCACAGTCAACTTTTTGTTCCGAGAGTGCTTGCCGACTTTCTCTCGATCTTCTTCTAACTGCACGATAAAAGAAAAAAAAAATTTTATTTTTCGCCCAAAAAAAAATAATTCGTATCGGAAATACGAGGACGAGAAGAAAAAAAAATTTTCGAGACGAGAAAAAAAATTAACTAAAAAATTAATTATCGCTAAAAAAAAAAAATTTTGTCGTTAAAAAATTTAATTGTTATTAAAAAACTTTAATTGTTAACAATAATTCCTCAACGCTCCAAAAATTCCGCGATCAATATCTCTCCTCGTCGGCACACTAGGTCGAGGGTTATTGGCTATCGCACGCCTAACCTCTCGACCGCACTCTCGCAACAGCACGGCTGTGTCACGCACACGCACACACGCGCCTACGAGCTGCGGCACGAAGAGCCTTTGTTTGCAGCTTACGCTCAGCTACGCTGCTGAGCTTCTTCGCGCCAAGCTTCGCCGCGAATCACGTACGCGTCGCAGGTCCTTCTCCACCCCCAAAACGTTGTGGCGCCAGTTGTAACGGGATGGCTAGTGGGGGAAAATCCCAACAAGCCACAGGCCAGCGATGCCCTAGAACACGGTGCCGCGGGTGTCAGACTAAAATGACTTGCCCGGGGATCTGCTCCTGGAATCCCGAAAACAACGCGAAGATCGCACCCGAACTTCGCTTTCCAACTAATTGGATCGCTGAGTGAAAAGCGCGCGCTCGACGAGTAAAGCGCGCGGCCGCTATGCTCAGATATGAAAACGACCGGCGGAGTCGTTTTCCCGCGGAGGCGGCGGTATCCGGGAGAAGGACAGGTTGTAAAGAACAACGCGACGAGTAACTAGATATCACAATATATTCACAAACACTAATCTTTACAAGCACGACGCAAGTGCTGATTAGTACAAAGAGTTAGTTCGCGCGCGACCGTTAATATTCAAACGCGCGAACTACACGGCGCGCGGCGAAGCTGCTAATTTCGCGCGCGGTGTTAAAGTACGGAGGGCTGACACACACCCCACGTACACGGCACAGAAGGCTTGCACGGGGCGATTTCCGTGCGAGCCTTTACAATAAACCCGCGAGAGGAGAGTAGAAAACTTACGTTAGGAAGGAGCAGCCGGTGCACTCGACTCTCTCTCGCTCCCTGTCGCTCGCACAGCAGTTGTGCTCTCTTTCTCTCTCTCTCTTGCTCGCTGTATCGTGTCGGCAGGCGGGTTGGCTGCCGGCTCGTTTCTCACAGTCTTGTGCGGCTCACGCGGCTCGGGACAGCTCTCTCTCTGTCTCTCTTTCGCACGTTCACTTTATACGGCGCCTCCACTACACTCGCGGGGTCTCACAAGGTACGATAGGACGGCGCGGACAAGTAAAAACAGGAGAGACACGGAGGAGATGTTTTTAGCGCGATGGCAGACACGAATATGGCTCCCTTTTCTCGCGGGAACCAGTTAGCAGCTTCGCGACGGATGACGGGCATTTTACGCGTCGTGAGACCGATTCGCTACGCGCGGCGCGCCTCGATTCGGCTGCGCAGGAGTTGCGCGCGCGCGCTCACTACCTTCGCGCGGTAGATTAGAATCGCGGCTAGACACGCGTTACAATATATTATAAATTTAAAGTATTTCCTTATCTTTATGAGAGACAATGGGACACACAATAATAAAACAAACAAATAATTAGATTTATGCATATATTAAATCAATAATATTTTCAAAATTCGAATAAGTTAAAGCAAATTGCAAAACTGTTTTAAATATCTGTATATAATATTTTTAGAAATATTCTTTAACTAAATGCAAATGATATACAATATGTATATATAATAAAATTTAAGTATTTCGTTATATTTATCAGAGGCAAGGGGACTAACAATAATAAGTCACCCCGATATAATAAATTCAAAACTAATTAAATTATTTTGTAACTATAAAGATTGTGAACTTATGAAATTATATATTTATATTCTCTTATTCTTTAATATTGATTATAAAATTGTCGTTATGTTAAGGGGTCTGTCTAGTAGCTCGCGTCGAAAAAAACGCGATTTTCGTGATTATTTCTTGGGATACTGGATAAAGGTAATGATATAAAAGTTATTAAGCTTAGTAAATACACTCTTGAAATACATAAAAAAATTTTTTTCTTTTATTTTATACATGTATTATGACCAAAAACGTCAGCCAAACGCAACACCTCGAAAAGTAGGTAGGTCCGCCTTGTTGATAAAATCTCGGAGCTGTGTTGTCTGAAACAAAAAAATCAAAGTGCTTTAGGTTTGGTATGACAATGGCAATGTCACCTATGAATTTTTTTCAATTATTTTAAAAAATAAAAAAATGGTGAAGAAAAAACAAAAAATTTTCAAAAAACCGGTTTTTTTTTCGCCGATTTTTGAAAAAAAATATGGTAAAATTCAAAATTTTTGAAAAAAATTTATAGGGGACATAGCGATAGGTTTGAAGAATATGTGGTTCAAATTTCATAAGGATCGGTCGAGTAGTTTCGAAAATTTCATCAACAAGGCGAGTAAAAGCGTTGTTTCGAGAAAAACGCGTTTAAAGTTTTTTTTACATGAAATTCTTAACCTTTGAAACGTTCAAAAATAATGTTAGAGTTCTCGGATCGTTCTAAAATTTTCACACAATATTTCTTAATATATTTACTTTCGAAAAAAGTAAAAAAAAAAAAAACGATTTTTCAAAAGTGAGTTACTAGACAGACCCCTTAATTTCCATTTTCCAAACAAAAGATAATTGGTAAAAAATTAGTGTTTACGTTATTGATAATCATTTATTCATCCATTCTTATGTTCCTAAATTCTCCATATAAATAAGAAGCTTTTCATTATAAATTCTTAATATACAATATATAATTTAATAATAATCATAATAATTTATACCGCGAGTATGTAGTATGATTAGATGACATGATTTTATCATATGTAATAATTGCCTGATAATTATTATGATTATTACTATATGTTCATTCAATTGAATAAATTGTAATACATATCTGTTAACTTTTACTTTGTATACATATATATATGTATACACACACACACACACACACACACACACACACACACACACACACACACACACACACACACACACACACACACACACACACACACACACACACACACACACACACACACACGCACACACACACACACACGCACACACACACACACACACACACATTTCTTTTACCAGATTTATGGAACCCTTTTATACACATGAGCATATTTATGGAGCCCGTTTTCTTTTATGGAGCCCGGGTCCCATAAAATATTCTTATACGGCGTTTATGGAGCCCGATCTAGAGTTTTTATACCCAGAGAGGGATTATTTCTTTAGTCACTTGGATACGGGAACTCTGGGCGTAGGTACTAATATACAGGGATGGGCTCCATCAAGGGGTTAAATATATATATATATATATATTGCATATAAAAGTAGATATTATAACGACTATTCTATTGCATGAACACTTAACTGGCGGAGGAAGGAAATAGGTTCGTAGTTGTCTTTGCAGAGAGTTTTTATTTTTAAATACTTTCTGTAATGTTTGAGGAAAGGAGGAACAACTCCCGTGGTTTAGTAGAGCTACAGGCGATGGACTTCACCGATTCATCTCTCTAAAGTGCATAATTTTATTATTCGACTAATTCAATAATTTTATCATGTCATAGAATTCTGAATTAGTAAAAGAAATATTATCATGTATTTCACGAGAGTGAATTAAAAAAAAAGTCCAACGCGCTAATAGCAGTACCTCAATGGTAGCGTCGAAACTGCTAATAAATTAAATACCTATAAAAATCCCCATTTATATGTACAATTTTCATGTTAATTTTCAGTATGCAGTCACACAAAAATTTCTATGCTTTCATACGTACAAGCGCTCCGATTATATTGACTTTTCTCTACATCACGTTTCCGAATCATCTGATCATTTTCACAAAAAGAAGTAGCAGAATTATTTTTTATGGTGCACCTTCAACTTTGGGTAATATTTTAAATCCATAATATTTTGAAAACTTAAAAATAAATTCAAACAAATTACCAAACTCTGTAGTACATATATATTCATTTATTACACATATGAGGCGTTTCGCCTCAACTCTCCCAGCGCGGCGCGCTAGCGTCAAATCATGCTATTTTCAAGTCGTGTTTACGATATCAATATGCATTTCAAAAAATTATGTGATAAGCGTTTCCGACGTATTTTTTCCTCAGCTTTCCAATGGCGTAGGTGGTTTTTCCGAAATTTTCCATTTTCCCCCCCAAAAAGTATAAAACATACTATATCTCGAAAAGTATATTTTTAATATTTTGTTTACCCCCTAGATCGAAAGCTGAGCATTTTTTACGTCGGAAAGGATTTTTTTCAGAATTTGCTCGAATGTTTTCTTAGAGAAACAGAACGCGAAAGAGCAGACGCAGCGTCTCCTTCGCGCGCGGTTTTCGGCGCGCTGTACACCGCGTGGACTAGATGCATTTCGCTCTCTAACAACCACTTAAAATTTTGATTTCCTTAATAATAGCAACAATAAACTAGTATTTATATTAATAATTCTTTTTTTTTAAAGTAGATAATTTTATTTTGTTTTGTTTTACGGGTTTTTTAGGGAATATTTGATATTCTGAACTCATTGATGTTTTTTTTAGTATTAATGTTGTTTTATTCATTGGAATAACGGCATGGTACTGTAAAGTTCCCGGTATAGATTTAATTTTACTTAACCTTGATTTTAGTTTCAAAACGGCTTTTTCATAGGTCTCTTTAGTGCTGTAAAAAACTTTAGTTTCTTTGCAATTACGTAAAGCCCAGTTATAAAGGTCTTCTGGTGTTAAAATATGATTACTCGAAGAGAGTTGAAGACTTGCTCTTTTCGCCCCTCTTTTCAAATTTGCGCCTATACCATCGCACGCACCTTTACCGTGCGCTGTTGCATGAAAATGCCATTCAGCAGGAACTCCAAAATCTTTTTGATGAAACAGAAGATTTTGGAAGGTAGACTTGTTCTTAAAATGCTGACCTGCTCCATCAGTTAAGTAATAAATTTTCTTGACTATGAAATTACTTTTTAAATACGATATTATAATTTTTTGATATTCATAAACAGCAACAGTATCGTGATTTAGATTATCAGAAATTATAGCAATGCTTATATGTTTAAGATCTTGATTTTCATTATAATATACCACTGTTGTAAAAACTGTTGCTTGATTATTGTTCCAGTGGAACGATTGTGTTGAATTTTGCACTATAAACGCATAGTTTTCTGTAAAATCACAACAAACAAGGAATTCTCCTTTTTGAAGGTTTTTTTTCAAATCGCTTAAGAAAAGATATTGTTCTCTCGCAAAGAAGTCATGAGTTTTAAATTTTATTAATTTTCTCCCAGTATGTTCATGAATTCATAAACATTTACAGTTGTAGATACTATTGTGCAACGATCTGTCTGAAGCCATGGCTCATACTGTATTTGAAAAATATCATTTCTCTCAAAACATTCAAGCAAATGTTTCCGTAATACAGGCATATTGGGGCAATCTAAACAGTCTGCCAAGTAACATTTCGAACTAGCATTACTACATACGATTGCTTGGATGCAATCGTGGTAGTTTTTAAGAAATAGTCGAGTACCTTCAGTTAAACTCTGTAAATTAATAGCATTTAACATCAGCTTGATATTTTCGTGGTGTACACATACGCATACATTATGCGTACCACTGCTTCCCGCTAGAACACAATGCGGCGGCCTCAATTGAGTAAATTTAGTGAAGCCAATATTAACAGATTCATGCTCTTTTTTAAATAAACAATAAATTTCACGTAAATTACCAAGTAGTAACCTTTTCTGTACATGTTCTCTTTTACCATTATCCTGCTTAACAGATATACAATCTTTTAATCCGGGCATTACACGACTAATATCGTCCCTCTCATAAAAACGTTTAACTGAATCTACACTTTCAACTGGAAATATTTTGCCCCTTTTCTTTTCAGGTTTTGAAAAAATTCCACTTTCAGTTACTAACTTTTTCGCTTCTCGAGCTTCCCACTCAGTACAACCGAACTCTCTGATTAAGTCTCTGCGAGACCAAAAATCAGGAGCAAGCGTGAGTAGCTGAATTTTATCTTCCTTACCCGGTGATTCTAAAAATTTTTTTTTAATTGGTTGAGAACTGCCACGCCTGCTTTATGATATTCATCAGTACATTCAATTTTAGCTTTTTTGGCATCGCATGAAGGTAAATCTAACTTATGTTTATAAAGTTGACGTTGACAGTTGGAACAAATTTTCGCGTTTTCTGGTACGAGGGGATACGCACTCCTAAATATTGAAGGAAAATTCGACAAATTTTTACGCACAGAGTGATTAATTTTATTAAAAGGATTTATGCATTTCAGCTTCAAAGCTGGATCCATTTCAGTAGCGAGAAAATAAATGCAATAAATAAACCAAAAATAAATTATGATTTAATCAGCAAACACACGAAGATCACAAATATAACGGAAACAGCGTTAAAATTCTTAAACAATTTCAAGGATAACAAAGATCGAAAATTCATCAGACTTATATAATTGGATACAACAAATTACTCTCGGGCAAAAATTTTCTATACGCAAGCCACCTATCGGGTAAAAAGTAAGTGAGAAGCGTTGCGTCTGCTATTTCAAATTGATTGTAATGTTTTTGCCTCCTCAAAGAGGAAGCTTTGTAACGGTGAAAAAAATTTTCGAAAAAAGTCTTCAAAAAGATGTTTTATGGTGGTATATGTGTATATTATTTGATTTTGATGATTTTTGATTTCGTGGATGTATGTATGTGTGTGTGTGTGTGTGTGTGTGTATATTTCAACTCTTAATATCTCCGAAACTAATCAACCGGTTTTTGTCGGGTAAAGCTTATTCGCTTCGTCTTGCGGCAAAAGGAAAGTACCCTGATGGATTTGGGATTTTATTGATTTTCTTTTGTTTTATAACCAAAAAACGATTTTGAATTTTTAGTTTTTTTGATTTTTTCGTATCTTATAGTAATTATTACATAAAATAATATACTTCTCTTAAAAGGTATTCAAATTACCTACATTTTCTATTTTTAAAATTTAAAATTTAAAATATCTTCACTCTGTCATTTGTTATTAATGAAAACTTTTTTATATTTAAAAAATTAATATCTCAAAAAATAATTTATTTATCGACTTGAAATTTTAACTGTCACTTATTACACTTGTTGGTGGCAATATTGTGTTGCAATTTTAAGTGATTATCTATATGAATATATATTATACATTTATTTTCGAGAACTATCATTTTAATATTTTTATATAATGTAGTAAATTAAAATATCAAAACGTATTAATAGTGCCATTTTTAGCCCCTTCTTTTATCTCTTTTTAATCTCAATTTTTTTTAAACTTGGTGGTCTGTCAAAGCTTTTTTTAAAATAGGTACGTAATATACTATTTTGCAAGAAACTGGTATAAGACGCATCGGTTCAAAGTATTATTGAAATTCTTTAGCATTCCTTTGTATGAAAAATGTATTTTCAGAATTTCAATTTTTAATTAGGAAACGATGAATTAGTTTGAGGAAGCTAAGTGCCAAAGAATTGGCAGCAGTTTTTTTTTTGCGAAATAACCTATGAAAATGTCAATCGTACATATAAGTGAAATTCGAAGTGCAAAAAGATATTCCATAAAGAATTAAAAATGATAAATAAAAATAATAGGGTTACTAGAGAGCGAAATACATCTAGTCCACGCGCTGTACAGCGCGCCGCATACCGCGCACGAAGGAGACGCTGCGTCTGCTCTTTCGCGTTCTGTTTCTCTAAGAAAAACATTCGAGCAAATTTTGCAAAAAATCCTTTCCGACGTAAAAAATGCTCAGCTTTCGATCTAGATGATCAAAAAAAATATTAAAAATATACTTTCCGAGATATAGTATGTTTTATACTTTTTGAGGGTGAAAATGGAAAATTTCGGAAAAACCACTTACACCATTGGAAAGCTGAGGAAAAAATACGTCGGAAACGCTTATCACATAATTTTTTGAAATTCATATTGATATCGTAAACACGACTTGAAAATAGCATGATTGACGCTCGCGCGCCGCGCTGGGAGAGTTGAGGCGAAACGCCTCATATGAAGGTTTATTATAAAGTCACCAATCAAGACAATCAGTCAAGAGACTTTCAAAAAAGGTTCCAACAAAAATACTGGCATATTCTGCAAGTAAAATGCAAACATTTTCCTAATCAATGTTCTATACAAAAAACTTCGAGATTTTGAATAAAATGAATAATTTAATTTTAAGCAAAAATTGGAAAAAATTTAAATTTTCAATGTTCCATAACTCTTTTATTTAAACTTGTATTAAAAAAAATGTGTCTCAAAACTGAAAAGGAATATATCCTACTACATTCAATTTATAATTTGCAATTATTAAAATTTCGTTATATCTTACTTTGCCAGAAAGTGACACCAAAGATTGTATACGCTGAGAAAGAAAAAGATCTGGACCACGTCAACTCTGTACCCTTCGAAGAAGGTATTCAAAAAATATCAACATTGCAATATCGACGAGCAAACTAATGTTACGAATAATAAATAGTACGCAAACCAAGAACAGAATAGCATAGAGCTGCTATAGTTATGAATACATAAATAAACGGCGGAAAAGATATTAGATAAAATATAAACTCTAAAATGTACATGTGACGCCTATTACAGGCTTTGTTTAAATAAAAAAAAAGCATTAACAACATATATATATATATATATATATATATATATATATATATATATATATATATATATATATATATATATATAACTTAGTACACCGCTACCTTCCAGGACACCTACAGGTTTTCTGCAATAGAAGTAGGTATAAAACGTTAAACAGTATATATAAGTGACTAAAGAAATAATATCCCTCAGGGTGTTGACTAACACCACGACGCCTGCGGCGCCCCCGTTCAGTTCCGCAGTATTTTACGTTGATTTCGGAAAAATTTTACGGAAAAAAACGTTGTGAAAGAAACCCTAAATGTCCTGAATAATACAAAAATGTCCTCAAAGGTAGCGGTAAACATATTCCTAATTCAGTACAGTCCTGAAAACATGCAAATGTCCTGAAACATAGCGGTAAACCAATGAAAAGTCCTGAAACATAGCGGTGAACAGATATATACTGCTGTTCTATTGTATAAAATTATAAATTTACGTTCTCCGTCTTATTTATTTGATATGTTTGAGAAGCGCCAGTTAGGCCGACCCGCTAGGGGAGCCACAAGGGACATTAAGATTCCAAAGGTGCAAACCGAGTTTGGCTTACTATCTTTCAGGGCCCGAGGTGTGCAACTGTGGAATTCCCTCCCCGAGTGCATAAAATATCTACCTAGTCTTAGTCGCTTCAAACACGCTCTCCATGAACATTTGTTCGAACTTGATTGACATTATTTTAAATGACTGTGATATCTTTTTATATCATTCGATAAATTCTTGACTGAACTAAATTCTTGACTGACTATTATAGTCTATATGTATATAGCGTTGACACATGATACCTACAGGTATTATAGATCATTACATATTTTTATTGTAATTAACTCAAATGATCAATCTAGCATTTTAAATGTAAAAATCTGTGATATCTGCATTTTTTAATTGTAATTCTATCTTGATTAGCGACTATGTATTGTTATCATTTTCCCGGTATATGATACTAGCGTGACTTGAAGCTCAGCTCTCGAATCAACTGTTGTTCTTACCTCTGTACTATTTCTTTTTTGGCCATGATCGAAAATAAAGTATTATTATTATTACTATTATATATACATATATATATATATATATATATATATATATATATATATATATATATATATATATATATATATATATATATATATATTTTATATATATATATATATTGTAACGGGGCAGGCGTCGCACAATTATTCGCTTCTTCTAAGCGGATTTGCTGATGAATGGCGCAACAATGCAGCGGGGCGCGAGCACTTGCTCGTGCCAACCCTCGGCGAAATCTCCTCCTTCTCGCCTGCGCGCCGTCGCTTGCCGTCGGCTGCCTTCCTCGGCAGCCGTACCTGCCGGCGCTACAACGCGCGACTTCGCTGTCGCGCTCTCTCTCTCTCGTGCGTGCTTCCTCAGCTGCTCAGATACGCGCGAGTATTGCGTACTCGCGCCCGCGGAGGCCGGTGGTATTCTATACCGCCGCACCACCGACTAGGAAAAGGGATCTGGGAATACGCGCCAAATAATGTACGAACGCGTATGAAAAATAAAAGAAGTTTATTGCCCCACGTTGGGCGCCAGTTGTAACGGGGAAGGCGTCGCACAATTATTCGCTTCTTCTAAGCGGATTTGCCGATGAACGGCGCAACAATGCAGTGGGGCGCGAGCACTTGCTCGTGCTAACCCTCGGCGAAATCTCCTCCTTCTCGCCTGCGCGCCGTCGCTTGCCATCGGCTGCCTTCCTCGGCAGCCGTACCTGCCGGCGCTACAACGCGCGACTTCGCTGTCGCGCTCTCTCTCTCTCGTGCGTGCTTCCTCAGCTGCTCAGATGTGCGCGAGTATTACGTACTCGCGCCTGCGGAGGCCGGTGGTATTCTATACCGCCGCACCACCGACTAGGAAAAGGGATCTGGGAATACGCGCCAAATAATGTACGAACGCGTATGAAAAATAAAAGAAGTTTATTGCCCCACGGGCGTAAGGATTAATCTACAAGCGGCGCGTACGCAGTGTACGCGTCGATTCGGGTGGTGCGCCCGCGTCCGCTGTGTACCTGTGTGCACGGTCGCACACGCGTACGTTTAGAAGCGGCTCGAGCCGACGTCGGCCGATCGCCGCGCACGATCGGCTCTCGCGCGCACGTCGGTAGCCTCGCTCGCTCCCGCTGGGCTCGCTCTCCGGACGCACGTCGTCCACGGGGAGAGCGCGCGTTCGCCTGGCCAGGACTTACCTCGCGTCGACTAGGCTGATGTAGAGTCCGGCCGAGCGGCGTAGATCGCCGCGCGCGTCGTGTCTCTCTCTCTCTCTCTCTCCTTCTTGAGCGATTCGGCCGTAGCCGGGGTCGGCCACACTACTGGCGTCTCTCTCTCTCTCTCTCTCTCTCTCCTCCCGTTCCCCTGCTGCACTGCTTCTCTGCTGCACCACTGCATGGCTCGCTCTCTCTCGTACACACTCCGCGCTGAACACTGGTGCACTTCTCTCTCTCTCTCTCTCTCTCTCTCTCTCTCTCTCTCTCTCTCTCTCTCTCTCTCTCTCTCTCTCTCTCTCTCTCTCTCTCTCTCTCTCTCTCTCTCTCTCTCTCTCTCTCTCGATCTCTCTCTCTCTCTCTCTCCAGTATACGAAGCACGGGCACGGGCTGTAGCCAAAGCGATACTGCCTGCTTGCTTCTCCGTCGGCACGCGCAATCATAGCTCGGCCTTGCCCTTCGCGTAAGGTTGAGAGATGTTTACATTTACCGTGTTTGCGCGTGCCGTCGCGGTGTGCTGAGAGTCGCCTCGAGTCTCATCGACGCACACCGATACACACACATGCGCGCACGCACACGAGCCGTCCGTTACAATATATATATATATATATATATATATATATATATATATATATATATATATATATATATATATATATATATATATAATTTCGTTTTTCTTCTTCCCTTTACCCTTACACAGATTTTTCAGACAAGTACCGATTCACTTAAGTAATTTTTAAAGCCAAAATTGCAAATTTAACACAATAGAACACAAATTGATCGTGCAAATAAAATGTAAAAAAAGAAAAAACGCGATTAATATCGAAGTGCAGTCAAAAATATTGTTAAGCGTATTTCTCGACGTCTAATTCGCAAACATGTCTATCTAATTTCATATATCGGTGAATTGCGCTGTAAATTACCCTCAATAAAAAACAAAAGCAAGTGAA